>JBBBDQ010001835.1:262500-1010494 GCA_037127315.1 Ascarosepion bandense | reverse complement strand
ATATATATATATATGATTAATACAAATATAAAATTTGTCATTTAGCTAATTGATGCGAAATTCACCTCTACTTTGGAGTTTCATAGACAAACCTTTGTGTAATTGTTCAGTCTCCTTGTCAGGAGAAAAAAGCAGAAACTAAAAGCAAATGTAATATTATAGATGACAAAATAAAAAAAATGTACTACATAATGCCTTTCTTTCTTCCAAAAGATTTCTTCATGCTAAATATCTGAAGAAATTGATGGGACAATATATATTGGGAAGAAGGGAACAAAATACAAAGAAACATCAGTTATAAAAGAAAAGCAAAATGTGTCTGCTCTGACTTTTTTCATTTTGTCATTTCATTACCCACCATTTATCAGATATTATTTATATATCATCATTTTAATTATTTCAACCCCAGAAAGGCAACAAAACAACTAAGATGCAGGGTTTACTAAGTGTGAAAGAAAATAAGGGAAAAATCTATCAAGGAAAGTGAACAATGGAAGAACAGAAATTAAGACAGATGATTGATATTGCATTTAAATTTTTGAAAAATCAAAATTTACTGGGAGACATTTAGCATAGAGCTGGAAGAGAGCTCCACAAGTAAGAAGTGTAAGAAAATAAACTGTTAATATAGAAATTACAGTTACATCTAGAGTTGAGATGCTGAATATAATATCAATCAGCTAAATGACAGATTTTATCTGAATTAATGCTATATGTATGTACAAAAACACACACACACACATATATATATGTATATGTGTGTGTGTGTGTGTAAAAATATATATATTTCGTCAAATATTTACAAGTTCTGTTGATCCAATTTTGTATTAATGTTTTAAAATTTCCAAATTATTTCATACAATCTGAAAAACATGCTTAAGAAAAAATATGCATAATTGTGTGTGGGTGTGTGTGTGAGAGCACGCATATATATTAAGTATATGAAATATATATTAATTATGTGTGTGCAAAACTTTCGTTTTTTTCCCACACACACACACACACACACACACACAAATGCTTTACTCATACATTTTAAAATCTCTGCTTTTCAAAATAGAGACTGCTGGAAACTTTTGTGCTCACCTAATCTAGATAGATAGCTATTGATATATAGATTTTTTTTTTAAATAATAGCCCCAAATAATAGAAAGTGTTTTACAAGAATCACACTTTCATGTTCTGTTTTTTAATAATAGTCCGTGTGAATCTCGGTGATCCATTCAAAATATAAACTTTCTTTTCATGTCAAAATCGGAGAAGTTAGAATGAAAAGAAAACTAAGCCATCTCTATAACAAAATGTTTCAAAGAAAAGATGTCACTCAAGTCAATTATATATATATCCTTGATAAAATCCCTCAGAGAATGAAACAAGGGCAACAAGTATTTTTCTTTTTGTCTCTTTATTAATATGATTACTAAGCTTAGTAATTAATTGAATATTTTGTGTGTATATATATATATATATATATATATAAAATATTGGCTCTGTAATTTAAATATTAATTACATTGAGCCCTCCACCCGGATCATTTTTTAATATTAAAATATTAATTAGGATCGGGTCTTTGGAATTTACCTTTCTGCTTTACCTTTAAAATATATATATATATATATATATATATATATATATATATATTTACTACTTGTAATTCGGATAATAAATAAAACTTAAAATAAAAAATTTAAGTGCATATCTGGGATAGAACTACCATGAATTCTAAAGTAAACTGAGGTTCAAAATCACCTTTAAAAGCTTCAAAAACATTAAAAATCTTGGTTTTCACAAGCTCTTTGGCATTACTGTCAGTTTCAAGATGTAAACTAACTTCAAATGCATGAAAATTTTATATATCTCCAAACAAGATATTAATCAAACCTATATATATATATATATATATATATATATATATATATATATGACTTTCTTCTTAATATTTCAAAGTTTTCAATTTATTATATTTACAGAGATGCAGCAAGATTTGAAAGCTGGACATTTCTAAATTCTTTCGCTACAAAAAAAAAAAAATATATATATATATATATATATATATATAATAAAAGATTGGTTTACATCTTGAAACTGACAGTAATGCCAAAGAGCTTGTGAAGACTGGGATTTTTAACATATATAAAAAAGAGAGGAAGAGAGAAAAAGAAAGTACCGATAGATATAGATAATATATTCCATATTGAGTTCTATTTTACACATATTAACACATATGAATATTAAATTTTCTTTCACAATGAGAAAACATATTGCACATATTGAATTCTTTTATAAAACATATAGAGAATTATGACAGAACTTAATATACACTAATTTATGAATCCTAAAAGAAAAAGATGAATAATATCTCCATATCTTCCATAAAAACTGCATGGGGTAAGTGGAAGACAGCATCAAGAATTGAATTAATTATAGTTATAATAAATGAATTTTTTTTTCACTTCCTATAATCACTGCCAACTTCTTTCCATATTGGAAACAATTCAACATTTTTAGTTGAACATTCCAAAAATTTCAATGATCACATTTTTTCATCTAGAGAACAACAAAAAGACCATAAAATAAAGACTGACTAAAATAAGAAAGCAACATATGTCAACATACATGAAAATTAAAATTTACATATACACAAATCAATATTTCCTACATCTGAAAACATCAAGTAAAGAAAAACCCCTTCCCTCTGAAATTCATTTGCACAATATAAAACTATACTATACAACTGGATGACTTTCTTCTTAATATTTCAAAGTTTTCAATTTATTATATTTACAGAGATGCGGCAATATTTGAAAGCTGGACATTTCTAAATTCTTTCCCTACAAAAAAATTTTAGTATTTAGTTGAACAAACCAACCCGAATTACAAAGTGTCAATAAGTGTGGATAACAAGAATTGTCACAATTAAAATAAAGATTTTTAAAAATAATATTTTTAAAAGCTAAGTTTGATTTTTTTTTCTTCTTCTGGTTTCACTGTTCTTGTTTTTCTTTTATTTTTTTATTAACTTTCAAACAATTTTCTGAACTTACTTGGTGTGTATGTCGCGAAGCCTGGAGGCAGCTGAACGAACAAGATGGGCCATCAGAAACGGTACTCCAAATGCAAAAACGGTAGACACCGGCTCATGTCAGAGAAACAATTGTTATGCAGAAAAACAAGATCCTTCTCTTATAGTTTGCAATTGTTTCAAGTGATACCTTAAATAAGGGGGGAGGTGATGGAAAAAAAAAGGGACTTGAAAAAACAAAACAAAAAAAAAAGGAAAAACAAAAACAAAGAAAAATTTTTGATATCTAAAAAAAATTATACTCTGTAAAAGCAAATTCATACATCCTTTTTCTATTTAATAATGTTTACCCAATACAAGGCCTAAGAGCCACTCAAAGTAGAAGGTTCCTGTGTGGAGTTGTATTAGAGTAAGAAAGGGCAAAAACATTAGGAGTATGGAGTTGAAGTTGATTGTAGAAAGAACAGGAAACCCAATCCTAAATAAGAAACAAGGGATAAAAGTAACTTCTACTCCTATTTAAAAGACTTGAGAGGAGTATGAACCGGACGATAGGTGAACCTATCTACCCCTCTTATATTCCTTTACCCTGAATTATATCTGGGCTATGAAAAAGATTGTGATTTAAAAAGTGTTGGAAGAGGAAAAATGGATGCAATTGCAATATGTCAAGTTTGAATTAACCGAGTCGGACTAAAAATTAAATATTTAAAAGAAAATTGGCTGAAATAAAAATTTAAATAATTATTATTTAAATTTGTATATTTGTTGAAAACAAAAGGGGGTGTGATCCCTTTGGGTATCTAAAAATTACAAAAATAAAAGTCGATTTGATTTTTTTTTTTAATATTTCGAAGGCCAACTTGTGTTTTAAAAAAGGGTATTTTTTTAGGACCGCCAGAAAGAAACAGATTGTTGAAAATGTTTAGTTTCAGAAAGAGAAAGTAAAAAAAAAAAAAAAAATTCCTTCTCGAAACCAAAACTACAAATAAATAATAAAAATGAAAGTAGAAAATGAGGGTCAAAAAGAAAGGGTCAAAGAAAGTAAGGAATTAAAAGAAAAAAAACTAAAAACCCTAAAATGACGCTGACGACAGCGAAAAACAATCAAACTGTTTCGACAGGAGCTGGTGGCATGCAGAAGACAACGTATCGGACTGACAGTAATACAAGGTGCGTGTGTCAGTGCGTCGGTCGGCGTTCCTAACGACTACGTACCAAGCCCCCACCACACGGCCTGACGGGGAGAAAAAGAGAGAAAGGACACTTGCAGGCAGCGAAGGATTTTTCAACCCGTTCGCTACCACAACTACCATCACAATAGCTACATCACACCACGGCAGCCTCCGCCTCTTACCACTGCTGCTGTAGCTTCTACCAACACCATCAGCATTACTATTATCAGGGACACTGAAACAGAATAATGGCCAAGCTTAGCAATGGAGGTGACGACGATGACGAAACACTCAATGTTAAGTTAACAATATTCGTTCATCTACCTTTCTCCTCGATATGCCCGCCTCTAGCTAAGACTTTAGGCGATTTGGGATTATCCACTACAGTAAATGTTGCCATTGCTTCAGATTCGTTAATATATGTATATTATGCATTTTCAAACATTATTTAAATCTAAAAAAGTAAACATATGTTTGTAAAAACACCCTCAAAAAGCGTTCATTGATGAACGCATTTGGCGGGGGAGGGTTAGTGCTTACAAATAAGTTACGACTGAGTAGTGAGTTCAGTCCTTAATGGAGAGGGAGGGGTCTATACTTAATACCTTGTTTCACATATGCTTTAAAAACTTGTGTCCCTTCAGAACGTGGACGATCATGGCTCATCCTGTCTTTTTTTTTTTTTGTAGCTCTTGTTAAAAGTTTGTCTTTTAGCTAAAAATCCTTGTTCTGTCAAACATTTTACAGGAATTTGTTAGATGGATTTCGAACTTCTTCCCTCTGCCCCTCTTGCTTTCAACATATCCTGTGAGTGTCAAATTTTCCAAGCTTTTTTCCTTTTTTATGTGTCATAGAAATTTCAACTGTCTTTCTAGTGTGATGTCTAAGTGACTTTTTGTTTCCATTTTTTTTTTTTTTTGCAAACTTAAAACTTTGCCGTTGCTCATCCATTTCAGTACATCTGTCTTTATGCAGTTATTCAATATTTTCTGGGATGAGAAGGTATTATTTATAGCAGGAGTACTGTTATTGTGACTATTGAAACAATTTGGTGGCATAGTAATTGTGAGTTCAGTCCCTGCTCTGGCTAGGACAGACACAAACTTAGTAGAAACAAGAATACCAATAACTGAATAGTATCTTAAAAAGACAACAAGGGTTGATATCCTTAGACATAAACAGTGGAATGAGAACAATCTACACCTATTGATTAAATAAAGGGTTTTTAATTACATGTGGACTCTTGTTCTCATGTTTCAGTTACTGTGTCCTCCAGCCTTCATCAGGTAAATAATGATATCTACTCATTTCAGAAAATCAGACAAAGTATTCTATTTGAAATCCTCTAAATGTTGCTCATATAGACATATCAATGTGTGTGTATATATATATATATATATATATATATATATATAAAATGGTAGCTTATATATACACACACGTAAATATAAAAAAGGAAAATTGAGGTCAACACCCAGTGGTGAGCACTCTTATGTTTAAATGCAATTTTCAGGCATTTTTAAAAGATTATGTAAATAAAGACAAAAGGTAAAACCTATCTTAACTGTAACATTTCTTCCTCTGATAAAGTCCCTCATAGGATGATACCTGTCAACTAAGATAAGTTCTCCTTTGTTTTTATTCACACACACACACACACACACACACACACACAGTGTATTTGGGCAACAATCTCTTTTTTAGACAACTTTCATTAAAACTGACAGACAAGGTATTATGGTTAAGCTCTTACATAATTTTTCATGTGATCTTATTAACATACAAATACAGGTTCATTTTCTGTTATCATACACATGCATGTTCTTTTTATGTTATTCCATTCTGAATACACACACACATATATACACACACGCACACACACAGGGTGTATCAAAAATACTTTATAAAACTTTGCCAGTGAGTTCCTCACACCAAAACAAAGACAAAAGTTCCAATAAATATGTCTGCAAAGCCTTCATTTTTTTAGTTTCAAGTTTACAATAGACACCGTTAAATGTACAATCCAAGATTTTGTGTTTATGTGTGTTGATTGTTTGTCTTTTGTATTTGTTGATAATTACTTTTATCTGCTTGTCCCCCCCCCCCCCACACACACCATTTCTTTTTGTCTTCTGTTTTTTTTTCTTTTTTTCTCTTGGTCATGATTGAGTGTTTACAGATCTGTATTCATCTGTGATATTTTAGGATTGTATTTTGTGTTAACTTGTTTTTGTTGGTATTTAAGTAGCAAAGGAAGTCTTCTTCATATGCCTTGTCCCTTCAGGACGGAGGCAATCAGGGGCTTTCACTTGGCTCTGTCTCTTGTTGCCCTCAATATTTTTCCTCTTGGCATCTCTCCCAAACCCTACTCTGCCATCTATTTGCTTACAAAATTGGCTAGCTATGTGTAAAAAATTTTTAAATTGAAGTATTGAAAAGACCCCAATATAACTTAGAGCATAGTAAAAATAGCCTAAACTTACCATGATGGTAAAATATGCAGATTATGCCAAGAGGAAAAATTGGCTATTATGTTGTTCCCAGACAGAAATAAATTACTAAATGAATGAACAGAAATTATATCCAAGTGTAACCATACCAATAAATACCTACTAGAATCATACAATCACGGATGAAAAACCCTTAAGTAACTTTTCTTAATTTTGAAAACTGTGCATTCATAAAAGATTCCTGATACATGAGCGTTTGAAAAACGGTAAAATCAGTTATTGTAAATTGCCTGAAGACACCAAAAGATAGAAACCTTGGTTGCAAAATAACTCATTTGCAAATGAAAAATATTCAAAGTTCTACAATATAACTGTATTTAACACTTTTTAATACAACTATGTACTGGTCTAATTTAACTATGACCAAAAACTAACCAGTTTACTAATTAAATAGGAAATAGGAATTGGCATGCAAGGTTCAGATTCCAGCTGAGACTGTTGTGCTTGTTTTCATATAAATACTGTTAGGAAGGTATGAATTCATCTCTTCTTTTGGTCTCCCTCTAGCTAAGAATTAAATAGTAAGGTAGGTTGGTCTCTCTAGCATTGATTTGTAAATAGTCTAGGAGAAGGACAACTCAGAATTTAAAACTGGGTCTTGTAACTTCAAAAGCATAAGTATTTGTTATAAAAACCGCAGCAATGCCATCTAGTGTAGGAATAGGCTTTACATCTGTGTGTATGGAGTTAAAACGTATCTTGACATAGACAAGTTTCTTGACATTATATATTTCAGGCTAATGTTTGTAGCTGACAAAGTGGAAAGACTACATTGAATCCATTGCTATGTCAGTTGCTAAAAAAGTTGGTTCTTTGTGTCGTGCAAGACAATTTTTTTTATCTCCAGAATCTATCATAGATATCTATAAGTCTACCATTCATTCAGGTTTAGAATATTACTACCACATATGGTCTGGTGGCCTATGCCATTTACCTTGAGCTCCTTGATAAACTCAGCAATATTATCAGTCCTGGTCTGGCAGCTTGGATTCAGTCACTTTTCCACTATCATAAAGTTGCTTCTATCTGTCTTTTCTATAAAGACTCATGGTAATTGTTTGGATTAGCTCTTTTTTTTTTTAACTTAAGCGCAGTACTAGAGTGGTGTCAAGATCTCATTTACAGTTCAGCTGTCTAGATGTAGTTGCATATTCCATGCTAACAGTTTCTTTTATCACACTTCTCACTTGTGAAACTCTCTTCCAACTCTATGCTTTCCAGCCAACTTTTATATCTGCAAATTTAAATCAATAGCAATTTCAATCTACTGTCTTCTTTTCTCTTCCTGTTCATTAGCAATTTCGTAATGTTTCTTTTCCTAATTTTTTCACATCCAGTAACCACCTGTGTATAAGTTACTTTACTGCCTTGCTCGAGATGAAATCATATATATTTATTATAAATTATATTTTAGAACATGTACATAATTATTCTATATATATATATCCGCTACAAAGGTACGTTTGTTTCGACATTGAAACTTCAATGTCTCATCAGGCGGTGTGTAAAGCCTGATGTCGAAACAAATGTACCTTTGTAGCGAATATATATAGAATAATTATGTACATGTTCTAAAATATAATTCATAATAAATATTCACAGTTCTATATATTATATATCGAGCACTGTTTTAAATTAATGTTTTGGATGTTGTAAGTATTCTTTCTTCGTTCTGTATTCACTCGGATATATATATATATATATATATATATATATATATATATATTAAGCCAACCCAGTGTTTTAAAATAATGATGTATTTCATACTATTTTTTATTATTTATTGCCAAGTAAATAATTGTAAATGAAAATAGAATGTTTCTTTTGTTAATACTGCACAATAACATATGCATCAAATGAATTTATAAATATTTAATAATTACCTATATTGCAGTTCCATCAATGAAAGAATGAAGAAAATTTTGGGTGATTCGGACAAATTCATCTTTGCTTCCTTGCCTTGTAAAATTTTGCAAAGTAATAATAACAAAAGAACCATTCTATTTTCATTTGAATTATCCACTTGACAATAAATATTAAAAATAGTATGAAATACATTATTTCTTTTAAAATACTGGGATGGCCTAATAATTATGGTCAGTCGTGTATATGTTTGTTTTTTTCTTTAAGTGCTTTTGGCTATACTTTTAAGCATTATCAAAAATAAATTTTGTTTTACTTTAGGAAAACCATTATTAATAAGAGCTTGTTTCACATTATTCATTTCTTTGAAGAAAAGCGGGTGAGGATGAATTTTTGTGCGTTCTCATGAGGAAATTTTTTAATCTTTAATTTTATGCTTAAGAGGAGGATTAGCAAAATGAATGTAACAAGAATTTTTATATGTAGGGTTTTTTTTATAGTGAAGTAATGAAAGTATATTACTAGACCCCCACAAGAACATCCAAGAATGGGAGTTTATTTTTTTTGGCTAAGCTCATATATAAAGTTAAGGACACAATTTTTCAAATTGTTAAGATTATCAGTTTTGTTTTTGCTCTTAACTAAAATAAAGATCTACATGTCATATGTTTTCAGTTTAGTAACTTTTTTAAAAACCTTGTTTTTCTAACCATCTGATAGATTACCATATTAAACTTTCTAATGTAACCAATAGCAACATCAAACATAGAAAAAAAAATGATAATATTAATATTTTCCACAAAAATCAAATGCATAGTAATTATAAACAGAATGAATCTTCACTTAGAAACATCTAAAGAAATATGCAATTCTTGTTGACATAAACCAAAAAATTAAATCAATTATCTATTAAAAAGAATTTAAAACTGCTAATCTCATTGTCAAAAATTACAATTCACTTGCAATTTTCTAAGTTGCGGAGAAGCAATATTATTTATGAATTTACATGTCCTTTGAAGAACTGTGTTCTTAATTATTTCAGGTTTGTAAATAATTACATTAGATATACCACGTCTCGTTTAACTAGATGTCTAATTCGATCTCATTTAAATACACACAGAAACCTATCAAACTCTATTCATAACATACTTGTTGATAATACAAATATAACAGCATCATCCTTTTAGGGACATAAATTATATAAAAATTGTCCAAATGTTTTGTTTATTCAAGCACTTTTGGCTATACTTTTAACCATTTTTGAGGATGAATGTTATTTTACGTGTAACAGAATGTATGTGGTGCTATGTATGTTGTAGAGTACTGTGTATGTGTTATGTACCAAACACAGTAAGCATGCTGTTAGCGCGTTCATAGTTGATTGTTTTTTTTTGTCAATAAAGCCTCCAGAAAAAAATCATAAGATCACATAAAAAATTACATAAAACTCAACCATCATACTTTGTTTGTCATTTTTAATGAAATCTGCATAAATAATGTTGAATTATTAAAATAAAATCCATTAATTTTTAAAAAATTGCTTTCGGATATAAAACTAAAAGAAATCTAAACAGGTAAAGTGTATTTTAAAAGCAGATATGATCTTGCTTTACTATGAAGTTCTACCTAGTAGTGTGTTCAAAAGTATGCTGCTTCAAACAATGGTTTCTTCTGCAAAGAGAGACACAGAACCAAATTTTCTCAGTGGGTGTATTTTTCTTTAGCAAGATTTCTTGAATGTTCAGGCTGTTAAAGAAAATAAAATACTGTTTAAAATAAATGGAGTATCTATTCAAATGGGTATCCACTAAAAATAACCTCTGAAGTATTAAAAATATGTGATTAATAAATAAAAATTCACACACATTATATGTATGCTTGACTTTTGTAATCCTGTGGGAACCGGTATTTCAACACTATGTGGCCATAAGAAAATACAAATTTTATTCCTATTTATACAATCTTCTCTGCCTACAAACTCGTAGCTATATTTGCTACACTTTTCCATCTTCTTTAAGTAATTTGAACAAGCATAATGGATATAAAATTAAGGAAGGTTGTATATATATACAAGGAAAAGAAAAGTCAAAAATGGAATTGCATATGCCAAGTCCTGTTAACCATAATGTCATTGCTAAGTTGGGGAACTAAAGAATTCCAGTGATAAATATTTCGAAAAATACTTTAAAAGAATTGCAATTTTCCTTTTTTTTTGTTATTTTGTAATCAGTAAATGTAAGCAGACTGTACAGTAATGATGTTAAGACCTTGGAGTTGTCTTGTGATAAATGGAATTCTATTTAGTCTTGGCTTCTTATATGAAGTGATTTGTTGCAGACATGAAGAATTGCCAAAGTCTAAGATCAAATGCTGAATATACTATGGCATACATATATACTTCATGAAAAAAAAAACAAAAAAAAAACACTGTGTTCAAATATCAAATCAAACCAATGGTTAAGAATCTAACTAGATGAAATGGTTAAGTATTTTATCAGATCTATGGTTAAGAACCAATCTAAGCAAATGGTTAAGTATCAGATGAGGCTAACTGTTAAGTATTTTACCAGGCAAATGGTTAAAAACCTAAACCAAAAACTAAGAATCTAATTAAATCAATGGCTAAGTATTTTACAAGACCAATGGTTAAGAATATAACAAGGTCAAATGTTATAGGCCAATGATTAAAACAAAATATAAACAATGCAAATAGAAATAATGTTACTAATCCAGAAAAACAATTTCTTCATCAAAATGTTTTCTTTTTCTCTGGAAACACCCAAACCTTCAAAGTAAATGCATCTAACTTCAAAAAATTCACTCAGATATAGTTCTTATCCAAATGTGGATAATTTGAAAAGACTGCTTGCTATTCTCAGCTAAGAAAAATGAAATTTTCCAAAATTAATATAAATATCAAGTAAGAAAATTTAATTGCTTTTTAATTTTGACATTTGGTTTTTCATTGCTGGAATAGTTATACAGCCTTATATCAAAAACTAGTACAATCTAATCCAGTGAAGGAAATAAATTTCTAAATTTCAATCACCTGAAGAGGACTGAAACATTGTGAATATAGCAACAAAGATGAGGACAGCAACCAAACAATGTAAATAGTGTAAATAAATACAATACCTCATGTCAGAAATATAGACAAATATATCCAAAGTCTTTGATGAAATCATCTTGTTTGTAGATAAAAGTTTAAAAAGAACAAGAAAGTTTTTTAAAAAATTCTAAAGATCCGTATCTCTTCTCAGATTTATATTTTATGAGAAGTTTTCACTTCAAAAGCCGCCTACTGCATAAAAGAGAGAAAGATTACATGTAAGCATGTCAAGGTGAGCCTTCAGAAAAAAGATATGTTGCGGGAGTAAAAAAACACTGAAATGTGGCAGAACCAACCATATGTTTGTTTACTATTATGGATATCTCCTAAATCACTGAAAAACTTACCTCTAAATTGCATGTAATTAAAAAACAGCAGAGTATAAAGAAAAAAGGTTTCAAATTTAATAAAAAACTTTTTCCATCAAAATAGTTATGTTATTATTAAGAGGAAAGATCAGAATTTTAAAATTTTCAAAATTTTTTAATCCTTTCTAACATGTTAGAAATTTTGGTGAAATTTTGTTTGTCCTTGAAGGGTGACTAGAGTTGTTTAATCTTAGACTGGCAGGAACATGCTGACCAATTTGCATCTCAAGTCTTTGATTGGTCCATCTCAAATATTCAGCATCACCCTGACATTTAAAATTATCTACTATAAAACTATTTTGAAAGAGGAAAATACCATCTTTAAAAGAGAGAAAACACTGATCTGGTACTAAAAACAACACATAACCTGACAGTTGAAAAACCTCAAATGATGCAAGCTGACACTATCAGCAAGCATGTAAATTTTCTACCTAACAATGGCAGTTTTAACTAAATTGGGCAAAGACTACATTAAAAAAAAGCCAGTTTGTGGGTATTTGTGTCTTCTCAGAGTGTAGTTCGTAGCCGAATTAATAACCACTCCGCCAGCTGCTACTCGTAGAACCCGGAACACTGCTTCACCAGGGACTCCGTTTCCTGCGCACCGTAAGCAAAACGCTGTCTCCCAAACACCGGTGTAGCCTTCTCGAGTCGTAAATAGCAAAAAGTGACCCGAAACAGAAGTAGGCTCTTTTTATGTGTTTTTTGGTCTCGTAATTTCCCACTCTCCGAGAGCCTCACTTTCACCAATGACGCATGCGCCGTGTCATTCGAAAAACTGCCTCGCATGAGCTCGCCTCGCGGTTCCATTACGTCTACGAACGCACGTGCAAACAAACCGCCTTCTTTTGCTTCGGCGAGGTAAGTCTCCACCACACTCCCCCCTGATCTCATCATCACAAAAAGTGCATTCGGGAGCGGGTCTCTTCTGGCGGGTGCTCCTTCGGAGGGGTACGACACAAGGTTCATCCTCAGATGGGCTGTCACCTGAGGTTTCGTCATGCACGTCAGCATCCGCTGTTAGTGGACCATCGGAGCCATCACTTGGTTGACCTGACCCCAAGTAAATAAATCGCTCACTCTCTTCTGTGTCGGTTTCATCGCCCGACGATGCATATGGTCCTGAAAATGGCCGTAGGTCTTTGACATGGCGTGGTACCCCATCAATTCGCACTGTCAGTGGGCTGACAATTTCGGTTACCCGCCCGGTCCTGAACTTGGTTGTGCATTTGCCGTGCGGATTTTTGACCCAGACAACGTCACCTTCTTCATATCTCCCTCCGATAATCTGTGGTTCTGGTGGGGGTTTGGCTTCAATGCCTTTTACTCTGACGTGGTAATTATGCAGCACGTCAGCCGGTGCCGTGGAAGGTGAGACATCGTCCTTTGGCGTGACATTATACCAATAAACGGCCTCCAACGCGGAACAACCCTTCCTTGCTGCGATGGTCTTAATGCTCCTGTGGCTGCGCTCCACAATTCCATTACCAGCCGGTGAATATGCGCATCGGAATCTTAACTGCACACCCCAGCTGTTTGCAAACTCTTTAAAATGTCTGCAAGTGAACGCAGGGTCATTGTCAGTCAATATCTCGGTTGGTGGGCCCCGTTCAAAGAAAATCATCTTCAACTGGTGAATGACACTATGTGCATCTTGTCGACGCAATGTCCGCCAAATTGCAAACCTGGAGGAACCGCAATCAATGAGCGTTAAAAAATGCACGCCATTGTAATGGGTTATGTCCATTGCTACTCTACTCCAGTTGTTTTCCACGCTCAATTTTCCCTTTTTCCAATGAACTGGCGCCGGATCTATAGACTGGCAGGCTTCACAGGCTTTGATAACCGATCGCACGATTTCCTTCGACACTAGTGGGTCGATAAGTCTGGCGAAGTATAGGGTTCGTTTCACGCCCGCATGTCCACTTTCTCGGTGGACGTCAACCACCTGACTTTTATTCAGTCGACACCTCATTGCAGCGCAACTCTCCGGGACTGGCTCTTTTCCCTCCTTATGTAGATTCAACCACTTGCGTGGCACTCTGGTGAGGCAATCTGCGCGATTTTGACAGGATTTCACCAGCGTGACATCCATGGTCAATTTATATTCTTCCATTAATGCCCGCAGTGTTCCTAAGCGTCGTCTCACTAGCATTTCACCAGCCGCCTTAGTGTTCACACGTGCCTTCCCAGTCAAGGTGTCGGATATCCACCGATGTACGCATGCTGAATCGGTGACCAGATGCAACACTGTAGCCTGCCATTGAAGGGCCAGGTTGATGCCTTTGACTGCTGCATCTAATTCAGCCAGATTGATATGCCTGGCATCATTGGTCGGGCGCAACCAACAAGCATCCTCAACGATGCTTCCATTCGCCTCTAACGCCACTCCTGTGGCCACAGAACTTGCATCCACCCAGACCTTCATCTCGTTGCCATTCATGCACCAGTCTCTTCCAACAGGGTCCATTTCACACACTCTGGTCATCGTCTCTTCCAGCATACGAAGCAGATTGGCATTTCTGATTTCCTCATCCCATCTCTTGGTTACCGCACTTGCTCGGCGCTTGATGAATGCAGTCGCCACCCTTAGCCAGCCACACACGGGGAAGTGGCCCACGAGTTTCCCACAAATGGAAAACACACGTCGACGAGTCACCACGTCGGGAATTTCCGGGATCTGTCCACTCCGCTTCCATCGGAGAGTACCGTTCTCTCCCCACACCTGCAGACCGAGGACCCTAGTTCCGTCTCGTAGCCGTTTTGGGTCTTTACAGACTAGGCCGTAATCTGAGAGGTGCTGTCGAACGCGCGATGCAGAAATCAGGCTCTCATTGATAAAAATGTCGTCAACGTAAGCCGACGTGGCACTTTTGATCACACGATCTTGGGACATTATAGCGTCGACGACAGATTTCATGATGAGTGGTGCCACATTTAGTCCAAACCCCAATCGTGTAAGGCAGAACCGCTTGCCCTTGAAAATAACTGTTTGGAATGGCCACAGCTTCTTGTCAATGTGAATTTGTAGATAGGCATGTCGCAGATCCAAGAGCGACACATCAACTCCTTGCTGTCGCCATTCTCTGAGCTTTTGTGCGCACACTTCGGCATCGGCAGTGAATGCTTCTACAAATCCGTTCAATTCTCGGTAGTCGAGTACCGGCCGGACCTTTTGCTTATGTTCCTGCACGACTGCCATCAAGGGAATTAGACCCTTGGGTGGACCAAGTTCCTCCTCGGGATATGGCAGCAACCATCCGTTACGTTGCCATAGCAAGAGTTCTTTCTCGTACGCATCCCGGGCATGGTCTGGCACAGTGTACTCTTGCACGTTATTTGTCAGCTCGCCGGGCGAGCGACCACTTGCCCATTTCCATGTTGCAGTCCACGCTCTTTGCCTTTCATCGAATGTCACACTGAAATCGGGCTCATCGATAGAAATGGCGGCACATCCATCCAGGTTTCCAAAGTATGCCTCACCAGATTCCGTCAGGCGAACACCTCCTAGCTGTTTGATCGCGTCGATGCCAATAAGCAGGTCAAAACCCAACAATTGTCCATCCACGACCAGGACCTCAATGTTTACGGGCTGAGACTGTTCAACTTCCAATTTTATTCTGCCGTGCCCCCGGCACTTCAAAGTCTTCCCGTCGGCCGTCAGTACTCCTACTTCCTTCTGTCTCCAATGGCGACACACAGCTTTGCTCACCAGCGTCTGTGAGCAGCCGGAATCCACCAGAGCTGTGCACTCTCGCCCATCCACGAGCACTTTTACGGCGGGCAATTTCTTGATTCTCACTTGCTCAGGGAGGAGACTGGCGCTGCGGTCTCCCCCCCCCTTGGGCGTTTCCCTGGCATCTTGATGATGTATGTCCAAGTTTATGGCATCTGAAGCATCGGGTTTCACGGTGAGACTTCCGCACTCGACCGTCCGACCTCACTTGGCGTCCCTGCATACAATCCTTCGCCATGTGGTTGGGTCCAGAACACTTGTAGCAAAAAAAGGTCTCACTGCGCGAGTTATCAGGGAGCAACTCTGAATTCGAATGTGTTTTGCCAGTGGATGCAGCGACCGATTCCTTACAGCTTCCGTTGTCGGTCATGATAGCCCGTGCTCGAGTCAAAAGCTGCTCCAATGTCATGGTCTCCATTCTGGACGAGGCACGAAGAAGCTGTCTAACATATTGTGGCAACCCCGAAACAAACGCACATATCATCCATCGTTCGGGCAACGATCCCTCAACCAGCCGAGCTAAACGATGTAGTTCGGCCAGAAACTCGTCCACTGTTTCTCCCGAGCGAAGTTGCCGAGTAACAAATTGATCGTATGCATCAAATGCATCTGTCGCATACGCGGTCATGAGGGCCCGTTTAATTTGCTCCGCATCCGCTTTCTGTTCCTTGCTGAGCTGCCTGTATACGGCAAGAGCACCGCCTCGGAGGCGTAATGGAAGAATCCGCTCAACTTTGTCCATAGCACAGAGTTCGCAGACCAACTCTGCATTTTCGATCCACTCGACGATTGGCATATCAGTTGCAGCGCCACTGAACTCAGGAATCAACCGGACATCAAAGACTTTGCCGTCCATAATGGAAATCGTAATAGATGCCGAAATAGCTTGTGGGTATTTGTGTCTTCTCAGAGTGTAGTTCGTAGCCGAATTAATAACCTACTCCGCCAGCTGCTACTCGTAGAACCCGGAACACTGCTTCACCAGGGACTCCGTTTCCTGCGCACCGTAAGCAAAACGCTGTCTCCCAAACACCGGTGTAGCCTTCTCGAGTCGTAAATAGCAAAAAGTGACCCGAAACAGAAGTAGGCTCTTTTTATGTGTTTTTTGGTCTCGTAATTTCCCACTCTCCGAGAGCCTCACTTTCACCAATGACGCATGCGCCGTGTCATTCGAAAAACTGCCTCGCATGAGCTCGCCTCGCGGTTCCATTACGTCTACGAACGCACGTGCAAACAAACCGCCTTCTTTTGCTTCGGCGAGGTAAGTCTCCACCACACAGTTTGTTAAAGCAACTAATCTTATTTTCAGTCATACGTTTTTTTGACATTTATAGGATACTTGTTGCTACTCAAAATGTTACGAATGTTCTAAAGTTCTTGTTCAAATGTACAAAAAGAACAAATCATCAACATGCAATGGACTAAGGTAGATATCTGGTTAATCTTATGGAATTTTGGAACAAATGGATTTCAATTAGTGTACAGACCTGCGAATGTATGTCAACACTTGCTTGACAATCTGTACTGTGATAAGGAATATAGTATAAAGATAACTTTTGCAGTTTTGAATAGAGCCCCTTCAGCACACCATCTGTGTGTAACTAAAGTAGTCTATATTAAGTTTCACTAACCAGGTCCGTGCAAACAAAAAGAGCATTTTATTTACTCTTTGTTTATGTGGAAAGTTGTGAGTAAAATTTGTTCCTTTTTAGATTCTTGGAACATTTCTTTTCCTCATGAATTGTTTTACTAATAATTTGTTTTAATCATGTTTCAAAGTCTGCTCTCCTCTTTAAAATTTTTTCTGTGAAAAAAAAAATAAAAAAAAAATAAAAGTCTTCCTGTGTCATCTAATTTTGCCAACAACAGTTTCTGATTAAGTATTGGAACAAAAGAATTCCTTCTTAAGGAGGACAAAAAAATAAAAACTAAAAGAAATAGAAAATGCTTTTGTGCATTTTTCAAATCAATGCACACACATAGATATATACATACAGATTTGTGCACATACAATATTTATATATATGATGCATACACGGATAAAGATAAATACATATAATATATGAGAGAGTGAGAGAAAAACTCGCACTACATATACACAATAGCCCTATATAGATATATCAATTAATGTGTAGCCTAATGTCGGAAAAAAACACGTTACATAAATATTTATTTTTCAAAATAATTTCTTTCCTTGTTAATGCAGTTAATCCATCAATGAAAATTAATCTCAGAGAATTAACTTTTTTTTTGCTCAATCTTCCAGATCAAAATCAAGCTAAGGGTTCATGTCAAGCTATGGACTTATTGATCCACTCATCTTTTTGCATATTCGGTTGAAGCATTATTTCACCATCACGTCTTCTATACAATGTTATGGAAATGGTAAGCACTCCTTTGAAGTCAACTTGGCTCTTTATTGCTTATTTGATCAGTCAACAGTGGCACATGATTTGCAAGCTTTAAGAAAAATACACGAATTGGGAAAATACATTCTCCATGAACCTACATTGGTCAGCATTTGTCATTTTCTTATTTAATGCAAAATAATCACAATATGAAAAAAAGTCATTTGCAAGGAAAACTGGATTTAGTATATGAATCTATGAAAAGAATCATACAATAAGTACTGTGATAAAAAATAATAATTTCAATTTTTTATATTATTATAGTTAATCTATAGTAACATAGGATGTGTATTGCAGTGCAGTTGATATTGACTCAGAACAACAAATCGGGGAGCCGAGTTTTAACTCCAGTTGAAATCCTTGCATTCACTTATGCACAAATATCCTTGAGAAAGGTATTAATCCATCTCTTCCCTCAAGTTATGGGTTAAATAATAGGACAGATTGGGCTCTATAGCCTTGGCTAACAACCAGTCTACCACAGAAAGCAATGGCAACCTATTGCAGGATAGTCTTCTGCCCAGTCAGCCATGTCTCTTTCGAGACATGATCGTCCAAAGCGTGTGTCAGGTATGGCACTTGATAGACTGATAGTAACATAACAAAAATCTACAGCACTACAGATTATGAATATAAAACATCGCTACAGATTAGGAATATGCCAATCTAGTAGCACAAGTAAATTCAAGTGGTTGGGGCACTAAGGAAAGAAGCTCATGAAAGCAGAAGCCCTAAAAATATTTGCAGAAAAGATAGAGGGAAGCCACATCTTGTCTTTGAGAAAGTGACTGAAGTCAAGCTGTTAAGTCAGGAGAAAAAAGAATTCCAGATGACAAACTTCAGTCTTTTTTTGTTTTTTTGTTTTATATTTTCAAAAAGTTTTTCCCATAAAAGATTTGTTTTTAGTTGCCAGTATGATTTTTATTTTAATTCCTGCCTTAGATGCCCGGTCTCAGTTATTTACGTTAAAAACAACTGAAATCATTCAAGGTTGTAACCTTGATGGCAAGAATACATAAATGACATTATTTGTGGTTAGCATCATAATAAAAATTATGAACCATGAGTTATCTTGTGGCTTGCAATCAATGTGCTAATCTTTAGTAATATGAAAAAAAGAGTTGGAAAAAAAAAATGATCTATGAAATGATCAAGGATAGCCTTTAAACAAACATGTTAGCAACAACAAGGCTTTGAAGAAAATGGAAACAAAAAGGAAACTTATACTTCAAATCAGGAAGAGGCAGTTAAAATTTCTGGGACACATAATGAGGAAAAAGGGCTTGGAAAAGCTGATACTCACAAGACAGACTGAGGGAAAGAGAGACAGTAGTGTGTAACATACTTGATGAACTTGAGTGAAATGATGATAAAACAGGGTTTGGGAAAAAAATAAAACTTATTAAGAGCTACAAAGGACAGGAAGATGTGCAGGGCCATGACTGCTATGTCTTGAAGGGACAAGGCACATAAAAAATGTTTGATGGGATTCAATAGGAATTATCTATAATAAATTGCTGGAACAAATTATTATGATGGAATGGTACAGAGAGCATCAGACTTATTTGAATCAATCTAACAACTTCCTATTTCATCCGTTAACCCCCTTCCCCTTTGTAAAGCTAGACAAAGCCAAATTTTTTAATTTTTCACTTACAACTCAATCTAAAAGTAATGTTGTCCAAAATCTAAAAATAGACATTGATTGCTATCTAGTTTTTTGTGAGGTAAATTTTTGAACTTCTGCCAGTGAATTCTTTATTTTCAAAATTTTTTTTATTTCTTTTTTTATTTCATTTTGAAATTTGGTAGTTGCCGATGAGATGTGAAATCTCTCTTAGGGATTTCATGTTGAAATGATCATTCAACGGTTTTGAACATCGAAATTTATTTTATTTTATATATATATATATATATATATTTATTACACACACACACACTGTTTAGTTATGGTAATGTTTTGGCAACAAGATTTTTTTTTTCAGTAGTTTACTGATAAAAGTTTATTTTCAAGTAGGTTTTTTTTATTGTGCATATATATTTAGGAAGCAACCTTTCTTTCAAACATCTTTCTTTAAATATGACTGACAAGGAAGATTTAATTCATTTTTCCATTTGTTAGAAAGTGATACAAAAGTTTTCAATAATTTTCATTGTCCCAAGTGCTTTCAGTCACTTCTATAGCCATTTTCAAGGGTGTTTTGTCTCTGGTGTTATTTTTTCCTCATGTCTTGACTTATGTTGAGCCTTCATATGTTGCATGCAACTGGAATTCTTATGAGAAACTTTGTTTTGAAAAACCATTAAACACTCTATTTTCACTGTTAAATAATGTGCGGTTGTTAGTAAGAGAGAAATATAAATGTGTGTGTGTGTGCGTGTATATATACAACAAACATTTATTTTATGCCAGTACATTTATTCTATGTATAGATATATACATCATTACAGATTTATAATCCAAAATATATGCAAGCATATCCTAACATTTCTTATATATATATATGTGTGTGTGTGTGTGTGTGTGTGTGTGTGTGTAGCTTAATGAGCATAATGTTACACCCTACAGCAAATCCATGAAAACATCAAGAAAAAAAATGTATCTTTGAATTCCAATTGATTCTTGTGATATTAATGTCATGTGAGAGCAAACTTCATAAAAGAAGCCATATTTCCTTTTCTACACTCAGTAATTTCCGGTCTAACTTTTTGCTAACAAGATTTTCCACAACAAGAAATGGGAAATAAAAAGAAAAAATGCCTAAGAGATAAAACACACCAACAAAATAAAATAATGCCTATAAAAACACACAAAGAAAAAAATGTCTGTTAAAAAAACATATACCCAGAAAAAGCAAAAAAAAATACCTTAGTAACACACAGAAAATATAACTATGAAAGCACACAAAAAATACCTATGTAAAAACATAAGAAATGACTATAAAAACACAGGGAAGAAAAGAAAAAATTCACACACAAAAATGCTTATAAAAGCACACGAAGAACAAAATACCTTCAAGAAAACACACACTAAGAAAAAATATCTGTAAAATGAAAAACAAAGAATGCCTATAAAAAAAAAAAAGCAACCACAAAAGAAAAAGACATCTGTACAAGAAACAAACTCAGAAAAAAAGTAAAAAAGAAATACTTTATTAAACATGCAAAAAATATAATTATAAAAGCATACTAAGGACAAAATACCTTCAGGAAAACACAGGAAACAATTTTGTAAAAAAAAGAAAAAAAATATGCATAGGAAAACACACACACATACACACACAAGGAAAAAATAAATGTCCTGGAAAATTCACATACAAAAATGCAAAGAAAAAAAAAATCACTAGATATAGAATAAAGAAGAAAAAAGAAAAAAAAAAGCAAATACTGATCAGAGAACACATATAAAAACAAAAACTATCCATAAAAAGAACAAATGCCCACTTTTCAGCCTTGATAAAAAACATTTTTATGTGTCTTGTAGGGGGGAAGACTTATTCCTTCTGCAGCCTGTTAAACTGTTATACAGTGCAGATGTATATTTACTACCCAGCACAAGTATTGAACTGATAGCCTTGTGCTTTGATAAGTTAACCTGTTCCACTTGCAGTTGAAATGGGTTCTGTCCATTGAATTCTATATAAATTTATCCATTATTCTTTGGTTATGGGTTGGTATCTCACCTTTGCTTTGAAGGTGTCTGAGGCATCCCCAAAAAAGGAAAGTGCCGAGTGGTGGGGGGACAATTTTTGTAATTAAATCTTGACTGAGTCACATCTGGTTGTGACATAGGCATACTGGTAGATAGACATCTTTGAATCTATTTGCATGGAGAAGTTATGTCAGATTAGATCAATGACCTCTTTCCAACAATGCTGCAAGTCTGTCCCTGTATCACTATTTCCATGGCAAATGTTTAGTTTTCCAACTTTTACAGCTTGGATAGACAACATACTATTGTCATGGAACTGAAACCCTCATTTCATCCATCTTCTAAATATAGGGAGAAGGTTTCCCTCAAACAGCTTTTTTCCCCACCATGAATAGCTACTTTATCATACAAAGATGTGGATGCTTCCTTGAAGACTATAACCTTTAACCTTCTCAAGTTAATGGTCAGTTATCTGTCTTTTTTGTCCTCATAATCTTAACTTTGCACAACCTCCTTCATTTGTATCAGTCAGTTCAGTTAAGTGCCACACATGATACACGCTTGGCAAATCAGATTTCTTTCGATCCATGACCGAGTAGGCAGATTTCCCCTGCAGTTGATTGCCATTTCTTTCTGCAGCAGACTGGCTGCAAACCAAGGCTATAGAACCCAATCTATCCTGCTATTCAACCTATAGCTCCTCACATTGGCAAGATGTAACAAAAGTTCATTTTAAGATGAGATTATTGGCCAATCAAAAAAAGAAAAAAAAAATGAAGACAGCCTCCACAACCAAGACAGCCTCCACAACTATCATCATGCTGACATCAATATTCTACTTACCCTCCCACTTTTAGGGCAATGAGAAATGTACTGCTGCATATTTGAAACCCCCAGGACCAGGCATTCCTCAAAGCTTTGTGATCTAGTCGAAGACAGAAACAGGATAGAAGTGAAGAACAGATACCTCACTTTGATCACAACCTGAAGGTCAGGTAAAAAAACAGCATAAGCTATTTATTGTTGAAATTAACATATG
Organism: Ascarosepion bandense; assembly: GCA_037127315.1. Classification (NCBI taxonomy): domain Eukaryota; kingdom Metazoa; phylum Mollusca; class Cephalopoda; order Sepiida; family Sepiidae; genus Ascarosepion; species Ascarosepion bandense. The sequence continues at coordinate 987,612 of JBBBDQ010001835.1, read as the reverse complement.
TGGCAAAAAGCCTAAATTGAGAATGGTTATAGGGGGTTGGTCTTTGCAATTCTAATTTTTACATTATCTAGTTACAATCACAGACCCAATCATTCAATAAATTTTCCATTTCTCATTTATACTACAGTTATAATAATATCAAAATTTCTCTATGAAGTCCAATTTTGATTGATGTGTTTTTTATGGGTTATTAACTGTTTAAGAGTTATTTTCAACTGAAACATTTTAGATTCAAAGAATAATTTTTCTTTTTAAAAGTGAATATTACATCAAGAGTTTTTTTTAAAAATAAGAATGATTTTTCTGAGTACATGTCCTACTGTTTAACCCATAGCTAAGGGGAGAATGATTCATACCTTTCTTTAGGGTATGTTCACATAAGTTAATGTAACAAGACTAACCGGAATTCAAATTCAACTGGATGTTGCTGTCTTGTGATCAACCATGGTGATTTACTATGCACAGCTTAGATATGGCACAAGGCCAAAAGTATGGGGTACCCAGTGAGGATCGAATTCACTATTCAATTGCAATGGTTTTAGCAAGACAAGCTTGCTAACCATTACACCATCTCAAGGTGCCCAAACACAGGTCAACCATGATTGGTCAATGGCCTAGCTCTACAATAGCTATATAGATTTATTAACAGTGTTAACTACTTTGATCAGCCACTTATGTCAAGCTTAAAATTATTCAAGAGGGCATAATTCACACCTACTTACTTAGGAAAGAGCATTAATTAGTTAATTAATCAGTTAATGTTAATTAGTTAACACTGTCTTTTTTTTCTTTTGCTGGGATCCATCTTTTGTAACTTTAGGGTTAGACTGCTAGACTAATGAGTTGAAAACTCAGTTAATCAGGTAATAATGAGAATAATCATTGTAGCATTTTTTTTTAATTAGGTCCCATTTTGCTATTTCATTTTTATTCTGTGATGTGATTTCTGCAATTAAGAATTGATGATTATGTGTTGATTACAATCATATATTGCTTTTAATTATCTCATTGTTTGATAATTATTTTGAGATAGATTGACAACAATGTTATTGGTCAGTGAGGTATCATGCTATGTGTAGACTTTCCTTTGTTGGACTGAAGAGATTCAGATTTCATTAAATACAAGACAAACTTATAATTCACTTGCTTTATACAAAATGGAAGTCTCAACAGAATATAGAAAATTCAGAGGATAGAAAGTGTGACACAGATTCAAAGGCTAAGCAGAGTATTGAGAGACAGGAAGATTTTGTTGGAAACAAAGAAAAGAGTAATAAACTGTTATATCTGTCCTCCCATATGATAGCAAATGCTGGAAAATCTCAAGGATGAAGGAGAGACTCAAATCAACAAAAAAGAAGTTCTACAGAAAGATGTTGAGGATAACACAGAACATGTAAGCAACAACAAGGTTTTGGAGAGAATGCAAACAAAAAGGAAACTTATACTTGGCATCAGAAAAAAAACAACTAAGATTTTTGGGAAACATAATGAGGAAGGAAGGCTTGGAGAACCAGATACTCATGGGAGAGACAGAGGGAAGCAGTGTGAAACCTATTTGATGGGTTTGAACAGGTGGATGGCGGAGCAGGGTCTGGTAAATATACCAAGAGGAAAAATATTAAGAGTGACAAGGGATAAGGGCAAGTGGGAATCCATGATAAAAATATTAAGAGTGACAAGAGATAAGGGCAAGTGGGAATCCATGATAAAAATATTAAGAGTGACAAGGGATAAGGGCAAGTGGGAATCCATGATAAAAATATTAAGAGTGACAAGGGATAAGGGCAAGTGGGAATCCATGATAAAAATATTAAGAGTGACAAGAGATAAGGGCAAGTGGGAATCCATGATAAAAATATTAAGAGTGACAAGGGATAAGGGCAAGTGGGAATCCATGATAAAAATATTAAGAGTGACAAGGGATAAGGGCAAGTGGGAATCCATGATAAAAATATTAAGAGTGACAAGAGATAAGGGCAAGTGGGAATCCATGATAAAAATATTAAGAGTGACAAGAGATAAGGGCAAGTGGGAATCCATGATAAAAATATTAAGAGTGACAAGGGATAAGGGCAAGGGTGGGAATCCATGATAAAAATATTAAGAGTGACAAGGGATAAGGGCAAGTGGGAATCCATGATAAAAATATTAAGAGTGACAAGAGATAAGGGCAAGTGGGAATCCATGATAAAAATATTAAGAGTGACAAGGGATAAGGGCAAGTGGGAATCCATGATAAAAATATTAAGAGTGACAAGGGATAAGGGCAAGTGGGAATCCATGATAAAAATATTAAGAGTGACAAGGGATAAGGGCAAGTGGGAATCCATGATAAAAATATTAAGAGTGACAAGGGATAAGGGCAAGTGGGAATCCATGATTGCCTACATCCTGAAAGAACACAACACATGAAGAAAAATATATATTACATAGCAGTTCACATTTTTGTTTTCAATGACATTTTCTGATCTTGATATTTTGCTTAGACATCTTTTGCTATTTCTGTATAGCCTTTCCTTTGTTGGACTGAAGAGATTCAAATTTCAGTAAAATAGAAGATTAACTTATAATTCACTTGCTTTATACAAAATGGAAACCTCAACAGAATATAGAAAATTATATATTAGATAGCAGTTCAAATTTTCTTTATTTCTCTGACATTTTCCTATCTTTTGATATTTTGCTTAGTTTCTGGTAGACATCTTTTGCTATTTCTATGCACTTTCAGATTTTTGACTATATCAATTCATAACCAGATCTTATAACAGGTATGTGTGTTCACATATGATAATTAAAAAGAAGCATAGAAAAATTTGTGTTTAAACTTAGGACTGTTTATTCTATTTTTTCTTTTATTTTTTTACAGTGGAAACTGTAGAGAAACAAAGTTCTCAGGATCTTTTAGACTATTTACATTATTTGGAATATTGTCCTCATTTTTGCTGCCATGTTTACAATGTTTTGGCTTCTAAGTTATTTGTTCACCACTGCTGTATCCTGGTATTAAACTCACAACACTGGAACTAACCAACATCTATATTCACTGGGCCATGTGTCCTTAGAAGAGTTAGGTTAAAGGAAGATAACTCATGGCTACCTGAAGTGGTATCACACATGGAATGAGAATGATATACCCCAGTGATCGTTATAAAGGGTTCAGTTAGAAATTCCTAACACTTGAAGAAGGCTGGAACGTCATAAACATGGCAGCAAAGATGAGGACAATGGTTCAAATAATGTAAACAGTGTAAATACTACCACATCTCAGAAATATAGACAAATACTGAAGATATTTTGAGTATATCTATTTTCTTTTCCTGTCCAGAAATAAGTTAGTGTAAGAAAGGATAGCAATGGTTAAAATGGTCAGCCTTGTGCTGAATTGGAACAACCAAAGTACTTATTTCATGAGTGAGACTGCAAAAGATGTAAAAACACTGTTATTGGAAAGTAAGTGAAAGAACAGTCAGTCATCAGTGGAGCAGGTAAACTAACATGAGAACATAATTAGCATGTGGTGCTACATCTTAGAGCCAAGGAGAGAAAGAGGAAGGCTCTATTCTTTCCAGAAGTGGAGGGAGGGGGTCATAAAATTTGTGCATATAACCAAAAAAACATTTTCGGTTATTTTATTACTTGCATCATGGGAAAATGTTTTTTTTTTATTCTTTATTATTATTTTATTTAATTATTTTATTTTTTCATCTTCCTATAAATCATTTATATTTTCTGAACATAATTTAGCTATAGTCATTGAAGAATTAACCAACTCTATCATGTGAAATCTATTTACCAAAATGGAACAAACCTTCACTAAGGTGATTCCATCATCCATAACATCGACTACATTCAATACCATAGAGTCATTGTAAACTACATGATCCTTTCAACTGGTGCTTAGTCTATGTTTCACCACTCCTACAAGACAATTTATAATTCAAAAATTTTCTCTATTCTGGAGAACAGTCTGTGCTACTATTTAATTCATACCTGGAGGAGGAGGAGGAGGAGGAGGAGAGATGGATTTATACATTCAACAAGGCTATTTATCTGAAAGTGAATCAGATGAACTTGACTAGAATTTTAACTTAGCATGCCAATTTTTTGTCCCAAGTTATTAACCATTGCCTGACTTGTGCATCCTGAAGTATTTAGCCACATATTAAGATATTTACCAGAAGACAATCACAGCAATTACCTTTACAGTTGAAAGATCAAGTACAATACTTTAATTAGTAGATTTAAATAGCCAGAAAAGGTACCTAATGTTTTAATCTGAAAGTAGCAAGAGAAGAAATGGGGTCATTTTTAGCAAACAGTGCCCATAGAGATTTAAGATTGGTGTAAGGACATTTATACTTAACATCAGAAAGAGACAGTTGAAAGTTCTAGGGTACTTACTGAGAAAAGGAGGATTGGAAATTTTGATATTCACAGGACAGTTTTAAGTCAAAAGGGACAGAGCAAAAATAGAAAAAAAAACACAAAACCTACCTTGAGCAGATGTATAGCAGAACAGAATTTAGTGGGGATAACAAAAAGACAAAATTTAGTAGGAGCTACAAAAAACTGAAAATTGAGAAATTATAATTGCCAAAATCCTGAAGTGACAAGGCACATAGTCCAAGGTTTTCATTCCTACTATCCATTTTATAGGCAATTGCTACTTCTAATCCATTAGGAGAAGCCTCAACATTTATGGGAATCATCCATTTTAAAGGATTGAAATGTGTCAGCAAAGTTGTAGAAGACAATATTTTCTTGGTCTGCTTAAAAGCATTCTTATGTCATAAGTGTATATATATATATATATATATATATAGGATAACAAGTTTTTTTTTTTAATCATTTCACCCCAAGTAAGGTAATAAACCCATTTAGACACAAGGGGTTACTGAGTGTGAAAGAATATAAGAAAAAAAAAAAACACAATTAAGGAGAGAGAACAATAAAAGAACAGGAATGAAAAAGAACAGAAGATAACAATATTGCATTTAAATTTTTAAAATTTTTGCCATGTTTCATCTGTGGTAAAGGGTTTGTAAGGTGGTTAGTATTTTATCATCTATAAGTCCATGTAGACATTTTCAAACAGTCAAGAGATGCAAGTAAGGACATTCTTTGGCAGGCATTGTCAGGTTGTAACACATCACTAACAACTAACCAGCAACATCTGAAGAAAAATAAAGCCACATAGAAGAACCTCAGATCATTTGCTTGATTTTTCTGATTTGCTGATTATTTCAGAAATAATCAAATATACTTGAAACTTATCTTAACAAATAGATGCCTTTGACATGATTGCTTCAACCAAAAGAGGAGCTGATCAAGATGGAAGCAAAAGGAGATAGTGATCACAAGAGGCTTTCAAAGCAGATTATTGAATGATAGGAGTGCTGGTGGTATGTTGGAACAGAGATGAATGGGAACAGGCATATATTATGATATAAAGGGACGAGTAAATCTGTGTAAGGCAGCCATCTTGTTATAGGGATTGGTAGGCTACAAATATGACAACAGAGTCTCATATTATCATACATTTCCACCAGCACCTTGTCCCTCCACTCTCACTCTGAGTTGGCAGAAGAGCAATAGGCAGGAGGCTGGGTGGGGGTGGGGATTAACAATAGAAGCTTTGATACAAGATTGGGGTTTTAAGAAAAAGATTATGCTAAGCTCAATAAAGGTCATTAAACACACCATGTGATATATATATATATATATATATATATATATATATATAGTGTATATTTTGGCAGCATTTTTTCATTAATGCAGGTTTCATTGAATAATATAGACAAGTTTTGTCTATTAATTTTGTGTAGGATCTGTTCGTACCGTCTGATATACTTGATGGTGATATTGTTGAAAGACAACAGAAAATCACAGTAATTGTTGATTTTTTTTATCGGGTCTAAGCTTTCGGCTCACATAAGCCATTATCAAAGAATAAATATTAACACACAGTAAACATAGAACATTTAAGTTATTAACAATAAAGAGGATTAAATTGAAGATACAAGTTCATCCCTACCGTGGCGGATGGCCGAAGACAGTGACAAAATAGTGGCGTTGTGGTCCCTGATCCGATTACAGGCATTTGAGTACATTATTGGAAATATCAAAATTGATCATATTCAAACCAGGTTTAAGTTGTTTAATGTAGATTGCTTCCAGGATTTTGAGTTTCTGTTTATTATTTTCTTGTCTAAGTATATATGTGTTATCAACGAGCATTTTTCTCAGATGTGTGCGTTGATAACCATGTTGTTTTAAATGTCGGAATATATTTGAATTAACGTACTGAAATGCCTGTAATCTTAATGTGGTCTTAATGACTTGCATGCTTGCATAAGGGTGAACTGGATATATATAGCAAATTTCATTATTAATGAAAAACTACAAAAATGTTGTTTTATTAACTTTGTTTCCACTGAGAACAAAATCTAACTGATAAAATGAATAGCATGATTAGCTGCTTCCATACAAGAAATGTTTGAAAATGTTGTTAGATATAAAGTAAAAAGTATGGAAGTTTTGTGCAATATCAGTCCTCTTATATAGCAGTGAATGCAAGACAATCTCCTCACAGATGAAGTTACTTCAAGTAACAGAAATATAATGCTATAGGAGAATACTATAAGCAAAACATGTGTAACAACAAAGTTTTAGAGAAAATGGAAAGAAAAAGAATCCTTATACTTAATATCAGAATGAGACAATTGAAATTTCTAGGAAAAAGTGCTTGGAAAATGATACTCACAGATTAGACTGAATGTAAGAAAGGGAGAGAAAAACAATGCAAAAGCTACTTAGTGAGCTTGGGTAAATGGATGGCTTTATTAAGAGCTACAAAGGATAGGGAATTGTGAAGAGCCATGATTGCCAACATCAGGAAGGAATAATCATGAAATAAAAACATCAATGATAAGACGAAATAAAACTCATAATAAAATAATAGTAATAATGAAGAGTGTATTGAGCCAGAGTATTGGGATAAAAAGCAACAATAATAAGATGAAAAAGAAACTAGTAATAGTAGCTTTGATAATTTCTCATAGAAAATGAACCTGAATGCTAGTAATATTAACAATACTGCTTATGCTTTGTTCTACATGGAGCGATGAGTGTACCATTTCAATCAACATTGTCAATGGTATTTGTCTTCATTTATGTCATATACTAGAAACAAGCATCAACTGATTTATTATTTTAATTAAAATCTTCTGAGCATTTTCCAAATCAGACAGTGCCAAAACAACAATGATGCAAACTTTAATGATTAATTTTGCAACTAATGCCTTCAAATGATCCATCATTTGCTGTCGGAAATAATTAGTGTGTACAGTTTTGACAAATACTCCAATTAAGCTCATTATGCAATCATATACTGGGGAAATGCAAAGTGGTTAGAGTGTTGCATTTGAAACCCTGACTGCAGTGGTTAAATCTCTGTTTGGTTACAAGAAAATAATTAGCTTATATTTTCTACAAAGATGCTAACTATAGTAACAAAGACATTAATATCCCTATGATCAGTGAGTAGTACAAATAATTTACTAAGATAATATTTAAATAAAATTCTCAACTCCTACTTATTGCAATTCACTACATGGAAGACAGTAAACTGCTGTACAGGGTGGGGCAGAGCAACTTGCTTATTTGAATTTGGCACCCTGAAGTGTTGGTTACTCTGAGGATAGTGGGGAGGGGCTTACTCGAGAGTGCAAGATTAAAAATTTTAAAGCTTGTAAAACATAAAATTTAAATGTTGTAATTGATGCTGTTTAAAGAATTACATGCATATGTATATTACTTTTGTTTTATATGTTATTCCAAATAAGCAAGATGCTCTGTACCACCCTGTAGTATATGATAGAAACCAGATTCCAAATCAAATTTAATGTCCATCAGTAACCTTTGATCTAAGAAGAGGTTATCTGTGGTGGCCTCAATATGTACTGGGTTCAGTACTGGAAAAGATACCAAAGTAATCTCTGTACTTGGTGTCACACCAGAATGTCAAAAAAACTAGAAAGTGATCAAGCCTAAAAGGATGTCAAGCACTTCACTGAAATTTAAAAAAAAAAAAAAAAAAAAAAAAGAAAAGAAAAAAAGGGAGAAGTGAAGCCAATTGAAGTTAAGCTATACACATATACAAGATGATTAAATGACAGGGAAAAGAGTAGGCAGAATCATTTACATCCAAAACAAAATTAGAATTGTAGAAAGACCTGAAACCACATACCCTTTGATTTAAACATAGACAGGGAGAAAAAGACGGGGAGAGAGGTCAGAGAAGGGAGAAAAAGACGGGGAGAGAGGTCAGAGAAGGGAGAAAAAGACGGGGAGAGAGGTCAGAGAAGGGAGAAAAACATGATGAGAGAGGTCAGAGAAAAGAGAAGGGACAGACAAAAGGAAAAAGATGGGGACAGGGGCAAAAAAGAGAAAAATATGGGTAGTGGGAGGCAGAAAAAAGAAAATGAGGAGCACAATGCTAGAGAAAAGAAAAGATTGAGAGAGGGGCAGAGGAAAGAAAAAGATGATTAGATTGATACAGAAGAGAAAAAAATGGGCAGAGAGAGACAAAGAAAAAACAGAGAGAGGCAGAGGAAAGAAAAATGAAAGGAAATGGATTAAAGAGGATTATGTTATAATCTTAACCTATGAGAATGGCATGCCTAGAAAAGCAGCATTCAATGGGTTGGCCACTATCCAATATTGGCTACATACAGACCTTGAAGGATAGCTTTATGGTAAATACACTAGATTAAAGGCCATGAAAACTATGGTTCACTTACCTCTTTACAAAATAAATTAATGAAAAATAATCTTTCAATAAAGGGATCTTTAAATTGTTTTAGTAGAAGTCACAAAGATTACCAGATGCAAAAAATTACTGAGTAAAGCTCAAGAGTACACTGGCTGAAAAGCTATAATGCAACAATCATAAGGATCATAGAATACTGACATTATTTCATCAAATTCTAACATTAGGAAGGCCAGAGAGTGAAACACAGATACTAAAAAAAAATAATGATACTAGTTTGAATAATTCCTGGAGTTATATACACCAGGAACATCACAAAATACAATATCCACAGATGACACTGATGATCAAATAAGAAAGATGATACTTATCTGAAAAACTCAGGGAATAATAATTAATTTTATGTAACAAATATTCAATCTAAGCTGCATTAAAATGTCAAAGGTCAAGCAAATGGAATTGTTTAAAAATTAAAAATTCATCAAGAAATAATGGCCTCACTCACCCACGTTAATTGTCAGTTGATTGATGGATGATTTTTTTTTTCCTGTTTTTACACTGAAGAGCTGACAATTTTTGAGACAGTGACCAATATCAGAGGTGGGAGGAAGGGAGTGTCAGATTGTAAAATGAATAGAGAAGTTGATTGATAGAGATAGAAAGTGATAGATAAAAATAGAAAGGTGGGTGCTGGGAAGAGATAGAAAAAAAGGTGGGGTGAAGAGATAGAAAGTAAAATGATGGCAGTGGAGAAGGAAATGAAAAAGAAGAGGAGGGGGAAGAAGCAGGAAAATGATGGTAGTGGAAAAGAGAAAGAAATGGTGGGGAATAGAGAAAAAAAATAGTAGGTGGCAGTGAATAGAAGGTGAAAAGACAAGATGGTGTGGAAGAGAAAAAAAAGATGAGAGGATGAAGAGTAACACAGGAAGTGAAGGGGAAGAAAAAAAGGAAGAGGTGAAGATATAAAAAAGATGGTGGTGGAGATAAGAAAAAAGATGGAGGATGGTGGCAAAGAGAAAGAAAATTGACAGGAAATAGGGAATAGAAAGAAATGAAGGAAGTGAAGAAGAGAAACAAACAGACAGGAGGTGGGGGAAAAGGGAAAGAAAAGTGTTGTGGTGTGTGAGAAAGGGAAAGAAAAAGACAGGGTGGTAACATGAAGAGAAAAAGAAAGAAAAAGATGAGGCAGTGAGATGAAGAGAAAGAAAATGGAGGGGTGTGTGGAGAGTAGAAAAAATGTCTGGGGTGAGGAAAAGGCAAGAAAACCTGAAATGTTGAAGAAAGAAAAAGACAATGTGGAAGAGAAAAAGATAGTGGAGTGCGTAGGAGAGAGAGAAAGAAAAGATTGTGTGTGGGAGAGAAAAGAGAAAAAAAAGTGTGTGTGGGAGAGAAGAGAAAAAAAAGAAGTTGTGGGGGAAAGAAGAGTTTTTTTTGTTTGTTTCGAGGTTTAACGACCTATCAATCCTTATGGAATCATTTAAGGTCACAACAAATGATTTTAGGTAAGGTGATATTATTTTTACAGAATTTTGGAAGATGTCTTGCTTTTTAAACTTTTTCATTGCTTTCAAATTGCATTACTTTTTAAACTTTTCACCTGGTGAGGGTCGAATCTATTTTTGATCTTCGGATCTTTACTTAGATTATATTTTGTTGTATAGTTTGATCTTTTTGAGGAAGGTTAAAATAGTATTAGAGTTTATTTTTTCGAAAAGATCTTTCAGGTTGTTAACATTATAGAGGGATTGCCAGATATATGTAAAGTCACTGCAGTCAAGTAGAACATTTTACTGTATAGGGTTCTTGACATGCAATGCATTCGGGAGGTTCTTCCTTTTTTTAAGAGATAATAGTGGGTTATGTGTGTATGTCCTATTTGAATATGGGATATAATCACTTCTTCTTTGCGTGATTTACTGGGTTCTGATAATTGTTTCTTTAGAATGGGTTTGATTTTAAATAATTTGTTGTTTTGACAGTTGTTCCAGGTTTCTTTAAAATATAGTTCTTGATTAGGGGTTTATAGTCAGTGTATGGAACCTTTATGTTACTTGTGTCACATTTTAGGGAGTTTTTTGCAGCCACATTGGCTTTATCATTTCCATGAAATCCAGAGTGACTGGGAATCCAACAGAAAATGATAGTTTTGTTTTGTGAAATCACATGTATTCTATATAAAAGTTTGATGAGCAAAGGATTGTTTAATTTTTGGTTCTTTATTGCTTCAAGCACTGCTAAAGAATCCAAGAATATAACAACTTTGTTTGGGGTAAGTTTAGGGATGAGATCCAGGGCTAAGTCAATGGCAATAACTTCTGCACTAAATATTGATGAATTGTCAGGTAATCTTTTTTGTAGAACGGTACTTTTACAGATAGCAGCACATCCTACTTTGTTATTGACTTTGGAGCCATTGGTATATATGTGGATCCAATTTGGGCATTGATCCAATATATAATTTAGTTTTTCTATATAGTGTAAGGGATGTCTGCCTGCTTTTATGCGATCAGCCAGTTCTAAAATGACTTTGGATTGTTCCAGAAGCCAGGGTGGATGTTCGAGGACATTGAATTCATGTATACTAGTTTCATCTATCGAACTGTCATTAAATGGTTTTATTTTTTCCATGTGAAGGCTAAAAGGTTTGATAACGTTTTCTTTTTTGTCAAATAGGTGTTTATAGTTTGGGTTAAATGTGCATTAATAGGCCGGAATTGATGGGTTAGCTTTAAATTTTAGATAATATTGCAGCGCTAATTTTTCACGTCTCAATTTTAATGGAGATGCATGCGCTTCTACATATAGACTTTCTATGGGAGATGTTTTAAATGTACCAAAGACAAGTCTTAGACCTATGTGGTGGATGGGATCAAGAATTTTTAGGTAGGATTTCCGAGCCATACCATATATAAAGTAACTGTAATTCAGCTTGGATCTTATTAGAGATCTGTATATTTTTAGGAGTGATATGCAATCTGCACCCCATTCTGTATTAGTTATGACCCGCATAAGTTGTAGTGTTTTGAAACATTTTTGTTTTAAGTATTTCAAATGGGGGATGAATGTGAGGTTTTTTATCAAAAATTATTCCCAGAAATTTGTGTTGGCCTGTCATTTCAATTTCTGTTCCTTCTAATTTGAGTGTTGGGTCATTGTGCATTTTTCTTTGGTTACAAAAATGCACACCCTTGGTTTTGGTTGATGAGAATTTGAAACCATTTTCAATGGTCCATTGGTTTAATTTATTTATGCATATCGACAGTTGACATTCTGAGGTATGTATATTTTTGGATCTATGGCAAATCAGGAGATCACCCACATATAAGTGGCCATTAACTTTGTTGTTCATGCAGTTTACAATGTTGTTGATTTTTATATTAAAAAGAGTAACTGACAAGATGCATTCTTGTAGAACTCCTTGTATTTTTGAATCTGAGAGAGTTGATCTAATTCTTACTTTGAAGCTTCTGTTGGATAAAAAAATCTTTTCTCAACAAGGGTAGTCTACCTTTTAGACCCAGACTGAATAAGTCTTTCATAATTCCTTGCCTCTATGTGGTCTTATAAGCCTTTTCTAAGTCAAAGAAAATGGCTATTGCATGTTCTTTTTTGATGAAAGCCTCTCCGATAAATGTTTCTAAGTGGATTATGTTATCGATTGTCCCTCTTTTACTTCAAAAGCCGCTCTGTAAATTGGAAATTAAGTTATTAGTTTCCAGATACCACTTTAGTCTTTTATTTATTATTCTTTCGAAAGTTTTGTTAGTGTTATTGGTCAAAAGTTTTTTGGGTCTGATTTGTCTTTTTCCGGTTTTGCTATAGGAATCACGATGGCCTGTTTCCAGTTCTTTGGCAGTTTTCCCTTGAACCATATTTTGTTAAAGATGTCTAACAAGTATTTTATAGAATGGTGGGGAAGTTGTTTTAAGAATTCATAATGAATTTTGTCAGGGCTGGTAACAGTATTGTGTGATTCATGTATGGCATTTCTGAGTTCATTCATCGTAAGAGGTTGATTGTAATCTTCTTTGTTATTAGAATTAAAATTTGGCTCATTTTTCATTTTTTCTGTGTCCTGCTTAATTTTTTGGAAAGGTTGTCTGTAGTTTTTGTTAGAGGAATTATTTTTGAAGGTTTCCGCGAGCAGGTTTGTTATATCTTTTGTCTTTGTTATTTTTTCATTATTTAGAGTGAGGTGATTTAGAGGAGAAGATAACTTCTTTCTGGAAATTTTCCTTATCATGTTCCAAACTTTTTTGGTTTCGTGTTATAATTTATTTTGTTTACATAAGTCTTTCCAGGATTCCCTTTTGGCTTCCTTGATCACTATGTGTTACTGCTCTTTTTTTGCTTGAAAAGGTCTAGATTATGAGTTGTGAGTTGAGAATTAAATTTCTGTAGTGCTTCTTTTCTTAATCTGATAGCTTTTTTGCATTCGTCATTGAACCATGGTCTTTGTTGTTTGTTTGATCCATTGCTTTTTGGTATGCATACCTTCGCAATGGCTATTAAGGTTTCTGTGAAGTATTCAATGGATTTACTGTTGTCTTCTTTGTCCGAAATCTTTTGGTAGCATTTTTTTTTAATATTCCCTCCAATTTGCTTTATTTACCTTCCATCGAACTGGGTGGTTTTCAATTTCTTTTGAACATTTCAAAACAACTGGGAAATGGTCACTACCTCATGAGTCGTCTAGAATTTTCCAATCATAGTCCATAAGTGTAGCGGGATCACAAAGGGATTGGTCCAGCACTGAGTAAGTGCCTGATGCTGGATGTAAATAGGTGTTGTTATTTATTAGGCATAAGTCATTGAGATTAATGATTTTCTCTAGATTTTTCCCTTTTTATCTGAGTATATATATCCCCATATAACATTGTGGCAATTAAAGTCACCTAGTAATAAAAATGGTCTTGGAAGTTGTTCAGTTAGATTGTTTAGTTCAGATTCATTTATGGGAGCTTGAGGAGAGATGTAAATGGAGCAAATGTTAATGGTTCTGTGTAAAGTAGCTTTTGCAGCAACAGCTTGTATATCGGACTTTAATTGTATTTGACTTTGGGGGATATCATTTCTAATTAGAATCAATACACCCCCCCAATGCCTTCTGTTTGAGGTTATGTATATAATTATATTATGTATAATTTTTTATTTTTATTTTATCTTCAGCTTTTAAAAAGGTTTCTTGTAGACAGATGATAGTGGGATGATAATTCGTTATAAGAAGAAGTAGCTCATTTATGTTTGGTTTTAAACCCCAAAAGTTCCATTGTAAGATTTTTGATCCATGCTTATATACTGAAATTTTTAAGAGAATTTACTTGTCTATATAATATTTTGTAGTAGAGGTGTCCATCTCTTCTATGCTTTCTCTCTTATTTGCATTTTGATTCTTATGTTTTGTTCCTTGAATTTCTTTTGGTTCTGCTTGTTTATTAGGGGATGTTCCTTTGGTTTTTTTTCTTTGGTTCATTTGTTGTTCTTTATCTGGAAGCAGACCGTTCCCATGTTTGAGATGAACTGGTTATTTTTGGTTTGGTTTTGTATGGACCGTCTTTCCTGTCTCTCTGTTTCCATCAGTTCATATTTGTTTTCCTTTTCCATTAGAACAATTTCAGTTTTCAGTTTGTAGAGTTGATTCTCTGAAAGTGGATTCATTTTTGGAGGCAAAGGGTTATTAACTTTGGTAGTGGTGATGGGGAGGATTGGTGTTTGCTGTTGTTTGGATTGCAACTTTCTTTTGATTGTAGCACCTTTGGTTTCCTTAATCTGGAATTGGAGTTTTTCCTCTGGTTCCATATCGAATCTAGGTGTCAAACTGGTCAAATTTTTCTTTAGTATCTCCAATAGAGACCCTAGTTCTTTCACCACTTCTGATAGATTGTCTTGTGTTGTTTCTTGTTCTTGCATTGTGTTGTTGTTTGACATTCTAGCTATATTTGCATATGTTGATGCACTCAGAGAGCGTTTGAATATCCTTCTTGCCTCCAGGTATGGTATATTATTAGTGTGTTTAATTTCGGATACTTTTTTCTTTTTTCCAGACTTCACATTCTTTTGAGTCTGCTGTGTGGTTTAAGGTACAGTTTGCACATTTTAAAGGGAGTTCACAGTTAATGTGATCCCCAATTTCTCCACAAACTTTACATCTTGGTGATCTGAAACATCTGTCCTTGTGGTGTCCGAACTTTTGACAATTGTGACATCTCAGAGGGTTTGGTATGTATACCTCTACTTTTTCTATCAAGTATCCAATTTTTATTTCAGTAGGAGGTTTTGGGGTGTTAAAATTGAGAATGTAAGTGTTTGTTGGAGTCATCTGATTGTTTTTTTATCATTATTCTTTGAGTATCTGTGACCCCTTGTTTCCTTAGATTGTTCTTTATTTCCTCTAGCACAGAAAGAGAGAGATCTGAGCTTCTCACCACACCCTTTGAAGAGTTCAAGGAGTTGTGTGGGTAAGCTTTTATCTTCAGATTAGAAAACAGGTTTTGCTTCAGTAACTTATTTGCTAAAGTTTTATTTGTAACTTCTACTAACATGGTGTTATTCCTTAGTTTTTTAATTGTTGATGTTTTTGTTAAAGATCTCATTGTTTTTTTCAACAATGAAGGGGGACAAATTGATTCCAAGACAATGAATCTTGGAAACTGCTTTTGTTCAAATTTGTTGTCTGACTCAGGTTCGGAGTCTAGGCTCTCTCTGAGCTGTGTTCAGTATGGGGTCTTTTATTTTTATTTGATGCCATGAGTTTTATTTTTTTTTTTTAAATTTTCCCCTTCCTTGCTCCCCACCCTCCTCAGAGTACAACAGTGGGAGATATTAGGGAGGAAACCCATTTTGCCAGGGATACAAGGAAGGCATACTCACACTAGTAAGAGGCAGTTAGCATTTCAGGTTTCTCTTTGTTTTCCAAACCCATTTTTGATGAAAACATCAAATTGAAAACCTTCTGTGTAACGGCTTTCCCTTACTAGTAGATTGATCCTTGCCACCGCCTGCTAATACTTACATGTGGTCTATCTCTTGTTTGTAGTTGAGAATCAGTCAGGTTTAGTGACACATCTACTGAGTTATGTTGTTTGAGATAGATGATTTTATGCGGGTAAGTATTAGGGCTTGACGTGACTAGCCGATTGATTGGATCGGGCCTCTCCGACTGCCCGTCTAGCCCAAGTAAGGGCCAATGTGGTGTGTTGCAGGAACATGGCCTCTCTGCACCCGGATCATGACCTGCTCAACCACATCCAACAGGTGGCTCCATTGAGGGATTTTTACCCTCTGCAGAGGTGCAGTTGATGTATTCTAAAGCCCCGCCAACAGGGCTAGGGAGAGAAGAGAAAAGAAAAGAGAGTGGGAAGAAGAGGATAGGAAGAAGACAGGATGTGAGTGGGGAACACAAAGAAAAATGAATGTGTGTTTGGGGAAGAGAAAAAACAGACAGGAGGGTTAGAAAAAGAGAACTGAAAAGGATGGGAAATGGTAGAATAGAAAAAGATAAAAAATCTGGTGGTGTAGGAAAAAGAAAATAAAAAGGGAAGAAAAAAGGAAAAGGAAAGAGACTTGAGAATAGAGAAAGGTAAAATGATTGCAGTAAAAAGAAGAGATATTTCTCATGGGCACTAATATTTTGTTTTTAATCTGATACTCTGGTGTACAGAAAAAAAATTTAAATAATACTCCCAACACACAATATAATAAAATATATGTCATAAAAGAGGTCATATTGTATGTTACTATATGTCAATACTGGTTTGGAAATAGCACAAAGTGCTAGTGAGTTTACAATATAAATGCTAGGAACATGGCATCTTGAAATGTGTGTGTGTATGTATATATATATATATATATATATATATATATATATATACACACACACACACACATATATATATATATATATATAGTGTATTGTGGCAGCAGATAATTTTCTAAACATATATATTGTTAAATAAGAGACAATGAATGTCTATTATGTTTAATCATGAACTGTTCTAAACATCATATTTTGGGTTTAAATTCAGGTGAAAATAAAGACAAAAATTGTCCAACATTTGAATATTTTTTATTAATTTTAATGGTGGATGTCTTCATGTTAACATCCTTGTAACCACTCTGAAGGTGAAGATGGTTCATGCGAGCCAAAAGCTTAGAACCAGCGTAATTATGATTAAACATAATAAACTTTCATTGTCTGTTATATTTGACAATATATGTTTAGAAATATATATATATATACATATATATATATGCAAACATGACTAAAAATAATGGAAGTTTCATTCATCAAAACAAGGAACCCAATACTCAATAACATCAACTAACAACATGCTTTTTATGTTCAGTACATAACACATACACACTACTCTACATCATACATAACACCACATACATTGTTACACATAAAATAACATTCATCCTCAAAAATGGCTAAAAGTATAGCTGAAAGCGCTTGGATAAACAAAACATTTTGACAAATTTTATATAATTTATGTCCCCAAAAGAAAAAAAATCCTAAGATCACATGAAAAATTACATAAAATCTTAATCATCACACCTTGTCTGTAATTTTTAATGAAACCTATATATATATATATATATATATATAGGCAATGTTAGTCATACAAAGGTCTATAGCAGCAGAAGTGTTAATATGCCAATTCAAAGTGACAAGGTTGCAACTTTAGATTTGTGTGCATCTTGCCATTACTTTTGAATTGTGTTTGAATTAGTTGGCATTCTTACTAGACAAGCCCATTACATGTGATGTGATTTCAAGTCTCATTAGAAGATATTTTAATACTACAATGTTTACTTCAACAGTCAAAGTGAATTTAATCTAGAAAATTCTAATAAAAAGCAATTAAATGAAGAAAAGACTAGCTAAAATTTGATATTAACACACTTTGATAATGAAAAGAAATTTAGACATATGACTAAATTTGTGTTCTGTCTTGTCAGAAGTTTCTGTTGCCTTGGCCAAGAAAGACTAGGTATGTGGATAAGGCACAGGAGTTCTTTATTCTTATATCACATGTGTTTAGAAAAAAAAAGAAAAAGAAATTCTGCAAATTATTAAGACAAATTAGTTGATTTGTTTCCAAAATCCTATTTTACAAAATCTAGTTAGCCATGTTGGATTTTAGGCTAGTCACTTCAATTTAAATTAAATCAGTTTCTCCATTTTGAAAAAAAAATAGAAAAATTTAAATGAAAATATATTAAATGAAAAAATGAAGCATATAGCAAGAGGTTGACATCCAATTAAGAAGAGAAATTCTTTTTCTTTTAATTCTGTTTTTCAATCTTTAATTTAAAAAAAAAAAATTATATAATGCAAAGTTTTGAATACTCAGGACTTGAACAAGATTCCACCTTCCAGTCAATTAGCAATATTTTCTCAAATCTATTCCTCAATCCATTAATTTCTTTAACTTTCAAAAGATTTCATTGTTTCAGATTTTGAAGAAAAAATAAATTCTTAATTTCTTTCCAATTAAATTTAAGATTTTCATCATTAGAAAATTCAGCCAGATTTTCAGTTCTTTAATTCTAAGGCCAAGGACCATCCCATTATTTCCCTTCAATATTTTACAAATTCCTCAAATGTTTGGCAACTTTTAAGCTTTAATATTATATAGTACTGCTCAAAAGAAAATGGAGTTAAAAAAAATTTTGGTTCTCAAGATAAATTTGAAGCAAAGAAATTATTTTGTTCCGAGAGAGTTGTAAATATAGCTAAAATTAGCCATTTTTAGGGATTAAAAAAAATAAAGCACATTCTAATCAATTTAAATTCACTTTAAAATACAGCAAAGTATTTTGTTGGAAATTTTAAATTTAATTTTAACTTGAAATTAAAAGAGCTTCAAAAAAGAAAAAAAAAGAAAAAAAAAAATTAAAAATTAATTTTAAACCTTAGGTCTCATTTTGCTTTGGAAGTACTTATTTCTGATACCCATTGATGAATAGACAGAGTGATTCCTGGAGGGTTTGTCTATGAAACTCGAGTCAGGATGCTGAAGGTAACATCAATCGGCTGACAAATATTTTACTTGTATTAGTTAAATATAACATAAAAATAAATACACAACAGCCTTTATTATAACAGAAAGGATATATATATATATATATTCTTCACTACTTGATGACATAATTATTGCAAAAAAAAAAAAAAAAAATTAGGGCATTGTTAAAGAGTAAACACATGGCAAGAGCTTTCATAACTGGTAGTAAAGACAATGAACTGAGGACACTGCCTTGTTATTCTCTCTCACTTTCCATGAGCGTGACAAGAGTGAGATATATATATATATATATATATATATATATAATTGTTTTTTTATTCAAAATTAATATAGTTTACATTGCGATATGGAAATTTGTTTCAAGATTTTACCTCCTCATCAGGCAATGTTAGCTCATTGTTATGAAAATGATTTTCTTACATTCAAATGAAAATCATTTTCACAAAAATGAGCTAACATTGCTTGACGACAGGTAAAATTTTGAAACATTGAAATTTCTGTATCACAATGTAAACTATATTAGTTTTTAATAAAAAACAAATTCTATTATAACTATATTATGCTCTATGATATACTTTTTTAAAAAGTAAATGCTGGAGAACTCAGAATTCTAAAACTGCTGGTTCTCTTCACCTGGATGTGTGTGTGTGTATAAAAATAAAGCATTAAATATTTCAACTTTAAGCAATGGGAAGATAAAAGAAATCTTATAGATGTTTTTTCAACAGATACAGTTATCAAGAGAGTCATATCTAATTTCAGAATAATTCCAAATACCTTTAGTTTATCAATTGCATTAAAATGTCATTCACCATATAAAATAGACAGCACATGAACTTTAGGATATTTTTAAAGTTGAAAAGTCATTTTAGTTTTAGACAAAAATATGAAGAAAATGTTTTGAGGATCAGAGATTACGAAAATTTTGATTTGTTTTAAATTCTCATTCTGAGCCATGGGAGCTTGCTACATCAAGTAGCAATGACTATACCACTGAAATTGAAAGCTAATGTAAGCATAGAGTTTCTTTTTTTTTTTATATGCTATATTCTCATAAGTATTTTGAATTTTAAGGGTCAGCTGAAAATTTCATAGACTGACCAAGATACTCTCATGGAATGTGACCAAATGAGGTTTCATTTACAACATAGCCAAACACTTCTTCCATCAATGTTGCAGCATTTGGATCCCATTGAAGAAGAAGCTTTCATATCTGTTGGTTAAAAAAGTCGACAGCAGATATGATATCATCATCACTGTAATACTGGTTCCCAGCCAAGTGTTTTTCATGTTGGGGAACAGATGATCATCAAAATTAGGAGAATAGGGAAGGTGATCAGCCAGTTCAAAGCAACAGTCATGCACAACAACCATTGAAATGAAGGACTTGTGTGCTAGAACATTATCTTGATGAAACAAGTCCGCTCTCACCATTTACATTGTTCAGACTATTGTCCTCATCTTTATTATGATGTTTTGGCTGTTGTATTTTCTGGCCTTCTTCAATTGCTAGGAATTTTGAATCAAACCCTTTATTACAATCACTGAGCTATATCATTCTCATTCAATGTATGAGGCTACTTCTGGTAACCATGTACACATGGCCCACTGGATATGGACATTGGTTAGTTCCAGTCACTTGATTGAAAGAGTTGTGAGTTCAATACCAGGCTACAGCAGTTGTGAACAAAATAACTTAGAGAGTTAAGTTAAATGGAGTTAACTACATGGCTATCAGAAGTAGCATTGCACATGGAATGAGAATGATAAACCTCAGTGATCGTAATAAAGAGTTCAGTTGGAAATTCCTAGCACCTGAAAAAGGCTGGAGTGTACAACAACTGAAATGTCATGATAATGGCAATAAAGATGAGGATAATGTTCCAAACAGTGTAAATGGTGTAAGTGCTGCCTCATCTCAGAAATATAGACAAAGACTATTTTCATCAGTTTTCTTAGACGTTTGATTTTGTAATTGCCCCAGAAAGTTGGTGCACTCTGTAGATGGTGTGGCCTTTTGAAGGTAGTCAATAAACAATAACTTTTGCATCCCAAAAACTGAGGCCATCATCGTCTCTGCAAATGAAATCACCTTGACTTTCTTTGGAGCAGTGAGAAGAGGTATTTCTACTGCATGGATTGTCTCTTTGTCTCTGACTCAAAGTGATATACCCAACACTCATCCTGGGTTAGGAAACATTCAAGGAAACTAGCTGGATCTGCCTCAAACAACATCAGATTTTCTCTGTGATGTGGTCAGCCTGGTTCCTTTTTAGTAAGGTGTCAGAAGATGTTATTCCCACTAAGCAAAAATTTTTGTCATACCAAATTAGTTGTGCAGAATATTCTCAACTATCATGGAATATGCTAACAGCATAGGCTAATTTACTTATAGTTAATTGCCTATCAGCCATCACCATATAGTGAACACAATGTTTTTCTCAGTGGTAGCAGTTGCAGGTTGTGCTGACCTTGAGTCATCTTCAAGACTTTCTCTTCTCCTCTTAAATTTAGCTGCCTCCTTTTGCACTGCTAATAATGCTAGAGCATCATCCCCTAATATAGCAACCATGTAAGTATAGATGTCCTTGGAGGTCAAACCCTTTTTCTGCCAGGACACTGTGAATGCCAAATTTAGTCCATTCACAATTGAAGTCCCTACTAGCTACTTCTGAAGTTTTAAAACTGTCAGATATCAGTTTAAATGGACATAAACAATGCAGTTATTAATAGGAAGAGTTGAAATTAAGGCATGCAAGATTTCATAGCTCTAGCATCACATATTCATAATCAGCCCACCCTCGTATTTGTTAAACTTACAAATAGTATTATTTTCATTCAGAAGAAAACTGAATGTATGGTCATCAGCAAAGAGAGGAGCCCAAAATGCCAATTACAGTTGGGGATACTAAAATCAAACAGGTACTAAAATTTAAGTATTTGGGAAATGTTTTAACAGAAAATGGAAAGTGTGGCACTGAGATCTGAAGGTGAATTGGCATGGCCAAAGACATATTCTAGAAGCTGAGCAGAGTATTAAAAGACAAGACAATTTCACTAGAAACAAAGAAGAGAATACTGAATTTCTATGTGATGTTAGTTCTTCAATATAGCAGCAAATGCTGGACAATATCATCAAAGATGAAGGAAAAACTTGAAGCAACTGAAATGTTTTCTACAGAAGGATGCTGCAAATATCATGAATCGAGTATGTGAGCAATGATGAGATTTTTGGAAAGGATGGAAATGAAAAGGAAATTAATACTGAGCATCAGGAAAAGACAGCTAAAGTTCCTGGGATGTGTGATGAGGAAGGAAGACTTAGAAAATCTCATACTCACAGGTCAGAGGCAAAGATAGATGGGGGGGGGGACAGTGGCTAACATATTTGATGGGCTCGAGCAGATGAATGCCAGAGTAGAGTTTGGATGAGGTAGCAGGAAGAAGTGTGCTAAGAGCCACCAGGGATAGGGAAACATGAAAGGGAATGATCACCTATGTCCTGAAAGGACATGGCATATAGAAGAAGAAGATTGTCCTCATCTTTGTTATTGCAATGTTCCAACAGTTGTGTCCTCCAGCCATTTTCAAGTCACTGTTGATCCAGATAACTAAACCTGTGGGACAATATCCTCAAAGATTAAAACATTGGTTTGTGAATTTGGTGGCATAGGAATTCAGTGGAAACAAAAAGAACATTTTTGCTTAGGATATAAGAGAGAAAGATGAAATTTCTAAAACACATAACGAGGAAAGAGAGCTTGGTGAATTTGATGCAGTAAAAGCAAGACAGAAGGAAATAGTCATTAATCAACCTAAGAAGCTTATCTAAAGGGATGTCAGCAAAACATAACACTATAATAAACCATCTACAAACTATATATATATATATATATATATATATATATATATATATATAATGATGAAAGGAGCTAATTTAGCTCATTGAAATGAATTATAATTTATAACCAATTTGAATCACATGTTGAGTTTTCCTTTTTATATATATATATATATTGTTTAATTACTTAGTTTTTGGTCATAATAAAATTAGACCAGTGCACATTTGTATTAAGTGTTCAATATATATATATAAAAATCAAGCTTGACTTTGCAGCCTGCCTTCAGTCCTTTTCTCACTGACATGATATGGCTTCTTTGTCTTTTCTACAGTTTTTTTTTTTCTGGTACCCTGACCATATGTATTTACTTGTGCTATTAGATTGGCATCAAAGTCCCACCCTTTTACTATGGAAATAGTTAACTGTAACCATCTCTTCTACTCTAATAGTTTTTCTCACACTTCCCTTTTGTGAAATTCACTTCCATTCACTTGCTTGCTCCAAAAATTTAAATGCAATGTAAATTACCATCTTTTATCTACTTAACCCCTCTACATCTCTTATCTTTGACATCCTCTATACCTTTTTTATTTGCTCATTGTAGCCTCCTGTGCACTAGTAGCATTTCTGCTAGGGGAAAGAGATGGGAGGTAATGAAACACAGCCTCAGGAAACCATGGAGACTTTGGGAAAAAAAAATGTCTATGGTACTGACACTGTGTCTTGCTAACTTCCAGCTGCTCGTTTTCTTATTGCTTTTATTGACACGAGGCATCTTAGAGAGGCTCAGATCTAATCATGCCAAGCTAATGGGGAAAAAAACCCCAAATGTAACTGCTATTGATTCTTTTGCCTTTGGTCTGTACCAATGTGTGTTTGCCACAAAAATACCCTCTTTACAATTGGCCTTGTGCCTTCTTTACAAAGCATCTTGAAGAACATTCTGAATAGGCGAGAAATTCTTTTTTATGATTTGGTCAGCAACATACAAAAATTGATAAAACCAAAAAACAAAAAAGAAAATAACCTGACACTCGGAAAACAATGAGCAAAGGTCAGTAAAGATCAAACTGACAGCATCAAAAATAAAGGTTACTAATGTTAGATGTCTGACCATAAAGTATTTATTTGTTCATCCGAAAAAATCTAAAGCACCTGACAAGCCAACAGTTATCTTTATCAATAATATTTTAAAGGAGTTTGTTCTGTTTGAATTTCTGGGATGAGGAATTACCCATATTTATATTTGAACTATTGTCCTCATCTTTGTTGTTGTTATCACATTTCAGATGTTGCGCTCTCCAGCCTTCATTAGGGGTGGTAGGTTACCCAGATTGATATACACCAGATGAAGGCCTGGAGGATAAAAAGTTTGACATGCGATAACAACAATAAAGATGAAAACCATAGCTTGAATATATCCACGTTGGTTGTTTTTTTTTTTTTTCAGAACAGAGTTTTGTTTTTCTGCCCTTCCACACTTTACCTATGTTACATGTTCTTAACATCAACATTTTAAAGCATGGCAGGCTACATGTAGTTTTTACAAGCTTACATGTGTATATATACATTTTTTTTAATCACTCCCCCTATCCTCAAAGAAAAGCAATAAAACAAAAATTTACTAAGTATTAGAGAAAATGAAAAAAATTAGTTAAGGAGAGAGGGCAATAAAATAATAAGAATTAAAAAGACAGAAGATTCCCGACGCTCTTCCTTATTTTCATCAACGACCTCCCAGATGAGATCAAGTCCCAAGTAGGCATCTACACAGATGACACTACAATATACTCCCGCACCAGTAAGGAATCTGTCGTGGCAGACAGACAATCTCGCTGCTGACCTTGAACAGGATCTACACTCTGTGGTGAACTGGGGCAAGAAGTGGCTTGTCAACTTCAATGCGTCTAAGACCAAGCTGTTGTCTGTCAACCATTACAGGCAACCACTCCTGCCTCCCATAAGCATGAACCAAGCGATTCTCCCTGAGAGCAATACACTACGCCTCCTCGGCCTTACCCTCTCCTCAGACCTCAAATGGAACCACTATATTGAATCCATATCTAAATCTACTGCTAAGAAGGTTGGGTCACTATGTCGATCCAGGATGTTTTTTCCGCCTGAATCCATCCTGCATATATACAAGTCAACCATCCGTCTGTGCATGGAGTACTGCTGCCATTTATGGTCAGGCGCTCCTGCCGTTCTCCTCAGTGTTCTCAACAGGCTCCAAAGGAAAGTCTGTAATGTGATAGGTACTGATCTGGCGGCTCGACTGCAGCCACTTCCCCACCATCGAAATGTGGCCTCCCTTTGTCTGTTCTATAAATACTTTCGTGGCTTCTGCTCCAACGAACTTAAGTCACTGGTGCCTCCTCAACAGGTGTTTACTTGTGCAACCAGACTGGCAACTGGGTCCCACCCATTCACAATCAAGTTAGCCAAATGCAGATGACAATTCTACTCCTGCAGCTTCTTCTCTCGCACTTTCCGCCTGTGGAACTCTCTCCCATATTCTTGTTTTCCTGACGGCTACAACCTCCAGAAATTTAAATGCAATGTCAATACTCATCTATTAACCACTGGACTCTAGCTCTCTCCCCACTCCCGTATATCCTTCCCTTTCTCTCCACCTATGTATCTGTCATCGCACCTGCATTCTCAGCTTTCTATTGCTCCTTTCTAACTAGTTTGTACTCCTCACTCTTTTCTAATTAATCTTTTTACAGTTATGTAGCTCCCCACTCATCAGTGGCATTTCTGCCTTGCTCGGGGTGAAATGATTAAAAATAAAAATAAAAAAATAATGATTGATATTGCATTTAAATTTTTGAAGATCAAAGTTGACTGGGAAACAAGTAGCTGGAAGAGAGTTCCACAAGTGAGAAGTGTAAAAAAATAAACTGTTAATATAGAACTTATGGTTATATCTAGCCATTTCAACTGTAAAATGATGAGACCTTACAACCAATTTAGTACTGCACTTAAATTCATAAAGTCTACTTACCATAAAGGAAGATTCATCAGAACAGTGACCATGAAATTATTTATAGAAAAGATGCAGGGGTGCCCCATTGTGGTGATGGGAAAGAAACTGAAGGTGAGATGCCAGGCCAAGACAATATATGTGCATATAAGTAGGATGGATATATATAAAAACTGGAGAAATGAAACAAAGGTGAAATGCTTTTTAATGATGGTACATTTTGACTTCATGTGCTCAGTTAGCATCTTCAGGTTAGAATAAAGAACAAAAATTGTTTTTGTTTGTGTTTAAAAATTAATATCTGTTAGCTAGATTAGCATCTTAGGTTTATTGTTAACGATAACCTTAAGCCGAGGCTCATATCAACTGTAATGAGGCCTTGCCATCAATCTATACACTTAAATTCATAAAGTAGAGTTATCAAAGAGGAACACACATCAGAACAATGACCATGAAAGTATTTACAGGAATGATTCAGAGAAGATACATTACAGTGGAGAGAAAAGGATCGAAATATGTGTGAAAGCAACAAAGAACTAAAAAATAGTTGAGTACGACAAGGATGAAAAGGGATGGAGTACAAAGAAATAATAGCTAAAAGAAAAAAAATTTGATACAGCATAGGCACTTAAAGAAAATGACCTTGATAATTTAAACAATGGCTTTCAAATCTTTCTTAATGTGTCTATATATGTGTATACTGGACAATTTCAACCTTAATTTCATAAATTTGTCAAATCATCACTTGTCATGTCACAAAATTCTTTATGAAGCTCCCACCCATCTAAATGATCAGTGCATGTTCCACGCCCACATACAGTATTCATACATCTGAAGATGCCAGTCAACTTCGTTATTGGACAAATGCCAGGCCAGGCCTGCTAATACCAAACAACGTGTGGAGATGTGCCCAGTTCAAACAGTTTCCCTCTACCAATGCCACAGTTGCTATAGATATTTAACTACTAAATTATACATGACCACAAACATGTAACACACCTACACACTTCCCCCATTTTTACTGCAACAAAGAGAACACTGAGTCAATATTAACACGCTCTCAGTATGAGGTAGAAGATTTCCCTGGGGTGAAACTTGGGCAGTCTAGGCACCAGGCGAGTTGTCACATTAATACTTGCAAATATAGTGATTATGCTATTTGGCAGTTGTAAAGACAATCAAAAGTAGCAAAAAACTCAGAAGGGAAAAAAATGCTTAATGGTTTCATTTCAATGGCCAATATTGTTGGGGCAACTGAACATTTCTTTTGTAGACTTGTTGACTTTGTTCTTCAGCCCTTATCAGGTGTATTTAAACCCCAGTCTTCTAAGAATAAAAACCTATGGTTAAATCATGCTAAAAAAAAAAAACAAAAAAAAAAACATTGGTTATCTATTTTTTTTAACCATTTCACCAAAACAATAAAGCCGCTAATGCACAAGTTACTAAGAAAAAGCAAAAAGATTTTTAAAGAGAGTGAATACTGAAAGAAGAATCAAGAAGACAGTAAATAACACAGGCAAAAAGTGTGAGGAAAAAAAACTGATCAAAGAACTTACACTTTACTTTAACCAATTGCAGCCAATCTACTCAGTTAAGATATACTCTTGGGTGATCATGAAAGAGACATGACTGACTGAGCAGAATATTTTCCTGCAGTAGGATATCATTACTTTCTGCAGTAGACTGGTTGTCAACCAAAGCTATAGAACCCAATCTGTTCTGCTATTTAACCCATAGCTGGAAGGATGAGATGGATTAATACCTTTCCCAAGAGTATTTGCACGTAAGTGAATGCAAGGAATTCAAATGGAATTCAAACGCGGCTCTCTGATTTCTCATTCTGAGCTGATATCCACTGCATCATGAATGCACATCTACAGCCAGTCTAATACTGTGATCAAATATTTAAAATCTACATACTATAGAGGAAAGTTCATCAGAAAAATTATCATTTATAGAAAAGACACAGAGAAGCTATGTTACGGTGATGGGAAAGTAACAGAAGCCAGGATACTAGGTCAGGATCAATAATATTGCAGAGGCATCTTTGGATTTTATCAAGAAATATCACCAAATAGATAGCAGAAGCACCAAACCACACATAGTAACAATATTCAGAGCACAGATGAATGGTAGGTTTATAAATATGTAAGATAGATTCTAAAGAGAAAAATTGTCTATCATAACATGTTGAACAAACTTTCCTAGTAGCAGAGTTAGCAATTGATTCAATATAATCTTTCAACTTCATGTTAGCCCAAGAAGATGTAATGAGTCACTCTCTTGGAGGTTAGCATCAGCCATGCAAATGGAAGGTAGAAAAGGTGATTAATAAAAAGCAGTTTTCTTTTAGAAGCGTTAGAATTAACAAGCTATTCATTGTCCAAGTTAACAGCAGATGTTATGTCACTTTTGAGATCAACTCCCAATTTGACCATATACTGTTTGAACATACTATTAACACAAAAGAAAATATTTCGTTATCTTAGATTATTAGTCACTGAAGTGGAGTCCAGTCAGTACTATAGATGGGTGACTACTTGGTAACAATGGATACTGTAGTCAAACTCCTACAATTGCAAATATATTTCAGCTTTGAATAACCCACAAAGGGTTGATAAACAAAAAACAAAAAAAGCAATCTGGGAATAAAATGCAGATACTTTAATATTATTGTAAAGCCTAATAAGGAAAATATAAAGCCTTATATATATATATATATATATATATATATATATATATACACACACACACACACATGGTGAGATGAATAAATTCTTGTTTAAATTACACAAAAAATGAAAAATAACTGATTCATTTTAACAGATATATTTTAAAATTACATAAAAATATCTTGAGATACTAAAGAGTAAATTTATTCACAAAAATAGTGATTGGTTTCAACCCTGGCCTCCGGATGTCTTCAAAATCTCCTGCAACTCCTCTGAACAATCTCAAGTTCATGAATGCTGATATAATCCTTGCCTTCAGTTCATCTTTGGTGTTTACAAAGAGTTTTGTTGATCTCTTGCTCAACTGCACCCTACATATAATAATCAAGGGGTTTGCAGTATGGAGAGTTAGATGGCCAGATGTAAAGGGTGATCTAGTTGCAGAAATTGCTTGACAGCCATGACTGGGTTCTTCTGCTTGTGTGGCATGGTGCAGAGTCTTGTTGCCAGGCACATAGTTTTCCTGCAGCCACTCTTTTGACCCAGCACTACCTCCTCAAAGTACTCGATGTAGGTCTCTTTGCTGAGTGAAGCCTTAATCAACAAATTCAGAATTATTTTTTTTATCAGAATGATCAGAGTGAGCTTTCCGAGTTGACATACCTTTCATAATCACCATTTTAAACTCATCCAACTCTTTCTGAATCCAATGCAATGTATTCAGATGGGCATCCAAATACTCTGAAATGTTTTCATTAGAGCTTCAGTCATGAATGCTAAGCAGTACAGCATGCTGTTTCCAAATTTCTGGTGAAGTGAATAGCATCATGGTGCTCTTTTTCTCACAGTGCCCAACTGACTCTATTATGCAATTAATGAAATCATTTGTCTGAAATTCAAAATGGCAACAATTTACCCATGGCACCTTGTATATGTGTGTGTGTGTGTATATATATATATATATATCTATATCTTGGATTATCTGGAAAATCCATGCCAATTTTTAGTTGTTCACATTAGAACATGTCAAATTTATTGACAGATATAATATGCTTCTATTTCTGATTAGAGCACACTTCAAACTATGTGAAAAGAAAAGTTTAAAATTACTTAATTTGTGTCAGTTTTGCATCCTTATGAAAATGGATGATTAGGTGCATTTTAAACACTTGATTTTGTTTTTTATTACCATTAAGGCAAAAATGTCTCACAAGCAACAAATAAGATATGTGTAGTGTACAGCAAAGATGCTTTAGCTCACAGAACTGTACAGAAGTGATTTGCTATGTTTAGAGTTGGTGATTGCAGCCATATTAATGAAGAACGCTAAGGCAGACCCCTCTCTAGAGATGACAACAAAATCAAGACATTACACAACATGATAATTGGCAGAAAAACTAAATTTATCAAGATTGGCCATTCATGAACACTTAGTGAAGCTTAGGTACTCAAATCGTTACAATGTTTGGGTACCACATAACCTGAGTGAAAAGAATGTTTTGGATTGTATTTCTATCTATGACTTGCTGTATAAATGCAATGAAAATGCACCCTTTTTTAAGCATATTGTGACAGGTAATGAGAAAGATTGTTTATAACAATATTCAGCAAAAAAGATCCTGGGGAAAGAAACATGAGCCAACCTTAGCCACCCCAGAAGCAAGTCTTCATCCTAAGAAAGTCATGCTGTGCATCTGGTGGGATTGGAAAGAAAACCTGAACTATGAGCTGCTGTGAAATAACCAGTCAATTGATTCTGAAAAGTACTGTTTACAAATGGAGAAATTAAAGGTAGCAATTCAAGAAAAAGCCCAGAATTGGTTACACCACCTGCCATATTCACCAGACATTGCACCTTTGAATTTTCATTTATTCAGGTCCTTGCAAAATAATCTTCAACGATCAAAATCAAAATTTTATTGTAAACATGAGACAAAAATTCACATTCAAATTTTTGTCTCATATTTACAATCAATAAAATTTTGATCGTTGCTGAGGAAGGGAGATTTTCTTCTCACCAAAATGGCCATACAACAAATTAGTTGTCAGAGTTTTATTTGAAAAAAATATACATGTTTGGCTCTGTAAATAAATAATACTATTTACATTAAGCCCTCCACCTGAATTATTTTTAATATTAATAAAATTAATATTA
Organism: Ascarosepion bandense; assembly: GCA_037127315.1. Classification (NCBI taxonomy): domain Eukaryota; kingdom Metazoa; phylum Mollusca; class Cephalopoda; order Sepiida; family Sepiidae; genus Ascarosepion; species Ascarosepion bandense. Next base: position 957,153 of record JBBBDQ010001835.1, on the reverse strand, counting down.
ATAGAAACTGGTTTTGGGATTTTACCTACAAGCTATTTTATTTTCAGATTTAAAATATATATATATATATATATAGTCATCTGCAGACAGATCTGTTTCACTGTATCACAGCTCATCAGTACGGTTAGACTCCGATTGCTTTTAACCCAGGATTGAAACCCGACCAAATTGATGTCAGTCGGTGATTCTACCTCTGGGTGTATATATATATATATGCTAACCTCTAAGAGAGAGACTCATTGTGCCTTCTCGTACTAATGTTTACAGTTGACATGAAGTGAAAAAAATACATGTATTGAATCCATTGCTAGGTTAGCTGCTTTTGTTCTCAATGCTTAATAATGTTACTGCTCTCTAATAATTTTACACACCTTGTCTCTTAGTAGCATCACTACTTTGCCTATGGTCAAATCCATTAACAACAAAAACAAAAAAAAAAAAAAAAATATATATATATATATATATATATACCCTGATTGAGCACTCTGGAAAAATAGTAGATTTCATAAACAGTAGCTACTCTGGCATGTACGCATCGCATCGCATCGCTCATTCAGTGAAATGAATTAGAGCGCTCTAGCTATTGGGCATGTATAATGATATGCGCTAAAAAGTCTGCCTACTTCCACCAAACGCCCATAGCCCAAGCCTGGGTTCAAAAGCAATCGGAGTCTAATCGTACTGATGAGCTGTGATACAGCGAAACAGATCTGTCTGCAGATGACAATATATATACATATATATATATATATATGTATGGCAGATAAAGGAAAAAGCTTAATCAGTAATCAGAAATTAATGCTAATGTTACTTGCAGGATAAGGCTATTATATCGTGGAAGTTACCATATGCATCCCTCTTTGCGGCCACCTGGTATTAACAACTGTTTTTCTATGCACAGATGATTTGCTAATGTTAATTGACCCCCAGTGAATGACCACCTGCAGCAACTAACAAGAAGTGAAAATCACAGATCAAGCAACCACTTAAAAAAAAAATCTATTTTGTCAGTAGACTCCCAACTTCTAAATTAGGACAAATTAAATGAGTAATCTATTTCATTTTGTTTTGATATCCAGGAACTCTTCTTCATTGTTTTGTTATTGTAGTAGTGTATCAAACTGTTATTACTTGTTGAAATGTATACTACCCTAGTTCACCTCACAGTCAAACATCATGTGTTTATTATCAACTTGTATTGCCTTTGACAAGTTCAAGAGATTTGTCTCAAGTCTCCAGGGATGGGGATAATCATATCTGTATGTCCCTTTCTCAATGTCTATCTCTTTTGTTCTCTTCATTTTTTCTGTATCTACTACATTTATATCTAGTTTCTCTACCTGCCAGTTTTTTTAATGTCTTGTTTATTTTTTCCACGTATTATCACAAATTTTCTTTTCCTATCATTCACTTCTAAGAGAAAATTTAAACCTTATACATTGAAAATTTTGTTACATTAAAAATTAATAAATGAAAAGCACACACCACACAGACTGCAGTAACTGACTTTTTTATCCCCACATCATTGTGAATATTTTAAGTCTCTTTTATTGACGGTTATAAATACATTTTTAATAATTTAAAAACTTTTAAGATTAATTATGCTGAATAACTTTTTTCAAAGTTAGGCCATCTTATGTTCTCATTTATTTATTACCAGATTACAAAAATTCTAATATGTACATTCTGGTGAGTGGCATATACGCTGCTGGCAGAGATAGGGTATGAGCTTTTAGTAAGCGACCACTATATATTTAATGGATATTTGTATATCTTTAATGGATATTTTTATCTGATATTTCTTTTTTATTATTATAAACATTATTTTTAGTGGATACAAATTTTTAGTTACTATAACTGTTTTTCTATGTACTAAAACAGTGGAATTAAGAATCAGCCAAAAGTAGCAGAACTTCTCAATCTAGTCAAATTGTTATTAATTTCACTATTTTAGAAAATAAAAAAACAGAGATAGCAACTCAAATGCATGCAACTTTTAAAAATAACATTTATAGCAATTATGACTGTATAAAGCATTGTAAAAGATCATTTTTTAGACTGGTGATAGCAAAGATTCCAATAAAATTTAGAATTTTGTCAAACTATACAGTTTTATTCTGCCTCGGGTCTAAAAAGCAAAATTTCTCTTCTGATCTCATCATAAAAAAAGGTGAGAGAAAAAAAAAAGAGAAAGAATTTCTTTCCTTTCTAGTTGGCTTAGAATTGGCACAGTTTTCCCTGTGTCAACTGTGAATGTCACACTAGTTTCCATTAGCTTTAATAAAAATAAATGTGTGATGTTTGGTCAGTTGCCAAGGGTAATCTACCTACCCATCCACAGGTGAAGGTCAGAAGGAATAATCAACACAAATGCCAGTGTTTTATCAAATGATCAAGAAACAAATTTTTATAATATCAACAAAAATTCCATTTTAGAAATTAACATTTAAAAAAATTTTTTTTTACATGGCCCCTTATCAAGAATTTATTTAATGCCATGTATCTTCTGGCCACTCGTTATCATGTTTTTTAACATATTTTAAGTTAAATAGTGAAGTGATTTCTTATCGTTTCTCTACATTTCATAGTAGCCCTTCTCCTAGACTGACAGCCAGCAAGCCAAGGATAGAGAGCCCAATCTATCCTATTTAACTAACCTATAGGTAGAGTAAAAAGAAAATGTATTCATGCCTTTCATTGGTGGGAAAGTGAACACAACAGACTAGGCTGGAATTTCATCTTTCTAAGAGTCATATTCTATACCACAAATTGAGTACTGCTGCTATATCTAGGCTGGATGTGGGTATTTGTGTCTTCTCAGAGTGTAGTTCGTAGCCGAAATAATAACCACTCGACCAGCTGCTACTCGTAGAACCCGGAACACTGCTTCACCAGGGACTCCGTTTCCTGCGCACCGTAAGCAAAACGCTGTCTCCCAAACACCGGTGTAGCCTTCTCGAGTCGTAAATAGCAAAGAGTGCCCCGAAACAGAAGTAGGCTCTTTTTATGTGTTTTTTGGTCTCGTAATTTCCCACTCTCCGAGAGCCTCACTTTCACCAATGACGCATGCGCCGTGTCATTCGAAAAACTGCCTCGCATGAGCTCGCCTCGCAGTTCCATTACGTCTACGAACGCACGTGCAAACAAACCGCCTTCTTTTGCTTCGGCGAGGTAAGTCTCCACCACACTCCCCCCTGATCTCATCATCACAAAAAGTGCATTCGGGAGCGGGTCTCTTCTGGCGGGTGCTCCTTCGGAGGGGTACGACACAAGGTTCGTCCTCAGATGGGCTGTCACCTGAGGTTTCGTCATGCACGTCAGCATCCGCTGTTAGTGGACCATCGGAGCCATCACTTGGTTGACCTGACCCCAAGTAAATAAATCGCTCACTCTCTTCTGTGTCGGTTTCATCGCCCGACGATGCATATGGTCCTGAAAATGGCCGTAGGTCTTTGACATGGCGTGGTACCCCATCAATTCGCACTGTCAGTGGGCTGACAATTTCGGTTACCCGCCCGGTCTTGAACTTGGTTGTGCACTTGCCGTGCGGATTTTTGACCCAGACAACGTCACCTTCTTCATATCTCCCTCCGATAATCTGTGGTTCTGGTGGGGGTTTGGCTTCAATGCCTTTTACTCTGACGTGGTAATTATGCAGCACGTCAGCCGGTGCCGTGGAAGGTGAGACATCGTCCTTTGGCGTGACATTATACCAATAAACGGCCTCCAACGCGGAACAACCCTTCCTTGCTGCGATGGTCTTAATGCTCCTGTGGCTGCGCTCCACAATTCCATTACCAGCCGGTGAATATGCGCATCGGAATCTTAACTGCACACCCCAGCTGTTTGCAAACTCTTTAAAATGTCTGCAAGTGAACGCAGGGTCATTGTCAGTCAATATCTCGGTTGGTGGGCCCCGTTCAAAGAAAATCATCTTCAACTGGTGAATGACACTATGTGCATCTTGTCGACGCAATGTCCGCCAAATTGCAAACCTGGAGGAACCGCAATCAATGAGCGTTAAAAAATGCACGCCATTGTAATGGGTTATGTCCATTGCTACTCTACTCCAGTTGTTTTCCACGCTCAATTTTCCCTTTTTCCAATGAACTGGCGCCGGATCTATAGACTGGCAGGCTTCACAGGCTTTGATAACCGATCGCACGATTTCCTTCGACACTAGTGGGTCGATAAGTCTGGCGAAGTATAGGGTTCGTTTCACGCCCGCATGTCCACTTTCTCGGTGGACGTCAACCACCTGACTTTTATTCAGTCGACACCTCATTGCAGCGCAACTCTCCGGGACTGGCTCTTTTCCCTCCTTATGTAGATTCAACCACTTGCGTGGCACTCTGGTGAGGCAATCTGCGCGATTTTGACAGGATTTCACCAGCGTGACATCCATGGTCAATTTATATTCTTCCATTAATGCCCGCAGTGTTCCTAAGCGTCGTCTCACTAGCATTTCACCAGCCGCCTTAGTGTTCACACGTGCCTTCCCAGTCAAGGTGTCGGATATCCACCGATGTACGCATGCTGAATCGGTGACCAGATGCAACACTGTAGCCTGCCATTGAAGGGCCAGGTTGATGCCTTTGACTGCTGCATCTAATTCAGCCAGATTGATATGCCTGGCATCATTGGTCGGGCGCAACCAACAAGCATCCTCAACGATGCTTCCATTCGCCTCTAACGCCACTCCTGTGGCCACAGAACTTGCATCCACCCAGACCTTCATCTCGTTGCCATTCATGCACCAGTCTCCTCCAACAGGGTCCATTTCACACACTCTGGTCATCGTCTCTTCCAGCATACGAAGCAGATTGGCATTTCTGATTTCCTCGTCCCATCTCTTGGTTACCGCACTTGCTCGGCGCTTGATGAATGCAGTCGCCACCCTTAGCCAGCCACACACGGGGAAGTGGCCCACGAGTTTCCCACAAATGGAAAACACACGTCGACGAGTCACCACGTCGGGAATTTCCGGGATCTGTCCACTCCGCTTCCATCGGAGAGTACCGTTCTCTCCCCACACCTGCAGACCGAGGACCCTAGTTCCGTCTCGTAGCCGTTTTGGGTCTTTACAGACTAGGCCGTAATCTGAGAGGTGCTGTCGAACGCGCGATGCAGAAATCAGGCTCTCATTGATAAAAATGTCGTCAACGTAAGCCGACGTGGCACTTTTGATCACACGATCTTGGGACATTATAGCGTCGACGACAGATTTCATGATGAGTGGTGCCACATTTAGTCCAAACCCCAATCGTGTAAGGCAGAACCGCTTGCCCTTGAAAATAACTGTTTGGAATGGCCACAGCTTCTTGTCAATGTGAATTTGTAGATAGGCATGTCGCAGATCCAAGAGCGACACATCAACTCCTTGCTGTCGCCATTCTCTGAGCTTTTGTGCGCACACTTCGGCATCGGCAGTGAATGCTTCTACAAATCCGTTCAATTCTCGGTAGTCGAGTACCGGCCGGACCTTTTGCTTATGTTCCTGCACGACTGCCATCAAGGGAATTAGACCCTTGGGTGGACCAAGTTCCTCCTCGGGATATGGCAGCAACCATCCGTTACGTTGCCATAGCAAGAGTTCTTTCTCGTACGCATCCCGGGCATGGTCTGGCACAGTGTACTCTTGCACGTTATTTGTCAGCTCGCCGGGCGAGCGACCACTTGCCCATTTCCATGTTGCAGTCCACGCTCTTTGCCTTTCATCGAATGTCACACTGAAATCGGGCTCATCGATAGAAATGGCGGCACATCCATCCAGGTTTCCAAAGTATGCCTCACCAGATTCCGTCAGGCGAACACCTCCTAGCTGTTTGATCGCGTCGATGCCAATAAGCAGGTCAAAACCCAACAATTGTCCATCCACGACCAGGACCTCAATGTTCACGGGCTGAGACTGTTCAACTTCTAATTTTATTCTGCCGTGCCCCCGGCACTTCAAAGTCTTCCCGTTGGCCGTCAGTACTCCTACTTCCTTCTGTCTCCAATGGCGACACACAGCTTTGCTCACCAGCGTCTGTGAGCAGCCGGAATCCACCAGAGCTGTGCACTCTCGCCCATCCACGAGCACTTTTACGGCGGGCAATTTCTTGATTCTCACTTGCTCAGGGAGGAGACTGGCGCTGACGTCTCCCCCCTTGGGCGTTTCCCTGGCATCTTGATGATGTATGTCCAAGTTTATGGCATCTGAAGCATCGGGTTTCACGGTGAGACTTCCGCACTCGACCGTCCGACCTCACTTGGCGTCCCTGCATACAATCCTTCGCCATGTGGTTGGGTCCAGAACACTTGTAGCAAAAAAAGGTCTCACTGCGCGAGTTATCAGGGAGCAACTCTGAATTCGAATGTGTTTTGCCAGTGGATGCAGCGACCGATTCCTTACAGCTTCCGTTGTCGGTCATGATAGCCCGTGCTCGAGTCAAAAGCTGCTCCAATGTCATGGTCTACATTCTGGACGAGGCACGAAGAAGCTGTCTAACATATTGTGGCAACCCCGAAACGAACGCACATATCATCCATCGTTCGGGCAACGATCCCTCAACCAGCCGAGCTAAACGATGTAGTTCGGCCAGAAACTCGTCCACTGTTTCTCCCGAGCGAAGTTGCCGAGTAACAAATTGATCGTATGCATCAAATGCATCGGTCGCATACGCGGTCATGAGGGCCCGTTTAATTTGCTCCGCATCCGCTTTCTGTTCCTTGCTGAGCTGCCTGTATACGGCAAGAGCACCGCCTCGGAGGCGTAATGGAAGAATCCGCTCAACTTTGTCCATAGCACAGAGTTCGCAGACCAACTCTGCATTTTCGATCCACTCGACGATTGGCATATCAGTTGCAGCGCCACTGAACTCAGGAATCAACCGGACATCAAAGACTTTGCCGTCCATAATGGAAATCGTAATAGACGCCGAAATAGCTTGTGGGTATTTGTGTCTTCTCAGAGTGTAGTTCGTAGCCGAAATAATAACCACTCGACCAGCTGCTACTCGTAGAACCCGGAACACTGCTTCACCAGGGACTCCGTTTCCTGCGCACCGTAAGCAAAACGCTGTCTCCCAAACACCGGTGTAGCCTTCTCGAGTCGTAAATAGCAAAGAGTGCCCCGAAACAGAAGTAGGCTCTTTTTATGTGTTTTTTGGTCTCGTAATTTCCCACTCTCCGAGAGCCTCACTTTCACCAATGACGCATGCGCCGTGTCATTCGAAAAACTGCCTCGCATGAGCTCGCCTCGCGGTTCCATTACGTCTACGAACGCACGTGCAAACAAACCGCCTTCTTTTGCTTCGGCGAGGTAAGTCTCCACCACACTGGAACTACCCAATTCTCATTTTCAAGGTTATGTTCAAAAGCTTTTACATGCTCTTGTAGGTGATGAAATATTTTCAACTCTTAAATGCCTTTCTCACATGTGAAATGTCAGAAGCTTATCAGTACTCTGTTGCTATTTGTTGCATTCCCTGTTGTCTCTGGATCACAACACAACTACTGAAATGGTATTAATGAAAAGACTTATTTTTCTTACATGTTTTTATTAGAGGAGAGAGATAGACGTGGCAACTTGGATCCTAAGAAGCAGTGGGAGGAATGACATTGAGGGAATGCATGTTGCTCATATGCTTAGCATCTCTCTGCATGTGTTCCTAGCCTATCTTTAAAACCTGGGCATGGGAAGCATATCATGCTGTTTTGGATTTATATCCAAAATCTAGACAAAGGCAATCCATAACTGTCAGAATAACATACCCAAAAGTTATTCTGGCCAATCGCTAACCATTCTGGCCCTGAGCTTTGCCTTCTGTAACATGTTTCAAGGTTTAGAGAAGCAGCCTTCCCTAGTTCACCTATTCAGACCCTTACAGCCTGGAGTCATTATGCCATGTACACAGGGTTGAATCATCACAAGGTTCTTTGTATTCTATTAGTAAGAAAGAAGTTCCACTTGGACAGCTTCTTCCTGAGAATTGCTACTTTGTGAAACAGACTCCTCAGAGAATGATTGCTGGAATCCTAATCTTCTTCAAGTCTAGTGTCAACTGTTAACTATCGCACATATCCTCATAATTTGCACATACTTAAATCCCTAAAACAGCATCATTCAGTAACTCTCTATCTTGAGTAGCTCTTAGGTCTTATACTTGAACATTTAGCAAAAAAAGAAGTCAGCTTGTCAATTCTCCTTTCTGTATCAATAGTATATGACCTGCAAATTTAATATCATTTTCTTAAAATAAGATACAAAAAAAAATAAATAAAATAAAATAAAAATGAATCTTATTGATTTTGTTCATAGAAAAAATATATTGCTTTCTTTCATGATCAAAGATTGTAATAAATGAAATATAATTATTATTCATTCACGAACATATCTATTCATATATATCAGACATTAAAAATCTAAAATAAGATAAGTGATGTGCATTGTAGTTAATTTTGGAGCATGTTCCCAACTGTTGTGGCTGTCAAAAAAAAAAAAAAAAAAAATGGAAAGAAGAAAAATAAAATAGGAAAAACAAAAAGTGCTTTTGAAGCTTATTAAATATCAATATAGGATTACATTTCATACTTTCCTTTTAAAAGGTTTTTTGATAATTACCAGATATGATAATCACCTGAAAAGGGTGGAGAATGGACTGGCTGAAATATGACGATTGAGGATATGAGTTTGAATAATTCATAAATTGATCAGCTCACCATAATTTATAAAAAAAAAAAAAAAGGAGGGGCAGAGAAATTTGACTGCTTATCAGCTGAAGTAATTATGCATTTTTCTTTACAGTTTAACTAAATAGAAAATGCACTCTTCAGAAAAATATGAAAATAAAGACAATGTAGCTCAGTTTAAATCATGCAACCTGTTGGTCATTGTAGTCTAATCAATAAGGCAGCTGTAAAGACTAATAAAAACACAAGACAATCTCTTATGCAAAAATTATTGTTTATTCACCTTTGAACTGTGTCAATATTGGCTAAGAGTGCGTGGTTTTGTGGGTTTTCTTGGAATGTGGATTCTTCTTGCAAGTATGTAAGAGACTTTTTGTTTTCTGTCTCTGGTGGAGTACTTATATAATCTTACTACTATCAAATTACTCCATGTGTGCACATCTTTAGAACAGCTGGATCAACCACCTGTGTATATGTCAGGGACAGCAACAGCTATCCTGTGCAAGGTGTGAATTGGCTATGTGGTCACTTCTCAGGCCAACCTTCTGATGAACATGGCTTCTCTGATGTGACACTGGGTAGAAGACCTACTTCAGTATCTTTTCGGGTCAGTCCAGTATGTATTGTAATCATTCCATATCAACTTCTCTTAGAATAAACATTCCTTACTGGCATTAAATTTGATCCAGACTAATGTTTTGTCATGAATCACAAACTATAAAAGAATGTTAGTTGGAGCCTCACTTGAGGTTTATTTTTTATTTTTGATTCATATAGCTTACAAATGTTCGACAATAACCTGTAAGTCTGGGTAAAAAGCAAGAAAAATTCAAATAATAATGCTACTAATATCACTGTGAAATAAAAAAAAAAGCCATGGAAATAAAATGTAAGAAAATGAATAATAACTTGTGATACAATGTTCACTTGGTTTTGGTTCCACATATAGTCAAAGTATGCTCTTTCTTCTGTCTCTCTTCCCTTAAATATATCCTGTGAGTGCCAAATTTTCTAAGTCCTCTTTCCTTGTTATGTGTCCTACAAATTTTTTTTTTTTTTTAAATAAACAAGCATAAGTGTCCTTTTAGGTTTCATTTTCATTATACTTCCAGAAAAAAATGTGTGATTACTTCTGTACAGTTACCTTCCCACATTAAAAACATTTACCGTATATACTCAAGTAAAGTTTTTATGGTCAGTTTTTATGCAAAAAATAGGGGGTCGCACTATACATATTTTTGGGTAGCTATGTACAAAAAATATAATGAAGGCAGTTTATTTGCTATAAAATATGTCCAGGTTGATGTCCAACACCGCAATATTTGACTATGGTATGCCCACTAGTATTGTTCAAAAGCTGAGGTCACATTATACACAAGCTATATGAGAAATAAAGTTCTTTATTAAAGTTTCATGGGTCACACTATACATGAAGTAGGTTTATACATGAGTATACAGGGGATGGACAAAATAATGCTTACCACCTAAGTACCATAACTGCATAATTTGAAAAAATTGATTAAACTGTCAAAAGCTTGTCTATTTTCATGTTTGCTGATTTAATATTAGTAGTACTTCATTTTTTGGGCTAAAATAGTTATTTTTTTATACAGATATTATTTAAATAAGTTTATTAAAATAAACAACCAAGACTATTTAAGAATTTTAAATGATCAAATTCATCCTATAGTTCAGGAACTGTTTCCGGAGGGAAATGTCATCTTTCAGCATGATAATGCAACCATTCATACTGCTAAAGTTGTGGCTGAATGGCATGAGCAACATTCTAGTAAAGTAGAACATCTTATCTGGCCACCACAGTCCCCAGATCTCAACATCATTGAACATTTATGGTTCATTTTAGAGAAACAAGTGAGGAGATGATATTCTTCACCATAATCATAGAAAGAATTTGAGACTCTTTTAGCTAAAGAATGAATAAAAATTCTTCTGGAAGCAATTCAAGCTTTGTATGAGTTGATTCTAAGTAGAATTCAAGCTGTAATTACTGCCAAAGGCGGTCCTACATCATATTGAAATAAATTTGTTTGAAATTTCAAGGTGTTTCCAGTATTTTGCCCATCCTCTATATACAGCCTGCACAGGCTGCCATATAAATCTATTCTGCACAGACATCATTGGAATCATTAACAAGCAATTGAGGCCCTGGAATCAGTCATGGTTTCCAAGCCAATGCATAATTACCAAATACCAAGAGCAGCCCAAGAGGATCTTACAGTACCACCAGATTTTATTCATTTTTCTCCATTAAAATGTGGGGAAAACAGATTTAACTGCAACTTGTCATTTATTCTTCATATTCATGTCCTTGGAAAAGACATGAACTCATTTATTCTCCCAGTTTTGGGTCAATAGCTAAGTAGATTGGGCTCTTTTGCCTTGGTTGGTAACCAATCTAATAAACAACTCCAATTCAAAACCAGAAATAGAGACCCTACAGTCAGATTAGTGATAAATTTGATTTTCTTTCTGGTAAATTCCACTGTCTAAAAGACACTTTGGTTCTGATGTTTCATTGTACATCTTGAAAGAAAAAAAAAACAGAAAAGATCTTGCAGGCAGAAAGAGTGGGTTTATTCCTATACAATTAACTTCCCACTTTAAAAAACATTCATGCATAGGCTGTTGTGTAAATATATTCTGCACAGACATCACTGGAACAATAGACAACCAAGATTGGTAATTTTCCAGTTAGTGTGCAAGGCAAATATAACCCATTTTAAATTGTAGATTTCTTCATAGAAATATAAAGTACAATAACATTTGAGAATACTGTCTTTTACTGAAAAAAGACTATCAAACTATTTTACATCACATGAAAGAAAAATTCATAAAATCCCTGACCAAAGCTAAATAAATAACAGTAATGCTACTATTATTAACATTAAGACTAATGTTCTCATTTTCACTGTTATTATCAATGCTGTTGTGACCTCTCACCTTCTTCAGGAGTCTGTTGATTCAGGTAACCTACAGGGAATTTAGAATTTGAATTTTTATTTAACATTTCACTAATCTTTTACTCCAAAAGTTATTTACATTCATTTTTATTTATTTAATCAATTCACCTCAATCAAGGTGATAATGTCACTAAGATGCAGGGGGAGGGGGGCTACTGAGAGTAAAAGAGAATGAAAAGACTTTAGAAGGAACTAGAAACCCAATGCTGAACAGATCACAGGAGATAAACTTCTGCTCCTGTTCAAAAGACAAGGAAGAAATGTGAATTAGACCATAGGTTAACCTATCTACTCCTATTGAAGAAAGAAAAAACTTTGAAAAATAATTAAATAAAATTTCAGCGTTTTGGCTTAGATATTTAGATATAGAGTTGAAGTAAATTTTCAAAGGAATTGAAAACCCAACCCTAAACAGAAAACAAGGGATAAACCTCTACTCCTGTCCAAAAGACCAGAGAGGAGTGTGAAATGGATGAAAAGTGAACATATTTACTGCTCATTTAAACTATGGTCCTCCTCTCCTTGTCTTTGTTATCATCAGCACAATGTTTTTCTGGTTTTTATTAGGAAATTCAGAACTGAACCCTTTATTTAATCTACTTGAGTAAACTGTTCTTATTCTACTGCCCATTTGTCATTCTTTTTTTATTAGCAACCCCTATATTTTCAAAGAATTCTTTCAATCAGCACATAGGTTAGGCTATGAGTATCTTCTTATTGCTGGAATTGATATTATACCAATTCTCTCTAATTGCAATGAGGAAGGTATTGCTGCAAGGTTGGAATCCTCAGAAATGTGCAAGTTCTCCCATCTAAAATAAAGAGAAACCTTTTTTCCACTTCTGGCACAAAAGTGGACTCCATATATTTATTATAATCACAAATAATGTTAAGAAGAACTTATTTTTTATCAAAATCAGTCATCCTAAATCATTTATTTAAAATTAATTTTAAAACTAATAATTTCAAGTCAATAAATTTCTAATTGAATTTTTGTAATATACAATTGTGAATAAGAATAAATTAATTGGTGCATCCAGTGAAGAACAATTTATCAGCAGGAAGTGACAGGACTCATTTTCTATGAGGTATATTTACCCAGCCTCCCCACAAAGGCAGGATGGGACACAATATGTGCAGATTGCCCTATACATATGAATATGGCCCAACTACAAAAATCTTTTCCCGGGGCCCTAAACCACTGTCATTGATATTATATACATCCATCCTCTTACTGCAGTGAGAAAGCTGTTGCTGCAGGGTTGAAATGCTTGGGATTGGGCATTATATAAAATCTAAACTATATTTCACGTTTTCTACAAGGTGCCAACTCCTTTGATGTTACAGGGATAATGTGTCCACTTCTGTGTCACAACATCATTGCATCACATTACAGGCTCCCACAATGCCCTCCCGCATTCCTCCAATTCTATGTACATCACTCCTGTTTATTGGCAAAATTGACCAAGCATGCATCCTGTTTTACAAATACAACAATGACCAATACTTACTTTACATTTTTCTAACTTCTGTATCATGGCAATCTCATACTGAAGCTTTTTGAATAAGCACTTGATCTTACCATTTCAACATAACTACTAAAAAACTGAGCAATGCTGTGCTGTATAAGCCAAAAATCTAATGGAAGTTAAAATGAATTTCATACAAGCTATTTATAAATTTTCTTTGGAAGCATGGCAGAGTAGTGGATAGTGCTTTGAATTTAGGAGTTGGGGATTCTAATTCCAGTCGAGTTTGTTACATTCACTTATGTGCAAATATCCTTATGAAAGTTATGAATCCATTTCTTCTTCATCCCCAGTAATGGGTGAGTAGGACAAGCCAAGTATCATGACTATGACTACACTCCTGAAAACATGGTCAATCAGGTCGAGGTACCTTCAACAAGAGTGAGTAGGTCCTGGATTTGGATTTCTTAACCCATATCCTCCTGTCATCAGTTTAAACTGATGCTTTTTTATTGTTTGACAAAGATCAAATGGAAATTAACTACAAACAGTTTGCTATATTACAAGTATCAGGCTATTATTGTGCATACAAAGTGTGCAATTAAACTTACCAAAACTCAATTATTTTGCTTAATTTCTGTTTGAAGATACTAACAATGTACAATGGTTAAGATTTGCCAACAATCTTTTTTTATAATCATTTCACCCCAAGCAAGGCAGTACTGCCACTGGTGTACAGGGGGTTACATGAGAGGAGAGCGAGAAAAAAAGAGAAAAAAGATGTAGAGGGTGTTAGTGAAAGGAAAAGAGAAAAATGGGAATGCTGAAGATAAAAAACGGCAATTGACCTTGCACTTAAACTCTTTCAGATTGTAGTTATCAGAGAAGCAAGTATATAGAAGGGAGTTTCACAGGCAGGAAGTGCAAGAAAATAAACTGCTTCAGTAGAAGTGGCAGTTATGTTTGACTGTTTTGACTGTAAAAAGTTACCAATCTAGTAGCTCGAGTAAATTTGTGTGGAGAGAGCACCAGTGCAGAAGCGATAAAAGTATTTGTAGAAAAGACAGAGAAAAGCCACAACCCATCAATAAGAATGTCACTGAAGTCAAGCTGCCAAATCGAGATCAATTAAATAGCAGAAGTGCCCGACAATATATGGCAACAGTATTCAATGCAGGGACAAATGGTAGATTTGTATATGTGCAAGATGGATTCTGATAAAAAAAAACTTTCTGGCCCGACACAATGACACAAACTTTCTAGCAGTAGCTGTAACTATTAATTCAATGTAGTTGTTCCACTTGAGGTCGGCTGTGTGTGTGATGCTGAGGAAGTATAGTATATTGCTTTCTTGGAGATTAGCTTAATCCATACTGACAGGAGGTAGAAGAGTTTATCTATGATGATTAAAGAAGAGCAGCTTTGTTTTGGAAACATTAAAATCTACAAGCCACTTCTTGGTCCCATCCATCACAGATTGGAGGTCATTTTCAAGAGCAGCAGCAAGGCTTACTTTTTCAGCCCTGGCAGATTTCTTATCAAAATAGGAGTAAATGGTAATGCCGCCAGTGTAGATGCCTACTTGTGAACTGATTACATCTGGAAGATCATTGATGAAGATCAGGAAAAGTGTAGGGCCTAGAATAGAGCCTTAAGGGACTCCTGCATTCATGTGATTGGATCTAGAAGCATGCCCATTTAATATGACCATCATTATGCGATTTGACAGAAACAATTGAATTAGATCGAACAAATGTCCATTTATACCATAGCCCTGTAGCTTGCACAAAAGGCCAGCATGCTAAACCCTGTCAAATGCTTTTGTAGATATTAAGGGCAACAGCTCAAGTTTTGCCATTCTTATAAAGAGCCTGGTATTCAGTGATGGGCATTAGCATATCAGCAGTAGACCTAGCAAAGCAGAAGCAATACTGTTTGTCAGAGAATAGGTTGTGGGATGTGAGATGCTGTACTACTTCAGCATTGATAATAGAACTAATCAATTAATTAATTTGCTTAATTTCTGCCTATAGCTGCTAAAAGTGTAAAATAGTTAAAATTTGCTAACAATTTAATCAATGAATTAATTTGCTTAATTTCTATTTATAGCAGCTAACAATATATAATTGTTTTGCTTAATTTCTACTTTTAAGCAGAAATTAAGGTACCTGTCAGTACCCACTTTTTTTTAACTTCAAAACATATTCAGACAAAAAAAAAAACTTACTAAAAGATTATTAGTTCATTGTTTTTTTACTTTGACTTTGTTTTTGTGTTGATGTTAGTACGTCTCTCGCCATTAAATTTACAAACAAATCTAATAAAAGCAGCAAATTAATGGAATATTCTTCAGCAGTCTCCTGCAAGTTGATCAAAAATTTATAAGTAGTCTGTTTTGCCAAGATGACAAAACAGCTTCCAGCACATTGAATCAATTCTGAATTAGCATGCTTTCTCTTATTTACTATCCTTTGGCTAGGCTGGCACAAGGCCACAAGTTGCATGCAATATCCTTGTTCTTTATTGGTCATCCACCTTAGCACCAACCAAATATGACAATCCTGAATTTTGATTACCACATGAGAAAAAGTACTTTCATTATAAGCCAAACGTAAATTATTATTTGATCAAATGGTCGCAGGTAATTTTTTTTCTAATTTATACTTTTCTAATTTCAGATTAATATAGACAACTCATAAGCCTGCTGGGATCATTTTAAAAACAATTTATGATACAAAATGATGATGTAACAATATTATCAGTTTTATTACTAATGTTGTATCACCAAGGTGGCAGTACAATACTAGATGGTTTGTGCTGAATTATCTACAGCACAATATCCATGCTAATGGATATTAAGTACAAACAAGACAAACACAGATAAGACAAAACAACAATATTTAGAAAGAGAGGAGAGGTTAAGTTGTCAGAGTCATCCAGAACACAATCTGATAATAATCATCCATGAACACCTGCTATTAATATTTATTTATATAGCTGTTTCAGCCCACAGACCATTCCATCTTTGAGAGAACTAGAGGAATGTAAGCTGCTCTACAGCAACTAATTACATGCATTTTAATTTGTATTTGCAACACAAGTTATTGCAATAATTATTATTACTCACATTATACAATATTACTCAGATCAAACTCAATAATAGATTAATAATTATTATATTTTTCATGATACATATTTCAGAATACAGCAGCAAACCAGTGTGCATCTATTTAACATCAAGTCATGTGACAATTTTCCAGCCATACAGATCTCATTTTCTAATAACACATCCACAGTGTCTTCAATTACTTGCCAAACATCTGAGAAATAAGTTCTAATGTAGTGTAGGGAATTGTATAATATATGTTGTGCTATGTATATTCAAATGTATTTAATAATATTGTTATATTATGCATGTTTATAATGTTTCATATGCATAATAGTTGGAATTGGGCACTTTGCCATGGTGTAATGGTTAACAAGCTTCTCTCACTAGATCAATTACAACTGAGTGGTGAATTTGATACTCACTGGGTTTCCCATACTTTTGTGTCATATCTAAGCTATGCTTAGAAAACCATCATAATAGTTGAAACATAATATGCAAGTGCTTGTTTATGTACATGAATTGAATGTGTATTGAAAATAAATACTGGATTTCTTATTAAATATGCTATAAAAACAGAAAAACAGCCCTAGTTCAGGAATGGTTTTTTAAAAACTAAAAATTATGGAAGCATTATTAATAAAAAAGAAAAGGCCAATATTCAACAATGAACGTGGTCACAATATGCTAACCATGTTTGAAAAATAAAAATTTCCTATATAATTCTGGATATATACATAAAAAAATATATACATTCAGTTAAAAGTAAAAATAAAATAATCAGATTATTTGGACAATTTCTACATAATTTATGTCCAGAAAAGACAAAAAAATAAATATAGACACAAGAAAAATTAAATAAAAAAAAAAGTTAACTGCAATACTTTCAACATTTGTTTTTAATAAACAAAACTTGTATAAAAGAGGGATTGCTATCCAAATACATAAGTGTGTGTGTGTGTGTGTGTGTGTGTGTGTGTAAATATATTAAAAAAACACAGAAAAATGTTTAACATTTGTACAAATACTGGTATACATTTATCAAGAGTTATTTAGCTGGTGAAAACAAGTTTGATACAAGGTCATCTTTATGGAGCACTTATTTCAAACAAAATCAAAATTAACACACTTCCTAATGAACATTGAGCATAGTGTCATTTGCCACTGTATATTGTTATGTTCACTTTTTACGCAGTGAAACACGTTTCAAATTGACTCTTTCTTTTCCCATCATTTTGATGCCAATATTCTTTCAAGGAAAGTAGAATAATGAGCCTGAGATAGAATATCATATTATTACCTATATTAGATTAGATGACATGCTATAAAATATATTGATGGTTGCACAGACTGAAGCGTTGCAGTAGATTTGGAATAGTGTCTCGTCTTTCTAGCCGAGATCACGTTAACTACCCAGCATCCTGTACTTGTGATCAGTCAGTTCTTGTTATTGAATTAATGGTTCCTTTTGAAGAAAACATCAGCTTGGCACATAACTAAAAACTAGCAATATATGAAAATATGTGAGGGATATATAGATATATATATTTAAATAAATCCAAACAGATAGTGGTATGTAGGTAAAATCCCAAATAGTGTTTCATTTCTTATATTCTCTAACACTCAGCAACCGCTTACATCTTAATGATTTATTGCCTTGCTTAGAGCAAAATGATTAAGAATAATAAAAATACCTGGTCTGGTGCTCCTACTATGTATCTTAAGTTTTCAAAAATGTAATGTAATTGGTCCTGGTTTCAGTCACTTTCTCACCAACATGACATGGCTTTCTTCTGTCTTTTCTACAAATATTTTCATGGTAATTGTTCTAAGAAGCTGTTCTTTTTAATGTCTTCATTGCTTGAAATGTCGAGTTCAAATTCTAGTTGAATTCTTTGCATTCACTTACACACAAATACACTTGGGAAAAATATTAATCCATCTCTTCCCTCCAGTTATGGGTTAAATAATAGGACAGATTGGGTTCTATAGCCTTGGTTGGCAACCAGTCTTCTGCAGAAAGCAATGGTGACCTACTGCGAGATAATCTTCTACCCAGTCAGTTATATCTCTTTCGAGACATGATCGCCCAAAGCACGCATCATGTATGGCACTTAACTGATTGACTGGATCGGCAACTAGGTCTCATCATTTTACCATTGGGCTACCTAGATATAAGTGTCAGTTCTATTTCAATTTCTGCCTGTTGAACTCCCTTTCACGTTTTTCTTTCCCTGCTACCTACAATCTTTAAAAATTTAAATGCAATGTCAATTGCTATTTTCTGTCTCTCAGAATCTTGTCCTTTTACTAACAACAGTCTTCTCATTCTTATTTTACTTCCTGTAACTTTGTGATATTATTACTTTTCTTGGAGTGAAATGATTTTAATATATATGTGAATGTGTGAGTGTGTGTGTATTACAGAAGCTTTTGGAGATTAATGAAATGGAATTAACAATCAACATTTTTTTTTTTTTTAAATCGATACTCATATTTGAGTAGATATTCTGTTCTTAATTAAACTATATAACTCTACTGGCCTTAGTATTTTTGAGAAATTTTGTCAGGAAAATATGTGTCATTCTGAGGGGAAGCCATCAACTGATCTGATGTGTCTTAGACTGTTCAATCACAAACGATTACAGTCTAAGCAAAGACCAAATCAAGCCTTATAAACACAAATTTTTGATTTCTTGTAAATACTATACATTTTTTTCCCCTTGCTAGTAGCACAATGCTATCTTCAGTTGCTGAAGATACTGTTGTATATAATAATTTGAATTGTGCTACCAACAAAGAAAAAATGTTTATTAATATATACTTAATAGCTCTGTTATATTACATCAACTACTATTTATTAACACCACCACTCAATATGATATATAATTAGTTAGTTTTTGGTCATAATTAAATTAGACCAATGCACAGTTGTATTAAAAAGTGTTCAATACAATTATATTGTAGAACTTTAGAATATTTTTCATTTGAAAACAAGTTATTTCGCAACCTAGGTTTCTACCTTTTGGTGTCTTCAGGTGATTTACAATAACTGATTTTACCATTTTTCAAATGCTCATGTAACAGGGTTCTTTTTTATGAATGTGCAATTTTCAAAATTAGGAGAAGTTACTTAAAGGTCTTAGAACACTTTGATCAATGATTGTATCATCCTAGTAGGTATTTATTAGTATGGTTACACTTGGACAATTTCTGTTCTTTCATTAGTAATTCATTTTTGTCTGGGAATAACATAATAGCCAATTTTTTCACCTGGCATAATCTGCATATTTTACCACTGTTTGGCTTACAACAGTGGTAAAATTGGCTATTATGTTGTCCCCAGACAAAAATAAATTACTAAATGAATGAACAGAAATTATGTCCACATATAACCATACCAATAAATACCTACTAGAATCATACAATCATGGATAAAAGTGTTTCTAATACCCTTACATAACTTCTAATTTTGAAAATTGCATGTTCATAAAATATCCCTGTTACGTGAGCATTTAAAAAACAGTCAAATCAGTTATTGTAATTGACTGAAGATACTGAAAAGTGGAAACCTAGGTCATGAAATAACTTGTTTCCGAATGAAAAATATATATATTAATGTCTCATAAAAATATGCAACTTGATTTTTCATACATAAAATAAAAATAATTGTTCTTAAGGAATTAATGGATTTTATTTCTAATCTGACTTCATTACTTGCTCTAGATGTAATTATTAGTGGAGATGCCCTGTTTGAGTAGATGCCCCCACTTTTTTTTTTTAAAACACTAAATTAGATATACAGACTGGTAGAATTCTGCGGCCAAGCAACTTGAAGCATGTGGAAGACTTATGACCACTGTACCACAACGCACATCCTTTTTTTGTCAGTGCACTTAATTCTGTAGTTGATATTAATTTCAGATATCAAAAACTTAAATTGAAATTATAGTTAAAACTATGTTTCCGGCGATGGACCTAATGATCCGTCCTCATCCACTCATACATAGTACCTATTTTCAGATTACTTGGAGTAGATAGACTTTAATTGAAGTAGATAGGCTAAACTATCGCCCGGTTTGACACTCCACCCACGTCTATTGAACAGGTGTAGAGGCTCATCCCTTGTTCCCTGTTTAGGATGTGGTCTCCGGCTTTCTCTTTTCCAATCTTTTCACTCTTACGGAGCCCCCTGCACATCAGTGGCATTACTGCCTTGCTCGGGGTGATATGATTAAAAAAAAAAAAAAAAAAAAAAATGATCAAATCTTGAAGAGCACATTTTCTTTAGAAATTCACTTGAAAATACAGACCAGTGTGAGGTAGGGTATCTACTCAATCATTTGTATCCATTACAATTGACATTAAGAACAGTACAACAGCACACTAAGAGCAAATTAAAATATCACAGCACACTTAGAAAATTTTTTAAAGAGTATATATATATATATATATATATATATAAATGTTATGAAATAAAACCATAGATTTTGAAAATATACACACACAAATATGAACTTAACTTTATTTCAATGTTTTGATTGAACTATTTGTACAGTTTATTTAGTGTGAAACCCGTATCTGGTGCTTTTTAATGATTTCTTCTATGTTTGGTTGAATGTGCAAACAGTAGACCTTCATTTATTCTTCAGTTAAACGGAGTATATTTCTTGCTCATCTTGATGCACCAAACAATCTCTTGAGATCCGATTGTGCACTTAGTGGCTATGAACATGTAAGTCAACCTGCTAAAGCACCTTTTGACATTCTGAGTACAAAGCTTACTTTATTACTTTACATATTGAGGTCACCACAGATCAACTGCATTTAGATATTAAATCCAAATTCAGATCTCTGGTACTTTCTTGTGCAAATCACATTTTATACAAGCATACATTTATGCTTTTGTGACCACACTCCTCTTTATCTCTTTCATAAATATATATATATATATATATATATATATATATATATAGTTATTATTATTATTATTGTTATTGTTGTTGTTGTTGTTATAATAGCATACTGCAACTCAAAAGTTACTAAACTTTGATGTTCAATACACCATCATCAAACAGTGAAATGCGGTTAATTTACTTGGTCATATATCTATTGATAAGAAGATTTGAAATGACAAAATTAAACTAAAAATAAAAAATGTCATCAGGTTAGTTGATTAAAGTGGGGTGGGAGGTTATTATATTTTAAAAGAATTGTGTGTAAATACATGAATACTGGGGCAAAATGGAGCCATATAAACCAGACATGATGTGTCAAAAAATGTATTATTTTCAGAAGTGAAGAGTTGAAAAAAATAAAAAATAAAAACAATAAAAAAATAGTAAAATGTTCATCTTAAATGGTTTTGTTCATTATTGTATTGAGCACTTTTTAAAGGTATATATCAAACTGTGGAATATACATACATTAGTTTAAAACACTGAGATTTATATATATATATATATATATATATATAAAAATAAGAGAGAGAGAATGGGTGAGTGAGCATAGAAGCATATGTAAATGCAGGTTTGCATAAAATGTGATTTATAGGAGAAAATACCAGAGATCTGAATTAGTATATGTATATGTGTATATATATATATATATATATATATATCCCTGCCCCACTTTACTACACAAATAGCAATAAAAAAAACAAAATCAGACAAATATAAACATACAATATAAAAATAAAAATATACAAACACTCAATACACACACACATTATATATATATATATAAACACACATGCACACACACACAACGAATTAGTGACCTGACCAGAGACATATGAACAAAAAATGGTCAATACATGCATTACCCTACAACGTAACTACCCTGGGTACATGACAGCAGCTCTAACAAACTGGAATAGAAGGATGCAAGAGGAGAAAAACACTTAGGAAACAGCCTGTCTACCTACCCTATGTGAAGGGATTATTAGAAAAAAATATAAAATATCTGTGGTTCAGATAACATCAGGATAACCTTCAAAAGTAGTTCAACACTATGTAGACACCTCTTCTGTTAAGACCTCCCATAGAAGAGAAACTGATTAAGGACTGTGTGTATGCCATCCCATGTAGTTGTGGCAAAAATATAAACAGGTTCCCCTCCTTAAGATAAGATTGCAGGAAAACCATAAAGCCATAACATGAAGGGAAATGGAAAACTCAACATAGCTGGCAACATATGGAGGGAAAAGTGAGGTGACTGCCTCCTGGGAAATAGACAGAGAACATCAATGGGAAATATGAAAGCATATTCACTGATTCCTAAGTTAAATCATGAAAAATCTTCTAAACCAGCTAAGCATAGAATTGAATACAATATAGGAACTAGTAATACAGAGCACTAGAGAAAAACAATAATGAAAAAATTGTAATATGAGCACTGGTAAAAACTGTACTGAGACATTAGTTTTATAAGTCTCAAAAATTTATACAGTGATCTTCTCAAAGACACATGGTCCAGTGGATAAAGGTGTTGCTTGAAGTCAGTGACCTGAAAAAGGCAAAGAGTTGTGAGTTCAATATCTGGTGTGAATCGAGTTAAACTGATATACTGAAACATCTGGAAGAGGAACAATCTAACCTGGTAGATGAAATAAAGGGTTCAGTTTGAAATTCCAATCACTTGATGAAGGCCGGAGCACACAATGGCCGAAACATTGTGAGTATGAGAACAACAGTCTGAACAAAGTAAATAATTACAATACCTCATCTCAGAAATACAGACAGATATTGTGTGTGTGTGTGTGTATATATATATATATATGTAATTACTTAATTAAGTTTTGAATATTTTTCACTTGTGAACGAGTTATTACATGACCTAGGTTTTTACGATGTGATGTCTTAAGGTGATTTGCCAATCGTCTGAAGACCCCACATGGTAGAAACCTAGGTTACGTAATAACTCATTTACAAGTGATGAATGAATAAATATATATATATATATATATATATATATATATATACACACACACACACACACACACACACAAATATAACATACACACATTGCACTATTGTAAAGAGTAACCTCTCAGCTGTCAACTGTCTCATACTAACTTTGAGAGAAATAACTAGAAATATTTATGTCAGGGTGAAATTTCGAACTTAGTCATATCGACCGGCTAAGAGATGAAAGGCAAATGTTCCTGTTGCTATGTGTACTTGTCTGCAGGTCACTAGTGAGACTAAAATGTCACATACAACACAAACATAAAAACTGAATAAGGTTGTGGGATCCCTGTATGTCAAAATCGATAGAAGAGTTCATCATGCGTGCGATGATAAAAAAGAAAAGAATAAAAAAAAAGGAAAGAAAAGTAAAAAGGGAAAGAACTATTAATCTTCATGAATTACTCCCCTTGAAAGCTATCCTAACTAGGAATGGACAATTTTATCAGAAAGCAATGAGCAGTCATCTCAGTTTACAAATAGGGTATCAAAACTTGGGAAAAGAAATATTTTCAATCTTTGAGGTGGAGTCACAAATAATTTTCATTTTCATTTATCATTCTTCAACAAATAAAGTACAATTATATTTTATTCAATTATGATGCATCCTAGAAAAACTCATCTCATGGACATTTTCATGGTCAATGACTGAACATCATAAATGAAGACTTTTGCATAGTAGATCTTTTAATACTCTAACTATAAGCAATCAAACACTTCTATTATGCTACTAATAATACTATTTTTTTTACTAATATCAAATTTCGAGGACTATCAGAGTTTCTTTGCCGAGGAAAGTGACAGTATAATATCACTTAATAAATCCCAGATCTGACATATAGATGGTGCCACAAATTTTAAAAAAAAATATGATTTTTATGAAGTACTAACCTTCAAATGGTACATGACAGAATTTGTGCCCAATCAGATTATTAGTTTACAAATTACGGTTAAGTGAAGCTACTGTTACAAATTTTCAAAACAATGGAAAAATCTGAATTTCGTGTGTTGATAAAGCATTGCTTTCTGATGAGAAAAACTACTGTATAAGTGTTATTCGAACTCAGCACCATTGAAAACATTGGTTAAGAGTTGGTATGCTGACTTTAAATGCGATTGTACAGACACAAATGATGCTGAACGCTCAGGTTGCCCACAATTGGCAGTTGTCCCAGAAAACACCAAAAAAATCCACAAACTTGTTTTGGCCAATCATGAATTGAAGTTGTCTCAGATAGCAGAGGAGTTGACCATATCAGAAGGCAGTCTATTCACCATTTTGCATGTGTTCAAAGTGGGTGCAGTGTTTGCTCACAGTAGATCAAAAACAACAACTCGTTGACGATTCAGATTGTTGTTTGCAACTGTTTCAATGCAACAAGACGGAGTTTTTGTGTAAATATGTACCAATGGATGAAACATGGATCACCACTTCAATTTGGAGTCAAATCAGCAGTCAGCTGAGTGGTCAGCAGCAGATGAAAGCCATCCAAAGCAACCTAAGATGCAAACATCAGCAGACAAAGTTTTGTTCTTCCTATTTTGGGATGTGCAATGTATTTTGTTCAATTATTTTGAGAAAGGCAGAACCATTAATAGCAAATATTATATAGCATTATTTGAAGGAAGAAATTGCCAAAAAATGACCACAAGTAAAAAAGAAAAAGTGATCTTTCACCATGACAATACACTATATCATTTGACATAGAACTGATAAATTAGACATAGAAATAGTTATAGAATAGAGAGAGGCTTACAATATCTTGTATATGGGAAAGGAATTTTAGAATAGAGAATCACCTACAAAGCCACTAAAATGCTTTTGAAGTCTGTCAAGGTTGGTAAGTGAGGATTAGTCATCTCCAACCCAGATATGGCCACAAAACTCTAGTTTTGGTCAGATCTGACTCATGTAAAGAGAGCATGGCAGTTGGAGTCAGATACTTTTAAGGAGTGGTACAAGGAACTGACAATTTTTTCAGCTTCTTTAGTGATAGATCAGGTATATGTTCGAGTTTAACAGCATATCAACCTCTGTGGGTTGTTTAATGCCAAAAAAGGTAGGGTTTTAAGGTATTTTTTTAATGTTTGGTTATAGTGAGAAGGTTGATTTAGTCAAATTTTGATGAAATTTTTTTTTTATTTTATTTTAGAAAATGTAAGATGTCTTCTAGCTTTGCATTCAAAAACATATTGCTAGTAATAATTTCTTTCCTTAAAAAATGTATATTTTTCTATAAAAGTCTATTTTTATACTTTCATTATGTTTGGACCCCAGTTTGGGGTTAACTATTTGCCTATAGCTGGGACCCTAACAGATGCTACCACTCCGGGTTAGAGTGGACCTGGGAACAACAGCAATTAAGAGGTGGTCCCATGCTACTCAAAACCTTTAATCTCTTGATCAGAAGTCTTGCTGCTGGATATAATTCATCATCATACCTAAGACTGGGTCTGTTCAGTGGAAAGGAAATTCTTTGCATTCTTGAAAAAGAACCAAATTAGAGATCGATGGAATGAGAACAATCTATCCTGTGGATTATATAAAGGGATTTGGTCAAAATTCTCCAAAGTTTACTCTGATTGACAGATATGTGTCAAGTATAGAAAAGGCAATGTCTGACTGTAAGTAGTGAAAGAAACACTTGTTAAAAATGAATAATGAATGATTGTGTTATCTCAGGAAAAAATAAATTATGGTAATATTATTAAACATAATGAATCACTCTCAGAAGACATTTTTCAAACAACTCCCTAATTAGAGGCTGTCATACCTCCACATTTTCAGCATACCACAAGAGGAAGCAATACAAACCCAAAAGATGCAGTACTGTTTGATTTGATTATATAAATAACTACTTATTTTTGTGTTTGAATTTATTGACATTTTTTTCAATTGTAAAAAGTAAATGTTGAAACGTTATTACAATGACAGTGAATTTTTTTTTAAATCAAATTCTTTTAAATTAATTTAAAATTTTAAAATCAAAGTAACGAAAAAAAAAAGCTGGAATTAACTTGACTTTGAAGTTTGTGAAACTGAATCAAATCATTTCTATAATTGTGCATGCTTGATTAATTTTCTGTCAGTGTTCAAACCAGGAATTTTGAATGCTGATTTTAAAGACAATATTTGTAATACCTATGTCATTCCATGTTTTGCTCAGAAAAAAAAGTTAAAAATGAAAGTGATATGGATAGGCTGAATTGCTGTGATAAGATCACTGCCAGGGACTTAATAAAAAATTAAATAAATGAATAAATGAAATAATAAAATAAAAATTTGAAGTATTAATGACACTTCTTGATGCTGTAAGCAGTTTTACAGTAAAGTAGTGAACATATTTATTGAGAAAAAACAAAAAAGTAAATAGGCCTACCTAATTTTGTTGGTAGAAACTTGGTACTTACCTGAAAATAGAGAAAAAAGAGTGAAGTAGTCATTTTAAATATAATTAAATTACCAAAATGCTCATACAAGACATTTCTACAAATGTTTCCAACTTAGTTAATTTTTCCTTTAAATTGGTTTTTTCAAGTTTCTAGTTTTCCAAAAGGGCAACAGTAGGAACTATTTTATTGAGAAAAAAAAAGTCCATAATTTTCAATCGTGTTTTTAGGGTTTAATTGAGAAATTCAACAATTACATAAATATAATTTTTGGATTTATTTTATTCATAACATTGTTCACCAAAGAGCCACTCAAACCACAGAATTACTGAATGAGGTTGTTGTAAGGGGTGCATATTATGAGGATATGAAGGATGGTTAACAATTGACCCTAGACTTGAAGATGCCAAGATTGTAGTGACTGCGGAAGCATCCTTTTGGTAAGTTATTCTGTAAATTTGGATGCTTGGGTGGTGTGTGGGCGGTGTAATGGATAATTAATTAATTGTTAATTAGAGAGCCAAGTTTCAATTCTTATTGGATTCATTATATTCACATATACATAAACACCTTTAGGAAAATTATGAATTCATCTATTCTTCCCCCTACTATTGGTTAATTAGTAAAACTTGTATCACAAGTTGATAAACCATAGAAAATGAATGAACCAATCAGTCAAAAAATAAGAGTACTGAGAGGCAATTGGAGTAGATAGACTGAACTATCGCCCGGTTCAAACTCCACCCACGTCTATTGAACAGGTGTAGAGGCTCATCCCTTTTCCCTGTTTAGGACGTGGTTTCCGGTTTTCTCTTTTTCAATCTTTTCACTTTCTTTTTTTGCTTACTTTTTTTTTTTTCAATTGGAGTAGATAGACTGAACTATTGCCCGGTTCACACTCCACCCACGTCTATTGAACAGGTGTAGAGGCTCATCCCTTGTTCCCTGCTTAGGACGTGGTTTCCGGCTTTCTCTTTTCCAATCTATTCACTCTTACGTAGCCCCCTGCACACCAGTGGCCTTACCACCTTGCTTAAGGTGATGTGATTTTTAAAAAAAATAAAAAAGGCTAGCAATGGGAAATGGATTGTAAAGTAAAAATCATTTATTACCCACATGGCTGTGTAAATGATTTAAAACTCTGTCAAAGCTGAAAACTGATGACCAAGCAGCTCCAGCCCAGATATATCAGTAATACTCCATTTTTGATCTGATCCAACTCTTGTCTAGACAGCATGGCAGAAAGAGTCAGGTACTTTTTGGAGTGGAACAAAGAACCAGCCATTTTCTTACCTATATATAAGTTGGAATTGAGTCCCAACAGAGCCTCATGGTCAAGTATATATGAACAAAAGTTATAGAAAAAAGAAGCTAACAATAACCTCCAAGATGTTGGCAATGATAGTGCTCTACAATTTTCTGTTCTTTATAACTCTTAATAACTTGTGTTTTTGACATCTCTCCCAACCCTGCTCTGTCATCCATTCACTCAAGCTTGCCAAATAGGTTGTGCGGTGCTTTCCTCTGTGTCTTTCTCTCTCTCTCTCTCATCTTCAATCTGTCCTGAGAGTATCAAATTTACCAAGCCCTCTTTACTCATTATGTAGCCTAAAAATTTCAACTGTCCCTTCCTGATAAGTTTCCTTTTTGTTGCCATTGTCTCTAGAAATTTGTCGATGCTCACCTGTTCAGTCAATGGTATTCTCAACTAATTTTATTATTTTAATTTAATATTTTAATTTTATTCTCAACTAATTTTATTATTTTAATTTAATATTTTAATTTTATTCTCAACTAATTTTATTTAAGACATTTTTTTAAAATGTTATAAAATCAATCAGAAAAATTAGGTCATGATATTTTGTGGTGATTTGAAGATTTTAAACAAAAACATTATTTTGGAAATTCTATTTTGCCTGAAAATGCAACGTTGGGAACAATTGAGAATTGGAAAATGTGACAATAAAAGAGAAAAGCTGTCCAGTCCATGATTGTACAAGGGTGAGTCAATAAGTAATGCAATTTTTGTCATAGTAGGCACATTTCTCAATGACATTATTTGAAATATGTTACAGATATAAAAGGCATATACACACTTATTACTTAATTATCTAATTTTTTTTCCATATATATGAAATAAACAAATGGCTGAATAAATGCACTAATATGTAAATGGTTGCCCTGCTGGAAGTCCATCAGAATAAAGCACAGTAATTGAGTTCGTTGTTGCCAAAGGAGAAACTCCTGTTAATATTCACAAAACATAAATAAATAAGAAATAAAAAAAATAAAAAGATCGAAAAATACATATAAAGATAAAGCTTGAGATGGCAGCAATGTGTTGGGGTGGACTTGTTATTTGAATGAGAATTTCACAGACCAGGAAAAATTAAGAAATTCAAGCTTAGCAGACATGCCTTGTAATGGTCGCCCATTATTTCTGTCAACCCTGCCAACAAACAAAATAATCAGATGCTTTAATCAGAGATAATGGGTATATAATTATTGAGGAGCTAGCATCAGAGCTTGGAGTTGGCCATAACAGGGCTTACAACATTATTGAGTCACTTAGAAATGGTACCACTGGGTACCAAGACAACTGACAAATAAGCACAAGACAAAGGACTAACTGTTGTACTGATCTTCTTCAAGTCAATGAAAGAGGCAAAACCTTAATTTAAAGACTGATCACTGGTGATGAAACTTGGATTCATCATTATGAGCTAGAATCAAAAACATCATGGAATGACATCTGACATCTCCAAAGACAAAAAGTTTGAGGCAGGAAAGTCAACTGGAAAAATCATGGTGACTGTCTTTTGAAATCCTCAATCTCTTATTCTTGTTGGTTTTTTGCCAAGAATAGAAACAGGCAACTCTGTAGACTATATGAAAACCCTTAAAGACTTGGAGCAAGAAACCACCAAAGCCAAATTTAGAAATGATTAAAGTTTTTCAACATGACAGAACAGTGGAAGCAGTCACCTCTTTCAGGTGGACAGCTCTGGTGTATCCTTCCTATTTACCGTACTTAGCACTCTGGGGCTTCCATCTCTTTGATCCAATGTAAGATATGGTAGTGATGAAGAGAAAACTGCTGTAAGGAATTGGCTTCATCTGCAACCAGCTGTGTTTTACAAAAGGTGGGTTACATCCTGACATTTGTAAGTAGAATACTGTCATTAAAAGCAGGAATGTGAACCTGTGATGTATAGCTATATCTTGATATGTTTGTGTTCCTTATTTTTTATATAATAAAACATTTCATTACTTTTTTTACTTTCCCCTATATGTTCACACCTGCACATTCATTACTATATTATGTGGCTCATTAGGCTGATTGTCCAATGGAGTTCACATGTCTTGTGTTAAATGTCCATATTTACAAAAATTGGCAGATATTTAAAGCTTCATAAATTATTCTAATTAAAACAATTAAAACAATTTTAAAAAATTCATTATTCATCAAAAAAAAAAAAAATTTTTTCCTTAAAATAGTAATGCCTATAAAATCTTATTCATAAAAGTAATTAAAAGTTTTTCGAATTAAAATTAATGTCAGTTTTATTAGATTTTTTATTTTACGATTAAGAGCAGATCTTTGATAACAGGGGGTCCTGATTTTAAAAAAAAGATATTTCTCCAAAGACTTCTGCTTATAACAAATATAAACATTAAGCTCTAAAAGTGAATTTCAGAAAATTTCATAAATTAAATAAATGGAAGAATAACATGTAAAAAAAATGAAAAAAATTTATAAAGGTTTTTTTTAAAACAAAAATATTTATAAAATTTCTATTCATTCACGGTTATTCTCCAACTCAGGAAAACAACATTTTTATCCAAAAATTTGCAGGCTTTAAAAAAGATTATAAAATAATTTCATAAAAAAAGTCCTTTGAACTTTTCTCCTAATAATAACAAAGATTTTGACAGAGTATTTTTTTTCATGTATGATCATCTTTTACAGAATCTTTGGAAGTACCTATATATATATATATATATATATATATATATATATATATATAAAAAGCATTGTTAGGATAGTCTGCTGCAAGACAAAGGCTTTTCCTAAATCATTCTACAGTAACCATGCTTGTGTTATTCTGCCATGGCTGACCAGCAAATGCAACTATCATCTTACTTTTTTCTAATTGATCTTTTTCTATTGTGTTTGCTATCCATTGACACAAATCAATTTTACACCATTTATCTTTTGTTTTTCTTTTATCTTGCTACATGCCCTGCCTGCCTGCCTGCCTCCATTTTTGTCATTTTATCACTTTTGATATCTCTTATCGAGGTCTGTTCTGTGATCCATGTTGACCTCTTTCTGTCTCTTAAAGTACAATTTCTGTTTGTTTATTGGCAGAGTACTTTTCATTACGACTATTTTTGTGAAAGAATTCCCATTCTATCTTTATACATCACTTGTTTTTGCAGACTTTCTTTAATGTTATTATCAGTCCAAAATAGATATATTTAGGTACCTTCATTCATTTTTGATATCTAAATTTTAAATTGAATTTTTGAAAATAAAACAAGTTTTCTTGAAGCTTTTATTTTAGTTTTAATTGAAAGCTAAATGATTAAATTTACTATTTCCAATAAGCAAAATACTCTGGTGTATTTCCAACAGAAATTATACTGACTGGAATCTAAAAATTTGAGATTTAAAACTTTAAAATTTCTCAGCCATTTTTGAGCAATCAATACATTTGTAAGCAAAAGTTAATTCTAGGTTTTAAAAATCTTGCAAAAATAAAATATACATCTGTGACATATTATTTTTGAATAACTAGCAAATTTAAAGTTAAATTAATCTGATTTGAAACAAATATTACTTGCTTATGGCATGAAATTTCAAATAAAATATTTCTTAATCAGAAATGTCTGACTTGTTATCTTTCAACGAGGCAATGACAGCTCCTGTTATCAATCAGTTTACATATCTGGAAGTATGTTGACCAAAAATGACATAATTCGGTGAATGTTTCCTAAGGGGAATTTTTTAAAAATTATTTTAAAAATCTTAATTCTAAATCATTTGTATTCAGTTTTTCAATTTTCAGTTTGTAAATATAGTCTTTACTTAATAAATTAATACCCTAAGACACCGAATGTCTGGAAGCAATTTAAAGTTCTTGAAATTTTATAAATCATCATAATTAGCAAAGAAAAAATGAAAACAATTCTTATAAAAATTCATTATTCATCAAATTTTCTTTTTCAGAATATGATATTCTAAAATTATATTATTTATAAAATCAAAAGTTTATCTAAATTAAAAGTTGTGTAGTTTTAATGCATTTTTTATTTTACTATTTGGAGCAGAGAGTTTTGGAAAAATGATCTGGTAATTAAAAAAAGAAATTACATGATTTACATTCCCCATTTAACTAAAAAAAAAAAAGTAATAGGGTATATAATGAGTTTCTACAAGTTTCATGCAATCAGTTGGAGGGTAACAGATATAAAAAGAAAATATATATATATATATATATTTACCAAGATTTTCAAAAAATAATAAATGTATAAATAACTTCATTCATTTGTAAATAAGTCCTGAAATTTCATTAAAATTTCCAAATTAATGTATCTTTCAACACCAAAAAACCACTTGCATGATATTGTGTGTCATCGTAGTAACATTACATAAGCACAGAGTGTATTGCTGACAGAAAAAAAAAATTTAACCAAAATTTCAAATGTGTTAGAAAAGATTAAAAATTTTTTAAAAATAATAACAAACTTTGATCTTTTCTCTTATTAATAACATTAGCTTTTTGATGATAAAACTGTTTTTATTATGTTTTTTTTTAACATCATGCTATGCCGATTTTGAATGAATGATTGGATGTACATAGATATATTCCTGGACAGCTAGTCCCTTATCCTCAATTCTTTTGATCTTTTGTTAAAATATTCCAGTTGAACATTAACCAGAAATAAACTTTTTGCATCAAATTTATTTTTATCTTACATTAGATTAAGCATTCCAGATCAGATATATATATATATATATATATATATATATATATATATATAGTATAACTCAGATATAAGAGAGATTTTCTCTGGTCCCAAATTAGAGCCTCTGGTAATGTATATAAAATAGACCAAACCCAGATATAAGAGAACTTTTACCCGGTCCTGACAACTCTCTTATATCAGGGTTACACTGTATAAGAAAAAAATTATCTTACTAAATTTTATAAAAGTTCATGGGTTGGGGCTTCAGTTTGCTTTGTAAATTCATTATAAATTGATACCCATACAATTTTGTTTTTTTTTTAATGCAAAAGAATTTTTTTTTAATTTTTTACCTAAAATTCTTTTTTCATATATTTCTATTCATTAAAAATGCTACATTAAAAACTTAAAAAAAAAAAAAAAAAAAGTTTTATTTTTAATTTTTAGAAATCATGTACTGTACCAGGGCACTGACCTTGTTTAAATATTTAATTTTATGAAATTAGAGGATGGTGATTTGGATTGACTACTAATTAGATAATAATTATTAAAGTTTTCATTGATTGGTCAAGAAAAAGACGAAGAAAAGAAACTGGTCAAAGATTATGTTTTACAATAAAAAAATGAATTTAAGAACAGTTCCGAGGAGAATTGAACCTAGAATTAACAACCCAAGATTCAGCAAAATTAAGCAAAATGAAGGTTCCCTGCCCTATCCCAACAATAAAAAGGCAGCATGATTAAGGTGCTGTTCAAATTTCTTTACTTCAGAGAAATTAAGTGCGAAGGTTTGTTTATATTATACTGTCTGTCCAAAACGTGTATGCTTTTACAGAAAAGAATGACCCAAATTCTTTTAAAAACAAGAATTTTGTTAAATTCTAAAGCTTGGGATTGTTTGTGTTGATGCCCCCTAAATGCCATTATCTTTACAGAAAAATATATAGGAAGATTCTAAACAAAGAGAGTAAGTACCATGTGTTTATTAACAAGATATTCTAAGATTAAGATGGTCAAAGTAGAAAAATTAGATATAATTTTTGGTAGTCTGAGAATTGGGCTCAACAAGAAAAGTCATTAGTGATTAAATTTTTAAGATAGGAAATTCAATTTAATGCTTGTGTACCAAATCCAACCTGCTGTGATATTTCATCTGATCTGCAAACTGGACATAATTCTGATATTTTTTACTACAATTCTGACATAATAATTTTTATATTATTTTTCATTTAATAATATTATGTATAAAAATTTTAAAAAGCCTTTCTTTTAATGTATCACTGAAGTCTTCATTTCAAATCTACAATTAAAAGTTGATGGATATGAAAGATAAAGAGAACAAAAGTATACATATAAAATAAAAAAAATTCTTCTGTGAATGTCTTTGAGATCCGCTCTACAGTTAGAAGTGACCAACTTGCAGCCCAATGAAGTACCAAAGGCTATATAAAGAGAAAGTGAATTGTTTTTTTACTAATGGATCCAACATGGCAGATATTCTGCTCAAAAATCTTTAGCCCAACAATTAATTTCAGCATTTTAATGTATGCTAACCCTATAGACACTCCTGAAGAGTATAAGACCATAGATTCACCACACTAGGTGTTGCTGCTCATATCTAGCTAATCATTATTGCAGACACCTGCTTAGGCATATTTAGGTCTTTTTTTTATTTCATCCTTTAATATATATAAAATTTAAAAAAATTCTTTTGTGAATGCCTTCTCAAGATCAGCTCTACGATTAGAAATGATCAACTTGCAGCCCAATAAAGTAGCAAATAAATAATAAAGAGAAAGAAAATGAATTGACTTTTACTAATGCCTCCAACATGACCATAAACCATTAGAGTCATAGAGATAGCACATGTACTGCAGCTATAGCAGCATTGGTGTGGCTTGGGCAAGCCTCACAGAGCCAAATCCTCTCCAGGCTGATTTGATCTTTCTCCTAGACTGGCTACCAACCAAGACTACAGGACCCAGTCTGTCCTATTTAGCCATAGCCCAAGGAAGAAGCAAGAGACTCAGAGTATACCAAAAGGTATTTTCACTGAAGTGAATTTAATGAACCGGACTCAAATTTTAACCCAGATCTCTGATTTTTCATTCCAAGTTGCTACCATTTGTTGTATCACCCTCCACCAACATAAGACTGTCAAAGGAACCTTTATTAATTTCTGTCTGAATTTCTGGGATGAAGAGAATTGTCTCACTAGA
Source organism: Ascarosepion bandense (assembly GCA_037127315.1). Classification (NCBI taxonomy): domain Eukaryota; kingdom Metazoa; phylum Mollusca; class Cephalopoda; order Sepiida; family Sepiidae; genus Ascarosepion; species Ascarosepion bandense. Next base: position 922,374 of record JBBBDQ010001835.1, on the reverse strand, counting down.
CAATAGCCTAGTGGACTAAAACATTGGTTTGTGAATTTGGTGATTTCAATTTGTGAGTTCAATCTCTGATCCAGGCAGTAAAGAAGAAACGGGGAAATAATTAAGTAGTACAAAATAAGAACTAGGTGATATATCCCTAGACATAGTGGAACAAGAACAATCTACACCTACAGATTTAATGAAAGTTTCAGATTGAAGTTCCCTGGATCAGCATATACCTGACTGATCGAGGGAATGACAGTCAAAATGTGATAATGACAAAATGAAAAAAAAAAGATAAAGACAATAGTCCACATGTAAATAAATTAATATATTCATTATCAAATTGAAAAACACATTAAGAGCTTTTTCTTTTTGACATTTTGTGTGTATATATATATATATATATATATATATATATATAAAGTGTATTTGGGCAGTAATCTCTTTTATTCAAGTTTCATTAAAAATGACTGACAAGGTATTATAGTTAAGTTTTTTGTTTAATTTTTCATGTCATCTTATAATTTTTTCTTTTCAGAACAAAAATTATATAAAAACTGTTCAAATATTTTGTTTTTCTGAGTATTTTGACTATAATTTTTATCTATTGGTGAAAATGAATTTTATTTTAGCCTAACTCAATATACAGTGTTTATGTATGTGTATAGAGTTGTGTTTTATATTCCAAACAGAAAATCTGTTGTTGCTGTGTTCATAGTTGACTTAACCATAACACCTTATCTGTCATTTTTAATGAAATCCACATTAAATACATGCATATGGATCGATGTGTAAATCTTTGCATATTACTCTGTATCTTTTATGCTATTTTTTTTCCTAAAAAATGTTAATGCAAACAAACTAGTTACTGCTCTTGCACCCTTGGCTTAACCCTAATGGACCTTTGTTTTATTTTATTTAAATTATGTTTTTTTTTCTCTCACATTTTTAGCATCCTATTCTATTTTGAGGTTTCGCTATTAACCTAACTTGATGAGACATTTAATAAATAAAAATATTAACAAATTCAATTTTATACCCATAAAATTCAAATTAAAAAAAAGATAAGTATGATATGATAAGCACCCAATGGTTGCTGAAAAATGCATGAAACTCAGAGTTGTGCATAAAACATAGGATAATATATATTATTTATGCATATTTAATAATATATATTCTTGCTCTATTATACAGCATTGAGCACTGTTCCAATCACACTTGATTAATATTTATATATTGATGTGTATATATGCATATATATATATATATATATATATATATATATACTTATTTACTTCCTTACCTATATATATATATATATATATATATATATATACACGTGTGTGTGTGTGTGTGTGTGTATATATATATATTTTTTTTTTATTTTGAGTTAGTCTTGGCACACAAGTTTTGAAAAATATTGCCAATCTTGCCAACTAATGCAAAAAAAAAAAAAAAACTTTGCTGAATCTATTGAAACCACTTCTTGTTTCTTGTGTATGGAAAATCTTGGCATTCTGGAAATCCTACAATTCTCAGTCAGAATTGACACATGACTCAAGTAGATCTTTATGCACTGCCCAGAAAACTCCAACTGTCTTTTAATATTTCCTAATGCATTTTAATTAAATTATAAATCATAATTTTCAATAGTAACAACAACAATAAAAATACTCAGGACAAAAAATAAAACTGATCAATCATAAACTGAGGACTACTTAAATGGATTTCTCAATGCAATCCAGTTGCCGGCAAATGAGTCCTACACCTTGTATCAATCAGTCTGAAATGAAATCAATGACAGTAAATGAAGAGCTGGGGTGATATGGGTGAGAAGTTCAGGGTGGGCTGAGGATTGTAGGCAGCTCCTTTCAAGAGCAAATTGTTTATTCTCTATTTTGACTTTATATTAAATGGGGAAAAAATACTAAGAAAACTCATTCCATATAGTGAAGTCAGGATCAAACCTGAAAAGTGGCTAATGATATCAAGTTGAGTCAGGTTTAGGTAGACATGCAAGATCAAATTGAGAATTTGATTAAATCCAGAGCAATCATGAGATTAAAGTTTCCAGATTGCTAAGATTGCTATGATTTAAGTATATCTTAAATGGCTGTCGTCCTATTGCCGCCACCAAGATTACTCAAATTAACCCATCTTACCCAGAAGAAAATTATATTGGAATATCTTCTTTGTTTTATGGAAGCATTGGCAAAGGAAAAATTGGAACAAAATAGTCAAGCATTTTGAACCAAAATCTTTAAATCATCATAACTCAGCTCAAATACAACTTTATATGTGCAAGTAAATACTAAGAGAACTGACTTGACTTTCAGCTGAAAAACAATTTTATTTGTAAAGTAACCGTGTGGGGGGGGGGAGCAAGAAAACTGAGCAGTAATAAATAAGAACTAGATGAGCTATCCTTAGACATGGTCAATGGAAAGAGAACACTTGACCTCTGTTTATTAAGTAAAGTGTTCAGTTTAAAATTCCCTGAAGGTTACTGTTCTGGGTATGATGACAGGCCTCTGATCAGGAGATAGGAGGTTTTGAGGAGCATTGAACTACCTTTTAACTGATGGTGTTCCCAGGTCCACCCTGACCAGAGGTGGTAGCACCTGTTAGGGTCCCAGCTACTGGCAAATACTGAACCCTCAAAGATCAATACAATATTTTTAATAATAAAATGACCAAAAATATATTTTATGGCAAAATGAAAATGTAACACAAAATATTCATTTTTATAGTAAAATTATCAACAATACATTTTATGATCTACAAACTATATCTATAAAACATGCTTTTATCCTAAAGATGTAGATATCTGTGGTTGAGGGCTTAAAGTTTGTCCAAGATGTTTGGATTTCAGCATTGGATATGCCACTAAAAATCAACCAACCAACTGAATGTTACTCAGATTGACAGGCAGCTGATTAAAGTTGGCGAGTGCAATGGTCAAAACATTGTGATAACAACAACAAAAGATGAGAAAAATATACATGTAAATATGCCCCCTCTGCATGAATTTACTTGAGCAACTAGACTAGCGGCTAAGTCCCACCCTTTCACAGTGAAACCAATCAAATGTAACTGCAACTTCTACTCTATCAGCTTCTTTGCTTGCATTTACTGCATGTGGAATTCCTTTCTGTATACTTGCTTCCCTGACAGCTACAATCTCCAAGAATTTAAATGCAAAGTCAACTGCCATCTCTTATCTTCTTGACTAACATCCTTTCCCTGACAACCCTCGTATCATGTTCTTTTACTTTTCCACTCTACTCTCATGCAGCCCTCTTCACACCTGTATTCTCATCCTTCTCTTACTCATTTTCTGACACCCCTGTAAATTGTTGCTCTTTCTTATCCCTCACCTCTTATGTAACCCTCTGTGCACCAGTGGTAGTTCCATCTTGTGATATGATTAGAAAAAAAACACAATCTTGTCAACAATTTGGTAGTTCATCATAAAACCTATTCATACGAGTCAGACCACTAGGAAGGCATTTTCAGTCTGATTCATATTGATGTACACCTGCTTGGAGTGGGGGGGGAGCAATGAATGACAAAATGGAAATAATTTGTATTTTTTTGGTATGCCCATAACATTACCGGATGTAACACAAGGTCAGTTTAAAGTGAGTTTAACAGTCATACTGTGGAAAAACTGACAGTGTCATTTGGCACTTTCTCTTTTGGGGATGCCACAGGCATTGAGTAATGACCTCAGCCTCCTCCTAAAAGGAGAGAAACTGACTGGGAGAAAGGTACCCTGGGGCTTGAACTAATATTATTTTGAAACTTTCCCAGCCTATGGGTTTTGTTGTGAGACAATGGGATCTGATGAAAGTGTTCCAAGTACAAATTATCTACTTAAATCCAGATACTGTGACAGTATTTTACTTCTGTTCTTTTGTTGATGTACCAGACAACTAAACTAACACAAGAAAAAAAATCAGGGTGTACGTGGTGTAACTAAGGGTTATTTTCTCCTGAATAACTGTTTAGATTTCTTTTTTATTATTTCACCTGAATTAATGCCACTAATATGCAGTTGGTATCAGGGAGTGAAAGCGAGACAAAAAAACGAGTATAGAGAAGACTGGGGAAATGACAAAACATGAATGAGATTCAAGTAGAAGATAGAAAATAGCAATTGACATTGTATTTAAATTTTTAAAGATTATAGTTCTTAGGGGAGTAAGTAAATGGAAAGAAGTTCTACAGTTAGGAAGTGCGAGAAAATAAACTATTCAAGTAGAAGTGGAAGCTGCATTTAGTTATTTCAATGGTAAAAGGGTGGGACCTAGATGCCAATCTAGTAGCACACTTAAATTCATGTAGTCAATTACCAGGGAAAAGAAAGATCATCAGAGCAGTTACCATGAAAATATTTGTAGAAAAGACAGAGGGAAGCAATGCCACGTTAGTGAGAAAGTTGAAATACCAAGTCAGGATCAATTACATAACAAATCCTTCTTTGGATTTTGTCAAGAATCTAAAAATGAATAGCAGGAGTGCTGGACCAGGTATAGCAACAATATTCAATGCCCAAGCAAATGGTAGATTAGTAAATGTGCAAGATGGACTCTGAGGGAATTGATGAATTTTTTTGTTTTGTTTACAGTTTATTGCTATTACTGGTAATATTTTTAGATTAAGAAAATTGCTGGTAATATTTTTAGATTAAGAAAAAAAAATTTTTTTTTTTTTTTGAATATAATGATTTAGTGAAAGAAGTCTTACTAATTAACCCATAGCTGGTGGGTCAGGAGAGAAGAAGTGGATTGATAACTTTCCCAAGGGTATTTGTGCATAAGTAAATCCAACAAAGTCAACTGGCATTCTATTGAACTTTTTGTTTATTTAAGTAGGCTTCTGATTATTTAATAATTAGTCATGAATTAAAACAAATTACTGTACATGTATTCAAGTTAAAAAATCCATCAACATTTTCTATTGTTATTAAATTTGTAAAACTCCTCTATAATAATAAGAAATGTAAATGTATACGTATTGATATGGAAAAGAATGAAGATTTTCAATAATATATGCATATAATTTAGAATGCACCTTTTGAGTCAGACAATCTTGGAAAGTATTCTCTAAATAAAATGAATTAAATACTTATAAAATCTGGGACATTCTAAACACAAAATTTAATCCAAGTTCATTTTTGTCATGAATGTTTTTGTTAAAAGATCCTCACAAGTTTAAAAATTAAAGGAAATAGAAATTGTGAAGGGGACGAGACCCAAATGTAGATCTTTCGGAATTGAGGATAAAAAAAAAAAAACTTTGCCAAATTTTAGATTTTATCTGAGGAAGCTCCAACAAGTTGAAGAGATTTGGTTTGATAGACAGAAGAAACAAATAAATCAGCACATCAATATACGAAGAAGGGTTAGGGTGCCAGAAACTATTGATTGCTGGAGCAACAAGAAGATCTAAAGAATAGAAATTTGGAGATAAATCAATGGGGGGGGGGGGGGAAGGACAAAAAGACAAAGTACTGAGAATTTTTTTGCTACATTAAACTTTGGTTGACCAAAAAACAAAAACAAACAAAAAGATGTTAATCACACATTCAAAAGGAAATGAAAAAGTCATTCTACATAAATTCCACCATACTACTAGATTGGCAGTTAAGTCTCATCATTTTATTGGCTTTACTCCTCACTAAAATCTTCTCATTCACTTTCACTCCCAATAACCCCTTGTGTCTCAGTGGTATTATCTTCTTGCTTCTGATGGAATGATTAAAAAAAAAGAAAAAAAACATTTAAAAAAAAAAAAAAAAATTGTGTATGACAAAATGAAAAAAGTTTATTTGTGATTGGTTTTGACATTCAGGAATTCAGACTGAATTTTATGTTGGTATGACTACACTAACTAGTAAAATTTCCCACTTTGTTATACATTTTCACCAATATCATTCTTGTTATAAAGTAAAAGTTACTAATGAAAGTTCATTCCACAGTTAGATATTTACTTTTAGAAAGTGCTCAATACAAAAGTAGAGCATAAATATATGGTAATTATTGTTATTTTCATAATAATAGCTGTTATTATTAGAATAATAATTATCATATATACATACAGTGACACGCATAAGTATTGGATACATGTTATTTTCTGTCATAACTCTAGTTTATGTTCGCCATTTTGCCTGATATTTGGTAAGTAATATCTCATAAAGTTGTTTTAGTTGTATGTGGAAGGAAAATTAAAAACTCATGGTTGAACTCATTTTTTTATCAAAGTTCAAAATTACCCTATGCAAAAGTATTGGATACATCAATTTAATATTTTTTTGCATAGCCTCTATTTTGTTTCATTGCTTCCAATTGCTTTCTATAGTTGGCCATAAGTTTTCCACACTGATCCACCATTACTTTACCCCATTCTTCCTTGCATAATTCTTTTAATTGCTTGATATTTTGTGGATTCCGCTTATAAACTATAACCTTCAAAGTATTCCACAAATTCTCAATTGGATTCAAGTCAGGAAACTGACTTGGCCAATTGAGAGTACTAATACCGTTATTTTCAAACCATTCCTTTGAAATTTTTGCGGTATGTTTGGGATCATTGTCGTGTTGAAGCATGAAATTCCGACCATGTCCTAAAGAAGTTGCAGATTTTTGAAGGTTCTTCTCTAGAATCTCCCTGTACATGCTACCATTCATTCTACCATGGAGACCTTGTAACTTACCAGTGCCCTTGGATGAAAATCATCCCCATATCCTAATGAAACCACCCCCAAACTTAACTGTGGGGATGGTATTGTGCTTGTTTAAGGCAGTGCCATTTTTTTGCCAAACACTTGTCGCTATGTTTCTATTAAATAGTTCAACTATCGTTTCATCCGAGCAGATTTCCTTTTCACAAAACTACATACCTTTCTTTTCATAAGTTTCGACATACTTTAATCAGTTTTTGACATGTTTGGTTTTCAGTAAAGGCACTTTTCTTGGTGATCTTGAATGAAAGCTTGTATGATATAGAGCTCTGCTAATGATATCCTTACTTACATTAATTCCAGATCAGTTTTAATTTCAGAATGAGTAATGAAGGGTTTTTTTTGCACATTTCTGCTGCTCCACCTTGAAGTCCTCTCATTTATTTTTCTCGGTCTTCCATGTCTTGGAAGGTTTGCTGTACCGTCGCCATACTTATATTTTCTGATGAGATTTCCTACTGTACTTAGTGCTAGATTCATTTCTTTGCTAATTTTTCAGTAACCTTGTTCTCCTTTGTGACGTTCAATGATTCTATCTCACATATCTCTGGATAATTCTTTAGTTTTTGCCATTATTAATTCTTGAATTGCAGACTGCACATCAAAGAGTCAGATTATTAGTAGCACTATCTTGTAAGCAATTGTGTGCTTTTCTGATTGGTCAGAGATAACATTCCAATACTCTCAAAAATTTGAATATTTAAAGTCTTTTAAAATACAAAGTTTTGATTGGAAATTTGAAAAAAGTGTAATGTAACCAATATTTTTGCGTGGGGTAATTTTGAACTTTGATAAAAAGAAATGGATTAAACCACAATTTAATTTTCCTTCCACATACAACTAAAACAACTTTACGAGATATTACTTAACAAATATCAGACCAAATGGCGAACATAAACTAGAGTTATGACAGAAAATAACATGTATCCAATACTTATGCGTGTCACTGTGTGTGTGCATGTATATATATATATATATATATATATATATATATACACACACACAAACACAACAGTAAAGAAGATACTGGTTAGGCAAGTAGATAGTTATTTCAAAAACATACTTAATGCACAATCAGAAGAACTGAGTATGCAGAGCCAACAATATATTAAAGAAAATGTTCACCACTTACTTGCTACCCAGGTTTCAACCACATTGGGCTCATCAGGTTTACTGCCTGATGAGACCATTATATATATAAAATTTTTGTCATGGCTTAGGTTCATCTACAAAGATTTGAGAGGTTCTCCCACAAGTGGCTTGGCTCTCTGCTTAAGAGAAACAAGCTAAAATAAATAAAACTAAAATGCGTATGACATACTGAAGTCATTCCACTTGTGTTTAAAAGGTGAAGTTGGTCATGTTCAAGCTACACACTCACTAACAACTTCATTGTACAATGCAATGTTAATCATTAACTTTTGTCTTCTTCATTTCTGTTCATTGCTTGTTCTCTCACCTTAATAATGTTTTTTTTGCCTTATATTCTCTCACATTCAGGAACCACTTTCATCTTACTGACTTTATTGCCTTGCTAAGGGTGAAATGACTTTTTAAAAAAAGCCGAGGTATATACATACATACATACACACAACATCTGCAAACAAGACTGATTTAAAAAACCTGGCAAGAACTGTTTAATTTTTGAAGACATCTTCAGTTTTTGATTCAAAAATCAAACTTAGTTATATGAATACCTAGTGCCTATATATTATATATATGATATTTTTAATGGGTACTCATATTTGAATATGAGATCTATTTATTTGTTAAACAGGAATATTTTTTTCATCTACGACCTGAAGCAGTTATATGAATATTCACTAAAAATAACCTTTAAAGTGATAAATATCTGTCAGATTGATAAATAAAAATCCATTATCTTACAAATATATATATATATATATATATATATTACCTAACGAGCCAGATGAACCTACCTAAGTTTGTCCTAAATGGATCGTCAGGGAAAGTTGAGATATATATATATATATATATATATATATATATATATATATATATTACAGGGTACAACAGAAATCAGTTAAGTATGATACATGAAACATGCTTGGGCAGTATTTCTTGAAAAGACGTAACTGACTGTAGTTTATTGTCATACCAAGACAACAGTCCACATGTAAATATATAAGCACATATCTTTAAAAAAAATATCATTTAACACTAGACTTCTGCTGATTAAGTATTAGTAGGAAGTAATGCTGATTTTGATATAGTCTTTGGCTAATTAGTGATTAGACTCCTTTTATTTTCAAATAATTATAATGCATATATTTTAGGGAGGAAGTAACTTAACCTTTGACAACCTTATTTTCTGGATGACCTCGTCTTTTTATTTTTTATGATTCAAGCATAAATGTGTTGTAATTAAAAATTTTCAGAGTAAAGATGAAAAATACAGTGCAACTGGAATCACTAATCACTGAATTTAAGCAATATTGAGCCTAGCCAGAAACTAGATGGGTGACTACTTGGAAATATCAGATGTTTAAGCTTGGATGTGTGGGTGATGTAATTTGATAATGGATAATTGGAGAACTAAGTTCCAATTCCAGTTGGTTTTGTTATATTCACTTACATGCAAATACCCCCAAGAAAAGGTATGAACACACCTCTTCTCTCCTCACCTATAGGTTAATTAGTAGAACTTTTATCAGTAAAACATTACTATTTAAAAAACAAAAAAATCCTTGCAATCTAAAAAATGTTTTCTGATGTTAAATAATTTGCAAATAAGGCATTTCTAACATCCAGCCAAGTGGAACTTGATCTGCAACATTTTCATTTATTTAATCACTTTTCTTCAACCAGCAGGAGGCTATTCTGAAGATCTTCATTTCTAGAGCTTACTGTCTATGAAATCCTGACACCTCACCCAGATAAAATCATCTACAGTCCACTTGACACTGTGTGTTCTAATCATGAATGGATATCATTGTGTCAAAAGATAAACCATAAAAACAAATCAATTTTGTGTTGTACATAGAAAAAAAATGTGTTCATGAATCACAATTCAAAATAAGATATTCCAATATGCGGAATGATAAAAAAATTCTTGCAATCTAAAAAGGTTTTCTGGCTTTAAATAACTTACAAAAGGTTGATAAGCCATAAAAACAAATCAATCAATTTTGTTTTGCGCACAGAAAAAAATGCATTGATGAATCACAATTCAAAATAAGATATTCTAATATGAGGAATGGTAAAAAACGTCAACAGCATTCCATGTATCAATTGGGTCCTAGGTTGTGTTGTTATTACTGAAGTTAAGAACTACTTCAAAGTAAAAAGTGAATCTTGCTAAATGAAGATTTCTCTTGATTAAGCCTACAACTGGCAAACCAGCGTGCTGTCAATGACACCTTTGACTGATATGGTTCTTCCATAAGTGGAAACAATCTGAGGCCAAGGACTCCTCAGCGTTCGATTACCAACAGCTCTGTCATCAGCACATGCAAGCAGAGTTGTGCTAAAAAAAAAAAAAAAAAAAAAAAAAAAAAAAAAAAAAAAATGGAAAATAGAATCAAGCAAATCACAAAATGTCAGATTCTGAAATCTTCCTGGCAAATAAATTGCTTGCAATTCAGCTTTACTGGAAAGACCAATGTTTAGTGAGCAGCCATTTCCAGACAAGTATGAATTATATTCAATGGATGGTAACTGAATGTGTCCAACAAATGATAGCTTCCTCACTGCATTAAAAAGAATAAAGTCTAAGACACAAAATTAATGTTGTTCAGGAGACAATAAAACATTTGTTTGGGATGACGGGTTAAGTTTTTTGAGGGGTACAAAGTCTGAGCAATACCATTTTTTTTAATTAAAATTCAATTACATTTATTCTAAAAGCAACTAAATTCTTAAATTTCTTGGATGTCTGAGTGGCATAATAGACAGCAATTTGGAATAAGAAATCAGAGAGTGGAGTTTGAATTTCAATTGAGTTTGTTCTGTTCACAGAAATATCCCTGGGAAAGCTATGCTTGTTTGCTTAGTGGCATATCAACTCTTTATGAGTAATTTAATGCTGAAAATTAATTTTCTTGGGAGCTTTTATAATTTCTTTTTCAAAAATGTGTTGCTGGTAATTTTTTATAATATGAAAATGTATTGCTCGTATTTTTACTATAAAAATGTGTTTTTATACTTTCATAGTGTTCTGATTCCAGTTTAGTGGGAGTAACTATTTGCCCATAGTTTGAACCCTAACAGGTGCTACCACCCAGAGTCAGGGTGAACCTGGGAACAACAGCAATTAAGAGGTGGTTCCATGCTTCTCAAAACCTCCTGATTAGAGCCCTTGCTGCTGGATGTAGTTTATCATCAAACCCAGGATAAGGGAATCTATCTTTTTATGCTATGGATTAAATAGTTGTCAACCAGTCTAAGAGAAGTACAACACTATATATAACCATGGAAAAGCATATGCTACACAGCTGATGAAAGGATTGTGGCATTTACAGTGACTACAATGCTGACTGCAACCAGCCTTTATTGATTCTTAAAATAAAAATAAGAGAATAAAGTAAAAAATAATCTTTATTTCTCACCAACAATAGTAAACTTTTGATAAAATAGAGCACATGCAAAATGATAAAAAGTATGCCCTTTTTTTAAAGTGTTATGTCATATCAGTCTTCCTCTATGGCAATGAATGCTGGACAATCTCCTTGCAGATGAATAAGAGACTTGAGACAACAGAAATATGGTTCTACAGAAGGATGCTGAGAATACCATGGACAAAACAAGTGAGTAAAAAGGAAGTTTTAAAAAAAATGGAAGCAAAATGGATGCTGATACTTTGAATCAGAAGTAGACAATTGGAAATTTCTAGGACACATAATGAGGAAAGAGGGCTTGGAGTAAATATGATACTTACAGAACATATTGAAGGCAAGAGGGACAGAGTAAAGCAATGAGTAACCTACCTAATGAGTGCATATAAAACAATGGTAGAATAGGGATTGGGAGAAACAGCAAAAGACAAACCTTACTAAGAGTACAAAAGATAGGAAGTTGTAGAGAGTCATGAATACATGCATTCTTTTAGATTTGTTTTGATTTATGGTGTATCAACCTCAATGGATTATTTAATGCCAACAAAATTTTTACAATAGATTTGTATGAAGAGAATATATATTCTTTGTAATAAATAAGTTTGTAGATCAGGTTTCATTGATGTATTTTTGTAAAGTGGGTTTTTTCAAGAGTCAGATTTATTACTGGTATGTATTTTTTTTTTCTTCAAAAAGTATTTCTAGAATGTTTGCTATAAAAGTCTATCTTTATACTTTCATAGTGTTTTGACACCAGTTTGGGGCTTAACTATTTACCCATAGCTGAGACCCTAACAGGTGCTACCACCCCAGGTTAAGGTGGTCCTGGGAAAAACAGCAATTAAGAAGTGGTTCCAGGCTCCTTACAACTTCCCAATCAGAGGCCGGTTATTACCAGATCCAGGACACATCCTTTTAGGAAGAAGAATGAAGTCAGAGTGAAAAATAAAATTTGGAGGACTTAAATATAAATATTTGTATTATTTATTTGTAAAGATTATAAACTTGTTTAATAAACAAAGCAAAAAAAACTGTTTTTGTCAATTAAAATATTTACATGAACCATTAAAATATTTAAATGAATTATTTACAAACAATATTTATGTGTTATGTTTTCTGCTTTTCATAAACTAAATTTAAAAATAAAAACAATGAAGAATTTAAAAAATCAAAACAGAAAAGTTAATCACAAGGAAAGGTAAGTAACTGTAAATTAAAATATTTTGACAGAGACTTTAAAAACCTTGTGGATTGCGTATAGGTGGCATGTGCTAAAGTTTTCTTATATAGGAAATGAATGCATATAACACAATTGTTGAATTAAAGTATATTAAAATTGCTCTGAACAGGAAAATTAATATTTAATTGTAATATTCTTCAAGTAGATTCTTGAAAAATATTAAAATTACTTCCAAACTTTAATATGATTTTTCTTATTATTTCTATATTTAATATAATAAATATTATTATAAAGAAAACATAGGTGTTCTATTTGAATTTATATTAAATATTATATTTAATGGTATTTCTAGCAGTTTAATATTTAGAAAATATTGAATATGAACAAGATTATATCCTTGTAAATTATCAAGATATTATATGCTGTATAATGATAGAAAATATTTGACAGATTATATGATAAATATCATATTATTTTATATATAATAATTATTATCATATATAAATATCACTAGATAAGCTTATAAATATTTTTATCCTTAATATATTAAAATTGACTAGAAATGGAAATGAAAATTAGAAATGAAAATATTAAAACTCTTAAAATATTTTATTTTATCAGTTATATTATTAACGCATAAATATATTATATACGATAAATATTTGATTGATAAAATGAAAGGAATATTTGTCTATATTTCCGAGATGACTTATATTATTCGGACTATTGTCCATTGCCATTTTTACAACGTTTCAGCTGTTGTACACTCCGGCCTTGTTCAGGTGCTAGGAATTTCGAACTGAACCCATTATTATTATTACTGGGATATATCATTCTTATTCCTTGTGCAAAGCCACTTCTAACAGTCATGAGTTATCTCCTTTTAACCCAACTCTCTAAGTTATTTATTGACCACTTCTCTGGTATTGAACTCACAACTTTGGGTCAAGTCATTGGAACTAACCAACATCTATATCCACTGGGTCATGTTTCCTTGCAGAATATATTATCTGTAAATTATGAATTATTTTTGTAAATTAAATTAAATCTTGTAACAAGATTCATTTTTAAAACTTGACTATTTAAATTATTAAATAATATTTAATATAAAGAAAATATAGGTGTTTTATTTAAATGTATATGAAATATATTTAATGGTATTTCTAGTAGTTTAATATTTAGGAAGTTCTGAACATAAACAGAAAATGTAAAGCAACATAGTTTTTTTATATTAAATAGGTACCAAGGCTCAAGATTAACTTTGTGTATTCATCGTAGAAATGATGGAAAATTAGTTTGAGATAACTGGTTATGTTTTATTGGAAGATGTTGGGATGACACAAAGCTTTTGATTAAAATTGTATTTATTCTAAAAGTGATTAATTTCTTAAAATTTAACTAAATCCATATAAATAAAACTGAAGATGTGTGTATCCTTCCTTGCAATTTTATTATTCTACACAAGAAAGAAGAAATTTCATGTGGCCCTCAGTTTAATCTTTGTTTCAATTTCTTATTTTCAAGTATTTTTTGTTAAAGATACAAGTTCAACACAGTAACTTTTACATGGAGAATAAATCACACTCCACCCACGTCTATTGAACAGATTAAAAGGCTCATCCCTTGTTCCCTGTGTAGGATGTGGTTTCTGGCTTTCTCTTTTCAAATCTTCTCACTTTTTTGTTTTTTTTTCAATTGGAGTAGATAGAGCTATCTATCACCCGGTTCACACTCCACCCACGTCTATTGAACAGGTTAAGAGGCTCATCCCTTGTTCCCTGTTTAGGATGTGGTTTCCAGCTTTCTCTTTTCCAATTTTTTCACTATTATGTAGCCCCCTGCACATCAGTGGCGTTACCGCCTTGCTCGGGGTGATACGATTAAAAAAACAAAAAAGAAAAAAAAATACAAGAGTTTCCTCTCATATTTAATGTCTGCAGATGTGGGTTGTATAAAAATGGGAATTCTTACTCTTCCCATCCCATAAAATTCCAGGTACTTACTGCTAGTTGAAAATACAAAGGAGGTTTAAAACATGATGGACAAGACAAATTCCGTCATGACAAGAGACAAAGAATTGCGAATGAAAATGTTAAAATAAAGACTTTAATAATTTATTTGATTGGTAACTGTTGCAATGTGCTAATATTCTTTAGACAGAAAATGAATGCATCTAGAAGAATTCTTAAAGTATGTTAGAAGTGGCTCTGAGTACAAAATTAATTATGAAGAACATTTCTCTGTAAAATTAGTCAAGGGAATTTTACCAAAATGTTTAGATAAAAATAATGCAAAGATGTTTATAAAAAATACAGTAAAATTTAAACAATTTTTTTGCATTTATTCATTCTTAAAACTATATATTATACCTTTTTCAGTTTTTCTTACAACCCATAATGTTCTGCTTGGCTTAAAAACAAATAAATGATTGTGGTGACAAAAGAGAAAACCAAGTTTTACTTTGAGAAAGAACTTGGGGTTTGTCAAAAAAGAAAATCAAAATAAAGATTAGGTTTATTTTAGTAAGGCTTTGAAATATGGTATTTTTTGCACTTGCCAACAAATCTCAACCAATCACAGCCTCTTTTTTTTTTTTTAATCGTATCACCCCAAGCAAGGCGGTAACGCCACTGATGTGCAGGGGGCTACATAGGAGTGAAAAGATTGGAAAAGAGAAAACCGGAAACCGCATCCTAAACAGGAAACAAGGGATGAGCCTTTTCACCTGTTCAATAGACGAGGGTGGAGTGTGAACCGGGCGATAGTTTAGTCTATCTACTCCAATAAAAAAACTCTACATTGTATTCATTTCCAGTCAAATTCATTTCATTCACTTACACTCGAATACCCTTGGGAAAGGCATTAATCCATTTCTTCTCTCTCCAGCTATGGGTTGAATAGCAGAACAGATTGGCTGGCAACAAGTCTACTGCAGAAAATAATGGCAACCTACTGCGGGAAAATCTCAAAAGAGAGATGAATGCCCAAATTGTGTATCACATATGCCAATTAACTGACTGACATTGCATAGCAAGGTATTCTTTATTTTTGTCCCCTTTTGATTTATACCACCAGCATTTTTTGTTGGGATTTGTGAGATCAATTTATGATCTTTGAAATTACAACAACCAGGACCTCTTGATTTTTTAATCTGAACCATCCCTTAGATATTTTCTCAAAATGATTAAAAATTGAATGGATAAAAAACAAAAAAAACAAAAACAAATAAAAACAGAAAGAAAAATATTTAACATTTTAATGACGTTTTTATAATGCTACTAACAATTATATAAATGATGAGAAGGTTCACCAACATATTGATTTCAGAATGTTTTAATATTTCTTGAATTAAATTATTTTAGGGATGGTTCTGGGATGATGGTGGAAAAAAGCTAGACTGGAGTATTGATCCTGACTTCACGATGTATTCTTCCAGCCATAATGACAAATATCATACAGGTTTGGGTTAATTGTCTAGTTTGTGTGGCAAAAAGAATTAAAATCTGTAGGAATAATGCATATTTACATCAATTTTTTGTTCTGTCTTTTCTTTGAAGACCAAAAAAAGGCTGATCCTAATTCTAAAGAGACAGGGGTGGAAACAATAATAGTTATTTGCTTTGTCAAAAGGGGCAGTTACAACTGAATTTCTGCGATGAGGACTTATTTACACAATTTACATGTGGCTATACCACTGAAACAACAACGAAGATTAAACTTCACAACTTGAATTTCCCAATCTTCTCTTCAAAATGTCAAGAATAAACCGCTTCTTCAGTGTCTCTCAGGTTCATCCCATGTTTCTTCTCTCATAAATACATAAACTTTTTATCTTCTTCACTGGGTAAATGATGAATTCTGACTTCAAAATAACTGGTCTTTTTAACAAAGCGGTGACTAAAAATGCACTCTCAATGACAGCTGACATGACTTAAAACGTTGTCCCCATTGACACCCTGTAACTTCCAGTGCATTTTGTCCTGGGTGGTGACTTAGTCAAAACAAATTTTCAGCTCAGCATCTGTATCACCTAGTGCAAAATAATTCTTGGCAAATTTCTATCATTTTTACCAGCAATCATGAATGGCCCCTGCATTATTCCACACCGATCAAGGCATTATACAACACATGTAGACTACTGTCCTCATTATTTTCATTGTTATCACTTGGGGGTATGTTAATCTGGGTTACTTACCGAGAATTCTGAACTAAACCCTTTAATTAACCTAGTGGTGTAAATTGTTCTTGTTCCAGTGCCTATAAAAACAAATACCATTCATTTATTGAAAATATTTTTTTTTAATCATGAATTTTGCTGGGGCTTGAATAGTTTGGGCCTCAACTGTATGTATACACACATATGAGTATGAGGGACATGTCTTTCTGAGTGGTTAGAATATCAACATGCTGGCCATAAGATCTGGGTTCGAATTTATTTATTGACCTGGGGAGGAGATTCCAGCATGCAACAGGATTGAAAAGTACCTGAAAACCGTAACACAAGTTCACCAAAGCCTTGTAAGTGAAATTATGAAGTCACAAGTCATTGTGATGGCCTTGTTCAAAGTGGTGATCATGCTACATTATTAGCTCTCTTTCAGAAAAATCTAAGATCTGATCAGCATAGTCATAGCATAAATTATAGGGTGGTTCAGTGGGTGTCAAGTAAACACTGATGTGCCTGAATAGCTGTCTACAGCCGAGATTAGCTAATCAACCTAGCAGATAATATATGCATGGCTAGCCATCCATATGCCCATGTAACACTTTAGACATAGTGTAGTATCTGTGAACTGTGATAAATAGCAGAAGTGCCAATCCAGTCATAAATAAACTAATAATTTTTATGGGTACTATGCTAGTTAACTTTAAGGCAACTTATAATTACAACTTTAAATTTTTGCAATATTTTTTGCTTTCCGTTTCTCAGTCAGTGTTGGAATGGAGAAAATTGTGCATTTTTTATGTTTCTTTTTTAAATGATTTTTCTAAACGATAAACACTATATTCAATACCATTAGTCATTTTACCTCTACACGCACACACACATTCATGTGTAGGTGAATGATAAAGTATCAATTTTCTTTTGTGTGTTTCATTCCTGAACCGATTGATAGCTTTCTCTTCGTTCATTATTGATTTAGCATTTGTCGAGGTAGACTATTTAGTACAGAACAAAATTAACTGGTGTGAATATCGTTATTCTTATTTCATGTGTGGGTGGGTGAGTCTGGGCTGGACAAAATTTACCAGACCAAAAGCAGTCAACGAAAGAATAGTGAACAAAATAAAGAATGAATGAACGATAAAGGAAGAAAAAGGATTCGAATAATAAAAGAATGACAAAAAAGTATGACACCCCCACCCTACAAAAAAGAATGAATAATAAAATAAAATGAATGATATAAAGAAGAGAACAAATGAAAAGAATCATTTAGGAAAAAAACAGAGAATAAATAATTTCAAAAAAGAATAAATAATAAAAGTAGTAAAGAATGAATTAAAGCAAGCAAGGTCATCATGGTAAAGAGTACTTCTTCATCAATTACTGTGATACGCCAGTGACAAGATATTTGTCTAGAGATCTGATAAAACAAGACACAGGTCATAAATGTATGTAAACTCATGCCTCTTTCAAAGGTATCAGTGCAAATTTAACACACAAGCATTCCAAAGTGAAATTCAGATTTTTCACAGATTACGTTATGCTGAAATATTTCATACACATTATCTAAATGACAATAAGAGCATAGTATCTACTGAATCCCCAGCCCTTCTGGTCTGTAATATCACTTTAGTTTACTTGTTTGTATATATAACTAGTATGTTTTTCTTTTGAGGATTAGAGTTTGGGCTGGACAAAATCTAATTGTCCTGCCCAAAAGCATCCAGCAAAAAATTCAAGAATGAAGGAAGAACAGAAAAAAAAAATGATAAAAATTAAAAGAACATAAAAGAAAAAAAAACTGAATGAAAAAAAAACAGAACGTAACAAAAAGAAACACAAATGAAAAAAAAGCACAAAAAAAAAAAATTACCAGCCTTTCTGAGCTTAGTTATACTTTTTGACCAAGAAAATAATTTTAATAATATTGAACAGACAGAACTGAGAAAAGTGAAGAAGAAAAAGGAGGAGAGTGGGAAAAGAGAACCTGAGATTAGAGTGTAGTATCTGCTTGATCACCAACTCTTCTGGGGTCAGTTATGTCTTTTGAACAAGAAATTGATTAAATAATACTGTACCAGAAGGAAGGAAGGAAAGAAGGAAGGAAGAAAGGCAGCGGAAATAAGGATGGAAGGAAAAGAGGGAATGTTGGAGGATGACTAGAAGTTCAGAAAGCGAAAGGAAAATTTAAAAGAATGAATTTTGCTGCTACGCTTCCTGAACATGTTCTCAATGCCTAATTTTTACTGTTTCTTTTGAAGGCACCAGTCTGTCTTAGGGTCTTTTTTTTTTGTTTTTACATAATCATATTCTCCAAACTTTAGGATAGCACCTAGTGCATGTATTTGTGTAGGATTGGAACAAAAGTTTAATTTAAGAGAACATTGAAGTAAGTATGCGAGCTTTTGCCGCATTGGCAAGAATTAAAAATTGAAAAACTCAAGAATTGAAGGAGGAGAGAATCAAACAAGGGTTTTTGGCGACCATGGGATGTGACGCTTTAAGGAAAATTTCTTCCATAGCTTACCCAAAGGAGTTGGAACAAATGACTTTTGAGGAAATTGTCAGAGTCATTAAAAAGAATATTAGACTGAAGAATAAAATGGTTATTGCTGAGAGGACCAAGTTTCTGGAAGCAAGGCAGTGGCCAGAGGAATCTGTGACGCAATACTTGCACAGGTTTAAGGAGCAAGCTAAATATTGTGAGTTCAAAATGTTAGGAACGCAAGAAATGTCAGTGGAAGACAAACTGATTCTTCTAAGGTTGATTGAGGGATTACAAGACCCAAGTCATAAGTGAAAAATGTTGGGGGTGAATGCAAAGTAGCCAAATAAATTTGGAAACAAGTACAAAATTTTTACAGCAGTTGGAGTCGATCAGCAAATTCAATGAAGAAGAGCTCAAAACATACAAAATGAATATGACTAAATTCAAAATGAAATGCAAATATTGTGGAAGAATGCATGAAAGGAACAAATACAAATGTCCAGCTTTAGGGAAACTATACGTGAATTGCAAAAGAAGGGATCATGCTCAAAATTTATGTAAGTATGAGAAGCTGGAATATTTGCTGTAAATGCGCAAAAGAATTTTCAAGAGAGAGTAAGAATAAATGGTCATGTATTTAGTATGCATGTGGATACTGGTAGTGAAATAACATTAATACTAAAGTTTAAGTTGGGACAACCTAAACTAAAAAAAAACAATACGAAATTAAAGCAGTTTGATGGATTAACCATAAAGACAATGGGTTTCTTTCAGAGCACCTTTAAAACTGGTACGCGACTTGAAATAATTCCTGTTGTGGTGGTAGCATGCCATAAGGATCATGGATTGTTAGAGATCAATGTATTAAAGGTTGATAAAGCAAAGCTGATAAATTCCATGGCGATATGAGAAAGTGTTAGGGCGCCGCTCCTATTTGACTACAAATGGACTGTTCGCATTGCTATATATAGCAATGATGGATTCTCTACAAGGGAGTCGTAGGGAGTCGTAGAGAGTCACTTGAGAGTCTCTAATGAGTTACTGAAGAGTCAGTGCGAGTCAGTGAAAAGTTAGTCACACTTCCGGTGGCGTACCAGAAGTAATCACGTATACACACGTCTTACGACGGATTGGACTCTTGTATCTTTCTATTGTAAATATTACTAATCACTTCTGGAAATACTAACCGTCTTTCCGCGGAATACAACTTATATTCTGATTCTGTTGTTGAGTTGTTCATTTATACTTGGCGACATAACAGAAAGTGGAATAGGATTGTTGAAAGGCTAAAAAGCGAGTATTTGATTGAAAGAGAATTATCATCCTAAATATATAGAGGCAAGAAAAGTTCCAGTTCACATACTTCCTTTGGTGCTGGCAAAATTAAACAGAATGATCCGACAGAGCATTCTAGAAAAAGTGACTCAAGGTGGAAATAAAAAAAGCTGAAGATTTAAGGATATGCGGTGACTACAATGTAGGAGTAAATCACCAAATATGCTCAGATTTATTTCCATTACCGAATACTGAAATTGTGTGCCACAAGCTGGTAAATATGGAATCAGTTAAGTGCCATACGTGATACACACGTGGGCGATCATGTCTCTTTCGAGACATGACTGACTGGGCAGAAGATTATCCCGCAGTAGGTTGCCATTGCTTTCTGCGGTAGACTGGTTGCCGACCAAGGCTATAGAACCCAATCTGTCCTGCTATTTAACCCATAACTGGAAGGAAGAGACGGATTAATACCTTTCCTAAGGGTATTGGCATGTAAGTGAATACAATGGATTCAACTGGAATTCGAACTCGGCTCCCCAGCTTTTCGTTCCGAGCTGATATCCACTGTACCACAACGCACATCCGTCTATATAATATGGAATACTTTGCTAAAATTGATCTTAAGTCTGCGTACAACCAAATTGAGATTGATGAGAAGTTTAAAGTCGTCACAATTAATACCCCTATAGGTCTGCTAAGATGGACTCATCTACCATTTGGGATTAAGACCTCCAGTCACATTTTTCAGAAAGTGATTGAAGGAGTGATATTAGGAAAAATAAGTTATATAATTATATATCAGGACGATATAGGGTAGGAGCAAAAACCAAGGAAGAGTTAAAACAAAGTTGAACAAATATTAACAAGATTAAAAAAAGCAGGATTAATGGTGAATAGAGACAAGTGCAATTTTGATTGTAAGAATTTGTCATATTTAGGCTATCACACATTAAGAAAGGGATTAGCACCTGATGAGACTTTGAAGAAGATTACAATGGCACTAATGGGAAGACAGATCAGAGCCCTCATAACAATGTCTTTTGCTACAATTGAGAAAGTGTGATATAAGAAAAACAAAATAGCAAGTCTGGAAGAGGCAAATTTCCTGTTACAAAGAGGAAACAACACAGCCATAATTGAAAAGAAAGGGCAGCGTATTTTGGTGCATGCTGACCAGTTTAGAAGTAGGAGGAATGGAGATGGAAAATCAAGAACATGAAGAGGAAGGAAGGTGCAATAATGAGGCAGAGCAGAGAATGGAGCAGGGAGAGACAGAGAGAGTTACAGAAGTGAGATTGTGCAGGATATAGAATTAAGTGAAGGTGAAAAGACAGATGAGTATGAAGAAAGACAAGTTCGCTGTTGAAGAGATGACAAGAAGAGCAAACAGAAAGACAGTATAAAACAAAAGTAATTAGAAGGAATGACAGGAAGAGCAAGGGCGTATGACTGCTCCAGTTTCAGGAGGGTGTAGTATCCCATGCAAATGAGCCTGGCACTATATAAGTAGTAAGTAGCTGACAGGTCAGGCAACAATCCAATGTGTCAAACTTGACAGGGAGAGCTATGTCATGAATATTGCTACACATAAAGATATGACACGACTATGGAACACAAAGTTATTTGAGACTCAACATGCGGTTTGTAATGGGACCAATTAAAAAGGTAGAAATCAATGAAAAGTGTCCAGAATTGGCCAATCATAAAAGCACCATCTTCCATCAGGACATCAGAAGAACTTACGTCCCTTTACTGACCAGGCAGAAATTGGTACAGCTTGGCTGGGTTCTCCCACTATACTCGCTGTACTCAACTGACCATGAACCTTTGAATTGTCATGTATATAGAGATAGATATAATATAAAATGGCCACCAACACCTGTGGTTTATACTACAACAATGCTGAGTGAACCTTATTTGCAGTTTCTGGGAGAGAGAAAATAAGCTGGCATGCACACACACACACACATAAGAGCAAGTGTTGAAGGCAAAAGAAAACATACTTGATGGGTGGATATCTAAAAGGCAGTGAAAGGCAAATACTTTTTGGAGAGACAGAACAAAGAAAATAGAAAATGCAGTAAATTAAATTATACACTTATTTCTTTATTGCATATGAAATTAATCCACATTATTTACACTATAAGATACGTTGTGGTATAATGGATTTCCATTTGGAATGAGAAATTGGAGAGCTGAGTTAAAATTCCAGTTGAATTCCTTGCTTTCACTTGCATGCAAATGCCCTTGGCA
This sequence comes from Ascarosepion bandense, assembly GCA_037127315.1. NCBI lineage: Eukaryota > Metazoa > Mollusca > Cephalopoda > Sepiida > Sepiidae > Ascarosepion > Ascarosepion bandense. The sequence goes on along the minus strand of JBBBDQ010001835.1, from coordinate 899,706 downwards.
AAGATATTAATCCATCTCTTCTCCCTCCAGCTATTGACACAGATTGGGTTCTATAACCTTAGTTGGCAACCAGAAAGAATTCGCAACCTATTGTGGGAAAATCCTCTGCCTAGTCAGTCATGGATTAAAAGAGACATGATCACCGAAGCATGTATCACATATAGCACTTAACTGACTGATATTTGGACTACAGTCCTCATCTTTGTTGCTATTATCATAATTCAGCCACTATGCCCTTCAGCCTTCCTCAGGTGTATATCAATCTAGGTAGCCTATAGGGAATTCTGAACTAAACCCTTTATTTAATCTATGAGTGTAAACAAGAACAGTCTATGAGACAATGGCTTAGTGGATTAAAGCACTGGTTTGTGAATTTGGTGACATAGGGATTGTGAGTTCAATTGTTGGGTAGTGTATATTTGTACTCAATGGAAATGGCCAAGCAATAACTGAACAGTACTAAAAAAACTAGACAATATCCCGATACATGAGCAGTGTAACAAGAACAGTCTACCACCATAAACTAAATAATGGGTTCAGTTCAGAATTCCTTGTAGTTTACCCAGATCGATATACACCTGAGGAAGGCCGGAACGCACAATGGCCAAAACATTGTAATAATCACAACAAAGGTGAGAACAATAGTTCAAATATAAATACTGTAAATAATGAGAACTCTTCATCCCAGAAATTCTGACAAAAATAATCCATGTTTGTATAACATGGACAGGCATCAAATATGGAAGGGATAAGGGAGAGAATGAGAAGATAGAGGCAAAGAGTAAGGAGAGAGCCAGAAAGTAGGATTATTATTGTCACCATTATTATTATTGTCATTATACTCTGGTTTCTGCTATAGTCACACTACCTACCAAGTGTGCGGGGAGAACTAAGGCAGGTAGTGGTGTATTATGGCTACATTTAATTATTTGCTTTTTAATTCCCATAACATCACTAGTGTTACATGGACAAAAGTCTTCTCAGTTTGTGAGCTGTACTTATTGAGACAATTTTTTTGCATTTCTCTTAAGGTAGGATTTTTTCTGGGTATTGTTGTATTCCTTTTTTTATCATTCCAATTGCACCTACTATAACTGCTACTATTTTTATATTCAATTTCCAGATCTTTATACTTTAGGTTATTATTATTATTATTGTCAACACTTGTGTAATTTTCATGAGTCTAGCCAGTACTAACGAAATAGCTCTATCACACTATTACAGGAATATAGATGTTATACGTATTGTGTTCAATATGTCTCGGCTTTGAATGTGAGCAGTGTTCTGTAAAGATTTCTGTATGATTCCTGTTACATTGGCATTTGTAGAAGAAAGAACATTTCAACCCACACAAATAACCCACAACCTGCTAATAGTGAACTGCAAGAGTGATAAAATGTGAGAAAGCATTCATACCGTTTCCATGGAAATTATTGTCAGATAAAACAAGGCTATTCGCAAGAGAGTTATGTGAATGTATGAAAAATATTCGTGAAGCACCTCAAAGACATGGCATTGAAACAAGACAATATGAATGTCCCTTCAAATCAAAATGACTACACAATACTTAAAACATTATTTCGGTTGTGTGTGTTTTTATATCTCTGTCATCTCTTGCTTGTCTGTATATATATATATATATATATATATATATATATATATATACACACACACACACTTGGCTATATATATATATATATATATATATATATAGCGCTGAGTGGTTAGAACACTTGCTTTCTGACCATGAAACCCCTGTTTGAATCTCGCCATGGTTGATTTGTCAGGAAGGTGACTTCTTGATTTTATGTCTGGTGGGGACAATCTCAGAATGTAGAAAGTGCCCGAAAACCATACCACAGGTTGACTCAAGCCTTGTGAGTAAAATTGGGTAGACAGGACCCTTTGGGAGCCATTAATGGTTGTGCTAGCAAGAAGTCACAAGTCATCGTGGCTGAGGGTTTGAGCATCTTGGTTTCCTTCAGCCTGTTGTTCATGCAACATAATGAGCTTTCTCCTAAAAACTGTAAGGTCAGCTCAGCATAGTTTCAATATAAACCACAGGTGGGCTCCGTGGATTTTGAACACACACAAATGCATCTGGACAGGCATCAGCTATGGGGATTAGCTAGCCACCCTAGTAGATGGGTATCCTTGGATATGAGTGTTTAGCCATGTGTGTGTGTGTGTGTGTGTGTGTGTGTGTGTGTGTGTATGTGTGTGTGCGCGTGTTTGTGTATATATGTGTGTGTTTGTGTATGTATGTGTGTGTTTGTGTATGTATGTGTGTGTTTGTGTATGTATGTGTGTGTTTGTGTATGTATGTGTGTGTTTGTGTATGTATGTGTGTGTTTGTGTATGTATGTGTGTGTTTGTGTGTTTGTGTATGTATGTGTGTGTGTGTGTGTGTGTGTGTGAAAGAACCAAACACCCATCACTTACTCGCTACGTAGTTTTCAACCCTGCTGGTCTTTTCTCCTTTGAAGAAGTGGTGTGTATTTGGTTCTTTGACATATTCAGTTCATTTGTTTTGATTCTACATTGAGACCTTTTTTTTGATCTACCATCTGCTGCTCCAGCCAGCCACTATTTTTGGTGTGTGTGTGTGTGTGTGTGTGTGTGTCTGTGTGTATATGTGTGTGTATATATATATATAACCTGGGATCCCACCATGGTTAGTTTAACAATTATACTTTTCTGGTATGTGTGCGCAGCACTTTTCAAAAGTGCCTGAAAATCATACTATAATTTTACCCAAGGCTTTTGAAAGAAATTGGACTGATTGGACTGTTTGGAAGCCATTGATGTTTGTGCTAGCACAAAGATTTAAGTCATCATGGCTGAGGATTTGAGTTTCCTGATCTTGTCAGATCATATATATATATATACACACAGCTGACAAATCAGTCAAGTTTCAGGCTCAACTTTAAGCAAACAGTTAATCTAGCTGCACTGAAGAGCTGTGATAACAGGCCTGTCTGCGGATGGTTTATACTCTCACTAGCTGATTGAGCTCTATAGAGAGGGTAAAATTTTGTAAACAGCAGTTATTTATCACTTTACTCTATGTTCTCTGGATACTGTACTGAACACTAATTTCGTGTGGTTACAAGATTGAACATTCAACTGCTGGCATATTTACATTACATAAAAACATTACATGCTATGAAATCTGCCTTTCTCTGATATGCACCAATAGCCTGGTGGATGAATTTCTGACTACTGACAAGTCAGTCAGATTTTAATCCTGGTTTGAGGCAAATGGTTAATCTTGCTACACTGAAGAGCTGTGATACCTCAAAACAGGCCTGTCTAAAGATGGTTTATATATATATATATATATACACAAAAGGCAATCTGTGAGTGTGTGTGACTGTTCCTTATGCATGCCTACATTTTTAAGCTACACCATTCAAACTTTCTAGGGACACATATCTACAGAGAAGCCAAGTCAACACATACTTTTTAAGTACAGCAATTTTTCTTTTCGCACTTTTTTGGCCAATGGAGTCGATTGTTTACATTTGCTCTGTAAAACATCTAAGATCTAAGATGCTTGCTAAATTACATCACAGAAATCAAATCACATGTGTCAAACGCAACTAAAATATTTTTTTATTAAAAAAAAAAAAAAATGGAAAAATGAGCGTTTACGTTTAATTCTTTATTCTGACATTTTAAAAATTCATTTCGCCAACAAAAAAAATGTGTAAATTTTTCTTCGCTAAATATTTCATGCAGGAAATCAACTGTCTGTAATTCATGTGGCATTAATGTAACTGTTTCCTCTAAAATTAAATGTCTACATTTTTAAATATTCTTCAAAAATCTCTAAACTGAGAGTGTAATAGTTTTTAAATTTTTAATTTCAGTAAAAAAAATTTTAAAAATAAAATAATTTTTATTTTTATGTTAAATTCATTAAGTCAACAAAAAATGTAAATATTTTCCCCTGTAATTTTGAAACAAAAACATATGCAATGTTGTTTCCAATGTCACACAAAACATCAAATCACGTTTATGTAAAACAAAATAAAATAGATTTATTTAATGGAATTTTTTAACAATTATTAAACAACAATTTTTTATATAATTATTTTTTTATATAACTGAGTTTTAAAGGAATTTATCCTCAGCTCTCCTTTCCAACTTTTAATAAATGATTTCCATGTACTCCTCTCATTGGCATCTTCTAATACTAAAATGTTAGGAGTTGCATGGGCAATGCCAGGCTATGAGGCTAGTATATATATATATATATATATATATATATATATATATATATAGTACCATGCAAAGGTTTACAATATGTTACAAAAAATGTTTCTTTAAAAAATTCTAATATGAGTTACATTAATTTAACTTTTACTGCTTGTAGAACATATATTTAGGTATTGAGCCAAACAATCAAGTTCACTTCAAAAAAGTATTCCATGAAGAAAAACCAATATTTATTAACTCAAAAGATTACTATACCTTTTTTATTATTATTATTATTATTATTATTATTTACAACAGTTTTTCTATAAAAGTGTTTAAATTTTACTAGAATCTTCCAAATTAGAACATCCCAGATTAATTTTATGATTACTTTTAGGAATGATTCAAAGTATTGTGCCATTCTTTTTCTATCAATCATCCTTTAAACATTGACAAAATGGGGAAAAAGCAAAATAATTGATCAAGACCTCCATAAACATATTGTTGACCTTCCTACAAAAGGACTTGATTATGAGAAGATATCTCATCTCTTAAATGAGCCAATGATTTCAGTTGGTAGAGTAGTTTGTCACTGGAAGATGTGTCATTTAATTCATCCTAAAAAAGTTCTGGTCATTCTAGAAAGGTAATGAAATATATGGCAAGGTCATTGGCGAGAAAAGTTGGCAACGAGCCTCAAGTTATGCAAAAGGAACTTCAGGGAGGACTAAAAGTAGAGTAAATGTGAGTCTAGATACAATTAGTTGTTCACGTCATCAATATGACATCTTTTCAAGGTCTCCAAGAAAAAAAAACAAAAAAAACAACACTTATAAAGCAAAAACACATTCTTGTTAGACTGGATTTTGCAAATGAGCATTGTATCAAACTTGCAGCATTTTGGGAAAATGTACTTTGGTCAGACAAAAGAAAAACTGAACTTTGGGCAGAAATGCTGGGGTAAAGGTCTGGAGAAAGAAGGGTACTGAATATTCGTCGAAAAATACTATCCCGGCAATAACAAGTCATGATCTGGAGTTGCTTTAGTGCCCAAGGCATATCGAACATTGAATTAATAAAAAAAAAAAAAGGATGAATGAAGTATTTTATAGGGATATTGTAGAGAGAAATTTACATTGGAGTGCACATTTGCTGGGCTTGAAACCAAGTTGGGTCTTTCAACAAGACAACGATCTTAAACACACTACAAATCTTAAAAAATCATGGTTAAGTTCAATAGAATAGACATTCTAAAATGGTCAAGCCAATCTCCAGATCTTAATCCGATTGAAAATTTATGGCGAGAACTGAAACTGAAAATTCAAAGAAGGAACCCGCAAAACCAGCAAGAACTAAAGGAATTTTGCCATGAAAGTGGAAAAATATTAGCCAAGAAACATACAAGAATTTTGTTGGGGACTACTCTAAACACCTACATGCTATAATTAGCAATAACGGTTGCACTACGAAATGTTTATAGATGATTTAATAAATGTATTGTAAACTTTTGTGTTATTAAATATTGATTTATCTTCGTGGGATATCTTTATTGGTTATTTTTTTTAATCAGATTGATTAAAGGCTTAAACATATGTATGATTAGCAGTAAAAGTTTCATTAATCTGTGTTAGAAATACCTAAAGAAATATTTTTTTTGTTTTGTAAACTTTTCCCACGCAGTATATATACACTTACATACATACATGTACCATGGTAGAAACCTAGGTTGTGTAATAACTTGTAATAGTGTTTTTCTGCCTTCTAGTTTTTCTTCAATTTACTAGTACCTTTCAAATATATCTATATATGTATACTAAGCATATATATGTATAAATAAAAAATTAAATTTATCAAACACTATCAAATACCTACAATATATATATATATATATATATATATATATACTAGCAGTATAGCCTGGCTTGCTCGGGTGTAATGAAAGCTTTAAAACTAATCCATGGTCCTGGAGCTCAGACTCTTTGGACGTTGGCACAAAAGACTAAAAAGCAATAGTTGTTTCCAGTTAAAGCAAAACCGTAGACTGAAAGAAAAATGAATGGGTGTAAGTCTTATTTTGATTTCCTGGTATCAATATCAAATAAGTTTTTTTCATCATAAACTGAATTTTGAAGGCTAAATAAGTCCTCTTAGTAAATGGTATCATGGCTGAGACTAAGAACTACATTTATACCTACTTAGAGACAAACATGAAGCAAAAACTAAAATAAAAGGGCTGAAAAAAAAAAAATAAAAAATAAAAAAAATACATACATACATACGGGCAGATAAACAGACACACACACAAACATCTTGCCTTTTATTTATATATAAAATCGATTTTTTGCACTATTGTAAGAACTGCAACCTTGAAACTTCTGAATATCGTTTCTTATGTCTTTGTCTATGAGTGTATCAAATTTGATTAAAATCGAACCACTCCTTCTATAACCTGATTTTTTTTATTATTGATTTTTGATATTTATCGGGGGGTACCTCAACACAAAACCTAGCTAAGAACACTCACAGATGCTTATAGTACAACTGTGTAAATTTTCAAGAAAATCGGTTCAGCCGTTTCGGACACACACACACACACACACATTGACACACAGATAAAGTTCTATTTATAAATAAGTTTAGACATATATATATATATATATATATATATATATATAATGTATGTAGAACCTAGCAGTGTACTGAGATGCAAACAGACCAATTAACTTGTGCACAATTAAAAAACATGGGATGACAGGTAAGTTTCTCTGAAGTTTGACACCATGCCACATATACAGGATTGAATTATTCTCATTTTTTTTTTTATAAGATGTCAGAATGAAACTTCTCCTTAACAGAGTTTCATTTAAACAGGTTCTTCCCAAAAACTGCTACTTTGTAGAACAGACTCCCAAGAGGATGCTTACCCAATCACTACAATCTAAACCTAACCTACTTTCGACAATATTAATCAGTAAAATTCTACTTAGTGTAGCTCTTGAGCATTGCATTGGTTGAACAACAATAAATAAATTAAAAAAAAAAAAATAATTCATTAAAATAATGATCTTGATCTATGTTCCTCTATGGAACTAGATTAAGCTATGGTAACACTGTAACTATACAAACACAAAATATAAAAAAGCCTCCTCAACATCTATCAGTTGATGCTAACCCTTCTTATTAACAAAAACCAGGTATTCAGACAAACAAATACAAACATGAACACGACACACTTATGAAGGAATACTTATATTTGCAAACACCAACCGCTTAGTTTAAGATCAATGCTCAATACAATAAATGAAAATGTCTCAAATGCTGATTGGTCATGGTTATCCATTCAGTCAGGATATGGAAATTGTGACATTTTCTTGTATACAAGAACTGCTGTTGTCGTCTTTTAAGAATTGAAGATTGGGAGGAGAGGAATAGACAGCACAGCTTTCAATATGACATGACCACCAATTCATTTCTAGAATATTAGCATGGTTACTTGAAATTGCCTCGGACAAATAGTTGTAGCGGTTAGATTCAAATTTATCCTTTTTCTCTAATTTTTTTTTACACTAAATGTTCACCCAAGACAAGACCTAAGAGCCATTCAAGGTAGATAGTTACTAAATGAAGTTAGATATCTTTTTTATAATCATTTCACCAGGAGCAATGCAGGACCACCACTAGTGCACAGGGGATTACAGCAAGAGAAAAAAAAGTACAGTTGATGTTAAAGAAAGTAAGAGAAGAATGAAATAGAAGATGGCAATTGATGTTGCATTTCAATTTTTGAAGATTGTCGCTATCAGGGAAGCAAGCAAACAGAAGGGGGTTCCACAAACAGGAAGTGCAAGAGAAGAAACTGTTAGTGTAAAAGAGGCAGTTACATTTAGCTATTTCAATGGTAAAAAGGGTGGGGCTGTGATGCCAATTGAATAGCACAAGTAAATTCATGCGACATCAGAAAAAGAAGCTTGTCAGAACAGTTAACATGAAAATATTTGTAGAAAAGACAGAGGGTAGCCACATCATGTTGATGAGGAAGTGACTGAAGGTGGGCTGCCAAGTCAAGATCATGAAAGGAAGACTGTCTTGAATGGGCAAGCTCCAGATTCTTTCATAGGAACAAAACTGTTAGAAAGTAAGGGCAGATACATAATGGATTCTCTAGTGTTGAAGAACTTAAGATTGCAATGTTCGGGGAAGCATCCTCTTGAAAATCTGTTCAATAAAGTAGCTGAATACAAAGGGAATGAAAATGTTTTGATCAAGTGTACATGGTGGGTCTTAACTGGAAACATCAGGACTGGTGAAAGTAAGGAATGTAGCTTGTCAAAATATTTTCCAAGGAAATAGCAAGAGATTATGGATAGGATTATGATGTTAACATGGGAAAGAGGTTGTAAGCTAGAAAATAATTCATGACCTACAAGGCTGTGTAAGCAGCAATATGTCATATTTGGTCTGAGTTCACTCTTAAAAAGAGAGTACAGCAGTGAAGTTAGATACTTTCTAGGTGGGGGGGGAAGTATCTGAGCATTTTTCCATCCCTAAGTATTATAAACACAAGTGCACACTCACTCTCTGACAAGACAACCCCTTGCACACACTCACTTTTCCCCTCTTTTAACCAGAGAGATGATGAGAAAATAAATGAGCAGTACTAAAATGTCTTTTTTACTAATTTTAAGACCAAAGAACCACTCAAGGTAGGGAGTTAGTGAATAAGATTGTTGTAAGAGCGTGAAAGGAAGAAATAAGATAATGAGGATAAGTAGGAAAGATAACAATTGACCCTAGACTTGAAGAGGTAGATTTTAGTGATTGGAAAAGCATCCTCTAGGAAGTCTATTCTACAAAGTAGCATTTATTGGGAAAAAGCTGTATGAATGAAACTTTCTTTATACTGATGAAATATAAAGGAGACAAGGTAATATTCATAAAAAATATTTTTTGAAATTAGTAACTCTCAGTTATTTTGCTCTATGTTTTCCATAATGGATAATTGTTTGAAATTGTTAATTGGAATGCCGAGTTCCAATTCCAGATGGGTTCATTATATTTACTTATGCACTAATACTCTTGGGAAAGGTATGAATTCACTTCTCACCAGTTATGTAGAATAAATATTAGTAAAAATCATTATTATCAAAAGAAAAAAGAAAGAAAAAAGCAAAAAAGCAAAAAAGCAAAGAAAGGAAAACACCCCCTCCCCTGCCAAAAAAAAAAAAAAATTCTGGCTTTAAATAATTTACAAAAGGTTGATAAGTCATAGAAAACAAACCAATCATATCTAGTATTTCTCTGTTTCCAATGAATTTGTCTGCACCACCCATTGCTGGGATTGAACTAACAATTACTATGTCACCAAATACATGAACCAGTACTTTAATTCATTTTGATATGAATACCAAACTATAGTTATGTCAGAAAAAAACAAAAAGGGGTCAGACAATATGTGAGAAGTACTAAATAAAAACTAGAGAAGGTGTCCCACTGACCATGTCTAGGGATAAGATTAAATACATAATTCAGTTCAAAGTTCCCTGAAGGTTCCCCAAATTGACAAGCAACAAATGAAGGCCAGAGGGTATAATGGTCAAAACACTGTGATAATAACAACAAAGATGAGAATAATAATATATATATTGACATATAACATATTGATTTTTTTTTTCACAATAAGTGCTAGATACTGGGAAATTGCTGTTGTTTTATTGGGAAATGCATAATCGGGAATTCAATAATGGGCTTGCACATATCATCTTTCACTCTATGCATCTTCCAGTTGATATTTTTTTCATCCCAAAGTATCATACCAGGGACACACAAAAACTGCAGCCCATTTGGCTTTCTGAAAAAAAACATACCTACTGTGACAAAGAAAATAATATATAAAATTTTGTTTGTTTCATTTCATTCTCACTTGTTCACTTACACAATCTTTTATAGACAACCACATGAATAAACAATGATTAAGTACAAGGTTTCTTGAATAACCCTTTGTTGAAGTTAACTTTTTTTTTCTACTTTAAATCAATGGTAATTTTCACTAAGATCATACATGCAAACATATTTACTTTAGAAACAGTCATAATTTTTCCTCTGGAGAAGGAAACATTTTTATTTTAGTTTTTGCATGAAAAAAAAAAAAAAAAAAAAAAAAACTTTTTCTAAGGTAGATGATTATGCATTTGGTCTTCTGTAGTGAAAATGGTACCTTTGATGAACAATTACCTTGAATTCTGTTAGTAGTGCAGGCTGTCTTAGCATGAGTCCACCCATTCATCAGAAAAGAAAATTTACTTTGGTTTGTTTCAAATAAAGCCAGAAAACATTTTTACACAGTAAAAATGTTTCCTTGTTTTTGGAAGATAATAGTGGGTTTGCAATACAAGTTTTATTAATTAACCCATAGCTGGAGGGAGAAGAGATGGATCCATACTGTATTTGTATGTAAATGTGTTTAACAAACCCACCTGGAATTAGAACTCAACTCTGATGAACAATTCCAAGCCATTATCCATTACACCACTCATACATCCATCCAAACTTACAACACCTTGCATTTCTAAGAGGTCATCCATTTAGGTAATTACTAGGCTCAACATTGCTTAACTTCGGTGATCATATGAAAATCCATGTTTCAACAAGATATAGCTGTAAGGCTCGTCAGAAAAGATTACCCATGATCAAGCTATTCTCTTCCCCCCACCTCATGTTCTCTTTGCCTCACTTCAAAATAACACCCCAGATTGTCTTTCAAGTCTAATATTTTAGGGAGTAGATCATTTCTTTTGTATTTCCTCCAACAACAGTGAAGAATCTTATATTCGCACTTTATTTTTAGTTGTACTTTCCTTCCAAGGAAGTTTAACATTTGGGTGAGGATATTGATTGATTCTTTTTTATGATTATCACCCCTTTTGTAGGTTATTTAAAGCTAGAAAATAATTTTAGGCTGTAAGATTTTTTTTTAGATAATAATTTAGCAATACAGGAAGAACTGGTGTTTTAATGTGAGCTTGTGAGGATACTGGGAATGGGTCACATTGCACCTCTCTGTAAAATGGTCAGTTTGTTGTGCTAACCCTGCCCTCAGAATCTTACTCAATTCTTATTATACAGTCATAAACAAATCGAACAATGCACTGACACTGAACAAATGCACTGTCAATGGGGGAATATTAATGAGCATCTTAGCATGTCCTGCAATAAACGTGTGCTTATTCAAGTTTCATGTCTAGTTTCAGGACAGTAAATCTGTGTACAAAGCATTTTAATTTTTTTTTTCCTCCTCAGAATACTAAATATCATCTGTAGCATTCCCAGTAGGTTTGAAAAAGAGGAAACAAACAGAGGCCAATGTATTAGTTAAGACTAGAAGCCATTTTCTATTGAATATATTTACACAATAATGGAGAATGGATTTGTAGGATGAAAAATAATGGCGTAACAAAAACAAATGGATAATTTTGAGGTTTACACTTTTGAGCAGTACAGTTACAAACTTCATTTTCACCAGGCATGTATACATTCTATACAATGCTTATATTCCAAGTTTAAATTTATATATTGAACAATCAACTTTTGGGCTGCCATATTAATTTCACTCATTACTACTCTAGGTATACATCTATGCAAGTTATTTGATAGAAAATGAGGGCTTTATGATAATAAAGTCTTTATGTTGTGCAATATAAATGCTTTTTTTTTTTTAATCATGATGAGAACTTATTGACAAACTGACATAGAAATTATCATAAAATCTTTAACAATTAATATTTTTTCCTGTTAATTTCCACCTTGTCTTGGGTACAATAATAAACTACATTCAGCAGGAAGAACTGAACAAAGATTTATAAGTTTTAAGGAGCATTCAACAACCACTTAACTGCTGTTGATCCCAGGTCCACCCTGATCTGAGGTTGTAGCAGCTGTTAGGGTCTAGGCTATATGCAAATAGTGAACACAAAATCAAAAATACATTTTTATAATAAGACTACCCTGGTACATTTTATCTACAAACTATAGATCTAACAAACATATGTTTACTCTGAAAATATAAAATTACAGGTGTATCCCTGCCATCAAAAATGATGGTATGATATTTGAGAGCATTATTATATATATATATATATATATATAAAGAAAAAAAATTAAATTGCAAAGTTCAAAACATTAATTTAAAACAGTGCTCAATATAAAAATAGAGCAATGATTATTTCTTATTAATTATTACTATCATTTTAACTACCTAATGAGACGTTCTTTCAATGTCAAAATGAAATGTACAATTTTGTAGTAGTTTTTCACATGTTCTCATGTATTAATTAACAATATATATATATATATATATATATATATATATATAAATAAATAAATGGTCTTTATTATAAAAGAGAGGATATATTTCTTCACTACTCAATGCAATTATTGCAAAAAAATAAAATAAGGTACTTTTAAAGAGCAAACACGTGGCAAAAGCTTTAATAACTAGAAGTAAAGAGAATGCTGCCTTGCTATTGTCTGTCTCCTCATGAGTGTTACAGGAGGGAAATGTGTGTGTGTGTCTCTCACTCTCTCAGTACTGTGCAAAAGTATTAGGACAAGAACTATTTTATCTTTTATGAGGCATTTTGACAGAAAATAAACAATTCAATTAAAATAATTTTATTTGATTTACTCAACAAATGCTTTAACAAGAAAAAATACTTGTTACAAAATAAATTTAATATTTAGTATAATAGCCTTTTGCTTTGATCACAGCCTTCATTCTGTCAGGCCTTGACATCACAGGCTTCTTCAATGTATCTAATGGTATCTCCTGCTAAGCAGCTTGTATTTGTTCCCAAAGTGTGTCTTGCAAAGTAACATTAGATTTATCAATTTTTTTATCCAAAATATCCCATAGATATTCAATAGGATTGAGATCATGGCTTTGTGGAGGCCAATTCAAATTCCGAAGCCTTCTTTCCTCTTCCTTTTTAGTTAAATAATTCTTACAAAGGTTTGGCTTTTTCATCCTGTATTTGAATTTCAGTGAGGTTTTTGAGAAAATCACCCCTGTCCTAATACTTTTGCACACTACCAGTAGGGTGTAAAAGGTGTGAGGACAGGGGTGATTTTAAACTTTATTTTGATGCCTTATAAAAGATAAAATAGTTCTTGTCCTAATACTTTTGCACAGTACTATATATATATATATACACACACACACACACACAACAGGCTTTATTGTAACAGAGAGGATATCAAAAATCTGTAGTTGAAGGTATAAAATTGCTTATAAAATATTTAGATTTCACCATTAAATAACCCATAGGTGTTGATATGTCACTAAACAAAATCAATCAATTTCCATCTTTAAACACTTCTCTTGTAATATAGTTTATCAATTGTGATCTAAAGTTTTTGGATGATGTATATTCATTTTTCTATAAATTATTTAGAGTACTATTCTAACGTAAACATACAATGCAACTTTCACATAAGTTTTCTATCGACTGCCTATTGATGACTGCCCCATGTAGCATCTCTATTCTCATTTAGATCAGGGTGCACCAAAAACTGGGAAAGGCCCATTACATGTTAGATAAAAACCTCATGGCGATTAACAAAAACTCAAACCCCTTGTCTAATTCATTTAGATATCTTCTTCAAGGCTTCAATTGGTCAATTTGGGAAGGTATGTAGGTGACATCTGAGGATGACTTATGGCCATGTCAGACCAGAACTGACCTCTTCAATCTTAACTGTGTTCATTAGTAGAGAACAGCAACCAATAATCATCAGTGTTTGGTTTTGTTGTCACTTAAAAGCAAATGCTTTTGTAGCTTTTTTTTTTTTTACATCTTTGTGGTAGAAGTTTATTTAATAACTTTAAAAAGAAATTTATAGATAGAGTTGTTAGAGTTTTTTGTGTGTGTATGTGTGTGTGTGTGTGTGTGTTTTAAGGACAAAGGTTTATTTATATATTTATTTATATTTCGTTTTTGAAAGGTACTTATTTGAGGTGCACTTTTTTTTATGGGTATGAGTTTATTTTAGGAAATTTTTTTAATCTGTTCTCAATAGTTTATTAAGACCAACCCATTAATTTTCACCTTTTTTCCTTATTTTAAATGGTCTTCCCCCATCACCTTTGATTAAAAAGCTTCATTTATTACATACTAAGAAAAATTCCAACACCCACTATTAATAACAACTACTCTGGTATTCTTGTAATTATATAAGGGGAATAATATTAGCAAATAATTCCAATTTCACTTTAAAGAATTTTGATACAGACAATGGCCTGATGTGAATAAGTACGCAACATCATATGAATAGATATATTAATATCAATGGAAATAAATTATTAAACAAAAAAAACTGTCATTTTTGTGACAAATTGACACTGGAAACCGACTGCTGCAATGCAGAAGATCGAAAGGAAAGAAATGACAACCAGCATATTTATTCCTTCTTAAAAGATAATTTTGGTGCAAGGTCAGGCAAGAGACATTCCAACACCTTAAGGTTAAATCAGCTTAACTCATAGAAGTATCCTTGACAACAGCTGAAAGCAAATGTATTACTAAGCTAATACTGAAGGTTTTTATCTTGTAGCTTGTTACCTGTTTGAATCTGTAGATATTTACATAGATTCATTTGTCTACAATAGATAGTCACATGGTAAGAACTGAACACACTACACTAGAGAGGCTGGGTTGCTAAATGATGCTCTACAGCGGATATTTACAAAGTCTGTCCAGAAAAAAAAAACAAAGAAGCTCTACTGGGGTAATCAAGAACTTGTGCATATTACACAATCTTGGCACCTGCTAGATGGCATTCTGTTCAGGACTATAAAAGGAAGGGACATAATCCCCCACTGATCCAGGATGATAGAAGACTAGTCTTTCCCTCCAGAGAGACTAGTTTCAAGGAAGTTCCACTTGGAAAACTTCTCACAAACCATTACTTTGTGGAACTGACTCCTGTAGAGGATGCTTTGCCAACCATTACAACTTTAGCTGGTTCAAATCTAGGGTTATTCATTATTGTTCCCAGATATCCTTTTCACTTCTTACCATTTACTGCTCATACAAAATCCATATTTAATAATGCTCTATGGTGGCTTTTGGACATTGTATAGCATGAATATTAGTAATAAAAATATTAAAAAACCTGAGCTTGGAATTTTACTAAATTCTTGTCATGCAATATTTGTCTACATTTCTGAGATGAGGTATTGTAATTATTTACACAATTTACATTGTTCCAAATGTTGTACTCAACTTTATTGCCATATTCACAATGTTTCAGCTATTGTAAGCACTGACCTTCTTCAGGTGATTAGAATTTCTAGAACAATCTACACCCAGTGAATGAAATAAAGAGTTCAGTTTGAAATTCCAATTACCTGAAGAAGGTTGGAGCGCACAATAGCTGAAATGTATTATCATGCAGTTTTAAACACAACAAAAATGTACAGCTTGTTATTCTGTTCTAAACAACAATGTTTGTTCAGGCTTCATGCTTAGTTTCAGAATAGTAAGTCAGGATATTGTTCATGCATACCCAGTAAAGTCCTCTAAGATTGGTTGTTAAGTTATATAGAGTCTGCACAACTGGTTCTCAAAACATTCAAAATGGTAATTTAGAACTGAACTTTTATTTAATCTAGTGGGGTAGATTGTTCTTGTTCTACAGACCATGACTTGTGATATCTCACCAAGCTCTTATTTAATACTTACTAGCTATTAGTTGGCACTTTTCCACTGAGTCCAAGTATACACTACCTGGCCTAGGAATTGAACTAACAATTATTATTACCAAATTCATGGATTCATACTTTAACCCACGAGGCCATTGTCCTGTGAGATAATGTTGTTATAACAAAGATAAGGACAATAGTCCACATTTTGTTAGAAACAAAGAAAAGAGTACTGAAGTTATGTAATATCAGTTTTCCTATATGGAAGTAAATGCTGGACAATCTCATCTTCAATGAAGAAACTTCAAGCAACAGAAAAGATGCTAAGAATACCACAGACCTAACATATGTGCAATGATAAAGTTTTAGAGAAAATGGAAACAAAAATGGCATTTATACTTCACATCAGAAAAAGACAACTGAATTTTCTAAGTCACATAAAGAAAAAGCACTTTGAAAATTCGATACTCGCAGGACATATTGAAGGCAAGAGGAACAGAAAAAAACATGTAATCTACGAAGCAAGCTTGAGTAAATGAATGGCAAAAGGGATTAGGAGAGATAAAAAACACAAAAAGCTATAAAGGATAGAAAATTGTGGAGAGACATGATTGTGAAAAAATTGGTAATATGTGCAAGAATGAAATTTTCAAAACTTATGAGAGATGACATTTAAATTGTCACACTCATAGCAGAGTGGGGGGATATCAAAGTAATAAATTTCTGTCATGAAGAGGAAGTGTCAAATTACTTCAAAAACAAGATTAAAGGATCTAGTTGGAGACATCTTGTAACCAAATCATGCCAAGATTGACAACAGTGGTAAGAATATTACAAAAGAGAAATAAAAAATATTAACATATTACAATGGTAAGGAAAAAAAAATAAACTAAAATATTACAAGAGGAGGAGACAAAAAAAAACACTAAATTTTACAAGAGAAAGAGACAAAAAAAACACTAAATATTACAAGAGGAGGAGACAAAAATAAACACTAAAATATTACAAGAGGAGGAGACAAAAAAAAACACTAAAATATTACAAGAGGAGGAGACAAAAAAAAACACTAAAATATTACAAGAGGAGGAGACAAAAAATACTAAAATATTACAAGAGGAGGAGACAAAAAATACTAAAATATTACAAGAGGAGGAGACAAAAAATACTAAAATATTACAAGAGGAGGAGACAAAAAATACTAAAATATTACAAGAGGAGGAGACAAAAAATACTAAAATATTACAAGAGGAGGAGACAAAAAAAAACACTAAAATATTACAAGAGGAGGAGACAAAAAATACTAAAATGTTGCAAGAAGGGGGACAAAAAATACTAAAATGTTGTAAGAGGGGGACAAAAAATATTAAAATATTTTAAAAGGAGGAACAAATAATGCTAAAATATTGCTGGGAGTGGGGTCAAAAATACTAAAATATTGCAAGAGGAGGGATAAAAATAATAGTAAAATATTCCAAGGGGAGTAGACAAAAAAATACTCAAACAAAAAATACTAAGATATTACAAAAAGTAGATAAAGATAGTAACATATTACAAGAGGGAGACTAAAAATACTAAAATATTACAAGATGAGGGCAAATATTACAAGAGGAGGGCAAATATTACAAGAGGAGGGCAAATATGCTCAAGTATAATAATTGAAGCAGGCAATACATGTTTAAATATAAAAGGATAAAAGAAAATGCTGAAGTATTTGAGGGGAAGCATATGAAGCATATAAGAAGAAATTTTAAAATAGAAGTGTTTATGTTTTAATCAATATTTGTGGCTCTTACAGATTGTGAAAGGTGAATGTTAAAAAAGAATTATATAGTATGTGATTTGCCAGAGCTACATATGGTTTTTGACTTCAGAGTTGTCTTTCATCTAGTCTGATCTGCAATATATATAACCCATAGCTGGGGGAGGAAAGAAGTGCAGGATCCCTAACTTTTCCCATAAGTGAATGTAATGAAGACTGGAATTTGAACTTGGCTCCACAATCTCTCATTCTAAGCCATTATCCATTACACCACCTGCACATCCATATGCACAGGTGGAATAATTAAAGAAGACAAAAATTTAGCTTTAATAATAACTACACCAAAAGTTGAAAGAGGAATGTTCTAATGAAATTAACAGAGGGAGGCAGATATCATAAAATTGAAGATAGGTAAACTAACAATGTGTGTGTGTGTGTGTGTGTGTGTGGAGGGTGGGAGAAATGTTCAAGAATACAAAATGATTGACAGGTATGTGTAGGTGAAGTTGCCTTTTATCCAGAAACAAATAAAAAAAACTGGAGTCATTGGCCGGAAGGCAAACGAGCAGTGGGCAGAGATGGATGGACAAACTGAAGAAATGTTTGAACTGACAAGTTGCTTCCAGCTTCCTTCCTACTCCCAGTAGGATTTACTGGCTGTAACGTCCAAGGTCAATCAAGTTTAGCAGTGAATCTAAACTCATGAAGGTGTTTTCTAAGACAAATATCAAATTATTGATGAAACAGGAAGCCAGTGAAAAGAGAAGTGAAAAGATTTAATTTATTACAAATGGGAACAGAAGTCTCATAGAGAAATGAGAATTCTTTATATGCCATGTCCCTTCAGGACGTGGGCAATCATGGACTTCTACTTGCCCCCATTCCTTGTAGAACTTAGTACTTTTCCTCTTGGTATCTCTCCCATTATACTGCTTCATCATCCACTTGCTCAAGCCCATCAAATATGTCTTGTACTGCTTTCTCCTGTCTCTTTTTCCCTCTGTCCTGTGAGTACTAGATTTTTCAAGCCCTCCTTCCTCTTTATATATCCCAGAGCAGTCTCTTCCTGATGCTAAGCTTCTTTTTCATTTATATCCTCTCCAAAATCTTGTTATTGCTTACAGGTTTGGTTTATGGTATCTTTAGCATCCTTCTGTAGAATCACATTTCTGTTGTTTCGAGTTTCTCCATCTTTGAGGAGATTGTCCAGCATTTTCTGCCATATAAGAGGGCAGATATCACATAACAGTCCATTACTTTTTTCTTTGTTTCCAATGAAATTTTCCTGTTTCCCAGTACTCTGCTTAGCTTCTAGAATGCATCCTTGGCCATGCCAATGCACCTTTGGATCTCAGTGTCACACTTTCCATCCTTTGTCAGAACACTTCCCAGAATGTGGATATGTGGAGAAGATGAAACAAAGTTGAAAAGCTATTCAGAAAACATTTCACCTCCTTAGATATCTTCAGGTTGGAATGAGAGATAGGCATAGGGCCAGTTCACGTTGAAATGTGAGTTCTTGTCAACAATCACCAAAGTTAAGCAATGCTGAGACTGAGTGGCTACTTCAGAATACCAGGTACTTTAAGCTTAGATGTGCAAGTAATAGATAACAGCTTGGAATTGAAAATTGGAGAGCAGAGTTCAATTCCAGTTGGGTTTGTTATATTCAGTTATGAGTAAATAATCTTGGGAAAGATATATATCCACTTCATTTATGGGTTAATTAGGACTTATATCAATAAATCATTATTACAAACAAAAAATTCTTACAATCTAGAAAAATATTCTGACTTTAAATAACCTGCAAAAGGTTGATTAACTGTCAAAAACAAATTAATCAATCAGAATGAGAGACAAACCCATGTGTAAGGAAGTTTGTTGGAATATGAAGAGGGAATAAATATCTTTATCAGATGCTGCAGTCAAAAATTCCTTCCCTCAAATTGAATTGACGCTATTAATATCTGCTAGATTTTAAATTAACCCACACCAAGTAGATCTGTTTTATTTTTTATACTGCACTGTGCTACTAATGCTAACTGATGAATGGTGATATTGGAAAAGAGTCTGAGGTTATCATAGAGAATTGTGAAATACAATAGGATAAAAAGACAAAAATCTGTTTCGTCATAGTATTTAATAAGAAAATTTATTACCACAGAAAAAATAAGAGTCTTTAAGCAACAGGAATATTGTTCTACGGAAAGATGCTGAGAATACCAAGGACCAAATATATGGGTAACAACAAAGTTTTAAAGAAAATGGAAACAAAATGGATACTTATACTGAAAATCAGAAAAAAGAATAAAAATTTTCAATGCTCATGATGAGAAAAGAGGGTTTAGAAAATTCACTCACAGAATATACTGAAGGACAGAGGAAAATAGCAAATAACCCACGTAACAAGCTTGTGTAAATGGTTGGCAGAACAGAAATTGAAAAAATCCTAAGAATTTCAGCTCTTTTTGATTTGAGGTATAAAAGCATCTATTTTGTTTTTATTTCCTTCTAATTCACAAATTATATCCAGCAGCAAGGTCTCTGATCAGTAGGTTTTGAGGAGCATAGAAATACATCTTAATTGCTGTTGTTCTCAGGGCTATCCTGGCCTGGGATGTTAGCACTTGTTAGGGTCCCAGCTAATGGCAAATATTTAACCTTGAAACTGGAGTCAAACTACTATGAAATTATAAAAATACAGTTTTAATAGTAAAGATACTAGAAACAGATTTTCATAGAAAAATAAAAATTATCAGCAATATATTTTTGTAAAGAAAATTATTAATACTCACAAAGAAACAAACTTTTCGCACATTCATTCCATGGTATTTTCAACATCTTTTTGTAAAACCATATCTCTACTGCCTCAACTATTTTCTTCATCTGTAACGGGTATTAGTTAACAAAATGAAACAAGCAAGCAGAGTTCAAACTGGGCTAGTCTGTTGAGTTTACTTTTGACTAATGACCTTGAGAAAGGCAGGACTATTTCTTCTCTCTGAAACTTAGCTATGAGTTGAATAACAGGCTAGACAATGCTCTCTAGATTTGAGTCACAACTAGCCTAAAGAGGTAGAAAACTCCAAAATTAAAAATGTGAAATCACTCAACTATCTTTTCCTGTCTTTCCCAATAAAGCATGGCAATGCAGAAATGATAAATGAAATCTGTGGAGAGAAGTGATCACCCACATCCTGAAGGGAAATCACATTGGCAATTCACATATAAGAAAAGGAATCTGTGGAGAGTCATGATCACCTCCATCCTGAAGAAGGGACATGACATTAAAAAAAAAAATTATATATATATATATATATATATATATATATATATAGTGCTTTACCTTCATGGGAGCAATTTCAATCCAGGTGAAGAGAAAGAAAAAGATGGGGTACAAACTAAAAGAATATTTTTGTGACAATAATAGATGCATCAACAGAAATGCCGTATAGACACTGGTTTTGATCAACTGACAGTCTCGTAGTTAAGACTGAAAGAAGAAATCATGTATTCCCCAAAAATACAACCTTTTTTCAAATTTAAAGTAAGTCTCTATTCTGATTAGTTAAATTGAACACACACATAAATTTTTATGTCTTCCCACATCCATAAATAACAAACGTATTTATCTATCTTTATATATATATATATATATATATATATATATTTTAATTCAGATACTTCAATCCAAGGGAAAAAAGCAGGAAGGTAAATTCCAAAAACCCGATCCTAATTAATATTAAAAATTTTATTTTAATATTAAAAAATGATACAGGAAGAGAGCTCCATGTAATAAAATATTACAGAGCAAATATATATTAAAAAAGGATTAATTCAAAGATGTTGAATGGCCATTTCGATATGAAGATCCCCACGGGGGATAACACATCACCTCAGCAACAGAAAAATCCATTCAGAAACTGGAGAAAAATTAGTCTACTTTTCCTTTTTAAATAGATTTGCAAAGAAATTAAAAAAGAAAATAAAAAGGAAAAATAAAGGAAAAGAAAAAGAAACAGATAAAATCAAATCAAATAAACAAGAAAAGAAAAAAATTGACATCGTCTGGGTTCGCAAGAAAAAAAAAAATATATATATATATATATATATATTTCAGTCGGGTTTCAATCCCGGGTAAAAAAAGCAATCGGAGTCTAACTGTACTGATGAGCTGTGATACGACGAAACAGATCTGTCTGCGGATGACAATATATATATATATATATATATAAAAAAGGCAATCTGTGAGTGTGTGTGACTGTTCCCTATGCACGCCTACATTTTTTAAGCTACGCCATTCAAACTTTCTAGGGACATATATCTACAGGGAAGCAAGGTCAACACATACTTTCTGAGTTTAAATTCAGCAATTTTCCCCTTTCGCACTTTTTGGCCAATGGAGCTGATTGTTTACATTTGCTCTGTAAAACATCTAAGATCTAAGATGATTGCTAAATTACATCACAGAAATCAAATCACACGTGTCAAAAAAAAGAGCCTTTATATTTAATTTTTATTCAGACATTTAAAAATTTCTTTGGTCAACAAAAAAAAAAATGATATTTTTCCCCGTAATTTTGAAACCAAAAAACTAAAGCTTTTTTTTTTTGCTAAATATTTCATGCAAGAAATCAACTGTTTGTAATTCATGTGGCATTAATGTAACTTTTTCATCTAAAATTAAATGTCTACATTTTTAAATATTCTTCAAAAATTTCTGAACTGAGAGCGTAATAGTTTTCATATATTCTAATTTCAGTAAAACAAAATAAAAATTTTTTATTTTTATGTTAAATTCATTTAGTCAACAAAAAAAATGTAAATATTTTCCCCCATAATTTTTAAACAAAAACAAACGCAATGTTGTTTGCAATGCCACACAAAACATCAAATCACATTTATGCAAAACAAAAGAAAATTAATTTTTTTTAATGGAATTTTTGAACAATTTTTAAACAACAATTTTTTAACCCCTAACTCATCTTAGGAGACAAAAGTATGACCGGCACTAAAACTACACTTTATTCTCCGTTCAAATACTACAGCAACATGCTGAATGCCTTCTTAATGCTGAAAATGGTTACTAACAGCTTCAGCTCTCCTTTCCAACTTTCTATACATGATTTCCATCTACTTCTTTCATTAGCATCTTCTACTATTAAACTGTTCTGAGTTACATGGGCAACGTCGTGCTATGATGCTAGTTACTCATATTCAAATGAAAATCATTTTCACAACAATGAGCTAACATTACCTGATGACGAGTTAAAAATCTTGAAACATAAAAATTTCCATGTTGCAATGTAAACTATATTGATTTAAAACTAAAAAAAATTTAATTATATGTCTTGAGTTGAAGAGATTTTTTAGATTAAAGTTTATGATTATTATTTATTTATTGTAAAACATGATATCACAAAAAGAAAGGTGTAAGAACTGTATTTAATACAACCAATTTGGAGAAATTAAATAAAAATTTATTTCTAATTTTAGACAAGCTCAGAAAGGCTGAAGAACTTCTCTGCTTATAAGACACTCCAATGTATTAGATGCTTTGTTGTCAGTTTTGAAGGAAGAAATCAAAAAAATGTTTTTTACTTGTACTTTGTAGCCCTCCCAACTTCATATGCACATACCTGTCAATCATTGTTTTCTTGAATATTTCCCCCTCCCTCCTCACCACATAAACATCTCGTCAGTTTACCTATCTTCCACTGAATAGCATATTTCAGCACAAAAACTCAACCAATCACAGACCAAGAAGAAATAAAAAATTTATAGTAACTGTTTAAAATATAATAACTAGAAAAGAAGTTAGTGTGCATAACATCACTGAAACTTAACCTTATTGCACCACTAAATCCATAATCATGACAACATCAGGAACCAGGATAGAGTATTAATATTAAATTAGACATATGTGTTGTATACCTAACTATAAAAGGGAATAAGATGTTCCTATTCTCTTAAATATGTGGACACTATTGGAGTAGAGGAGAATGATCACACCTGGTCCAAACTCTCCCTTGTTCAACTCTTTGCTTCCAGGCAAAGAGGAAGCCAAATGAGGCCCCTTCAAAAGGTAGAGTCTCATCTGGAGTGAATAAACAAGAGCCCAACTCAACACTTAAGCTAGAACTACAGGATATTTTTTTAACAGCTCAGAGTCCCCACATTAATTGACATTGTGTTGGTGGTGGTAAATACCAAGTGATCACACCTGATCCAAACTCTTTGTCAACTCTCTGCCTCCAGGCGAAGAGAGACCCAGACGTGACTCTGCAGAAGGGTAGAGTCTCATCTGGGGTGTGCTGACAAGAGCCCAACCCAGCCTTAAGCTGGGTTTTTAGGGTATTTTTGGCTGAGCTTAAGGGTTTGAAATCCCCACTTTAATTGACCTTGTGTTGCATCCACCTTGGTGGAAAGGTGGTAAATATTGAGTGATTATACTGACTAGCAATCATTGCTTTCTGTCTTTTTCACTGCTTACGGACAGGAGGAACCCAGACTGGGCTCCATCAAAGGGTAGAGCCTCGTCTAGGGAAAACCAACAGTAGTTCTGACCTGGCCTTGTGCAGGATCAACAGGATATTTTGGGCTGAGCTTAAATGGCCTTGTGCCACATCTCACCTATGTGAGAAAGCAGATAAATACAGTAAGTATAATACTTACTAGCAGTGTAGCAACTTCATGCAGTGTGCGAGTCTTGTACTTGTTGATATACTATTATTCCCAACTTCTGTTTTGGCAATTACTCATATAGTAACCTTTTAGGATTACAACAATATGTAAATTTGGATACAGATATAAGGCTAATTTTAATTCATTTGTCAGTTAAAATGAGTGATAGTGCTTACCATACAGCTGAATCCTTTTACTGATATTATAGCTTGAAATCTTCATTATCAGTGATCCTGACAAGTTTATCATAAGCACTTAGTTTACTGTGTAAAATTTACTAAAAGTCATGTTCTCATGAAATTGGGTTTAATTTATGTTTTGGTTAAGGCTTAAAACACAACCAGTAGAGCCATCTTGTTTTACCTAAGTGAGGCCTGTTTCTATAGCACTGTTGGCATTTGCAAACATTAGCAAAAGCCTATCGCAATCATTCAAAATTCACATAAACAGTATATAGACAACATTTTATTACATGTGACCTTTAATATCATATCAAAATTAACTGAAGTACCATAACTTCAAAATGTTAATTTAATTTTGAAATATTAGACTTTAATCACTTTCAAGGGCTCCAAATCAGATGTACCAGGAGAGTTGATGCTGACCTCACAACCCAATCTTGTAACTCCTATCGCCAACCTTTGATTTATAACATAAAGGGTGGTTTTTGAAGACATTTTTTAAGGAAGAAAAAAAAATGAGTATCTGTCAAAATCCTACTACAAACAATCAAGATGAGGATAAAAATCTGTATAATTCAAAAAACAGAGAAAATAGTTTATTTCCCAACTTTGGAAAAACCCGGGAAGTTTGAAGAAAACATCTGTCAAAATTCTATTACAAACAACCAATATGAGAATAGATATCTGTAGAATTTATGGAATAAAGAAAATATTTCATTTTAGCATTTCACTTATTTTTAAGCTTTCTGAAAACCTTATCAGATTGTCAGTCCAATGTTTATTTTTTTTTATCTTTGCTTTGTGATAAAATTTTTTCTTTGAGAAGAGAAATGGAATTTAAACAAGACTTTATGAATCAACATTAGGCAATTAAAAAAAAAAAAAAAAAAAAAATATATATATATATATATATATATATATATATTAATTCAAAACCAAGTTTTAACAAGATACAACTGGTCTGCATTGATATCAGTAACCTGGTCTGGGTTGCCAGAGTCAGATTACACTGATCATTTCATTCCTCAGATTATATTTACAGATCTAAGTGTTAGGTGGGTGTTGGTCTTAAATCTCATTATCTGATTATGATTAAAATTTGCAGTGTTTTTGTTATTTCTGGAGATAATGTCAATTACTACAATGTTGTATGCAGGTAATGGTAATGTTAGCTGCTTCCTTATAAGGATACGTTCAGCATTCATTGACTGAGCATTGACTGCTATAAGTTGAAATCTTTCTCTTAAGTAATTTTTTCAGGAAAATAGGTTTCTCAAGTCCAGTAATTGTTATTGATCTTTCTAGTATTGACAGGCATTTCCTTAATTTTTTATTTGAAGTCATTTGGAATGACAACATCCTGATTATGCTATTATTTTCTCTTTGAGTTACATGTGCTATCCATTTTAGTTGTTGCTGCTGTTGGTTTCTGTTAATTAGTACAGTTCTTTGTGATTCTGTAACATCAATCCACAATGTTCAAAAGATGGTCTTTACAAAGATCCTCAGGTTTCATTTTTACCCATTGATCTTAGGAAGCAGACTGTTTTGATATTTCTCGAGAGGTTTTCATCCAGTGTACATCAATCTGGGTTATCCCATGTATGTTATCCAGATCAACTTATACCTGATGAAGGCTGGAGGGCACAAAGGCTAAAATGTTGTGATGACAACAACAAAGTTAAGGACAATAATCGAAATATATTGTAAATAATAATTCCACATACCAGAAATTCTAACAGAGAGAAACATGAAGTTGTCTCAAAGAGTGACAGGTAGAAGAAAATGGGAGCTATAGTGGTTAAATAAATCTGTGTAAAAATAAATATTGTCTTGGAAATTCACTTAAAAAAATTACTCATTTATTCATATGGCATGATAGCTGAATAAAGTGCAAACAGATCCAGGAGAATCCTTAATTTTTCCCCACTTTTTTCTTATTCATCCAATAATATATGTGAATAGTGAAATAGCTACCAGTATAAAAAATGAAAAGCAGTGAGTAATGATTAAATTCCTGCCTCATCTGTTGCATTCCCTTTCGCACAAATAATCTTAGAAAAGGCTTGAATCCATCTGGTCTCTCTACCAGTTCTAAAAAAAAAAAAAAGAAACTCTAAACTAAAACATGGAGAATGATGGCAATGGGAAACTACTTCATTATATTACACAAAAACTCATAGCAATTCACAGATTCTTTAAAATAATTTGTGGTGAGCCACAATTGCTTATGTATTGGAGAAAAAAAAAACAGAAAAATCTCCATCCTCCAAAATTTTGAACGGGAAATATTGATGGCTTGTAGATAGAAACCTATTGTTAAGACATTTTAGTTATTTTTAGAAATTTTTTTATTGATGTTTATTTTATTTTTAACTATATTTTATGTTAATAGGTTAAAAAAAGGGAAACAACTTTAATTAGCAGTTAAAAGTTCTCGAGTTACTTCCCTTGAAGACAACTTTTTTTTTTTCCTTTTCAATTCAAAAAAGAAAAAAATATAATCGCAAAAAAATATTTAGAGACCAGCAGCCTGTATAAATTAGAATCGCTTTATTCTCCCACCTAGCACATTTGATCATTATTGTGCTAAGAAGAATTGCACTATGATGTGCCGTTTTTTTTTTCCTGCATAAGGTTACCAAAGTACTTTAAAAAAAGACAAATATTGCACAAGAAAAAAGAGAAACGAAAAAAAGAGAAGAGTAAAGAAAAAAGTCAAGGAAAGGAAAAGAAAAAAATGAAAAAAAAGAAAAAGGAAAAGAAACAAGGAAACAAAGAAACGAAAAAGAAAAAAGAAAAGAATGGGGCAAATTTCTCACAAAAACAATGCCAGATTTCAAAGGCAGAAGGAGACATCAATTTTTATACATTTTGTTATTTTAAAATTATTAAGTTTCTTTTTTTTAGAAAAGAAAAAAGAAAACTACTGACTTTAAAAATATTAAAGTACTTTCACTTTATAAACAATTGACGCCAAACATTTAACCAATAATACCCACAAATTCACTGCCAAAACTAAAATTGATAATGGACTCCAACAACAGAAAAACTTCCACATTGAAATTTTATTTCAGTTACATTTAAAGTGTTTCAGAGTTACACAACAGTATAAAGAAGGAAAACTGTTGGTAATGAAAATAAACATATGAAAAATACTTGTTTTGGAGTTTGATTTGTTTTCTTATGGCTTGTTAACCTTTTACAGGTTATTTGAAGCCAGAATTTTTTTTTTAGATTGTAACAACTTCTAATGATTTACTGATGCAATTCCTACTAAATAACACATAGCTAGGGGAGATGGATTCATGCCTTTCCTAAGAGTATTTTTGCATAAGTGTGTACATGTCTGGAATTGGAACTCAGCTCTCCAACCTCCAATTCTGAGCTGTTATCGATTACACCACCCACTCATCCAAGCTTGCAGCAGCTAGTATTACTAAGCAATCACCCAGCTAGGTGATTATAAATGAACTGGTTTTTAAATGTGATATGGCCACAAGTAGGTACCTCCACTCATTTTTGATATCTAAGTTTTCAAATAAATTTTTAAAAATGAAAAAGCTTTCTTGAAGCTTTCATTTTAGCTCTAAGAAAGCTAAATGATTAAAATTTACTATTTCCGGTAAGTAAAATATTCTGCTGTTATTTCAAACAGAATTTATATATAGTGATTGGAAACTCTACTTTTGTGCATTTTCAGTTAAAACATTAAAAACAGCTATTTCTTGACATGTTTGTAAACAGAAGTTAATTCTCATTTTAAAAATCTTGAAAAAATAAAATATACATCTGTGTCACGTTATTTAAGGAAAATTAGAAAATTTTATGTTAAATTAATCTGGTCTGAAACAAGTATTACTTGCTTATAGCATGAAATTTAAAATATAAGTATTTCTTAATCACAGAATTCATATTTTTCTCAAGTGAATGTTGACAGCCAGATGTGTTGACAAGCTAAATGTGGTTGATCAGAACTGTCCAAATTTTTTTTTTTGTAAGGAGAAGAAACTGTGAAATATGTGACCTTTTAATGTCACACATGAAATACCATACTTAAAAGAAACAATCTTTCTATATACACAAAAATGAAATTAAAAATTATTTTAAAAAAAATCTTTTGGCTTTAAGATTTGTATTGATCTTTATCATTTTGTAAGAATCTATTTTGAGAGTTCTTTGACAAATTAGGATGAAAGTATACAAAATACCAGACATGATTTCCCTGTCTTCAGTATGTGTTCAAAAAAAAAAAAAAAAAAAAATTAAAAAAAAAATATATATAGAAAAATATAGAAAAAATTAATTCCATAATGAACAGGAACGATTTTTTTCCAGTAAGCAGCTTTGAGAGAGAAATCACAAAATAGCAAAAGTTAAAACGCAGTATTTTAAAACATTTATCTGCACTTACACAACATTATTTCAAAGGAGAGAGAGAGCAAAAATAATGAACTAAGGAAAAGAAAAGAGCTATTTTCAAATCTACTTTAGTAACAGACATTTATCAAGAACAAGCTTAATATGCATAGAAAAAAAAAAATGATGAGATTATTTACATACGGATCGGAAATTCTACCCAAGATCAAAGCATGTACGCTCAGCATAGAATGAAAGTGACACTCTCCATTATTTTTGCCTTGCACAACAGAATTATTTGGGCTCATTTTGTATGTAAAGTTTTTTTTCATTTTTTTTCTTTCTAATCAATTTGCTCCAAGCAAGGCAATAATGCCACTAAGATGCAAGGGGGGTAGTGGGAGTAAAAGAGAATGAAAAGACTTTAAAACGAATCAAAACCATAAACTTAAACGGGAAACAAAAAATAAATTACTATTCCTGTTCAAAAGACTAGGAGGAGTGTGAATTGGATGATAAGAAATTAAGAAACCATATTTTAAAAAAGAAAAATACATTAGTAATGGCGTGATTAGCACAGGAAATAGTTGGTATTCTTTTACCAATAGTTAATATCAGTTGAAATTTATAAAATCTTTTTCTTAAAATTACACTTCTAAAATCCACTATTATTGCTTTTCCAGTTGGGAGAATTTTTTTTTTCCAAACTTTTTGTGTATGGTCATAATGAAAAGTCAACATTTTCATTATGCCATGATTTTATCTTTGAATTATGTGTGCTAGTCATTTAAGTTGTTGCAGCTGTTGGAATTTTTCAGGTGATGTGGTTGGTTTTTGTTAATTGGTAAAGTTCTTTGTAATTGTGTAGTGCCAGTTTATACAATCAAATGAAGATTGTATTCTTTAAGACCTAAAGGATTCATTCAAATTGTCTGAAAAAAATGGTTATATATATGTAAATAAATAAACAGGATTCAAATTATTTGGTTAATATTTAACCTGAAGTAAAACTAATAGTTCCTTTTTTTTTATTATTCATTATTTAAGTGAATTAGAAACAAACTGGAAATTTGTTTACATTATAGTCCCCATCTTTGTTGTCATTATCACGTTTCAACCACTTTGCCCTCTGGCCTTCATCAGGTGTTGCTGATTCAGGTAACTGTCAAGGAATTTCAAACTGAACCTTTTATTTAATCTACAGGGGTACATTGTTTTTGTTCTGCTGACCATGTATAGAGATGTCTTGTCTTTGTTCTGTTCTGATTTTAGTACTGATCAGTTATTTCTTGCCCTGTTTCCATTGAGTCTAAGTCTGTACTATCTAGCTGTGGAATTGAACTCAATTACTATGTCATCAAATTTATAACCCAATCCACAAGGCTATTGTTCCATGGTTAAAAATGTAAATAATGTTAAGTCCAAATTTTGGACAGAAATTGATGTTTTTTCTTAGCAACATTTTCTACAAAGACAACACAGAATTGAGAATGTTGTGCTTGGCTAAAAACTGCTGCTCAAGCCATGGTCATTGATGGAAACTCCATGGTGTGGTGAGATGACCACACTCTACACACTTTCCTTCCAAGCACTGCTATAAACAAAAGTGAGTAAGAATGTTATAACTTAGTGTGTATATACGAAGGAGATTAAAGTCAATTTGTGTCGAATGGTTCTACTGTGTATTTCAGTTCAATTACCATAGCAACAGTCTTGATACTCTTTCATCTGGCCTCTTTTTGTCTTTTCTCTATTCTCTCTTCATAGGGTTAATTGCTTATGCTTTCTTTTTTATTTTTGAGTTTGTTTCTTTCCTCTTGATTTCTTATTTTCTTTCACCTTTATTAAACCCTTTTACCGTGTGCGGAAAATGAAGTGATGCTTCATAGAATTAAATTTTTGAATAAAAGCGTTTATTACTATCACTGTTAACTACCTCAAAACAAAATGTACAATTTTGTAGCAGTTATTTACATGTTCTAATGTAAAAGTTGAATAATTATATATATATATATATATATATATATAGACACCAACAATAATATAAGGATGGAAGGCAGTAAATAACCATCTTCCAAGGTATTAAAAGTGCTCAATATTGTCGAGAGAAAGTGGAGCAGAAATATACTTTCAAGTTTTGGAATACGTACTAAGCTACCCAGGTTTCAACCATTAAGTCTCTTCAGGCACAAGTATGAAAATCCAATAGAGGTCACTCCCAAATATACTAATACCGGAAGAGTGGGAGTAAAAAAAGAGGAAGAGAAAATAATTTTGAGGAAAAAAAATATTGAAGAGGGAAACAGAACTTGTTTACTACCAAAAAGGGGTAGTAGATTGATGGAAAATAGAGATTCATCTGGGTTCGTAAGTACCCAGGATTTCATTCTTAAAAATGCCTCCATCTTGACATTACTTCACTTTTTGCATTCAACAATTTGCCTTTATTTCTGAAAGTTATTATGGCCAATTTTTCCTCCTGACACAGTCTGCAGCAAATATATACATATGTTCACATAACACGATAAAACCTGCCTTCCTCCACCGAGCACTCATAGCTTAGAGGTAGACTTGCCGACTGATGTCAATTTGGCTGGGTTTCAATTCTGGCTAGAAGCAATCAGATGTGTAACTGTACTGATGAGCTGAGATACAGTAAAACAGGACTGTCTGCAGATGACTATATATATATATATATATATATTTGTGGTAATTGCTCTGATGAACATTCTTCTATGGTAACTAGATAAGGTTTGTAAGGTAAGGTTTTGTCATTTTACAGTTGAAATGACTAGAGCTTTTAGAATTCTCTTGGTGAGGCTATTTAACCCATAGTTAGGGTGGATGGTTGTTGACAGAGAAGTTCATCCACCTTTTGACAGCTCTTTTTTTTTTTTGTACTGCTGGGTATACACTTACTCACCTCACCAGACCAGGGAGCTGGTTTAGTTGCCAAGTACTCAAGCACTCAGGTTTTAAATTGAGAGTTATTCTTCTCCTAGACTGGGTGCCACCTAAGGCTATTGGACCCAATTCATTCTGCTATTTACCCATAGTTGTAATCAGAGAAATATGATTAGCTATGATAATAAATTTGAGCCAGTTTCTGTTTTGTTGAACTGAACAAAAGTAGTAGTGAATGTCTTAACTAAAAGCAATTTTTCTTAAAGCCCTCAATTTTGCAACATTTTAGCCATCAGTCTCCAGTAATCTTGTCAAGTAAAATTACTTTATTGTACAAAATCAATAACACACACAAAATTTCACTAAATTAGTTCATGTCAATTTCTGTTTTTAGTAAATATATATATACATATATATAAAAAAACATCTGGGTTTACCAAAATTTTCCTGAGTTAGTACTTACCTGGAAAAAAAAAAAAAAAAAAATATATATATATATATTATATATATATATATATATTTACATTTATTTTAACAGAATCAATGATTCTTTATGCAACCAATCAAAAATAGCTGAAATTTCAGGAACACACAATAAGGAAGGAAATAAGGCTTGGAGAATTTAACACTCACAGAGCACATCAAAATAAAAACAAGGGACAGCAGCAAAAGCCAAACTGGAAAACTATGATCACTGTTCTGAACAGATATGGATGAGATTATATATATATAATTACATGTAAACTTTATGAAGCAGTTATCCTGTTTACACTTATACCTGGTCTTTTGTACAAGAACAGAGGTTTATCCCAGCTTTTGTGGCGAGGGGGAAAATTCATTAGAAAAAGGAAAAGAAATAAAGACATCACTAAGATTTACTCTTTATTTCTATCCTAACAAAATAATTGATAATTATCAATGTTTTTAGCAACATTTGCTTTAATGATTTTCTACGTTCAATCACTGGACGTTCAATCATTGAATATCAGGAATTAAACAAAGCAAAAAATATAAATAAATAAATAAAATAAAGTAAATAAATAAAACACAGAGAGAGAGTGCATGTGTGAGAGAGAGAGAGAGAGAGAGAGGGAGAAAAGTGTGTGTGTGTGAGAGAGAGAGAGCGTGAGAGAGAGAGAGCGAGAGAGAGAATGTGAGAGTGTTAAATTGTTTTCTAGTTGCTATGATATTAAGTCTCACTGAGGTTACTCAGTGATGTAAGAAATACACTAGACTCCAACAGAATTTTTAAACTCACTGGAGTTCTTTGTTTAAGTGTCTAGAGTCTAGACTAGTACATTTGTGTCACCAGGAGGTGTGAGGGGGGGGTATTTATTTTACAACATTCCCACTTTTGAGAATATTTTTATTACTAAATATTTTATTAATTACTCACTCTTTCTGGCACGTTTGCTAATATACTGAACTTTGGGCTTTTTACATTTTGTGTCAACCTCTAGTCTTCTTACACTTTTTTTTTCTGGAAATTCTATTTGTATGTTCAACAAATTCTTGTTAGTACATTAAAAGTATCGTACAGTACTTGCATAGACTTTTCTTCTTTTCTTGCACATCTTTCTTTAGTAAACCTTTTCTTTAACTGATTGTAATGTCTTTTGGGTTTCCATTTTTTTTCCTTTTATCATATAGATTATATTTCTAATTTGTGGCATTATTACACCCTCTTCTTCCCACATTAATTTTCTAATTTTTATATAATTTCTAAAACACTTTCTCTAATTTTGAAAAATTTTGTGTCTTTTGTTATCTGTTTCTGTTCTTTCTTGATTTGGTAACATGTTGAACCCTGACTTGCCTGTCAATGTATTAGGAATTGGCATTATCCAATATATTCTCAAGAATTTTTGCAATGGTTTTTTTGTTCACTTTGTCATGATTTGCTTTTTACAAAGCTCTCTTAAAAGTACTCGCAACTGTTCAGCTTGTCTGCTTTACTTTAGATGAGACAGCAGGGTAGTAATATGTTCAGTTAAGAACATTTTACAAAAATATTCAAATTCATGAGCAGTGAATTGTTTACTATCATTTGAGACTATACCACCCGAAATGCCATATCATGCAAACAGTTTGTGTAAAAAATTCACTGTCACCTTAGAAGTTGTTTTTTTTTTCACTGACAAATCCCCTACCACAAGATAATGAAATCGATTTATTGGACCTGTGAAATTTATATGCAGTCTTGACCACAGAGTATCTGTCTTTGGTCAAGTTTGTAATTTCGTGGCAGGTAACTTTGTTGCCAGATATTTTGATCCATTTCTCGTAAGAAGTTATCTTTGAAATTTCAGGACATCCACTATGAAATTCATTCAATATCCACTTTTGTCATATACTAGGTGTTACTACTCTTTATTTGAACATCAGTTCTCCATCACATGGCGAATAAGCATTTAAGTCTGAATGGCATTCTTTCTTACTTTCTTTTAGTTGTTTTTTTTATTTCCACAATAAACGTCTTGTACTGCTTTTACTTTTATTTATTCTAGGGTAACTGGTAATTCACATATATTTCATAATGTATTTTTAAATTTCTATTTTACTTTTTAATGCCACAATAACAGTGTCCTCAAACCATCTAGTAGTTTTTAGTATCAATCTTGATAACCCATCCGCATGTCTTAATTGTTTAGATAATTGATATTGCATCCTAAAATTGTAATTTAATAAGATGATACCCCTATGTTGTAATCTATTTTCTCTTCTTCCCAATTGCTGCATTCATCCATGAAAATACAATTCCTTTTTTCAGATCATAATATATATGATAATAGAGGTCTGTGGTCTGTCTGCTACTGAAAAATCCTATGATGTATAAATTTGTGAAATTTTTTCACTGCAAATATTATTGCTAATGCTCCTTGTTCAATCTGGCTGTAAAATTTTTCTGCTGGTAATAGTGAACAGCTTTCAAATTACTGGCACCAAACCTTTTTTTCTTTTTTTTTACTTAAAACTTTACTTAGAATTTGGAACAGTGACACATCTCATCCAAAAGAAGATCTGGAAAACATTTTTTTCAACTCTTCCTATAAATATCCTATTATTTTTTTTTTTTTTTTTTTACTTTATTGGTTGCTTTTCCATATAATTTTGCAAAAAGCATTTAGGGGTAACTTCACAACTCAAATAACTCCATCCAGTCAGTACCAAGTAAGTTTGTAGTATTTTTTTTAATACATAAGCCTTTAGAGAGTGAGACATTACAAGTTACTTCATAAAAAATAAAAAAATTTTCTCACCTGAAACACTACTAGCAACTTTAGAAGTCCTTTTTAATAGGTGGCTTCATTCATTAAAGGTGATATCATTACCAGTGTCTAGGTGGATTTTCAAATCAACATTATTTTCACATTCAAATTTTCTATTTTTTGTGATTTATTTTTCTATCACAATGATGTATACAATTTTTTTTGTGTGTGTGAGAACTTTTTCTTGGTTTAGTTTTATAGTGTGATTTTTTATGTCCTAGTTTACCACACTTGTAGCACTTCAAATTCTTAAAGGGAAAGTCATTTCCAAGATGTAACCTTCCTTATCTAAAACAATTTTTCTGTTTGCACATTTTTCTTTTGTTTATACATATATACATTCTTTTTCCTGAATTTCTTTGGCATCACATCTCAGGTATAGGATTTTGACATTCATCTGATATTTCCTGTAGTGTAAGTTTATTCTAACCCATATTTTTGTGTCTTTTTTTGCCATTAATCATTGAACAAAAATAAAACCTTTAAACATGTCTGGATGTGACGAAATGCAACACCGATGTACAAAGTGGTTAATGTAAGCTGGTGAATTCTCATATGGGGTATAACCTGGAAGAGAGATAGAATAGAAGACCTTTGCCCTGGTGATCGAAAGTGGGGAGAATTATCAGTATTCCCTATTTCTGACAAATTGGGACGGTGCATCAAGAGTTTATGCTTTATAATCTATCAAGAATCTGGCACATAGTTAAACAATTGAGAAATAATATTGCTACTTCCTTAAGAATTGGAGCAAACAATTATCATTGACAAAAAAAGAAGTATGATTTATATTTTTGCTGGGCCAAGATTAAGTGCAGAAAATGAGAAATAATTTTGTCTTCATTAAGGAATTGGGAGGACACATGTTGTTGGCAGAAAAAAAAAGAGGTGAATAGGGCTTATATTTTTGTTGATGAAAACAAACAGAAAATTTAAACAAAGGATGAACCTGAACTCTTTTCTGAGGATTGATGCCATGAAAAAAGGCCCTGTGAATGACAAGTGAGCAGTCTGATAATTTTATCTCTTCTTCACAAAAATGAGAAGAATTAAAAAAGAAACCTGCTTTTTCACTTACGCACTTTAAAACTTAAATTCATCACAAAAACAGTTGTACCTACCCTAGGAGGTAAGTTGAAGTTGGATGCTGAGAAGGAAGGAAAAAGTGGGAGAATTTATCACTGCACATATAGAGTAATGGTTTGAGATGGAAGGAAAGCATGTGTGAGTTGAAGGGAGAAGCGAGCCCTGTGACTACTCCTTGAAAAGGTGGATAATTCTCCAAATTTGGTAAGTTGATTAAAGAATCCAAAATCAAGGGAACAAAAAACTCTACAGAGATTAATGCAAAAATTAGGGAATCCCTGAATCCCTATCAATCTCCATACAAGTTCTGTACCAGAATGCATATAGGCAGACTGCTTTGGAAACTCAGAGACTTGTGTGGCAAATCTATATCAATTGCTGCTTCATGTTGGCTACCACCAAATCTCCTGACTCTAAAGAACTTGAACCCAACTCCAGAATTTTTGACAAGGTCAAGTGTCACTATAGAGATTAATGTGGGAAGAGTTTATTTTTGTTAAACCAAGAACTATATAAACCTACTGAAGATTAACCCGATGAATCTTTAGTCTTTATTTCCATTTGTGAAGACATTTCTTTCTTTAGTATAGCTTCTGCCATGGGTCAATCCAAAGCTTCTATTAGAAGCAACATTCAATCTATCACTGGTATGAGATCAAGAACACAACACATAGTAGAATAGGTCTGAATTGAAGTAGCCAGCAACCAGCTTGATCAGCAATGGTATTGACTATCGCAGGGTGGCCATGTAGTTAAAATGTTGTCCTAAAACCCTGAGGACCTGACTGCTTAGTGTGGGTATATAATCTGGTGTAGGTGCGGTATAGCAGGGGTTATGTTATCTGACCAGGTTTAGATCCAGGATTGAAATGGCAGGGTTATATTGAGTCAGTTTGTCTAATCTGAATCTTTCACACTCCTTGTTAATTCCAGCATATGACAAAATCTTTCACATTTTTGTCAGATTCATACATTTCCAACAAGTATTAAATAAACAGCTTTTGTCACTAAAAATTCTTGTCAGAATATTTACAGTTTATTCAAACAAATTTCTGTTTTTCTTTGGTAGTACAAAATTAGAGTATTTTTCATGTTCTACCAGTGCTAACTTTCTCGAAAAAAGTTTCATTTTTTTTCTCTTCTTCCCAATTGCTGCATTCATCTATGAAAATTTGCTCATATCTTTGAAAAACAGCAAAAAAGGTAATTTCATCATCTGAATTGTATTTAAATTCAATATGGCATTTGTCAGTGTCAAGAGTGAAAGAACTTGGAGAATTTTCTATTTGCGTCCATATTATTTCAATCAACTTTGTTGTTGTTTCTGGAGTTACAACAACTTCTGATGTTGTTGCCGTTAATTATTTAATTTTTTAACATAGAAGCCAATATTTTCTCCATATTTGAAGAATATCAGGGGTTTATTTCTTTTTTTCCTCCTTATACACACTAAAAAGAAAAAATTAAACTAATGTAATTCAAATTTCTCATGTATGCCAAAACAAGTATTTCTTCCTTACTTGTTATACTCAATAAGTTTCATTATATTTCATCATTCATGTTATAACTCCCGAGTTTTCATTCCTCATTGTCACTGTTATAACCTGCTTAATAGTAGTTAAAATATTAAATTTTGCTTAGGCTGCTTTTCATGACATCAGTAAGACATACACTAGACTGACTCCAATGGTTTTAGATTTACTGGAGTTCTTTACTCAAGTATCTAGACTTGTGCATTTGTGTTCTTGAGGGTGTATTATTTATTCCACGAGAGAAAGTGAGTGTGTGCAAGAGGGAGAGG
Organism: Ascarosepion bandense; assembly: GCA_037127315.1. NCBI lineage: Eukaryota > Metazoa > Mollusca > Cephalopoda > Sepiida > Sepiidae > Ascarosepion > Ascarosepion bandense. The sequence goes on along the minus strand of JBBBDQ010001835.1, from coordinate 861,767 downwards.
AAGAGATAGTGCATGTGAGAGAGAGAGAGAGAGAGCAAGAGAGTAAAAAGCAAGAGAGATTGTGAGGGGGTAGAGTGCATGAGAGAGAGAACGAGTGTGTGAGGGGGAGAACAACAGCATGCCAGTTGTCAAAGGCAAAAATAAAGATAAAAGTCAGCAACTCTGAAATGGATAATAATGGTGTTCCGTTCGTAAAAAACAAAGAGAGACAACTCACTTATAGCAGCTGGCTAATAAAGAAAAAAAGAATTCTTTCCAATATCTGAACCATGGTGAAATTAAATAATCACATTAAGTTAACATGTCAAAAAAAAAAAAAAAAAAAAAAAAAAAAAAAAAAAAAAAAAAAAAACAACATGTATTAAGGTTCCACAAATGTAAAAAGAAAAAAAAAACAAACTTAACACTGACTAAATATATTCTAACTGGTATTCTCTTAAGGATGGCATCTATGAAATCAAAAAAAAAAAAGAAAAAAAAAAAAGAAAAAAGAAGAAATCAATCATCTTTACAGTGATTTGTTTGTTATGCACACTTGTAATTTACTCTCCATATATTTCACTGATCAGTTAAAAGCCAAAGTTGATCAATTTGTTTGTCTTATAGTGCAACCCATTCTCTCATAAACAAAATGCTAATAAAAAAATTATACAAGTGGAACTCTCTTCCAGCTTCTTGCTCCCCTGTTGACTTTCATCTTCAAAAATTTAAATGCAATGTTACACATCTACTTAATCCTTATGTTTTTAATGCTCTCTTTTTCTTTAATAATGTCTTTTCTCTTTCATATTCTCTTATGCTCAATAACCTCTTGCATTATAGTGGCTTTATCACCTTGCTTGGGATAAAATTAATTTATATATAAATAAAAAGGTACCTCCACTTATTTTCAATACCTAAGTTTTAAATTTAATTTTTAAAAATAAGTTTTCTTGAAGCTTTAATTGAAAGCTAAATGATTAAGTTGACTATTTCCAGTAAGCAAAAATATGGTATCAGATAGAAATTATATTGATTGGAATATAAACTGTTTTTGAGTTTCATCATTTTTTCATCCATTTTGACAAGTTTGTAAACAAAAGTTAATTCTCGTTTTTAAAAATCTTGCAAAAATAAAATATAGATCAGTGACATGTTATTTTTGGAAAATTAAACAATTTTAAGTTAAATTAACCTGATTTACACAAGTATTACTTGTTTATAATATGAAATTTAGAATAAAAGTATTTCTTAATCATAGAGTGTGAAATAATTGATGTGTGAAGTGAGTGATGACAGCCAGTTGTGGTTATAACCTAAGTATGGTTGACCAAAACTGACATAATTGTCAAATTTTTTTCCTGTAAGGAGAAGGAACTGTGAAACATGTGACCATTTAATGTAACAAAATACCATACTTATTAAAAAAAAGAAAAAAAAAGATTAAAAATTGTTTTAAAAATTGTTTGACTTGAAGATTTGTATTAAACTTTGCAATTTTCGATTAGTAGATAAAACCTTCACTTTATAATTTGACTTAACAATGACCAGGCTTGGAAGAATTTTAAAATATTTTTGAAACTTCATAAATTATTACAATTAAAAAAGAAAAAATGAAAACAATTCTTGTAAAAGTTCATTAGTCATCAAAAAAGTTTTTCTTCTAACTATAATTTCCTAAATAAATAAATATATATTTTAAAAACAATTAAAAGGTTATCTAATTGGATAGTTTTACTGCATTTTTTTTTTATTTTGCTATTCAGAGCAGATTTTTGGAAAAATGGCCAACTGCTTGAAAACAATAGATGATTTACATTCCCCAAGGAGTCTTGCATTTAATAAAACAAATTTTCGATACAAAATTTAATTTCTTTAAATTTCATAAACTACAAAAAAAAAAAAAAAAAAATGGAAAAAAGAAAAAAGAAATTTTTACCAAGATTTTATAAAAATAACCATTTCAAAAATAATTTTATTCATTTGTATGTAACACATCACTCAACAAATTCTGGGCCTGATATATAAAAACCCATATGATTTTTATGAAGTACTTAACTTCAAATAGCATGTAACAAAATTTGGGCCCAATGAGATTATTAATTTACAAATTTTCAGTGAATTAGTAGTAGTACCTATTTAAGTGAGGCTACTGTTGCAAATTTTCAGAACAATGGAAAAATCTAAATTTCATTTGTTGATAAAGCATTGCATTCTGATGGAAAAAAAATACTGTTCAAGCAAAGCAATATGTGTCATTTGGACTCTGCTCCATTGGAAACAATGGTTAAGAGGTGGTATGCTAACTTTAAATGTGATTGTACAGACACAAATGATGCTCAATGCTCAGGTTGTCCAAAATTGACAATTGTTCCAGAAAACACCAAAAAAATCCAAACTTGTTTTGGCTGACCATGAACTGAAGCCATATGAGACAGCAGAAGAGTTTAACAGAAGGCAGTGTATGCTTCATTTTGCATTAACATTTGTCAATGAGAAAGCTGTGTTCAAAGTGGGTGCCATATTTGCTCACAGTCGATCAAAAACAACAATGCATTAACGATTCAGAGCAATATTTACAACTGTTTCAATACAAAGAGTTGTTGCATAAATATGTGATAATGAATGAAACATGGATCTACCACTTCACTCCAGAATCAAATCAGTCAGCTGAGTGGACAGCAGCAGGTGAAAGCCATCCAAAAAGGTGACCAAAAACACAAACATCAGCAGGCAAGGTTTTGGTCTCTGTATTTTGGGATGTGCAAGGTATTTTGTTCATTGATTACCTTGAGAAAGGAAGAACCATCAATAGCGAATATTATATCGCATTACTGTTGTGTTTGAAGGAAGAAATTGCAAAAAAATGGTCACAAATGAAGAAAAAAGTGATCTTTCACCAAGACAACACACCATGTCACAAGTTGATTGCAACAATGGCAAAACTACATGCATTGCACTTTGAATTGCTATGACATCTACCTTATTCTCCAGATCTGGCCCCCAACAACTACTGGCTGTTTGCAGACCTCAAAAGAATGCTCCAGGGAAAGAGATTTGGCTTTAATGAAGAAGTGATATTGGAAACTGAGATGTATTTTGAGGCCAAAGACAAATCGTTCAACAAAAAAGGCATCAAATTTTTAGAGAAACGTTGGAATCAGTGTATTACCATATAAGGAGACTATATTGATGAATAAAGTTGAATTGTTTTATTAGTTAAACCTGGGATTAATTGAGTGGTGTGTCAAGTCCTAAAAGTTTCATTAAAATCTGAGTTATTTGACTTTTGCAAGAATTTCAAAATTCGTATGTTTTTCACGAGAAAACAAATGAGTAGCGTAATATTATATCATCTATAGCAAACTCTAGTAACAATTTGGTTACTTGATGATGAAAAAAAAAAAATAAATAAATAAAAAAAAAAAAAAATTTTACCAAAAATTTCAAATGTGTTAGAAAGGATTTAAATTTTTAAGAAATAATTAAAAATTACTTGGATCTTTTCTCTCAATAACAAACTTTGTTTTTATTAAGTTTGAAGCATTTTTTCTTCATGCTATGCTGTTTTTCAGTGAATTAGTAGTAGTACAATAATACATAACAGTAAGAAGTTAGCAACATAATTTTTATAAAGTATTAAAGTTAATACACTTGATTCAGTGGTGAATATAACACTTATCTGCTGTAAATAAGCTTTTGTCTTTACAAGACTTATATTGCCTGTTTATATATCCATTTAAGACACTATGAATGTCAGTTCTGAGTATTTGAGCACATTTTTCTGGAATTGAGAACTAGGTTGTTTACTTGGACTTTATTTATGACAATGCTACTGAACTGAGCTATTTCATTTATCTAAAAATCAATATTGCCATTAACTTATTATAAACTGGTGGGCCAGTGCCATAAAAAATGATGGCAAAATATTTATATTGATATGCCATATTAATTGGTGTCTTCAAAATAATAATCATGACTCTCCACAATTTCTTTTCCTTCGTATATCTAAAAAGAAGTTGTCTTTTTGCTGTTTCTCCTAAATCCTGTTTCATCATCTATTTACTCAAGCTCACTGGGTAGGTTATGCATTGCTTTCCTGTTCCACCTAGCATCAATATCCCCATGAGTATCAAATATTTTATACTTCTTTCCTCGTTATCTTCCCTTGATATTTCAACTCTGTTCTTAAGTAGAAGCGTCTTTTTTGTTTCCACTTTCTCTAAAACTTCATTGTTCTTCACATTTCTTAAGCTGAATTCTAAATTTTTGACTTTGTGATTTTCTAATTCCCTTTTAGGATCAAGATGAAGATCCACCCCCCCCACCAATTATTAGGACTTAATTATTGTATTCTATTTATTTTACTCCAACAGCTTCTTTTCTCGCGCTTCCCGCCTGTGGAACTCCCTTCCACAAGTCTGCTTTCCCGACAGTTACAATCTCCAGGTGTTTAAATGTAGGGTCAATAGACACCTCCTATCACACTAACTCCCAACTATTCTCACAACACTCTCATCTACCCAACCCTCATTCTCGGTATCCTCACCCGCCTATCACCCACCCTCTGTTATTTCCTATATTTAACCAGCCTTTCTCCACTCTACGTAGCCCCCTGCACAGTAGTGGCAGTGACATGCCTTGCTCGGGGTGAAACGCTTATAAAAAAAAAAAAAAAAAAAAAAAAAAAACTATTTTGGACATTCAGGAGTCTATCACACCAACCACCATGGTTCTCCATCAAGGTCAGAAGGTCATTTGGGTGGCATTCTGTGTCATAACATATTTGGTCAATATACTAGGTCTGTCTGAAAAATAATGGAACTGATATCAAACAGCAAACTACATGGTTTTCCCTTCAAAGTCAACCCCCCCCCCCCACTTGAATCAAATGAACTTTTTCATCCTTCTTTGTCATGCAAGGAAGGATTCTTCTTGGATGTCACTCAGCTCAGTTGTTATAGTCCACTTGATTTTCAAGATGAGACTCCTTGATGATTCCATTGAGCTTAGGGAAAAGAAAAAGTCACATAGAGCAACAAGATCAGGTAATTAGGAAAGCTGCTCCAGTATGGTGAGGTAATTCTTGGCCAGGAACTGCCAGATGCTCAGGACATTGTAAGCAGATGCATTGTTGTGGTGAAGCAGCCACAGTTTGTTCTGCCACAACTCTCGTCTCTTCTCACACATGGAGTAAAGCAAATACATGATCTCTTTGTAGACTTGCTATTTGATCGTCTGGCCTTGTGGCAAGTATTCACTCTGAACAATGCCTCTTACATCAAAGAAATGATCAGTCCCATCACTTTTCAGACAGGACCTCATAGGTGGTTACTGGGTGATGCCCAGATCAGTAGATCACTTCCAAGTTCTTGTTTCATTTACCACCAGTGTCCTGCAAAGCGTATTCTGCATTCACATAAAATTGTAGAAATATCAGGGATGGGTCCATAGAGCTGCAATTTAGATGAATGTTGTTTCCAAGAGATGTTAAGTATAGCTCTCAGTTTTCAATGATTTCCATGAACGTTATACACTAAGGTTTTAATTAATGTCCAAGCAGTGGCACAAAAGAATCTATTGAGAGTATTTAAATTACCAATTATCAAACAAATTGGTGCAACACTCATAGAAAAGCTACAATTTCTCCTGAATACTTTGTGTAAAAGTTCTTCTTCATACACAATAGATGAGGTCATTATTGCAGCTTATCTGATAAATAAGCAATAGAAATAATTTCTGTCAATAATATTCTCTTTCTAGTTAATGCAAGGAAAATCTATAAGAAATGAACTGTCTGTGGTCAAAAATTAATGCAAGCCTTACCCACAAAATCTATATTAGAAAAGAAGAACTGATTGTTTGTCATCAAACACTGTCAGCATGTGACTGCCATCATGTATGTCTATATGGTGTATGAGTGACTTACATGTACTTGTGCATTTTAATATATACACAAGCCCATGCAAAATTTCAAATAAGATATTGCAAGAATAAATTTCCCTTCCTTTCAGTCTGGATAACATTTACCCTGAACTAAGCCATAAAATCAAATGATGGAGATTAGAAAAAAATGTTAATTTTTTAAACTCTAAAAAGATTGTATAAGGTTTTAAATTTTTTTAAAATTTAGTGATAGACTTACTTTTCTATAACTTTTTCAAATTTTTAGAAATCGTTTTAAGTCTGTCATTGAATTAAAATATACATGCTTGCACAGACAATTTGAATGAAATTAAAACGGATATCTATGTTGACAGGGCTGATTTTTCTTCGTACCTAGCAACAAACCCTGGGTAACAGGAAAAGAGTTTTTAAGTCAATTTTATGATTCCCTCTGAATATATTGTCTAATAATGTAGTATTTTAAATGGACAGATAATTTCAATTTGAAAAAGTAAGATTCATATATAATTCAAAGGGTGTACAAATGTTCTTTGTTTTATTTCACTCCAAGCAAGACAACAAAGCCACCAAGATGCAAGGGGGCTACTGAGTGTGAAAGAATACAAGAAAAGTAAAAGATTATTAAGGAAAGACAACCAAAACAAAACAAAAAAAAAACAAAAAAAACTGGAATTAAGATAAAAGATGACAATTGAGATTGCATTTAAATTTTTAAAGATTGAAGTTGAAGTTGTTTTTTTTTTTTCTTTTTTTAATCATATCACCCCAAGCAAGGCGATAACACTACTGATGCGCAGGGGGCTACGTAAGAGTAAAAAGATTGGAAAAGAGAAAGCCGGAAACCACATGCTAAACAGGAAACAAGGGATGAGCCTTTTCACCTGTTCAATAGATGTGGGTGGAGTGTGAACCAGGCGATAGTTTAGTCTATCTACTCCAATTGAAAAAAAAATAAAGAAAAGAGTGAAAAGATTGGAAAAATGAACATAGAATTTATGGTTAATTTCAGCCATTGCGATTGTAAAATGATGTGACCTAGCTGCCAGTCTAGTACCGCATGTAAATTTGTAAAGTCAAGGTACCAAAGAGGAAAGCTCATCAGAACAATTACCATGAGAATATTTATAGAAAAGGCACAGGGAAACTATGTTATGAGGGTGGGAAGTGACTGAAGTTGAGATGCCAGATCAGGACTGATAACATTGTAGATTTTTTAAAATTTTACTTTATTAGATAAATTCATTTTATGACTGCCAAAGCTTTGATGTATAAAGTTTTACCAATTAAAGAAACATAATACAACCTATATTTGGATGATGCAAGATGTTTTATTTGTCCAATATTAGGGAAAATACAGAATTGTCTGAAGTTTATTCAGCAATTCATTGCTCAAGAACTAATTCGGAGGAGTGCATGGTCCTCAAAACCCCATCAAGCCCTCACTTAACCAAGAAGCAACAAATTCTGTCAATCACTGTATTTATTAAATGCTTCATTAAATCCAAGACAGCCAGCATGCAAATGGCTAAAATATCAAATAAAAAAAAATTCCATGTCATTCATTTCTCAAATTGAGAAGATTTTTAAAAGATGTGCTGTAACTGTACTCATAACCAAAGCTTACAAATAAATATGTAAATAATCCTATCAGTTTTGATGAGTACTATGATAACACAGTTGTCAACACTGGCTTTTAAAACCCAGTTGAGTTTTTTTTTTTTTATATATACATCTGCTTGGGTTAATGTTTTTTTCTTACTAACAATTTAAAGTTTCTTAATTTTTTAATTTTTCAAGTCTGTATAATAGTAAACATGGAGCAAGTTCTATCAAATTTATCTTTGGTTTGGGTTTATTATTCATAGTGAAAACTGCTTTTACGACTGGATAGTGAATTCAAGTCTCACTGGATGACCCATGCTATTGGCCTTGTGCCACATATAAGTTACACTTAGCAAATCACCATAGTGAAAGCTGTTTTATGAAAACTGTTTTTAAAAAAGCTAAAAGTGGCAAGATTTTTCATTTCCAATTAACAAAGTTCACATGTACCTAGTAAATTAACATGGACTCCAGGAATGATTTGTTCTAGTATTTATCTGACATTCAAGAAAAGTAAAAATATCAGGTCATGTAATTCACAAGTGGTTTCTTAAATCTGACATTCCTTAAACTAAGAGATATTAAAATCAAGATTTTACTGTAGAAAGAATTTGCAAGTTCAAATTGTGAATAAAACTAATATCTAAATGGCAGTTAATCTTTCCTCTGATCTTGTTCTCACAGCCCAAAGGGGGAGAAACTGACTTGCAGCATTCAATACCAATAAAACCTAACTAGATTCTTTGCCTGACACATCGATTAGGATTCAAGCTCACTCCAGATCACAATTGGAACTCATCTATATAATCCATTGCTAAAAATGCTGGTAGGTTCCTTGTACCACTCTAGAAAGACCAAAATCCATATGCCATGCTCTAATTTTACAAGAGCCAGACCAGACCAAAACTAGACTGACACATTCAAGCTGGAGCTGCATAATCCTCACTTTCCAAAAGCATTTATGCAGCCTTGTGGGTGATGAATTGTTTTCCACCCTACAACACCTTTCCCACAGATGCAAATTTGTTAGCCTCTCTCTACTCTATCGCTATTTTTATGACAGATGTAAACTGTATTCCTTAGTTCCACTTATCCAGACTTTCACAGCTAGGACTTAACATTACATGTACACTGAGTAAACTGTTCCTCATTCCCTTCATATTCCATTGGTAAGGAGGAAGTTCCACTCAGACAGCTTCTTTCCAAGGACTTTGAAAGGATGCTTCCCAGATCACTACAATCTTAAACTCTTCAAGTGTAGGATCAACCGTTATCTATCCTACATATCCTCATTCTCTGTGGAGGACTTGGAGCCTTAAACTTATCCTACCTACTGATGAGTATTGTTGCTGTTGGTATTGAAGACATACTTGGATTTTTGTGTTTATTAGTGGATCCTATAGCATTAGAATAAATTATTTCAAAGAATTAGCACATCCATTAGGCTATAAGGACCTTCTTAGCAGGCCTAGTATAGAAATAAATATGATATGAAAATATGAAAAATATGAAGAACAATCTACCTTTGTGGTAAAAATAATAGTTTCAGTCTTAAAACTCCATAGATTACCCAGATCAATTACACTTAAAATTGCCAGTTTATTCAACAAACTGTATGTAACCCTGGCAAAGCACATACCATATGCAGCTAATGAAAAGATTGTGGAGTCCACAATGCTTATGATCCTGACAGCAGTCAGCCTTGGTGGTTTAAAAATTCACTTCATTTCTTTAACTTTCCCTGACTCATTCTAATGCTAAATGGAAAAACAATCAATATTTTTTTGAAATACTCCCTCTTGTCTGTTCAATTCTTTTCTTTTCAAATAAAAAAAAAAAAAAAAAAAAAAAAAGAAAAACTCGGATTACACTTCAAGATATCTTGACCAGATTATTATTTATTCATCCTCTGTGGTAAAGCAATTCTCAATAAATGTAAATGCATTTATAAACATCTGTCCATGTAGCTATAATATTAAGTACCTAATATTAGACTATGTGTGTGTGCATGTACATAAGATATATATGTATGTATATATTCAGGACTTTCCAGTGATTTTCAATGTATGAAGTTCTTAAAACCAAATACAGAGATTCTCCTCAGGTTCTGAATTTAGAATTGTCCTTCTCCTAGATTGGTTGCCAATGAAAGCTACAGGACAGTCTGATCTGCTATTTAATCCATAGCTTGTTTGCACATTAGTGAATATAGACTTTGGACTCAGCTCCGATTTCTTAATCCAAGTCACCATTGCTTCTCCACCATTTTTATGTGTGTATGTGTGTGTTAAACTGTGATGATTATTAGTGCAAAGATTGCTGTTTATTTTCAGTCGTTTACCAGTAGAAAGGCATCTTTGGCAAGCAGATTTTTGTCAAAGTGCTCAAGAGAGCAATAGAGCATTAATAGAATTAATGTAGGAAAGTTTGTCACTTAACTGAGCAGAGTTATGCTGATTTGGAAGATTTGGGAAGGCATTATTGTGATGTTGTCACTCCTCAGGGGTTTTGTTTGTTCAAAACTTTAAATGCAATGTCAATCATAATCTTCCGACTACCCAATTCCCGTTCTTTTATTGTTCTCTCTCTTAAGTAGTGATTTTTTCTTTTTCTTATATTCTTTCACGTTCAGTAACTGTTAGAGCCCCAGTGGCTCCACTACCCAGCCTGGGGTGAAATGATTAAAAAATTAACAAAAAAAAGGAACTAATTTTAAAACAAAGAGCAAGAAGAAAAAAAATATTAGTTGACTTTTCAGTTCTTGGAAATAGTTGCAAAAACATATGTAAGTCTGTAGATGTGCCTTGTAGTACAATAGATATTAGCTTGAAATGAGAAATAGTTGAGACGAGTTTGAATTCCAGTTCAATTCCTTGTATTCAAATACCCTTGGGAAAGGTATTAATTTGTCTCTTCTTGCCCTAGCTATAGGTCGAATGGCAGGACAGATTGTGTTCCATAGCCTTGGTTGGCAACCAGTCTACCACAAAAAATAATGGCAACCTACTGTGGGGAAAATCTTCTGCCTAGTCAGTCATGTTTCTTTTGAGACATGATCACTCAAGCACGTATTACGTATGGCACAGAACTGACTGAAGAAATACTGTATTTCAGTTATTTTCATGTATGTTATCAATAAAGTCATAAAAAAAATTAATGTTCATCTGATAATGCCAAAATTGTCTTGAAATATGTTCTGCTAATGGAAAAAAATGGGCTCTACAAGAAAATGTAAACAGTAAACGAAAACACGAAAAAGAAGAATCTGACCAATTTTGTTTCTCTCTCTCTCTCTCTCTCTTCAGAACTCTATCAATAACTAAAAAGAGTATACACAAGTAAAATGAGGTAGGGCAATTAGTTTTATTCTTTACAATTTATTTTTTTTTTATAATCATTTCACCCCAAGCAAGGCAGTACTGCCACCGGTGCACAGAGGGTTACATAAGTAGTGAGTGAAGAGAAACAGGAACAAGTTACAGGGGGTAGCAGAAAATGAATAAGAAAATGATGAGAACGCTGGTGTGAAGAGAGCTGCATGAGAGTAAAGTGGAAAGGGAGAAGAACATGATACAAGGGTTGTCAGGGAAAGTATGCGAGTTGTTATATCCCGGGAGGGGATAAACAGAGAAAGAATAGTGCAAGAAATAATTCTTAACACTGAGGATATATAAATAGAGATTTATTATACCTCAGTACAATAAACCAAATATGCGTCCACCAACGAACAGTTAACAAGAATAACAATCAAGAAGGCAATGTCTCTGTATAGGACGTATATGTCAGTCTTAAGAAGGCTTCCGTCTAGTGACATCTAACTCTCGTCTAAAGTTGATGGCTCTCGACTAAAGTCGATGACTCTTGTATAATAAAAAAGACTCACGATCACTCTTGATCACTCCCGTGTAATGACGAAGACTCTCGTATAGTCACGAACACTCTGTAGTTCGATCTAGTCCCGGTCTTTTATAACCCGGGCCATACCCATTCCTGGGTAGGACAGGATATTCCTCCACAACACGAGTCAAGGAGATAAGAGATGGCAACTGACATTGTAAAATTTTCTATATAAATAGCAATAATAACATGTTGTACCCCAGGAAAACAATTAAATTTGTACCCCTACCCAAGAAAAATATTTACAAGAATATATATTTAAAATTGAGCTAAGCGCATACATGCCATGAAAATCAGCACTGATATCCAAGATTTTAACTGGGCATGAACATATATCGCTGAAATATGTATCTAAATCACCAAATAAGTTCACTCTCTTAGGAGAGGGGTAGAAGGAGTAATGAAAGAGAAGAAAGTACATCTCTCCCATTACTCCTTCTATCCCTCCCTACCCCTTTCTTGATATATTTTTGTTCAATTGATTGAATACTGGGTAATTTCTTTACAAATAAATCAGCTATATGAAACAACATATGTGCATTTACTTTTTTCTTTTCTTTTAACCATTTCACTCCAAGTAAGGCAATGAAGCCACTAATACACAAACAATTACTAAGTGTGGAAGAATATGAAACAGACAACAAACATTTAGGAGAGAGAACAATAAAAGAACAGAAAATAAGGAAACAGGAGATAATGATTGATAGTGCATTTAAGTGTTTGATGATTAAACTCAACTGGAAAGCAAGAAACTGGAAGAGAATTCCACAAGTGAGAAGTGCAAGAGAAGGTATGGTTCGCATAGAATTTACCTTTATACATAGCAATTTCAACTGTAAAATGAAACTTTGCTGCCAATCTAATACTACCAAGCACTGAGAATTCTGGGGAAGCAAGTGAAAATTTTAATTGTGGGAAAATATTCAACTCATCCAAAAAGAAAAATTAAAAAAGAATGCAGATAAAGTGTAAATCTAAAATTTTGCAATTGTTTTTTTATTATTCATTTTTTTTCATGAGGAGAGTTTTTCATTAAACCAGAAATAGACTAGACACAGATTTCTTAACAATTCCTCTTACTACATTGAGTAACAGTCAGATATAACAATCTGAGTCAAACTATTCCACAGACTCACTTGAACTGACTCTACTTGATCCATTCTTCTGTATACCTGGCACACAGATGTAGTAGTAGACACAAATACGTAACAGAAAAATGTTGAGCTCTATTTTAAAGTGCGTTACCTGAAGAATATATTTCTAATAATTATACATGCTTAAAAGATGATATTTTGCCAATTAATAATTTGATACATTTTAAATGTTGTGTAATTTTTATCTTTCTCTATAAATTGTAAGTTGGTTAAATTAAGAAAATCAAGTTTTTCACATAAAATAACCCATGAGTTGATATGCTATTAAACAAACAAAAACAATTCTACAAAAAAAAAAAATATACATAAGTATAAGAGAGATAAGTAAAAATTCAAAAATAAAATCCAATTTTTAAAAATATTCAGTTAAAATTTCCACTTTGTAAGAAAAAAAAAAAGGCTTCAGTCACATTTTTTATTATTTTAAGTTACCAGAAACAAATTCTAAAATCAGCATTTAACATTTTTAAGAAAAAGCATAAAAAATATACACATGACAAAGTAAAAATTTGCTTTAGAAAAGAAATTATTAATTAATGTTGGCATTCTAAATATGAATACAGCACCCAATGAAGACATCTCTTCAAAGAAAAAAAAATTTAAAAGCAAATTAAAACTTTAAGCAAAAATTTAAAAATTAAAGCCATTATCTTCAAATGATTAACAACAGGAAGAAGAATTTGATAAAAGAATGATAAAAAATTCATTTTTCTGATTGCTAAGAGAAAATATTTTGTTTGTATGTGTGTGTTTTGTTTCAGAGCAGACAATGTAGTCTAGAAAATTGCTTTTCAGAGAAAAGTATGAGAGGAAATAAAAATCGAGAAGGCATTCTTCAACTGGACAAATCACTTGATTTTCACTGCGTCAGACACAATCGAATATAGACGAAAGGTTCAAGTTTATTCAAAACCTGCGGATTTATAAAAAGAAACATCTGCTGACTTACAAATTTTTAAAACTATCACTTGTTTTTCTCTCTTTATCAATGGCCACTTTCTTTTTGTCTTGGACATTTATTTCTTTAATTTTGTGAGTATTTCAAGGTAGTTGAGATACAATTGGGTGAGCCTATTTGAAGCACTAACCACTACTCAATACATACCTCCAGATAAGTGACATTTCCAACATAAGATTAAAATAAACAATCATCAATATTATATTGACTGAAAAAAAATTTGAAACTTAAAAAACTTTGATGAATTGATTTGTTTTGTTTTTTTTAAAGCATGTTCAGTCTAGTTGAAAAGGACCCTTTGCTGATCAATAAGAAAAAACGCTATTCTACAACATAATGCAAGCAACATATAAGAATAACACAGGAAAAAATTTGAAAGTTAGTTAGGTTGTTCTACGCCATCCGCCATATTCACCTGACCTTGCACCAACTGATTACTACCTTTGTTGATCGCCTATATCCACCTGATCTTGCCCTAACAAATTACCTTTTTCGTTTTCCCGTATCCAGCTGACCTTGCACAAACAAATTATTTCCTTTTCTGATCACTGTAAAATGTTTTGATGGGGAAAAGTTTCAGGTAAAAATTGGAGAGTATGTTGAAAAACATATCAAAAGCTGCAGAATTTTACTCAAAAGACATCAGAACACTGCCTGATGAGAGGTAAAAGGTCATTGAAAATAAAACATCATTGCAGTTTATTTTTTGAAGAATAAAGTTGATAAAACAAAAATGGAAATCATTTGTCTCAACTGAATAGCTTTACACAAAAATAAACCATTGTTTTTATGGTCATCCTTAGACAAATGTCTAACAAATGAAAGGATTTTAGGTGAAGGTATTTTCACTTTGTCATTCAGAGTAACTTACTTCATGATCTTTAAAAACAAATAAAAGAGTGCTGAGCTGCTATGTAATATCAATCTTTCTATATGGCAGTGAATGCCAAATTCCTTACAGAAGAATGCTGAGAATAACACAGGCTGAACACGTGAGCAAGAAGTAAGTTTTAAGGAGAATACGAACTCCTAAAATCATAACTGATTCACCTGCGCGAAAGGTATTAATCCATCACTTCCCTCCAGTTATGGGTTAAACAACAGGACAGATTGGGTGCTATAGCCTTGGCTGGCAACCAGTCTACCGCAGAAAGCAATGGCAACCTACTGCGGGATAATTTTCTGCCCAGTCAGTCATGTCTCTTTCGAGGCATGATTGCCCAAGTGTGTATCACGTATGGCACTCGACTGACTGAATAACCTGTCAAACATTGATTTAATTTCTTTTGCAAACATCAATTCTGCTGGTGACATGCTTGCTGGTGTATTGAGATCAGGCATTATCCTTTATACTCTCAAGAATCTTTGTGGTGCTTCTTCACTCACTACTTTTTCATTAGCTGCTTTTTTTCAAAGCTCTCTTAAAAGTATCCAGAAAAACATTTAGCTTACTTCCACTGATCATTTTTTAAATAAACATGTCTTGTTCAGCTTTTACTTTTATTTTTTCCAGGGTAACTGGTAGTTTGCACATCAAATTACATAATATATTTTAAATTTCTATTTCACTTCTTAATGATGCAATCACAGTATCCTGAAACAGTTCAGCATTTTTTGGTATCAGTCTTGATAAATTATTCAAGCATCCTAATTATTTCGAGGGTTGATATTCCATCCTAAAATCATAATTCAATAGATGGTGTTTTGAAGTCTTTTTGCTGTATGCATAAGGATTTCTTCTTTCCAACCAAAAATTGACAGTAGAGGTTTGTGGTCTGTCTACAACTGAAAACTCTTTCCATATATAAATTTATGAAATTATTGCTAATGCCTCTTTTCCAATCTGGCAACAACTTTTTTTGACAATAATAGCAAATGCAAAGCATGTGTGATGGCTTTCATGTTACTGCCATCATCTTTATATGGAATTACTTACTCCTATACTATAGTCATTAGCATCTGTAATCAATACAATGTCTGCTTTTAAATCATTGTGTGCTAATGATTGATATTTTCTTAATTTTTCCAAATGATTTTGACACATCAGTTCTGTTTCACTTTATGCCATTTTTTTAAGCAAATTGTTCAGTGAAGCTCTCAAATTCTGCATATTATTTGATAATTTACTAGTGACACTAGGTTTGCTGGAGGTTGATCAAACAAAAGGGGAAAGAAAGAAGGAAGAGAGTGATAATTGGATGATAATTGTTGAAGTTTTCTGGAAAGTGGATTGAAAATTAAGAAAATTAAAAACAAAATGGGTTGAAAAATCATGTTTTAAAATAATTCCAAGGAAAACCCAAATGTAACTCAACAAAATTCATTAAGATTGAACAAAATATAGACTACCCATCCTTTCCTTTTTCCTGCCAATAAGAAAGAGGCCATTAATGTATCATCAAGGATGTCAAATCGAAAAATATGTCAATAAGGAAATCTAGTTGATCACCAAAATAGCATTTAAAGATCACTGGGAACAAAAGCAGCCAGAAAAAACATGTTTTAAGTTTTGTTTAATGGCATATTAACCTCTTTGGGTTATTTAATGCCAAAAAGGTAGGGTTTTAAGGTTTTTTCTTTTTAATTGTCAGTTATTTGATTTGGTAAGATGGTTGATTTGGTAAGATTTTGATGATTTTTTAAAATTTTTTTTTTATTTTAGAAAGCTGTGGATGTCTTCTAGTTTTTTGTTCAAAAATGTATTCCTGGTAATAATTTTTTTCCTTCAAAAATGTCTATTTTTCTATAAAAGTCTATTTTTATACTTTCATAGTATTTTGGCTCCAGGTTGGGGGTTAACTATTTGCCGATAGCTGGGACCCTAACAGGTGCTACCGCCCCAGGTCAGGGTGGACCTGGGAACAACAGCAATTAAGGTGGTTCCATGCTCCTCACAACCTCCCAATCAGAAGTCTTGCTGCTGGATGACGTTTACTGTCATACCCAAGACCTTCCATTTTGAATCAGCCACCCAGAATAGAAGTGTCCCCACAGAGATCGAGGCCATCCTGACACATTTATTCATTATAATTTCTATGACATTCATCCAGAAAAATTTTATATCCAACATTAATTTTGATTCTTCTGAATACAAATGATAAAAAAAAATTAATTATAATTTTGGAGTGACGATGGATAAAAAGGAATGTGACCTTAATTGTAATGAAAAACATAAACAGAGGAAACATTCCTCATCTCTTCTGTTATAAGTTGTTACTGATGGTTATAATATTATGTCTTAACCAACTCCAACAGTACTTTAATGAACACTATCAGAATTCTCTTGGAACTGTCGCTGAATTCTGTCTTTTATTGTATCTTATTTACTACACAAAAGTACTTAAAACAACAAAAAGGAGAGAGAGATAGAGAAAAGAATTTAAAGAGAGGGAAAGTGAACTCGCAAAATGCAAACAGGTAGATGTTAATGATATCTGTGTCACCTGAATTCCCAGACAAGAATCAGGCAATTTTTTTTCATTCAAAGTCTTTCGTTATCAACTGCCAATGATCAACAACAAACATTTTCTTATTCCCCTACTTGTCTCTTTGATTTCAGCTGTTGTCCCTTTGTTAAACACTCATGATACAATTAAGAAAAGTTTGCCTGCCTCTATCTTCTAGTTAGCTGGCATCCATTTACAGAAAGAATTAACAAGCAAAGATGAGAACAGTGAATTAGGAATTTTGTCAACATTGTACCACTGAGCATGGTTTGAATTTCTGGGATGAGGAATTATCATTATTTGCATGTGGACTACTGCCCTCATCTTTGTTGCATTTTCAAGTTTCAACCCTTGTGCCTTCATAGCACTTGTTGATTTGGATAACCTTCAGAGAATTTCAAACTAAACGTTTTATTTAATTTATTGGGCTAGATTATTCATGTTCTGTTGGCCATGTCTAGTCTAGTTCTTATTTGATATTGCTCAGTTATTGCTTGCCTCATTTCTATTTAGCTCAAGTCCACACTGTCTGACTCAGAGATTGAACTCACAATCACCATGTCACCAAATTCACAAGGTTATTGTCCTGTAGAACAATTTCTTTTTTTTTTTTAAATAAATAGATTCAGGATACTCCTTGATACACGTTTGTGATATGACTTCTGCAAGAAAGGTGTCACCAAGGATGCTGGAAGCCATTTGGGATGCTTTTAATACGTTGAACACACACTTTCACAAGAAAATAACAACTAAAATTTCCTATTGCCCAATACCATTTTCTGTTCAGTTGCTCATCACCTACCCAACAGTTGAAATCTCCCAATGGTGGCAGATATCACCCAGGTTGGGAACCCTTGCACTGTATTATAAAACCCAAGGTATTTTATGGTATATTTTTTTATTGAGGTTACAATATTTGGCAAAAAAGCAGTGTGTATATAGAAGGTCTACAAAAAAGAAAAAGCCTTATGGCCAATATCTTTGAATATCAATGACAAGAGGCCATTCCTTTTCAACTATGCCATCATGGCTCTCCACAGTTTCCTTTCCTTTGTAGATCTTAATAAATTTTGTCTTTTTTTCTCTTTCCTAAACCATATTCCATTATTTATTTACTCTACTCACTAGGCAGGTTATGCAGTGTTTACCTCTCTCCCTTTTACCTTACTTTTCTGTAAGTATCATATTTTTCAAGCCTTCTTTCTTCATTATATGCTGTAAAAGTTTTGTGTTTCTGGTCTTAAGTATAAGTACTCTTTTTGTTTTCATTTTCTCTAAAATTTTGTCATTCCTGACATATTTGTACCATAATATTCTCAGCATCCTTCTGTAGACCACGTTTCTGTTTCCTTAAGTCTATCTGTGAGAAGATTGTCCAGCATTCACTGCCATAAAAGAGGACTGATATTACGCAACAGTTCAGTACTCTTTGTTTCTAATAAAATTTTTCTTTTTAATACTTTGCTTAGATTTTGAAGGAATGCAGTTTTGCTATCCATGTGACATCAGATTTCAGTGCCACACTGATGAAACACTAATCAAATAGTTGTACTTGTTTGATTTAGGTATCTCCAATTTTTAATTTGGGATGGGGGTGTTTGTTTTGTTAACAACCATTTTTTTTTTGCCTTCTTCCATTTGATGTTTAGTCTTTTTTTCTCACTTTTATTCTTTCTGTAAGAGTTTGTGTAGGTTGCTTCCTGTGCCTGCTATCAACACTGTGTTATCTGCATATATCAAGATTGTTCTGATGCTTTTGCAATAAATTCCTTCATGATTTTCTCACAACATAAGTTATCCATTCAGTCCTTGTGTATAACAGCAAACATTATGCTGTTCTAATTAATGGCTGACATCTTTGACCTTAACCAAGATTTTATTAAGCACATTACACTAAAACTGCGCAATGCAGTTGCTGAGACAAGTGGAGCTGATTTATAAAATTTCAAAAAAATTGGGCAGAAATGTATCTCAGGCAAAATTATTCTGCTTTGTTTAGGTTTCAAATGTCACATATGGTGGAGACTTTTGAGACATTTCTAACTTGAAAAGAACCCCTCTTTGACATGCAGGGGTAACTCAATATTAATAAAGAGGGACAATTTATACTTAACATCTACTAGAGTGCATCCCTTCCTACCACAATTACAGCATTAAATGAACATTGAGAAATTTTTTGAAGATCATCGTGATCTAACTTTTTTATTTTTTTTAATCATTTCATACGAAGCAAGGTAATGAAGCCTCTAAGATGCAAGTGTGGTCGTGGGGAGGTACTAAGAGTATGATTTAAATATATTCCTGAGATCAATCTTCTCACATTTTACAGATTTAAATATTTGAGAAATTAAACTGAATTGTAGAGAAGAATTTGTCTTGGTTATTCTGTTAGTGCTATGTAACAGAATTGGATCAACTTGACAAGAGTTGCATGTGGTGCAATAAGCACTTAGAGTTTTAGTTTTGTTTAATGGCATATCAACCTCTGTGGGTTATTTAATGCTAAAAAGGTTTAAGGTATTTTTTTTAATGTTTAATTATAGTGAGAAGTTTGATTTAATCAGATTTTAATGAAAAATTTTTATTTTTAAAATTTTTTTTATTTTAGAAAACTGAAGATATCTTCTAGTTTTGTATTAAAAAAATGTTGTGCTGAATTTTTTTTTCCTTCAAAATGTATTATGGCAATAATTTTTCTCTTCTTTTAAAAATGTGTTATGGTAACAATTTTTTTTTCAAAACTGTATTGTTGTTAATATTTTTCCTTCAAAAAATTTTTTTCTATAAAGTCCTTTCTTATGTATGTATTCCTATAAAATTGTTTTTTATGATTTCATAGTGTTTTGACCACAGTTTGGGGGTTAACTATTTTCCCATAGCTGGGACCCTAACAGGTGCTACCACTCCGGGTTAGGGCGGACCTGGAAACAACAGCAATTAAGAGGTGGTTCCATGCTCCTCACAACCTCCCAATCAGAGGCCTTGCTGCTGGATGCAGTTTACCCTCATACCCAGGACCTAAAGCACTAGGAATTACACCCTCTTCCGCAATTGCCTGTTGGGAGAGAACATTCTACTTAGAGTAGGTGATGCTAACAAAATTTGCATACAAACAATACTAGGCAGGTGTAAGCTAACAGTCAGCATGGGTCTGGGACCAAGAGAGCTATACAACACCAGCTTTTTCTCAGTCATAGGGGAAGTGCACTCGGTGTGTGGACAGTCAGAGGTTTGCATCAAAGTGTTAGTTTACATTTTTAGTTAAAGAAAAACAGACAAGATGAACACATTTTATTCAAAGTTGGAGAGTTAAAGAAAAAAATAAAATAAAATATGGGCAAAATATAGCAATATATTATTAACTTGATTCACTTTTTGTATCAATATTGATCATTATTTTAACAGTGTCCCAAACCAGAGTCATTTATAAAATTCACTTCAACAAAATTCTAGTGACTTTACCAACAAAATGAGGTAGAAAAAGCAACTATCTAGAATTAATCATTAGTTTATTTTTTTAATCATTTCACTTCAAACAAGGCAATAAAGTCACAAAGATGCAAGGGATTACTTAGTCTGAAAGAATACGAGAAAAAGAAAAACATTAAGGAGAAAAAACAAAAGAACAGGAATTAAGAGAGATTGACATTGATTGACAATGCATCTAAGTCAAATTTAACTAGAAATCAGAAGTGGGAGACAAGAAACTGTTAGCATAAAACTTTTGGTTGCATCTAGCCGTTTGCAAAATGAGACCTAGTTGCCAATCTAGTATTGCACTTAAATTTATAAAATCTAGGTGCCAAAGAGAAAATCTTATCAGAACAATTACCATGAAAAAAAAAAAAAAATATATATATATATATATATATATATATATATATATAACAAGCACAGGGAAGATATATTAGAAAGTGACTGAAATTAAAGTGCCAGATCAGGATTGATAATATTGTAGATTTTTCTTTAAATTTGATGAAAAATATCTAAGTATCTAGAAAAAGCACCAGACCAGATGTGGTAGTAATATGTTGGCCAAGATATTTCAATAATGCTCTATAAAATACCATTCCTATCAGTTTTTCTTTGTGTACGTTGCATTGAATAAATATGTCCATTTACAGAGTCTTGTAAAGCTTCTGATGGCAAGCCATTGTTGCATAGCAAAAGACTCAAAGTATTATTCAATGTCAATGGTATCGCAGCTATAGCAGTCAGAAAAATAATAACTGTTCAACTTTCATAATTTGCAAATTTGTGAAATTTTGAAGAAAAAAAAAAAAAAATCGAACAAGTTAATTTCATTTACAAAATTCTCTTCTTGCCTTCAGTACAATTAACGGCTTTTGTTCTGTAAGAATTTGGTGGAAAAAAAAAAACAAAAAAAAAACGTTTTCATGAAGGAGGCGTTTTCAATTTGTGTGATGAATTGTTTTATCTTAGGTTACATTAGTCTTCATCCGTGTGGCCACAAAATTTCTTGCTATAAAAGAATCCCCATTGTACTCAGGTAAGCGAAAAGGCCTAGTCTTTGTTTTTGGTGCCCTCTTGCCTCGTTATCAAGCTGGCTTCCTACAGCTTGTGTAACTTTCTTTCCACATCGTTCCGCAATTAAGTGCTTCTCACTTTTCTTACGTTCCATCCTTTGCTAAGTATTTTTAGTTTTTTTTTTTTTACTTCTGCCCAGAATTAAAGACAATACCAGAAATTATTTGAAAAATGTTTTTCACCATAAATTTGGATTAAAAAAAAAAAAAAAAATTGTACCCATAATAGAATTAAAGTGAGGTAAATAGAACCAAACAATTTTTATTATTGTTATTAATACATCAAGATTAACAGCTCATTTACTATTTGTTGTCACTTGGAGCAAGAAATGGCTTGTTAATTTTAATGCCTCAAAAAAAAACCAAAAAAAAAACTGGTCTCTTTTCATTATCTTAGAGTCTCTTTTGCATCTATCAGCACAGTTGATGCTAATCCCCAGAAAAGTGACTTATTGGTCTTTCTGGGGCTATTTTTTCTGCTGACATGAAGTGGAATCACTTGCTAGGTTTACTTCTAGGAACATTGGTTTATTGAATATTGCTGCCACATCTGGCCTGGTGCTTCAGCTATGTGTTTAGAGATTCTTAATAATATACAAAAAAAGAATGTGCAATGTCTTTGGCTCTGACCTGGCATCTCGACTTCAGTTACTTTCCAAGTACCAAAGTATATCTTCCTCAAAACTTTTCTATAATATTTTTAGGGCATCCACTTTGAAGAATAGAGATGTAAGATGAAGGGTATTTGGAAACCAAGTAACAACAAAACCATAAGTAGGTTGTATTTGATCTATATTAACTTTCATCATCATTTAATATCTGTTTCCATGCTAGCATGGACAGGGGTTTTCTAGATGACTCTATAACTGAACAATCATGAAAATATTGGAGCAAGTTTTTACAGGTGTATGCATTAACATCAACCAGTTTTGGAAACTGGAATCTCAGTGTTTTTATTGAGAAACCACTTCTAGGAAGAATACCTACCAACAGTCATGCTTGAAATCAGATGGTTCTGGTCTGTCTTTGGCTGGAAACAGTCTTGTCCATCATTATGTTTTTATGTCATCCACATGTTCAGATGTGTAGATGGCTGAGCTGTCAGACTAACATAGCAGAAGTTGTCCCATTTGTCACCTACCTGTCCGCCCAGATGAACAAGCGAAACCCTAAATAAAAATACATTTTTTATAATATGGGTAGTTTCTCAAAATGATGTTTGTCTTTCACCTTGTTTCCCTGTGAGTATGCAGTGGATCTCATGTGCACCAAGCTTTTGGTGCATGAGATCACGAATTGAAAGCTAACATGGAGTAGTTATTGACCAGTCTGATGGAAAGCTCGCACGAGGGTTGTATTGTATATCTACAAATTTGCAGTCAATTATTTTCCTGATACTAAACTGACTATTCATCCTTAAAATTCTCAATATTGTGGCAAGTATCCAAAACGTTGTAGCTGAAAACATCTGTACTGGTGAAATATCATCAAAATACTCATTCTTCACTTTACTATTAGTCAGTCAGTTAAGTGCCATATGTGATACACGCTTGGGCGATCATGTCTCGAAAGAGACATGACTGACTGAGCATATGATTATCCCGCAGTAGGTTGCCATTGCTTTCTGCAGTAGACTGGTTGCTGACCAAGGCTATAGAACCCAATCTGTCCTGCTATTTAACCCATAACTGGAAGGAAGAGACGGATTAATACCTTTCCCAAGGGTATTTGCACGTAAGTGAATACAATGGATTCAACTGGAATTTGAACTTGGCTCCCCGGTTTCTCGTTCCAAGCCAGTATCCACTGTACCACAACGCACATAGTACCCTGCATTATTAATATTACATCCCTTTTCACTGCATTCCTTTTTCAAGGCTTCTTAATTGCAATATCCTTATAGTTAATTTCACTCAAAGTCATTTTCTGTTACCATAGAAGGATATGACAAAACAACTATGAAATTCAAACACACGACTGTTCAGGGATCAGAGTCACTTACAGTGGCAGGATAAACTTTTTATACAAATAAAGCAAATGAAGTCACATTCAGAGTGATAAAGTTAACATTAAGCATAGAAAGTTTCTTTTCATATTTTAAAATTGGGAATCACTTAACAGAAAGATATTGTTAGAAAGAGTAAAAAAATGAGTACTGAACTGTTATGTAGGGTCAGTCTTCCTGTATGACAGTGAATGCTGTACAATCTTCTCAGATTAAGAAAATCTTGAAGCAACAAAAATATGGTTCTACAGAAGAATGCTGAGAATACTCTGAACTAAACGAGCAAGTAACAATGAATTTTTACACAAAATAGAAACAGAAAGGATACTTACACTTAACATGAGGAAGAGAGAGCTGAGATTTCTGGGGTACATAATGAGGAAGGGGGCTTGGAAAATTTGATACTCACAAGACAGATTGAAAGTAAGAGGGCCAAAGCAATGCACAACTTACTTGGTGAGCTTGAGTGAATGGATGGCAGAGCAGGATTTGAGAGGAATGGTAAAAAAAAAAGTTATTAACAGTTGCAAAGGAGGGGAAATTGTGGAGAGCTATGATTGCCAAAGTCCAAAAAAAAAAAAAAAAAAAAAACATGGCACATAAAAGATGATGAATTCACATTCTAATATCTTTCTGGAATTTATTATACATTTCCTGTTAATGAAACACTAAAAGTAATGTATTGGCAATGTTACATTAATCCATCTCTTCTTCCTCCAGCTATGGGTTAAACAACAGGATAGATTGGTTGGCAAACAATATCACAACCTACTGCGAGAAAATTTTCTTCCTTGTCAGTCATAGACTGAAAAATACATGATCGCCCAAGTGTGTATCGTGTATGGTATTTTACTGACTGATGAAATGTTGCAGAAATTTAGCAATTTCATTAACTAGGTAAATGGTAATTTTCATTTAGTTTTAAGGTATTTTAAATTGTACAAAATGACAATGTAATTTAGCAGCTTTCTAGAACAGTTGTCATTTTATGAACCAAAAAATGATGCATGAAATTGACAGCCAGCAAGAAATACCTAATTATTGCAGACTATTCACCTGGAAAATCATCCTGGGTATGATGATAAACTACATCTGGCAGCAAGGCCTCTGATAAGGAGATTGGAGGCTTTGAGGAGCATAGAACTACCTTTTAATTACAACTGTTTTCAGTTTTAACCTGACCCAGGGTAATAGCCCCTGTTGATATGGACAAATAGTGAATCCCCAAACAAACAAACAGTATATTTATGATCTACAAAATATACATGTAAATAAAACATACCTTACTCTGAAAGTAAAGAATTATATACAAAATATCTGTAAGAGAAAGTATGAAATTATATAAAATTATTCAGACTATTGTCCTCATCTTTGTCGTCATTTTTACAATGTTTTAGCTGTTGTATGCTCCAGCCTTCTTCAAGTGCTAGGAATTTCAAACCAAACCCTCAAGGACACATGGCCCAGTGGATATAAACACTGGTTAGTTCCAGTGACTTGACCCAAAGAGATGCAAGTTCAATACCAGACTACAGCAGTAGTGAACAAATAACATCGAGAGTTAAGTAAGAGATAACTAGATGGCTACCAGAAGTGGCACCACACATGAAATGAGAACGATATACCTCAGTGATTGTAATAAGGGGTTCGGTTCAAAATTCCTACCTGAAGAAGGCCGAAGCATACAACAACTGAAATGTTGTAAAAATGACAACAAAGATGAAGACAACAGTCTGAATGATGTAAATAACTGTAAATACTACCTTATCTCAGAAATATAGACAAATGCATAAAAAAAGGGTTTAAATTTCAGCATTAAATTCCTAATAGGGGATCATATGCTGCAAAATATAATTAACAAACCCACAAACATTAAAGAACCTTTTCATGACATTAGTCTATATAATATCCTATAATTTCTTATAGAAATCAAACTCAATTCCAAAATATAACTGCAACAAAACTACAACATAAAACACACATCTCATTGCCTCTGGTAATCATGTCTGCACAAATATGTGCAAAAGCTGAGTATCATCTACCATGTATTCAATTGTGAAAGCAGAATAACATTTTTATTAATTCAAAGCTGTCAAGATTATATTTCAGTAATAAATGACCCATAAGGGGTTGATATGCCATTAAATGAACAAATCAATCATCTGGAAAAAAGCACCATTAAAAGACATAGCAATGTTCCTTCCTTCGATCATCAATGCTTCTAATAATTTGCATTTAAACAGGAATACTTTAGTGGTAACAAATGGTCAAATGAAGCCCCATGTTTCATTATATATAAAACAACAAATAGGCTGAATAGGATTTCAAGATTAAATCTTTAAAGTATTTCCCATTATGGGTTATGGTGGGTTGAAAATGGAGAGCCAATATTTATGGAGCAGATTTGGGCAGGTAAAATGGAAAAGGATCATTTAAAAAAAAAAAAAAAAAAAAATTTAATTTGGGGTCTCCAGGATTATATTTTTAAATGTGTAACTGGCTTTCCAGTTACTATTGATTTTATCATTCATTCAGTCAGTCAAGTGCCATCACATGTTACACACTTAGACAATCATGTCTTAAAAGAGATATGACTGATTAGCCAGAAGATTTTCCTGAAGTAGATTGCCATTTCTTTCGGCAACAGACTGGTTGTCAATCAAAGCTATAGAACTCAATCTGTTCTGCTATTCAATCCATAGCTGGAGGCAGAAGAGATGGATTCATACCTTTCCCAAAGCTATTTGCAATTAAGTAAATGCAATGAATTCAACTGGAATTTGAACCTGATTCCCCAATTTCTCATTCTAAGCTGATATTCATTACACCACAATGAACATCCTTAATTTGACATGTTATTTTCAGGCCCAGAGCATCATTTTTGATTCTCTCATTTATGAACATGTCCCATTGTGAAATTTTGGCATTAAAGTGAAAGCAAAGGCTGAAGCAAAAGGAGCAATTTTCTCACAACAATACAAAATAAATCTATTTGGAAAAAGACAATGAGCCATCTTTTTAATGATGGGAAAATTTTGCTGAAGTCTTTGATCGACAGAAAAATGCTAAACCAAATTATAATTTTACCTTGATGATTCACTTTGTGTTCAGAGAGCTCCATTTTGTTGTTGTTCAGCAGAAACTACAACTGACAGAATTGTGGGTCAGGTAATTAAAACATTTTTTCCTTTCTTTTGACCAGATGTTTTCACTGCTTTCTCAAGATATTTTGAAGCTTTCATCCTTCTTTATGGCAGCAAATACTGAACAACTGTCTCACAAATGAAACAGGAAGGTAGTTAAAATATTTAGGACACTTCATGAAGAAAAGGGGGTTTGAAAAATGTTACACTCACAGGGCATAATGAAGACAACCGAAACAGACAGGAATTTTGAAAAATCTACCCCCCAAACTTGTGTAAATGGATGAAATGGAAAGGATAGTAAAGGATAGCTTAGAACTACAAAGAAAAAGAAGTAGTGGAGAGCCATGATCATCTATATACTGAAGGAACATGGTTCATAAAAGATGATCTTTAGTGGTCCTGCACATGGTATATTAATACTGAAAAATTAAAATGTGTCTAACTTCAAGGGGGCATAAAATTACCGATTTATCAAGCTTCCAAAATCAAAAAGAAAATGAAATGCCACTTTTTTTGGCACCAGCACAACACAACCACATATATGGTAATGGTAATATTAGGCATTTCCTTATAAGGAAACATTTGGCATTCACTGACCAAACAGCTTGTATATCTGTCAGTTAAAATTTATAAAATATTTTGAAAAAAATTTTCAGGAAAATAGGTTTCTAAAGTTCACTAGCTGTTATCACTCTTTCCAGTACTGATAGGGGTTTCCTTCCTAACCTTTTGTTTTAAATACTGTGGAATGTCAGCATCTTCATCATGTCATTATTTTCTCTTCCCGTTACCAGTGCTATCCATTTTAGTTGTTTTTGTTGAAATTCCTAAAGTTTCTATTGGTACAGTTTTTATCTGTGGTTCTGTAGTGCCAGTCCACAATGTTCAAAGAAGAAGGGTCTTTGCCAAAACCCACAGGCTTCACTTACTCAAAGCCATTTATAATTATTATTGTTGGTTAGATGGTTGTTTTAGTTTAGCTTCATATCAACGTCTGTGGGTTATTTAACGCTGAAATCTAAATATTCTATACACTTTTTTTTTTGTGGTTGGGAGGGATATAACAGTCTTAGTTATACAAATTTTACTAGTTAACCCATAGATGGAAGAGAAGTGGTGGATTAATACTTTTCCCAAAGTTATTTACACATAAATGTATAAAACTGAAACTGAAATTGAAGCTCTCCAATTAATGATTCTGAGCCATTATTCATTATACCAGCTGCACATCCAAGCTTACACCACCTGCATATACAAGATTACATCACCTGCAAAACAGTTGTATACAGCTAACAGTTTAGATATTCCGGTAGGAGTTTTGGTGCCATGCATAACATCCATAATAAAGACTTGATCTGATGGGGCTATTTAAAAACATGACAAGTTTTCAGGTAAACATTTTGGTTTTGTAGTATTGGGTGAAACTGCACCATACACTACCTATTCTAGGTTAAATTTCCTTTTCCCCGAGACTAAATCTAAATAAACTTATTTATAAATGGAACTGTGTGTGTGTGTGTATGTGTGTGTGTGTGTGTGTGTGTCCATTACCTATAGACTCCGAAACAGCTGAACCGATTTTCTTGAAAATTTACACAGTTGTACTATAAGCATCTGCAAGTGTTCTTAGCTAGGTTTTGTGTTGAGGTACCCCCGATAAATATCGAAAAAATGATAATCAAAAAAATTGGGTTATAGAAGGAGTGGTCTGATTTTAATCAAATTTGGTACACTCATAGACAAAGACATAAGAAACAATATTCAGAAGTTTCAAAGTTGCAATTCTTACAATAATGCAGAAAATCGGTAATATATATATATATATATATATATATATAATAGAAATAAATAAATACTGTCAAAAAAATACATTTTTAAACTTACAACTTTTTAGTAGTTTTTCCTATAGGGGTAGAATCGCAGACTGATGCCGATTCGGTCGGGTTTCAATCCTGGGTTAGGAAGCGACCGGAGTCTAAACTGTACTGATGAGCTGTAATACAGCGAAACAGATCTGTCTGCAGATGACTATTATATATATATATATATATATATATATATATATATATAAGGCAAGATGTGTGTGTGTGTGTCAGTTTATCTACCTGTATGTATTTTTTTCAGCCCTTTTATTTTAGTTTTTGCTTCAAGTTTGGCTGTAAGTAGATATAATTGTAGTTCTTAGTTTCAGCCATGATACCATTTACTCAGAGGACTTATTTAGCCTTCAAAATTCAGTTTACGACGGAAAACTTATTTGATATCGATACCAAGAAATCAAAATTTGACTTACATCCATTCATTTTTCTTTCAGTATATGGTTTCGCTTTAACTAGAAACAACTATTGCTTTTTAGTCTTTCGTGTCAACGTCCAAAGAGTCCGAGCTTCAGGATCATGGATTAGTTTTAAAGCTTATGTTACAACTGAGCAACGCCAGGCTATACTGCTAGTTTGTTATAATTATTCCCTATTGAAAAGTTTGGTAGTTATTAATTCTGTATCCTAGAGTTTTGTTTTTCAGGGTAAGCACCAATTCCAGATCATTGTCTCTGTTTCAGAAAGGTTTACCTTGAGTCCTATTTCTTGAAGCACTTGGTAGAGGAAAACACTTTAAACGCATTAGTGTACGGATTACTTATAACAGATTTAGCATAGGAAATAAGTTGAACACAGGATTGGTTGTGCCCAGAGTACTTTGTCATGTACTACAGTCATGTACATAAATAGCCTCATCAGATCTAGACTTTTTAGTGTCCAATAGATTCACAAATGCCTAAATGATCATCTTCATATATTTTTTTCAAAAGATAAAGGATTGTTAATGGCTTCAAATGAATTAATCCAATAACTCTTAAGGACAATCCTTCATCAGATCCTATAGATCTACAAAAATCATACATGAAGAGCTTTAACAAATAGCAAAAACCATATCACTTGAGGATTTCTAACAGCAGCAACAACTTAAATACACAGCATGTGTACCTCAAAGATATCAATATTTGAAAACGTGATAACAGTGAACTTGAGAAACCTATTTTCTTGAAAATAGTTAAGAATGTCTTTGAGTAAGAATAGTCTGTGGGTCTTGGCATAGATCATCCTTCTTTGAACAGTGTGAACTGGCACTACAGAATCACAAACAAAAGAACTCTACCAAATAATAGCAGCCACATCACTTGTGCCAACAGCAGTAACAACTAAAATGGATATCACATGTAACATGGAAAGAAAATAATATAATCAATATGTTGACATTCCACACTACTTCAAATAAAAGTTTAGGAAGGAAATACCCATCAATACTGGAAAGACTGATAACAGCTACTGGACTTAGAAAACCTGTTTACCTGAAAAATTGTTTTAATACAAAGATTTTATAAATTTCAGGTGGAAACAGTACTGGTTGCTTGGGCAATGAATGCCAAATGTTTCCATATAGGGAAATGGCTAATATTACTATTTCTTTCAGCTGCCCTCAATATCCATTTTGGTTGCACACTGGGTCAGAAAAATAATAAGCCCCAGCCATGATTTCTTCTCGCCTTTTGACTGTCACCAAACACTATGCACAATTTCTTTGATCACATCCTCACATAGTAGACGAGTCTTGTATTACTTTTCCTTGTATCAAGAAATCAACCACTACATTTTTTGTTGCATATTTAAAACTCCATTTAATGCAGTCCAATCTCATATTAGGTTGTCATATGAAATGACACTTTATAAGAAGTGTATAAAATATTTTGAAATGTTAAATGACGAATTTATTTAGTTGAAATAGGAACCATGTTGATGAATGACTATTCTCCAACATGCCTATAAATTCTTGATCCCATCTTTAAAAAAATTAACAGTCCAAAGGTTTCAATTACCTCTTATTGGAGAATGTTTTATTGCATATGAAAAGCTCAAAATACTTAAATAAGTGATAATCAGTAGGAGAGATATCAGGTGAATATGGAGGAAGAGGCAAAATTTCATAATTCAAGCTATGCAACTTATTTTGTTGATTGAGAAATGTGCAGCCAAGCATTGTCATGCAGCAAAATTGGATCATCCCTATTCACAAGTCCAGGATGATTCTTTTTCAATTTTTTTTGTGCATACAATCAATTTTTCTATAATACGAGGTTGCTGCTATTGTTTTCTTTGAGGCAAGAATGAATAATAAATAACCATTTTAAAAGACCACCATACAGTAAGTGTTAAGTCTTTTGGGTGCAGTGGTGGTTTTGCATATTGTTTTGGTGATTCACTTGCATCTAACCACTTGCTGACTCTCTTTCAAAGAGTATCCACCTCTTATCACATGTAATGATTCAATGCAAATAATTCCCCTCCCCAATCAGGAAAGCAATGGCAATGGTTTTTCTTGATTCTCATTTAGTTTAGGCAGAACAAATCTATCCAGTTTGTTTATTTTCCCAGTTGCTTTCAAGTGTTGAGAATGCAGGATATTTTGAATTCTGATGCAAGTTTTTGAACTGTAGTTCTTGGATTTTAATCAACCAAAGTATTCAATTGATCATATCTGATAAGGGCAAGACCACAATAGGTTATTTTCAAGACTATAATCTCCCAAACAAAACTATTGAAATCATCTCTGTAATGTTCTGATTTCAACAATACCATTACCAAAGACTGCCTTGATATTTCAAAATACTTCAGAGGAAAAATGAGCTGGTTTATACTCATACAGTAAGATTACTCAACATTGTTTCATTGGGCTTATGAGGAACAATATATTGAAAAATTATCTGAAAAACTCAGGAATTAGTCAATATTTTATATAATATATATATATATACACACACACTTACACTAAGGAGTTAGACAACTGGATCAACAACCAGACAAAAAAGTGTGTCATTTCATGTGTAACAAATTAATACTAGTGAATTGGCCTATAAGATGACTTGTAAGTTATTACAACATTGTATTTATCCAGTGTATTTACTTATTGCACAGAAAATAATGTTCTTTGTTTTCAAAACAAGTGATTATAATCTTCAATGGTTTCAGAAGATATGCTTTCTTCCTGTCTTCAACCAGTAAAACAGAATGATTGGTTGTAACAAGAAAAAAAAAATTTCAGTTCCTCAAACATGTCTTTCTTCTTTCCTTCCTGTTTTCCCTTCAAATGCTTTCAATATCTATCTCAGTTGCACATTGGCTCAAAGAAACAAATGAGCTTTTTTCCCCTCCCCTTTTTATCATCACTGATTACCATACCATAATACTTTCATACACAGACCTGCATACTTCCCAAGTTTTGAACATCTTGTTTTTTTGTTCTTTGTGTAATGAGTCCCTAACTTTGGAGTGGAACAATCTTGTACTTAGAAGTTGGAGCCTTAAACTTAATGTTCTTCTATCCTGCATGCTAATGCTGTCATATATGACATCATTCACTGCTGCTTCTCTTTTCTGCTGCTTTTGAAGCTTTGCTGTCATTTCTCTGTTTAGTACTATCTTCAATATGCTATTCATTTCTATGCTGATGATAATTATTGATACAATATCTTATTTTTTGCCATAATACTCAAAAACAAAAATTTCTCCCTTTAGATTTGAAATTCCTACTTTGGGAGCCAAGTACCTCCCTGTTGAAGGATCACTGTCCTAAAGGATTTGAAATTAAAGAAAAAACTAATTTGCTTTTGGCAATTCAGTTAGCAAAGATAGTAATTTTTTTTCTGCATGAGAGGTTAAATTTTGTAAATTTTTTTCGAAAAGCTTAAACTTAAGCCTTTGGATTAAACTTCAGGTATGATCAGTAAAACTCCATTTTTCAGAAAACATCATCTGGAATAAATTATGCTCCTTATGATGGTTTGAGAAGGCATCAGCCAAAATGCCATGCAACAAAGATGAGAATATTTATCTGAACAACTTGAGGAGTGATCATAAGGACTCATTTTCAGAATTTCAAATAATTGAATTTTTTTTTTTTACAGGTTATCAACCCTTAGTGAGTTATATAAAGCTGAAGCATATTTTTGGATTATAAGAATACATTGGTTTTTTTTTTTTGCAAGTGAATACAGAATAAACAATTGTTTGAGAATAACAATGATTATTCTAGGTTCTACTAAAGAGATGGATTCATACCTATTCCAAGGGTATTTGCTCATGAGTGAAAGTAATGAACCTGACTTGAATTTGAACTTGGCTCTTAGATTTTTCATTCTGAGCCTGCATTCTTTACACCACCTGCACATCTTTCAAATAATGAGAAAACTGAATAATACATCATCTAAAATATAATGATGACAGCAACAAGGATAAAAAAAGATCATCTTAATAACTTGTTAAATATAAATATTTGTAATTTTGCAAGACAATTTTGTTTGCAAAATTAAACTGTCAATGTAAAAAAAAAAAAAGAAAAAACGCCTATGATATCAGCCATATTTGAACATTTTAACCTATCTCATTTTCTTAGGTGCATATACAAAGTGTGTGAATGAAAGGATCTTAATAATTGACGAGAGACATTCATAATTTTTCTCAATACGCAATGAACTGGGGATGTCTTAAAGAGTAGGGTTTGGAAATTCATTTAAAAGGGTTAAAAGTGCAAAATGATCTTAAAGTTGGGGGGGGGGGGGGGCGAAGAAGCAAATAAACATACCCCACATTCTATTTGAGTAATGATTGATCACCTGATTATTTTTAATTGTTTTTTTTTTGTTTTATCAATTTTTTGCAGGTTGTTTAAAACCAGAAAATACCTTTAAATTGTAAGAGAATTTTTTGTAAGATGATAATGATTTACTGATAAAAGTTCTACTAATTAAAGTATAATTAGTGGGGGTGGGGGTAGAAAGAAGTGTATTCATATCTTTCCTAAGGATATTTTTTGTGAGTGAATATAACAAACTTGACTGGAATTGGAACTCTACTCCACAATTTCTAATTCTGAGCCATTATCCATTACACCACTGCACATCCAAGCTTACAGCACATGGTATTCCCAAGCAGTCACCTATCTCAGTACTGAGCAGGTTCAATGTTGTTCAACTTCAGTGATTGTACAAGAACTGGTGTTTCAACATATGATTTTAAGCCCCAAAAGTAATGGAAAACATTTTGTCAGTCAATGTAAGACAGAAAAATCAGACATTATAACTAAGAAACATTTGCCAGACAGGAAGATGTTTGATTAAAATAATAAATGAATGCAAATTTTATAATCTTGAATGGATTAAACCATGTAAAATTGTCATTATTTCTCCATAAGTGAAAAAGTTCAAAGACTTTACTGTACAAAATTATTTTGACATATTTGAGGGGAAATATAAATAAATAAAACAAAAAAATGTTTGCCTATATTTAGTAAAATAAAATAAAAAAAAAAAATATTTTGACTTATATTTAAAAAAAAAAAAAAAAAAAAAAAAAAAAAAAAAAAAAATCAACAAATATTTGATGGTTGACATTTTTAAACACTGGGCATTATTCAGATAGAAGTTCATAGTTGACATATAACAAAACATTCTAAAAACTTATCTTTCCAATATCAAGTTTTGCAAACATACCACTTGTCAGGGACAGAATTTCAATCATAAAGTGCTTTAGACCTTTTGTCATGTGTTCACTATTGTTACACTTTTCTTTCTTTCAAATAGTATTTTGTTTTCAAAAGCCTGCTTGCCTTTAAACTGCAGTAATCAGATGTTTTTTAAAACATTAACAATCTGTATTATCATTGAGATATAAGTTTATGAATAGAACTCATAACTGGGTATCTGCATTCCTAAGAAAAAATATGCTTTTGAACATTGCTTGCTGTGAAATTTTCTTTTTCAATTTGTCAGACCTTTCCCAATAGCCAAAGCCAAGTTTCTTGGGATGGTCAACATATTTAATTAATTACCTTATTTCCTTTTTGTAGATTTTCTAAAAATGTAAAAATAATATTGGCCTGACTCTGGGGAGTCTTACTTCATTAATGAATGAGTCAGAAACAGTTGTCTTCATAATCGATTTATTCAAGATTAGTTGTATAGGAAGGAATCAATAGTCTGTAGCTAGACATTCAATTATCATCTGAATTTTGACTGGAAATTTCCACTGTATAATGTTTAATCTAATTTCTAAGATTAATGGTTAAAAATGGTTTGGATCAAGTGAAGTCTGAGGCCCTTGGCAAATTGTGAACTGGCATTATAGAATCAGAAACAAAGAACTATACCAAATAATAGAAACCATATCACTTGGGGATAATGATATAATGATTACATTCCACACTACTTCAAAAAGGTTAAGAAGAAAAGGGTCTTCTTGGGCTAATGCTCTCAGTAGACATGAAGTGAAAAGACTATATTGAATCCATTGCTAGGTCAGTTGCTAAGAAAGTTGGTTCTTTTGTCATGCGAGACAATTTTTATCTCCAGAATCTATCATATGTATTTATAAGTCTACCATTCGTTCATACTTAAAATATTGCTATCACAAAAAATATGGTTTGGTGTCCTGCTATTTACCTTGAGTTGCCTGATAAAATCCAAGGAAGAATCAGCAATATTACCATTCCTGATCTGGCAGCTAGACTGGAGTCACTGTCCCACTACCATAAGATTACCTCCCTGTGGATTTTCTATAAATACTTTAATGATAATTGTTCAGATGAGCTCTTCATTATAGTACCTAAGTTTTTTGAATTTAAGCACAGCACTTGGCTGGTATCAAGATCTCAAATTTACAGTTGAGCAGGCTAGATGTAACTGTAATTTCTAAGCCAACAGTTTCTTTTCTCACACTTCTCACCAGTAGAACTCCCTTCTGGCTGCATGCTTTCTAGCTTTAATTTTCAAAAATTTAAATGTAATGTCAATCGCTATTTACTGTCCTTGTGTCTTAGTGCCTTTACTGCCTTCAGTCAGTTAAGTGCCATACGTGATACACGCTTGGGCGATCATGTCTCGAAAGAGACATGACTGACTGGACAGAAGATTATCCCGCAGTAGGTTGCCATTGCTTTCTACAGTAGACTGGTTGCCGACCAAGGCTATAGAACCCAATCTGTCCTGTTATTTAACCCATAACTGGAAGGAATAGATGGATTAATACCTTTCCCAAGGGTATTTGCACGTAAGTGAATGCAATGAATTCGGCTGCAATTCGAATTCGGCTCCCCAATTTACTGCCTTACATGGGTGAAATCAATTAAAAAAAGAAAGAATAAATAAAAAAAGTCCCTATCAATACTGGAAAGAACAATAACAGCTACTGGAATTGAATATTTTCCTGAAATTGTTTAAAATGAAAGATTATATAAATTTTATTCGCAAGTAGTATAAGCAGCTCAGTTAATGAATGCTAAATGTTTCCTTGTAGGGAAATGGCTAATATTATCATTACTGGATCAAGTGCACTGACAAAGGAGATGATATTTGAATACTTATTATTGTGTAAAATAATTTTTATTATTAATGCTATAATTCAGACTAAAAATCTATCTATTTTACAAGGATCTCCTAAATTTCAGATGACAAGCTGACAGAGTGGTATTTCCCAAATACCCAGTAACAATTACAGACCTGTAATTATATATAAGGAAAACTTTGTTTGCTCAATAAATAGGGAGTTGCGCTCTTAAAATATTGAGTGGTTGTGGTTATGTCTAAAATGTAAAATTAAAACCATGTTTGATTCTGAAGAAGAAATGCTTTCAATTTTAGTGAATTTCTGTGACAAGAGCAAATGAAAAATGTCTGCAAAATGCATTTTCAAAATTTATGATTTCACTTATTCATTGTGACATGTTTACTTAAATATTTTCTTTTATAGATTACAGATATAATAATTTTACAAATAAAAAATGTTTCTTGTTATTCTTAATCTTGTAAAGAAATAATTTTCATATTTAAAATTTCTGATGAATCTTAATTCAAGTTAATGATTGAATAAAATTCATTTGACACATTTTTTTGACTGATTGTACGTTAAAACATTGCCAAAAATATTGTATTATTTTTACGATACAAGTTATATTTTAAAGCTGGAATTGGAGATTCCATACTTTTTTGTCTGCAACAAATATTAGTTAGCCCATTCTTATTGAAAAATTCTGAAAATGCTAATGAATATTTGATGGTCAAATGTGACAACAGTCAAAACACTGACTGTAAGAAACACAAGGGCATTAGATCACACAAGTTTTATGTAAATATATTTTTCTCATCTGTGTGTGTGTGTCTCTCTCTCCATTCTAAGAAACCCTACTCCTCCGAGAAACAGTCTGGTTCCAAACAAAATTGGGCCACTTGTCGAACATTTGATGTATGCAAAGGTTTTTTGATTTGATTTACTGGGTACAGCAGAAATCACCAAAATGCTTAGAATTCACTAACTCTTCTCCTCCAAGATACCTTATGCGAATTCAGCCAAAATCAGGTAAATTGTAGATTAAGGTCCAAACCTTTGATGTACGCAGAAATTTTTTGAACAAATGTACAGGGTTTGTCAAAAATCAGCAACAAAGATAATTTTGGGTGGTCTTTTGCACACTTTTATGCATTTCTCCAAGATGCTCCACTCAAACTCAACCAAAATCAAGTCACTGGTAGATCAACACCTGGTGCCTTGATATGCAAACAAAACTTTCAATTGTCACACAGGGTGCAGCAAAAACGTAATGGAAAAATGTTGCTTTTTGTGATCATTAATTTCTCAGAAATACTTAGTTGTATGCCAACAAAAATCAGGTCATTTTTGTAGCTTCTACCTTATATGCCATAACAATTTTATATTTTCTAAAAGGTGCCAACTCCTGACATTGCAGAGACAATGCATCCACTTCTGCAACACAACATCATTGCATCACATTACAGACTCCTGTAATGCTAGCTCCCATTCTTCCAATCATACATTCCTGTTTATTGGCAAAATTGACCAAGCATAAATTCCGTTTTACGAATACAACAAAAACCAAAACTTACTTTGAAGTTTTTAACTTACATGTCACAGTAACCTCTGGAACTTTTGGAATAAGCACTTGACCTTTTCATTTCAACAAAGCCACTAAAATATCCCAAGCAACAGCTAGTCTATTTATAAAGTTAAATATAAATTCACTTATTACATTGATGATCTGAAATTTATGCATAAAATATCACTAAAAAACATTATTATATAATTTTTTAAATTGGGACTAATGTCCTCATCTTCATTGTCACAGGGGAATATGATGAATATGAAAATCAAAGCAATGTCAGGCAATTAAATTACAAAATGAAAACATTTCATGTAACACATTTTTTTCTCTAGAACAGGAGTGAGCAAACTTTTCAGTGCAAGGGCCACATTCAAAAATTCATAATTAAATTTTATAGTGCTACATTTAAAATAGATAGACAAAAAAGGATTTTAAAGAAAAAATGCAATTAATTTTTATTAATACTTTAAAGAACTGTAGAAGATTCATATGAAATGTATTCATTTGAGAGATAAAGTAACTCGGTTTAAACTTTAAAGGAAAACAAAAGTATTTTCAAGTAAGAGCTTCACATGAAACACATTTGAAAGACAAAAATTTGTTTTAAGAAAAAAAAAAGCAATTATTTTTTATATTATAAAGTAGAAGAACATTTATTTGGAAAATAAAGTAACTGTTTAAAGAAATAAAAAAAAATTATTAATTAACATTTTAAAGTGGAAACTTCAAATGAAACACAAAGTAACTCAATTTAAAGAAAAACATTATATTTTAAAGTAGAATCAAAATAACTCCATTTAAAGAAAAACAATTTCTCTTTCAAACTTACTAAGATTTAGTTGGCCGTATGAATTCCTTTCATGGGCTGTATGTGGCCTGTGGGTCATAGTTTGCCCACACCTGCTCTAGAAGGAATTCATTGGACCAATTAAAGGGTAAAAATAAAAGAAATTAGCTAAACTAAATGCATCTTTTAAAAGATAAAATAAATAAAAATTAACCACTGCTTATGGTTTTATATGTTCCTCTATCATTTCTATATACATACGGGGGTGGGGGAGAGAAAATAATACAACCATCTTGAAATTTCAAGCAAATTTTTTTCAAAATGGGGTAAGACCACCTTTAGCAGTAATTACATCTCAAATTCTGTGTTAAACTTGTACTAAGTTTGAATTGTTTCCATACATATGGTTTCATTCTTCAGCTAAAACAGTTTCCAATTCTTCCAATGATGATGATGATGACAGTGGAGGACAGAATCCTCACTTGTTTTTCTAAAAAGAGACCATAAATTTTCAATGATGTTGAGATCTGGAGACTGTGGTGACCAGATGTTCTACTTCACTAGAATGTTCCTTGTGTCATTCAGCTACAACTTTAGCAGTATGAATGGCATCTTGAAAATGATCTTCGGAAACAGTTCCTGAACCATAGGATGAAATTGATCATTTAAAATTCTTAAATAGTTCTGACTGTTGATTTTAATTAAATTATTTAAATAATATCTGTAAAAAAAACAAAAAAAACAACAATTTAAGCAAAAAAGAAAAAAAAAATGAAATACTACTAATATTAAACAAAAAAAATAGACAAAATGTTGACAGTTTATGGTACAAGGTGTTTCCATTATTCTGTCCACACCTGGGAAGGGACTGCTGCATGCTCACAAAGTACGACAATGAAAAACAAATGTCATGTCTAGAAATAATATGAACTATTTCCCACAGTATATATAGGGTGTTTTATTCAGGGTGTTGCTTGCTTGTCCAGGTGGGTGGGCAGGTAGATGATACTTTGGACAGCTTATGCTATGTCAGCTCTTCTCCTTACCAACTCATTGACTCTTTACATATCCCAACATACTAGATGGCAATATGAAATTCAGACTTCAAATTTGTGTGGTAGACACATCTGTCCCGAACAAAGAGAAGACCAGAACTCTCCTTGATCCCAAGCATGACTCTTGATATAAACCAGCACATGGATATACCCTATTTCCAGTTTTGTACCACTTGATCTCCACAAATCCCTAATCCACTTCTTTATTTCCCAATTCCCCTTTGGTTAAAGCAGTTGATGCTTAGAAGACCAAATTTCAAAAGGAAGAACCACCTCACTCAAGAATGAGATAAAACCACCTTTTTCAGAAATGTTAATTTAATGTAGACTTTCATATTTCTTCTGCAAATAAAAAAGATTCTACAAGAGTAATCTTATTATTTATACCATGACAGCCGCATGTAAGGCAGGTTGTTGTCTCTTACATATTCTGTATTTATTAGCTTGAGTCATAAACAAGTTTTGTTTTTACTTATTAACTTTATTCTTAAAAAAATAAAATTTTATTTAATTATATGTTCATTATTTACAACGATCTATGGCCACTTATGAAGCAGCTTTTTGATAATTTTTGAGCTAAATTTCACAGGTTTTCCTGTAAAGCAATGTTTTCAACAAACTCTTAAACCTGAATTTCATTAGAGAAAAAAAATTTAACTTCAATGTGCTTTCTAATTATCAAAAAATAGAAAACAAAATCTAAAAAATAGAATAACTTTCTATTATTTGAAAAAATGTTTTTTGAAAGGGAAACAAGTTTTTTCTAATTGAAAAAATTTTTTTTAATTTCTTAAGTTGAAGAAAAAAATTTTTGTAGTTAGCAAAAAAAAAAGGGAATAATCTGTTAGTGCAGGGTTTGGTGAATAAAGTGGGTGAAGCATAACAGACAGAATTCAAAAATTTTGTCCTAGTTTATTCTTGCTGTATGCATTCT
The DNA here is from genome assembly GCA_037127315.1 of Ascarosepion bandense. Classification (NCBI taxonomy): domain Eukaryota; kingdom Metazoa; phylum Mollusca; class Cephalopoda; order Sepiida; family Sepiidae; genus Ascarosepion; species Ascarosepion bandense. The sequence continues at coordinate 821,406 of JBBBDQ010001835.1, read as the reverse complement.
TGTGTTGTTATGGAGAACATTTTTTTTCTTTTGATGATAACAGGTTACTTTTCAGCCATACTTATAGGTTCATTGCAGCTACAAGATAAATAAATGATCATTTTTTTTAAGAGAACTTTAAATGAATAATAGCCAATAATCCCACCATGCATACAACATTATTTTTTGCCAAGCAGCTCAGCTGTTGTAGAGAGTTAGCCTTGTCAATCCACTGCCTTTTTGCTTTGAACTTTGTTGCATGTAACACATTTTTACCACTTGTGATATATTTAAGGATATTAGTTAGGATGATACATTTGTTGACACTACAACCCTTGTGCCTGAAAAAAAAAAAAAAAAAAAAAAAAAGTGGTGGGGGGGTCCCCCTGACACAGCCATTATTATAACTACCCTCACTCAGCAATGTTTACTGTTTTAAAAAGTGATGGTTAGAATTGTAATAAAAACTAAACATATGAAAGTGAATTGCATATTTGCTTTGTTCTTGAGAATTGAAAACAAAAATTTATTAGATTGCTTACTGGAATGGTTGACAAAACATTGCCTAATTGTCAATTGATTCAACTTTATAAAATAGTAAATAATGTTTTCCTTTTAGTTGGTTCACATATTTTAATATTTTAAAAAATTTATAAATAAAAAACTGTTTTCATATTTCTTTATAAATTTGTAAGTGATAAGCATAGCATTAGTTTTAATTGTATTAGTTTTAGCATGTAGTAAATATAAAATTATTCTTTTTAAAAAATAATCTAATAAATAAATGGTGTTTAATATTTTTGTTGTAAATTCTCAACAAAAAAATGTATAAATTTACTTTCTTTATACATTTGTTTTGTTATAATTCTAATCATTGCATTTTAAAACAATAACAATTGCCAAGGAGTGAAGGTAGTTAAAATAATAGCAATGTCAATGGAAAAACTTTTTGTGTTATTACAATTGGTTCCCAAAAACTAGCATTTCTGACTCAATCTAATATATTTCAACCAGTGGATATCATGGGTAGGATTTATTGCCCAAATCTGATAAAATTTTTGACCATTTCTGCATCATTAGTGACACAGCAAATTTTGACAACAGTAAATAAAACGAAAATCAAGGTTAAGGAAATAAATATTTTCTGAATTTCCATACACTTCAAAATCTAGGACCACATCCGGATGTTTTGTTTTTGGGTCACAATTCATTCTTGATTTTACTGTTTCTACAGCCTGGAATCAGATACAAGAAAAGTAATTTGAGAAACCTACTCTCTTGTCAAGCATCAGAATGTTATATTCTGACAATGGGGTGAAGAAAGGGGAAAAATAGAATCAGGCCTTTCATATAGAAGAGAAAAAAGTAGCTTTAGTTTTAACTTAAATTTGGTTTGTGGATTATTTTTTTTAGGATGATGTTTTATGTGTATTTTACAATACACATAAAACATCAGGAAAGAATGTGGAGAGAGAGAGAGAGAGATATGGTGGATAAAAAGGAAAAAGAGAGAGAGAGTAAAAAAAGATAAAAGTAGAAAGAATATGACAGTTGCATCTTGCTGTCATTTTATACACACACTGCTATAGATGGAATTAACAAGTGTGACCAGAAAATTCAATTATTATGTGTCTGGTGAAAATACCTTTAAAACCATCACCATTATTAATACCTTTGCCTTTTGAATTGAATTTGACATTCCAATTTTTTATGTATCTGTGTGTGTCGATAGCTTAGAGGTATAATCTCTGACTGATGTCAAATTGATCGGGTTTCAATCCCGGCTATAAGCAACTGAATGTTTAACCATACTGATGAGCTGTGAAACAGCAAAATAGGACTGTCTGCAGATTTTTATATATATATATATATATATATATATATATATATATATATATAGATAGATGTGTGTGTGTGTGTGTGCGTAAATATTCTTAGTTATAATCTAATAAAAGGAACAGTATGATTAAACAAGAGACAAGAGGAAAACTATATCCAACACATTTTGTTTACTGACAGACTTTATCAAGGTCAAATAAAAACTTTTTTTGCATGGTAAAGTCTGTCAGTAGACAAAATGCATTGATTAAAACAAAATATAATTTTCATCTCTCTTGCTTATACATCAGATTAAATAAATTGCAAACATTGTCTCCTTATTTTTAAAAAATCTGTTCATACTCACAGATAATCTTTTGTGTATTATAATTGGAAGATGTAAGAAATGCACAGTAACTTTTACAGTGGATTTTATTATCCATTTCTCAATGTTTCCAAGTACTTACAATCTTCTTCCGAGATCATCTTCAGGGGTTTAAGTTGAGGTAACAAAAAAAATAACCACAAAACTGTGTTGCTAAAAATTACTGTAAATTTTTCTTCTTGCTTTGAATGTAACAGTTGACAGTCATGTATAGCATTCATTAGAACATAAAAATTATCCATCATGGAATTTTTTTATGTTGTAATGATATGGTCATGCATGTGTTAAAAAACTTAAGTTGTCAATTAATAGAATCAGCTATGAATACTGTAATAAAGTTCTAAAATGTTTGTAAAAAGAACAGTTTTTTCCATGGTAATTACATTATTCACACTATTGTCCTCATCTTTGTTGCCAATTGTATGACATTTCAGCCATTGTATGCTCCAGCCTTCTTCAGGTGCTAGGAATTTCAAACCAAATTCTTTATTACAATCACTGGGGTATATGAACTCCATTTCTTGCCTTGAGCCTCTTCTGGAAGTCATGAGTTATCTCCCTCTAACCCTGGAGGGAGAAAGAGGATCATAGCCCCCTATGGAATAAAGTTGAAATAATAGATAGAGACCACCACTGGAAACTACATAAACTTAAGGAATTAGCACATATGCTGGATTACAAAAATCTCCTAAGCCGACCAAGCATAGAGATGAATACAATATGGGAACCAGTAATACGGAGTGTCAGAGAAAATCATTAGTGTCAAAATCGCAATATGAGCTCTGGTAAAAAATGCTTGAGAAAACCATTAATCATAATATTAAAAAAAGAATTGCAATATGAACTCTGGTGAAAAAAAAGGATTACTTTAGGTTTATAAGTCCCAAAAATTCAGTTGTTCTTGGGCCAGTGGAGATAGATGTTGGTTAGTTCCTGTGACTTGACCCAAAGAATTGTGAGTTCAATACCAGGCTACAGCAGTGGTGGACAAGTAACTGAGAGGGAGATAACTCATGACTACCAAAAGAGGCTCTATGCAAGGAATGAGAATGATATACCCCAGTGATTGTAATAAAGGGTTTGGTTTGAAATTTTTAGCATACAACAGCCGAGACATCATACAATTTGCAAAAAAGACTGCGGACAATAGTCTGAATAATGTAAATACCATGAAAAAAGCAGTTCTTTTGAGAACATTATTACAGTATTCATAGCTGATTCTATTAATTGACAGATTAAGTTTTTTAACACATCATTCCAACATAAAAAAAAAATTCCATAGTGATAATTTTCACGTTCTATCAACCGTTACATTAGAAGCAAGGAAAATTTACAGTAATTGTTAGCAACACAGTTTTATGATTATTTTTGTTACCACAACTCACACCCCTGAAGATGATCTCAACCTTTTTATATTAAATAATGAGGATGTTTACCCGATAAATATAGCATACCATAAAAGTATGTTTGAGAGAGAAAGAGAGAGAGGAGCACTGAAAAGATCAGGGTCAGCCAACACGCTGAAATATGAACAAATGATCAAACATCAGAACTATCTTTGGAAAGGGGGATCTTGATAATTAAAAACCTTTAAGTAACACTGTGTATATATATATATATATATATATATATATATATATACACAGTGTTAATATATATGCATGTACGCATATGCACACACACACACACACACACACACACACACACACACACAATGTATATAAGTAAGTGCCTTGAACATGCAGAGTGCAGCTTGCCTGAAGAGACCTGAGTGGTCGAAATCTAGGTAGAAAGTAAGTAATGTGTGTTCTGTTCTTTAATACATTGTTAGCTCTGCATATTCAGTTCATTTATGTTGCATGTGCATTGAGCACTTTTTCGAACTGGTCCAATCAAATGCTATTTGACTAGCGTGTGAACATTATACACACACATATATATATATATATATATAAAAACAGACAATGAAAGTCAATTTTCTTTTCTTGGTTTCAAACGAAAAACCTTAACTCCAGTCAACTATTTTACTCCTGTTTTTATAGTAAGTCCGACAGATCTGAAAATGTAAACCTGGTATCTTCTCTTGAAAATGTCTTTGTTTTGCAATGACTATCAGTGGCTGATATATATTTATTGTTTTGTGTGTAGTTAAAGTTAACACAACTAGTTTTAAATTCTAATGTTTTGATGGAATCAATTTCAACTAGCTCATGTTGCCAGGCATATCAAACATTTGGAACTGATTCTATCAAATAAAAGGAATTAAAAAAAAACTAGTTGCTTAACTACACACAAAACAATCTTTGGAAACAATGGAGTGTTAATTGAAAGTAACTGGGAAGAAAAAAAAAAAAAGAAAAAAAATCAGCTCCAATAACTAGTACATGAATTTAATGAAAATCATAAAAATGAGAAAATAGGCAGTCAATTGCTGAAATCTCCTGGCAAGTGAACTGAATGATTACAAAAAATGTTTATCTATGAAACACTGAAGTCGAGGTGCTGAATATTAGATCAATCAGCTAAGTAACAAATTTTATTTGTATTAAATCTCTGCTGGAGAACATATTTTCCTAACGAGATTTTTATGATAATTCAGGCTGATATAAATTTAAAAAGAAAAACAGAGCATCTACTCAAATATCAGTAGCCATTAAAAATAATGTTTAAACAGATTATATATATATATATATATAAATAAAAAGTACAATCTTTGAAATTTGGTAAGGTAAATTCCAACGAAGACTAACTCCAAAGAGAACTCAATGTCAAAATTTATTGTTAAATTTAACAGAGTATTATATTATATTCACTTTGGTCTGACGTGTGGTAGGAACCGCAAAATATGATATTACCAATGGATTTGTAAAAATAACCAACTTTTGTTTCTTGATTATCTATATAAACTTATTTATAAATGGAACTGTGTGTGTGTGTGTGTGTGTGTGTGTGTGTGTGTGTGTGTGTGTGTCCATTACCTATAGACTTCGAAACGGCTGAACCGATTTTCTTGAAAATGTACACAGTTGTACTATAAGCGTCTGCGAACGTTCTTAACTAGGTTTTGTGTTGAGGTAACCCTGATAAATATCAAAAATTGATAATCAAAAAAAATCAGGTTATAGAAGAAGTGGTCCGATTTTAATCAAATTTCATACTCATAGACAAAGACATAAGAAACGATATTCAGAAGTTTCAAGGTTGCAGTTCTTACAATAGTGCAGAGAATCGATAATATATATATATATATATATATATACATAAAAAAGGCAAGATCTTTGTGTGTGTGTGTGTGTGTGTGTGTGTGTGTCTGTTCATCTGCATGCATGTCTGTATTTTTTCAGCCCTTTTATTTTAATTTTTTCTTTGGGTTTGGCTCTAAGTAGGTATAATTGTAGTTCTTAGTCTCAGCCATGATACCATTTACTCAGAGGACTTATCTAGCCTTCAAAATTCAGTTTACCATGAAAAAAACTTATTTGATCTCGATACCAGGAAATAAAAATTTGACTTACATCCATTCATTTTTCTTTCAGTCTATGGTTTCGCTTTAACTGGAAACAACTATTGCTTTTTAGTCATTTGTGCCAATGTCCAAAGAGTCTGAGCTTCAGGACCATGGATTAGTTTTAAAGCTTTCATTACACCTGAGCAACGCCGAGCTATACTGCTAGTATATATATATATATATATATATATATATATATATATATATTCTAAACATATGCTGTTAAATATAAGAGACAATGAATGTCTATTATATTTAATCATGAGCCATTCTAAACGTCGTATTTTGGCTTTAATTTCAGCTGAAAATAAAGACAAAAATTCTCCAACATCTGGATAATTTTTTATTGATTTGCTTCTAAGCTTTCGACTCACATGAGCCATCTTCAGAGAGGTTATTTAGACTGAAATACAATAACATCCACCATCACCAACAATTTTATTTTGTGTTGACATAAAACTCTGCTTGGCAACGGCAATAGTTACCAAAAATAATAAACGCAGTTCTCAAATTAGCAATGCAGTTCTATGACGTCACAGCGTGTGATCACGCAAAATGACAACAAAACCATGTAGGCAAATGCAATGTAATGTGTTATGTCTGGATTTAAAGGTGATTTTATTGGATGTTGGTTGTTTAGATTTGATGTACATGGCCTCCAATATCTTCAAGTTCCTCTTACTGTGTGTATGAGTAAGGATCACCATATTGTTGACCAAAATCTGTCTGATATTACCTACATGTTTATGTTTTTCAGAGAAATGTTGTTTAATTGTACTCTGATCAGAAAGATGACATGTAAATCTACAGGAGAGTGTGGTTGTAGTAAAACCAATATATGTACTAGGTTTTTTATTAGTATCAGAGATGCAATCTCTGAATGGGCATGTAAATTGGTACACTATATTGATTTTTTGTAGAGAATTTAGTTTAGTGCTTGTAGGGTTATTAGAGACTATGAGGTCAATTGTTTTGAATTTTTTATAATATATAATGAGTTTAATTTGATTATTACTTACATATGTTTTTGAGAATTTTTTCATCTTGTTTATAATTAATATGTATTTGGTTGCAATAGTATAAGTTAATAGTGTTATGTTTATTTGGATATAAACCATTATTATTAATATTATCATTATTGTTAGAGCTATTGTTAATTTTGTTGAGATAAATTTTAATTTGTTGATCAATAACGTAGTTAGGAAATCCATTATTGACTAGTGTTTGCTTAATGTTGTGTAATTCTTTATAAAATATAGATTTGGATAAAGATATCCTTTGTGTGCATTGAAGTAAGTTTTTTATAACAGCTAACTTACATCATTGGGGGCAGTCACTAGACATGAATTTATGCTAGTTGGTTTCCTATATAGAAGTAGTAAATTTATGTGTGCTAGAATCAATGAATACATCAAGGAATGGGATTTCGTTATTAATATTAAGTTCTAATATAAATTTGAGGACAGAGTGATTTTCAAATTTGTTTTTAAGATATGTAATTTGATCGATATTCTTAGCTAAAACAAAGATGTCATCTATGTATCTTACATATATAGAGGGTTTATTGTTGTCATTAATTATTTTATTTTCTAGATTTGACATATAATAATTACAAAAGAGGGGACCTAAAGGAGATCCCATCGCAATACCATCTATTTGCGTATAAATATTGCCTAAGGGATCGAGAGAGAGAGAGAAATTAAAAAGTTTTGTCGGTTAGCCGATTGATGTTACCCTCAGCCTCTTGACTCCAGAGTCTTGTGGATGGACCTGCCAGAATTACTCCATCCACTCATCTTGGGTTTTCAGCAACTGACTGCTTACACTTGATTTTTTTTTTATATGCACTTGTCACTGGTTCGAGTTTATTGGGTGTGTGTGTACATTCACAATTACTTAAAATGTAAATTTTTGTGAATATCTGCATTTGAGTAGACACTATTCTAAACAGTGTTAATTTCATCTACTTAAATATGGTTATCCACCAAAAATGATGTTTGTATTAATAAAAATGTTACATGAAAAAAAAAAAATACAGCGAAACGGGCTTGTATGTTGATGACTATACACATATGTATGCATGCTCACCAGTCACTTGAATATACATGAACAAATGCTCCTGCATGCAAATTTCTAATCAGCCAATGAGGGGACAGCAGTTTTAATCATTATAGACAGTTAAACAAGGTCATGGCAATCTGCTGAATTTTATTTCATGCAATGGTATGAAAAAGAACGATGACAAGCGTCTCTGAACAATGTGATCGTTGGTACCAAGTGGGCTATTTCAAATATTTTTGGTCTACTAGGATTTTCACATTGACACACAAACACACCCAGAGGATTTAAAAAGAATGGTCACAAAAAAAAAATAAATAAATAAAAATAAAAATTCTAGTGAGCAACAATCCCATATTGATGAAGGAAATTGGAACAGATCAGTCAGAATAATTCAAGTAAAGCAGAAAGGCAACAACATTTTAAACACTCTTTATAATAGATGTATACAGAAGAGCATCTCTGCATGCACTACTACTTCAACTTTGAAGCAGATGAGCTACAGCAGTAGAAGACTATACCGAGTGCCACTCCTGTCAGATAAGAACAACAAACGGAGGCTACAATTTTCCAAGAATCACCAAAATTGAACAAGAGAAGATTAGGAAAACATTGCCTGGTCTGCTGTAGGACAAGAATTTGGTATAAACATGAAAGTATGGATCCATTCAGCTTTGTTTCAACAGTTCAGGCTGGTGATGGTGGTAGTAGTGTTGATGTCATGATATACAGAAATATTTTCTTGGCATACATTAGGATGCTTGATACCAACAAAAAAATCATTTAAATACCACAGCCTACTTAGGTATTATGGTTGACCACATATCCTAATTTATGACTGGTGTACTGATCCTCTGATTGGTCAATACCAGCTGGTCAATGCCCCATTCCAAAATCAGTTCCAAACTAGGTATTTATGATGACAATTATTTACTCTTGTCTTAATAGTATGTATGATAAGTCCAATAAAGTAAAACTGGAAACTGCACTTGAAAATTTACATACTAATCAGTTAACAGGGGCAAGAAATGACTTAGCAATTTTATTTTGGTTAAAATCTATCTTTTAATCATCATAGAAAATCATGTTTGCCTTCCATCCGCATGGCTGATGATGAACTCCAGGAATGCAACTTTTTGTGCCTTCTTGGTCTCATATTTTCCACTGAGATGAAGTAGAGTAAATATATTGAATCAATTGGAAAGTATGTTGCTGTCATGCTAGAGAAATTTTCCTTGTCAGAATCCATTTTGAATATTTATAAATCTACCATTCATTCATGCATTGAATATTTCTGCCATATCTTAGTCAAACATCTCACCTCACAGGGTCTTCTTTCAGATAAGCAATATGGCTTTCACTTCTCTAAGTCAACTGCTGATGTATTAACAACTGTTGATGAAAAAAATCTATCAAGCTTTAGATAAGAATGGTGAAGCTCGAGCTGTTGCTTCAGACACATCTCAAAGGCATTTGACAAACTTTGGCATATAGTTCTTCAAAAGTTTAAAGGTTATGTTATTTCGGGACAAATTTTTGAACAGATTCAATCTTTATTAAAATTACAAAATGAAAGTTGTCATAAACAGCCACTCTTCTAGATCTTTCTGTATTAATACAGGTTTTCCCAAGGCTCTATCCTTAGACTTACATTGTTCCTAATTTTCATCAATGACATTTCTGATGACATCAGTTCTCAACTCTGTATCTATGTTGATGACAACTATTTTCTCCTTAATGGTAAGTCTGGTTCGTTTGATATGACCAAATTGGCAGCTGAGATAAAAAAATGACCAACAATCTTGACTGGGCCAAGAAACATCTCGTTAATTTTAATGCATCCACAATGAAACTGGTCTCTTTTAATCTTCTGAAAGAAGTCATTTTGCCTCCCATGAACTTGGCTGATGCAAACCTCCAAGAGAATGATCCACTGCACCTAATGTCTCTCCTGACATGAAATGGAAAGATTATATTGAATTATTTACTAGGTCTGCTACTAGGATAATTGGTTTACTGTGTTGTGCTACACAGTTTTTCTCTTAAAAACCTATGTTTATGGTATCTAAAACTTTATGAATTCAAACATTATATCAACTCGGAACAACAAATTTGTGAGCTGAGTTCAAATTCCAGTTGAATTCCTTGCATTCACTTACACACAAATACCCTTTGGAAAGGTATTAATCCATCTCTTCCCTCCAGTTATGGGCTAAATAACAGGACAGATTGGGTTCTATAGCTTTGGCTGGCAACCAGTCTACCGCAGAAAGCAATGGCAACCTACTGCAGGATAATCTTCTACCCAGTTAGTCATGTCTCTTTCGAGACATGATCGCCCAAAGCATGTATCATGTATGGCACTCAACTGACTGACTAGATTGATGGCAAAGTCTCATCATTTTACAGTTGAAATGGCTACATGTAACTGTAAGTTCTATGTTAACAGTTTCTGCTTTTGCACTATTCGCTTGTGAAACATTGTTCTAACTTCTTGCTTTCCAAAATTTAAATGCAATGTCAATCATTATCTTCTGTCTTTGTAAATCCTGTTTTACTCTTCTCTCTCCTTAATGCTTTTTTTTTGTTTTTTCTTATATTCTCTCACACTTAGTAACCCCTTGTGTCTTAGTGGCTATATTGTCCTATATGAAGTGAAATGATTTTTAAAAATTGTCTGGTGCTCCTGCTATATATCTTGAGATACTTAACAAAATCCAAAGAGACTGTAATATTATTAGTCCTGACCTGGCATCTTGACTTAAGTAACTTTCCCATTACTGTCAAATGGCTTTCTTCTGTCTTTTCCATAAATATTTTCATGAAAATTGTTCTAATTAGTTTTCCTCATTGCTACCTCAGCCATATGAATTTAAGTTTCCTACTATATTAACAACTAGGTCTCAATGTTTTACCATTTAAATTTATAGATGCAAAAGTTCTATTCTAATATTTTTTTTTCTTACACCTGTGCCACTAATGATTCTCAAAAACTTAAATGCAAGTAGATAGACTAAACTATCGCTCGGTTCACATTCCAGCCACGTCTATTGAACAGGTGAAGAGGCTCATCCCTTGTTTCCTGTTTAGGATGTGGTTTCTAGATTTTTCCAATCTTTTCACTCTTACGTAGCCCTCTGCACATCAGTGGCATTACCGCCTTGCTTAGGGTGATATGATTTAAAAAAAAAAAAAAAAAAAAAAAAAAAAAACTGCCATTTTTTGTCTCCCTGAAACCTGTTCTTTTATTGCTCTTTCTCCTCACTAAAGATCTCTAATTCTCTTTCTCTCCCAGTATCCTCTTGCATCTCAGTGGCATTATCACCTTGCTTGGGGTTAACATAGTTAAAAAAAATTTTTTTTTAAAATAGAATAAAAAATAGTGGCAGTTTGGTTTACAGAACACATCAATATATTCCAGATTAAAATGGCCTCCACAGTTACCAAATCTCAATCCTATAGAGAACATTTTGAGTGGGATATAGTGGAAAGAGAAATTCAAATACTGGATGTATTGCAAAAAAAAATCTAGAATTATGAGATAACACAATAACAAAAAGACTGCTTCCAAAACATCACTGAATAGCCAAAGGAAGTCCAACACAGTTCGAGAAGAGTATATGTAAAAAAAGTGACCAGTGAGTCATCCATTTCCATGCTAGCATAGGTTGAATGGGGTTTTCTTGATGGAATTTTTCCAGGCCACCCACTTTTGTGTAAGGCCTGGCTATAATCTCAACATCCTTAAATCATCATAAGATGGGTCTACCTATCCCTCTTTGGGTATCAACCTCAATAAACCTACAATTGCTGACTGGATTTTCTATGTCTATTCTCTCAACATACCCAAACCATCCAAGTCTTGCTTGACACACAGCATTTGTTATATTGGCAATACCTAGCCTATTTCTTGACTCCTCTGATGATTTTCTATCCCTAAAACTGACATAGAGTGTTAAAAAAAAGGAAGAAGGTATATTTAGGCAGCAATCCATTATTTAAAAAAATACTCTATCAAAGAGAATGGACAAAGACAATCTGTTGAGCCATTTGGTTAGTTTCTCCTGGGTTTGAATAAGACATTTGATGTGTTTGATGTATGATTATAGATGGTAAACTACCCCAAAATACCAACTACAGGTTGGGATATTAAAATCAAACAGGTGCAAAAATTTTAATACCTGGCAAATATTCTGACAGAGGATGAGATGAGAGTGAGACACTAAAATCCGAAGGCACATTAACATAGACAAGGACATATTTCAAAAGCTAAGCAGAGTACTGAGAGACAGGAAAATCTTGTTGGCAACAAAGAAAAGAGTACTAGACTGTTACATGATATCTGTCCTCCTATATAGCAGTGAAAGCTGGACAATTTCCTTAAAGATGAAGGAGAAATTCAAAGCAACAGAAATGTTGTTCTACAGAAAGATACTGAGGATACCATGGACAGAACATGTGAACATAAAAGCAATGACAAGCAAACAATTTGGGAACATACTTAGCATCAGGAAGAGATGGCTGAGGTTTCTGAGACATGTAATGAGAAAGAAGGGCTCGGAGAATCTAATACTCACAGGACAATGAGAAAGAATAACTACAATGAACTTGACCACTCACAAGAGAGAAAATACAGAAAATGAACTTGACCACTATCAAAATTAAATGCTCACATTAAATTAATAAAACGAGTGGTAATTTGGTATTCAAAATTAGTCTCGGGGCGGTAATTCACTATTTGGTATGTGAAACATAAATTTCATTAATAAAACCAGAAATATAGCCCAGAAATTTTATCTCGTACCAAATTGATTCCAAAATCTAATCAGTTTATGCCAGTCATGAGGCCATTCATCCCTGAAAGTGTCATCCAAATCCATCCAGGAGGTCTTGAGACATTTTGACTACAGACAGACAAATGTAACCATATACAATTCTTCCGCCTTAAAGATGAGGTAAAAATAGTGCAATATGATTCACAGACTGTACAGGTACTACACACTGAACCTAAGCAGAAATGCCAATTCTGGTCTCAATAATATTAACATCTTTGTATGAACACTATACATATGTTAAATTGTAACAATGTTTAGTGCCAAAATTACTGTTTTATTCACTAGTTTACTGGTAGAAAGGTATTTTAGGCAAGCAGGTTTTTCAGTCATAAAGTACTTGATATCAAGATAGGGATAGAGTATTAATACAATTAATATAGAGAAGTTTGTCATTTAGCTGAGCAGTCTTATTTCAGTCATGGCAACTTTGAAGTTTCATGAAGGTATTATTCTAATAGCTTTACTCTTTTTTTGTTTTTTCTGCAGAAAATTTTTATGTATATGACATTCCTCCCCAGTCCCACCCCACAGAGCAGAGGTTTATCTCTTGTTTCTGGTTTAGGATTCGGTTCCTTCTAAAGTGTTTCATTTTTTCACTCCCAGTAGCTCCTTGCATCTTAACATTCCCACTTTATTTGGGATGGATTAATATATATATTAGAGCATATATATATATATATATATATATATATATATATATATATGCTCTAAACTTGTTCATGCTGGTGCTGAATTATAGTCAAATACAGCTTGTGCAACAAACATAATGACTCATACCAACAGTAACAAATATTCCAGAAAAAAATTAGGAGCAAGTCTAGCACTGAATGTTGGTGATATAATTGGAGTAGATAGTCTAAACTATCGCCCGGCTCACACTCCACCCACGTCTATTGAACAGGTGAAGAGGCTCATTCCTTGTTTCCTGGTTTCTCTCTTTTCCAATCTTTTCACTCTTACATAGCCCCCTGTGCATCAGTGGCGTTTTCGCCTTGCTTGGGGTGATATGATTAAAAAAAAAAAAAAAAAAAAAGATATATATATATATGAATTTCCCTTCTCTTAGATGGATACCTTAGCAAAGGATAAGAGGATCCTGTATTCCCAGTTGAAAACCAATACTGAATTGAAAACTATATTTTAGTCAGATGATATCTCTGAAAAAAAAATAAAATAAAATAAATAAATAAATAAATATTCAGCCATCTGAATCTGTTCAAAGTTGATTCGGCATTTGGGATTTGGCAGATACTATTCGTCTAAAGAAAAAAAAAAAAGAAGTTCAACACCTCTAGATAATCCCTCAAAAAAGTGATTATACAGAAAGTTGTTAACATCAATGAGTATTGGGCTCAAAGAATTAATCAATTCATTTTCACTTACTTATCAACCCTTTAAAGCCAGAAAATATTTTTACATAGCAAGAATTTTTGGGAGAGATATAATGGTTTTAGTGAGACAAGTTTTAATAACCCACAGCTAGGTGGGGGGGGGGAAGAAGAGTTGGAATCATATCTTTCCCAAGGGTATTTGTACTAAGTGAATATAATAAACCCAACAAGAATTGAAACTTGGCTTTCTGATTAACAATTCAAAGTCATTATCCATTACACCACCTGCGCATCCAACCTTACAACACCTATTATTCTCAAGTGGTTACTCATCTAAATACTGACCAGGCTCAACATGGCTTAACTTTTGTGATTATATAGAATAGATGTTTCGGAATACCAGATGTTGTAAGCTTGGATGTGCAGGTGTTGTAATGCAGGATGACTCGGAATTGTTAATCGGAGAGCTGAGTTCGAATTCTTGTTGGATTAATTCTATTCACTTACACATCAAATATCCTTCGGAAAGGCATGAAACCACATATTCTCTTCCAATTATCTATCACTAAACTATTACTATCCATTAAAAAAAAAAAAAAAAAAATTTCTTACGAGGTAAAAATATTTTCTGGCTGTAAACAGTTGATAAGCCATAAAAAGAATGAAATCAATCAATCAATGTCTATAAAATACTTGTCAAATACGAATATAATCCATGATTCCAACTGCAGAAAGTGTTTAAGAAAAAACAAAAAAAACAAAGAGATAAAAAAAAAAAAGAAATAACCCCTCATGGCCTTAACTACAAAAACATGGCCATGTTGGGGAATTAATTATGTATCTCTGTGTCAATAACATACACAGCCAAAATCCTTGAAAATTGCAAATAGTTTAACTGAAAATGCTCCGAACAGTCAATCATTTGGGTAATTTTTCATATACTATGTCTAAAAATGAAAAATCTTTTCAGCCATTCTTAATGAAACATATATAAGAAAGAGACTGCTATCTCTATACCTCTCTCTCATTATATATATATATATATATAAAGTTACCACTTCTGTGATTTATGCATTACTCTCCAGCAATGAATTGAGTTCTTTCAGTGACTGGTGTGTGTATATACCACTTATATATAACACGCTAAAATTTCTCTTTTGATTCCATATGCCTGTGGCTTAGAGACTCCAATTGACACCAAATCAGTCAAGTTTCAATCCCAGTCAGAAGCAAGTGGATATCTACCCAAACTGATGGGCAAAACAGCAAAACAGGCTTGTATGTGAATGATGAATATATATATATAGCTGGAAAAAGCATGAGAAGCCATGAATGTTTTGCTTGAAGTGTAGATTTATAGTTATTATTACTACTTGCTTTTTATATAATACATTAAGTATCCATAATGGTGTTTGTGTCACTACATGTGTTTCAAGTCCAAAATTGACTCTCTTCAGGCAAATAAATTTGCGCCTTTACAACACACATACACACACAGTGATTAAAAAGAGTGTTCTATAGGGGTACATTTTCTAATAAAGATACACTTACAGAAGAGTTAACATCACCTGAGAAAATTCAAAGAATGTTTTGCCAAAAATTGTGAAAAAACATGCTTTTCCAATATAGAGACATACAATATTTTTTTTTAAAATTACCCTATATACAAGTTCAACAACTAATTTTCTATGCAAATATATATATTTTGAAAACAGAAATAGGGGTTGCTCCAACGAAAGAAATTGGTAAAAAAGAAATTGGTAAAAAAGTGTGAGAAGTCATAAATGATTTGTTTAAAGTGTAGATTTATTGTTAATATTATATTTCTTTTTTTTATAATACATTAAGTGTCCATAATTATATTTATGTTGCTATACGTGTTTCAAGTTCAAAGTTGACTCTTCAGGCGAAGGAATGTCTGACTTTATATATCGAAATTCGTTTGCTGTGGATATAATATATAATAAAATTATGGACACAATGTATTATACAAAAGATAAATAATAATAATAACAACAATAAATTCATAGTATTTGTCTATATTTCTGAGATGAGGTAGTATTTACACTACTTAGATTATTGTCCTCATCTTTGTTGCTATTTGTATGATGTTTCGTCCGTTGTACTCTCCGGCTTTCTTCAGGTGCTAGGAATTTTGAACTGAACCCTTTATTACGACCACAGGGGTATATAATTTTCATTCCTTGTGTGAAGCCTCTTTTGGTAGTCATGAGTTATCTCCCTCTAACCGGACTCTCTAATATACTTGTTACCCACTGATGTGGCCTGGTATTAAACTCACAACTATTTGAGTCAAGTCACTGGAACTAACCAATGTCTATATCCACTTAAGGATGTATATAATTTATTTGTTTGAACATTATTTTTTAAACAATACTTGTATGAGTAGATATTCTGTGTTTAATCAAACAGTATATTTATGTATTTATTTTTACTGGCCTGATTATTTACGAGAAATTTTGTTACAAAAATGTGTGTCATTCTGCAGAATGCAAACCTGTGACCCCTAGCAACATAGGGGAAGCTACCTATTGGTCTGGTGCGCATTATATAAAGGCTTGATTTAACTTCAATTAGATTGTGGTTGATCAGTCTAACTTGGTGCTAGGGGTCGCATATTCGAATCCTGCCGAATGACACATTTTTGTAACAAAATTTCTCATAAATGTAAATATACTGTTTGATTAAAAATGGAATATCTACTCAAATACAAGTATCGATTAAAATTATGTTCAAACAAATAAATTAAATATGTCGGTTGTTAAATCATTTCGTTAATCTGCAGAACTTTCCATTATATATATTTGTCAGGTATGCTATATTTATGAGTAAATGTGCACAATATCTTGGAGAGAGCATACATAAAAGTAAAAGTTGATGCCGAGTTCTACACCAAGTGGCAACAGTTTGTTTCAGGCCATCCTGAAACATGAAAAGTAATGAAACAGATTGTCACTGCTCAGTGTTGACCTCAGTATTCACTTATTTTAGAGAGTGAAAGATAAGGTGAGAGGGAGGGAGATAATATCTTACATGTGCATTTCAACAAATAAATATCATAAATTAGCAGACATCTACATAAAGCATCAATTAATTTACATACAATTTAATCTACATTGACAACTCCTCACCACACACATAAATGCATATTTTCAAGAAGTTAATAATATATCTTGAGGAAGTGCAATTATACATGCTTTGAAGAAATCTCATTATTTCCATGTTTGACCACTACAAGACTGACAGCGGCTGAATGTAGATGATAATTCTATTATAGGACATTTCCCATAATTGAGAAAGAAAACAAATAACTTCATCAATAATCAATAAAACCAGGTTCTGTACTACTGTTTTTGTTTTTTCTCTCTTTTAATTAAAAAAATATTTCTTTCACCTTCAGATATTTATGAAGTGGTATTTTTAAACAATGAGTTATGTCAGAAGGAGAGGGAGGGCGTTTGCGAAGAAAAAGGAAATACGTTTTTAGTTGCAGAGGACCCACCATAAAACATTATTTAGACAAACAGCCTAGGACTTGTTCAACGTTCTTGAACGGTTAATTCATTTGGAAATGTTTGAAAAGCCTTTCAAAAAAGAGCTGTTAACATTTTTGTTTTTGTTTATAATTCAAATTGGCATTATAATTAGTTTTTAAATCAATTCTGTATTCGTATGTCCTGTAGTGTAAAATCATCAAAACTTAAAAGAATGAAAAAAGTTAATTTATTCATCACCTCCCCTTATATTTCGGAATTTTTATAATTTCCCATCCATAATTTTACTAC
Source organism: Ascarosepion bandense (assembly GCA_037127315.1). Lineage (NCBI taxonomy): Eukaryota > Metazoa > Mollusca > Cephalopoda > Sepiida > Sepiidae > Ascarosepion > Ascarosepion bandense. The sequence continues at coordinate 803,686 of JBBBDQ010001835.1, read as the reverse complement.
TACTTGAATTCATTTTCCATGGTGTAACCCAGTTTTTTTCTCTAAATAAGAATAAAATCAATAAATTTAAATAAAAATAAATTAAATGAGGGTGGGGAAGGTCAGCAGGTGAAATCTTCAGGCATCATCATTATTAATATTATGATTAAAAATAATATTGTTATAATGTTATTTAACTACACACATAACAAAAATTTTAAAATATTCTCCTTGCAAGAATACAGGCTGGTTTGAACAATAAGAAGAGCTACTTTTCTGGAATCACATCCATTGTCACAGTTAAAAGCGAACCTCTTCAGAGTGAAAATTTGCTGGAATGGTGTTAAAGTGGAAATCATAACGTCAATATTTGTGAGAATTGGAAAAATAAATAAAAACAGCGTCGTCATCAAAAAACACGAGAGACGCACCAGTTATACACACACACAGATTTTTTTAACATTATGATGTCATAATTGCTTTTTCGTTTTAAAACCTTTAACTGCACTAATAAAGCTTAATTTTGTAAATGACCCCCTCTAAAAAAATAAAAACAATATGACAAATCATAATATTTTAAAATATTTGTTTTAATTGCATAAAAATGCGCAACTTACAAGATCACATTTTTGCCTGTTATGAAAATGAAATTTATTAATATCTTCTTTCAAATACGGGTATATGAATGAAGAATTATAAAAGATTTAAAAAGAGAGAAAGAAAAACAGAAAACAAAATTCTTGTCGTAGGCACGAAGTTTATTTAAGATCTCAATTTTGATTTTTGAATTATCCAATTCATGGTATTCTGTCACGTATACTCATTGCGAGAAATACATTTTTGTAACGTTTTTTTTAATTTTCCTCACTTCTTTAAAAGAAAATACTCTTTCCTGAGACTATATAGTGACTTATAGTGTAAATTAAAAAATATTTTGATTAATCAGCAAAAAGTTTTTGTTTTTTTTTGTCGTTATGTCATATTAATCGACACACGTGTACTACTGAATATTCTTCTTTAGTCTAACTTTTTTTTTTAAGAAAAAAAATTATTTCGTCTAGGGATCACTGAAAAAAATTGCGATTTTTTAGCTTTCAAAGTTATAAAGATGGCAATAATTAGGACCTATTCACAAACTGTAAAAATACGGTCATTTTTTTTTTTCAATTCTTTTGCTTCCTTTTTCCCCAAACCTGACACACACAGTCACCATGCGACCAAACTTATAATTTTTGCAATGTTTTTTTTTTAAATGAATGTATTTTTATTAGTTTTTTTTTACTCAGTGGTAAAAGTCTACTCATACTGGCATAGAGAGAAAAAGACGATTTCCTCATAATTTCGTTACAAAATGAATTAATAAATTAAAGAAAACAAAGAAAAGAAAAATAAGTTTTTGACCTTAGAAAATCAAATGTGTGATAAAGCGCTGTCAAAAATGTTGAATAAGTCATATTTTCAGTATGAGGACTGGTAAAGAATGAAGCATACAAATAAACAATCATCTGGACTGGAGTAGTTTTTTTTTCTTCATTATTTATTTCACGATGTTAATAAGGAAGTAGAGAAAGGCAGTAACTCAACTCAGCTGATAGATCCATCCATGAAATTATCGCTAGTGAAACGGGAATTATTGTCAAAGACAATCGTTTTCCTGCCACATTTTTTCAGTTGAACACTCCCTCCCCAACTTCCTCCTATTTTAATTTTTGTTTTATTAATTTTACTAACAGTTACGTGTTATTTCGATTCTAGTAATCAAATGTAGATAAGAAATACTTTTTTTTTAATCCACTGAGAGTTTTTCTTTTCTAAAATATCAGGTTCAAGAATTAGTTTCACAGAAATAAATAATAAAAATGTATACGTGTTTCTTAATTTTTAGGGAAATTTTATTTATTAACATTAACAATGAAGGAAAATGCCTTAAAGAACGAATACAGTAACAACACACTTCAGTTAAATGTGTACGGAAATGGAATTTTTGCAGCAATTTTATAATTATTTAAAACTCAATTTGCGAAGAAACAGTTGAATAGAATTACAAATAAATCACAGATCTTCAAATTTCCAAAAAAGACCATTCATTCATTTTAGAAACGAAATATGTTTTAAATTTTAAAAATATATATATTGAAAATCTAAATTTGCTTTTTAGTCTATTCTTTTTACTTACAAACTAAAAAGTTACAATGCACGTTTTAAAATCGTGAACATTCGACGTGCGAAAATATTTTGGTTGATGGAAGGAATCACACACATACTGTTTTGAATGAAAAAAACAAAAACTGGTAATTACAGAATAGAGATAATCCAAATTGCCAATAAAAAATGTATTTAAAAAAGATTAAGTTCATGCCTTCATAAAAATAAAACAACAAAGCGGCAAGAAAGAAACCGTAAACGCAAAGAATAAAAACTGTGCACAATTGCTAGAGACACCATTATTAAAATTTGGACAGGTGTCCTCTGATTTCGATCAAACAAAGCTGACACAGAAACTAGATATACATAACATGTCAGCTGCTATTATTTATACAAATTACTTCCTTAAAAAAATCCCAGATTTAATAATAAATCAGTTCTATTGAAGAAGAAAAATCGCAGATGTAAATGGGAGTAAAAAATTGAAAGGAGGTTAAAATTTCAGACTCAGAAAATGTTTTCTTTTTATGAGCGAGAAAAGTTTAATTAAAAATAATAATAATATCTATTTTTAATTTTTTTTTTTTTTAATACTTATTCTTTACTTACCGTCTTTGAGCAAAGCTGAATTTTCCAAAGGCCATCTCTTTAAGAGAGGCTCGTTTCCCTGAGTTCCTGGTGTTAGCAGTCGTCATTATTTACAGGCCCGGGGGTCAGCAATAAGTACAAAATAAAGACATGTCCCGCCCGAAGGGGAACCTCAGACGAAGCAAAACCACTTGTCAAGGGTGTAAGGAAGATATTGGTAGGAATTAGTCACCAACTATTTCTCTTTCTTTTCTTCGTTTTTACGTTTTCTTTTTTCTTTTTTCGATAACAAAAATGAATAATTGTTTTAGAACCGTGTCGAGTACACTTCTTAAATCATGCAGAGCAGTTGACGTTTTAACTGGTTAATAACTTAATAATAAGCAAGCGATTGTTATGAATATCTACTAAATAAAAATAGTAGTAGTAGTAGTAAAAATAGTGTTGTTAGTAGTAGCATCAAATGTCTGGAGTGGTTGTAAGAAACATTGAATTATCTCAGAACACAAATACTGCCGCTACTGTTTTTTGAAAACTAGTAGTAGTACTAAAAATTGTTACAACAGTGAGTGTTGTGTTGAGGTTCTGCTACAAATTGTTCAAGTCGTAGTAGCAACGAGTGGATCATTTTTTCCCTTAAATAAATCATTATCTATTCCTCTATTTTTTCGCCCACAATGGCACAAAGCGTAAGTTGGCGAGTTCTAGAGAAAGGTCAAGTGACACCAAGTCTCCTTACGTTAAAAGAAAACGCGATAGCACTTTTTTATCAATATTTTTCACTAGAACAGCTTTGTTGTTGTTTTTTTAGTTTGTTTTTTCATTCTATTTTTATTCCGTAATCCTCATCTCCAAGAAAATAATATTTTTTTTATTCAAATATATACATTTTTTTTAAATTTATTCACCAATTTGTTTCTGTTAGTATTAAAATATTATTATATTCAGTGAAAATGACGTAAAACTTTTATTTTGCTTAGAAAATTGGTAAAATCCTAATTTAATCACGTGACAAATACAGCCAATTTAAAATTAAAATTATTATTGAATTATGCAAGCCTTTTCCAGACACTCCGCCCTTTATACGTCTCAAGAACTATATATATATATATATATATATATAGAGAGAGAGAGAGAGAGAGAGAGAGAGAGAGTAAATAATACATTCAGGAAATTCAATTTCACGATCAAGTCTCCTGATTTATGCATGTACATTGTAATAGTAATTTCTACGAAAATCAGAATAGGATAAGGATATGGTAAATGAACATATAACTTTAATGCTCTATCTTTTGATAGCGAGCACTATGAAACAAAGACTGATTCCCTTAAAAACGTAATGTTCCAGAAATAGCCTGGTCAGCTTTTATTTTATTTCATTTTATTCTATTTTATTTTATTTTTTAAACAATCTAATTTAATCAATTTAAACAAAAAACAAAGATATAAAATTTATTATACTTCTGGGGAAAGAACGCTCAACATCAGCGTTTCTAGATAGAGTAATTGATATAGAAAACAACACTGTCAAGTGACTGTCAGTTTTACAACTCAAATGACCATGTGATGTTGATTTCGATATTCAATATATTTATTTTCATTTCTTTCTTTCTTTCTTTCTTTCTTATATATATATATATATATATATATATATATATATATATATATATATAAGTGAGCACCAATCAGTGGGTTGGTAATAAAAATATGCCCTGTTAATAAGAGGTTCTTGCCTAATCAGTCAATTAATTTCCATCACATGATACACTCTTGGGCGATCATGTCTCGAAAGAGATATGACTAATTGTGCAGAAGATTTTTCTGCAGTAGGTTGCCATTACTTTATGCATTAGACTGGTTTCAACCAAGGCTATAGAACCCAGTCTGTTCAACTATTTAACCCATAGAAGAGACGAGTTAATACATTTCCCAAGGTTATTTGCGCGTAAGTGAACACAACGAATCCAACTGGAATTCGAACTTGGCTCTGATTTCTCGCTCCGAGCCGATATCCACTGTACCACAATACATATCCTAATAGGCAAGCGGAAAATTATCTACGGACACTGCTGTATGTTAGGAGTCAAAAGTACAGAGCTGCAGAGCACGACATAAGTCCAGGGAGGAGATAAGGAAGAGATCAAGTAGATAAGTGTACCTGTCAGAATTACTATGGAAACGGGTAGAGAAATTTACTATTTGAGTGAGGGATTCAGCAATAAAGAAGTTTAAAGTCTGAATGCCAACGAGATCAGTGGTATTAGAGTGATGAAGTCACTTGACATGATGGACATTTAAGTTGCCAAACAGCAAGATAGTTGTAGAGAGAAGGCCTTACCTATATTATCAGAAATTCTGTGTCGCGAGCAACAATGCTAGGAGGAAGTGGAACAATAAAAGAAGGGAGAACTGAGTTTGATAGTGAAGGTCGGAAGCACATATAGGAACAATACAGTGACTCAAGATATTTCCCTTGTCACTGGGAGACGTTCTCGAAGATAGAAATTAATTCTATGCATGTGGACACCAGAGTCCTTTCGAAAGAGAGGAATATAGCCAGTAACAGAGAATTTAGTGGAAGATTTAGATTAGTTTCACATAAAGTTAGAATGTCTGGGGAACGTTCCAAGAGAAACTAATTTGCGCATCATAGAAATTGTTAAGAATACTGCTGATGTTGGAGAAATAAAGATCGAGGGACCTAGGTGTCTTTTGCAAACAGATTTAGTTTTATTTTGTTTAATCGTTTTGGTTAATAGTTTTAAGGTGGAAGAGCTCAAGAATAATAGTAGCTAACGATCATTAAAGGCAACATAAGCCGGCTAGAATTTGGCGCTATAAGCATAGTATGGTTTCAGGGTCGCACAGTGGAAGTGTTTGTACAGACACCTATCCATGCACGACATGGCACTACAAAACCTCAATATTATGCAGCTATTGATCAGAATAGCCTACATAATAGCTTGGGGCTCGTTACTACCAATCGGGGTGCAACAACTAGAAACTGCTAACCCGGTTTACTAGGTTTGAAAAATCGTAGCACCCAGCCAATCATATCAGCAAAAGGCCATGACAGCGAACCTTATTAAGGTCTCGGAAGAAGAAACCGGAAACCCCATCTAAAACAAGAAAGAAGGAATAGGTTTCTACTCCTGTTCAAAATATAACACTGATCCTTATTAGAGATCAAGAAACTGTGATTTGTTAAATGAAAATAATAAAAAGACTCTTTTACGTTTCTCTAACAGACAATATATTGATCTGTAATACTAAACATGTAGATATAAAATCAATAATTTTAATTTCAGGTCCCTCGTGAGTAAACTCAAATTTTATATTAAAAACTACCATCAAATGATCAGTATGATTAGGGTCGTTTCGAGAATATTAGAATAATTAGATGTTAAAAAAAAAAACAAAAAAACAAAACAAAAAAAAACAACTGTTCCTATATGCGTTGTGGTGCAGTGGATATCGGCCCGGAACGAGAAATCTAACAGCCGAGTTCGAATTTCAGTCGAATTCGTTACATTCAGTAATGCGCAAATAGCCTTAACAATCCATCTCTTCTCCCTCCACCTATGAGTTAAATAGCAGGACAGATTAAGTTCTATAGCCTTGGTTGGTAACCAGGCTACCGCAAAAAGTAATGGCAACCTACTGCGGAAAAATCTTCTGCCCGGTCAGTTATGTCTCTTTCGAGACTTGATCGCTCAAACGTGTACCACGGATGGCACTCACTCACTCACTCACTCACCTTTGTGCTGGCTGTAAATGCTACGAAAACCTAATTTATTTGAGAAGATGAGAATAATCCAGAACATTTACTAAAAATAGAACTCGCCTGAAATGAATCGATCAAGAACAGAAAAAAACAGAGATAGTACTATTTCTTTATATATCTTCTCTCCGGATTTATTTAACATTCACAACGAGGCGATTTTAAGAGAATTAAAAATCCAACCAGAATTTATTACTGGTGGGCACAATTTTACCAAAGTATATGAAGTGACAATCAATATGTCAGTATACATTTTTTTTTTTATACTGAGAAAAGAGATAAGTTGAGATCCGTCTATCCAGGTTTTTGTTGCTATCTGAGTGTCGGGATTCCAAACATTTAACAACAGCAACACAACTTTTAAATAAAATATTTATTCATTGAAGGAAAAATAGAAGCTGAATGTCAGTTAAAATAACATTTATATATTCTTTTCAGAAATATGAAATAATAAAACATTCAGTTTTCCTCGCAGTGAATTTTATTTTATAAAGTAATTAAGTGTCTTTAGTACGGCGTGAAATGTGTGAACAGACTTACTTTATGATGGTCAGCCTAATGTGCTTGTGAGTCGGCGGTTGCTGGCTGTCATCTCTTCATTGCGTGGATGGGTGTGTATGCACGTGTAGATCAAAATGACCTCCGGAATTGTTTTGAATCCCGAGTAGCAAGAGGCTTCTATTTTTATATCCGGAAAGGGATCCGAAATCTAATTTCGCATAGAAGTGTGAACTTTTTCAATACAAGATTTTCATTAGTTCGAAAATAATTTCACACTGGCAAAGAACTTTTTCTAGAATTTTCGGGAGCGATAAAGATAGTTATTGTTGTTTTCTAAATAGTCCAAAAATAACATGTAGTAGGTCTCCAACTACTCCCGCTAAGTATTTTGGCAGTATTTGCCCGAGTAATTATTGTTTATCAAACAAACCTCTCATGGGATTTTATTGGTTGAAAATATATGTTTTAATTCCTATAAACGTCATGTTTCTTATCCCGATTACTGTATAAGGCGCAGGTGTAAAAAAAAAAATAAATAAACAAAAAAACTATTCCAACTCCGATGTGAAATTTAAAAGAAACAAACATTTATTACAATGACATAAAAAGCAATAGAACACAATGTTTACAAATAAATTTGCATGAAAGTTTTATTTGTGCTCCTTATTATTAAGGTAAGATAACCACTTCAAAAATTAAGCTTCATTGAATCTAAAAGAAATATTTCAATAAAATTTTCATTTACTTAAGCACTTTCAATTGTCAACAATCTTTTGGGAAGTTTGTTAACTTCACATGCTTAAATGGGAATTTTAACAAAAGTTCAGTTTTTTAAATGAATTAAACTATTGAGATAAAAATCTCGTTTGCTAATTTTTTATGTGCTGGGGATCACCCCTTTTGCACATAAGAATGGACTCGCCTAATGTGTACATATAATCCTGCCTGTACTGAGAACGTAGTTAGAGTCTGCGTGTGACCGGGGCTAGCCTTGATTTATTCTTTTAGATCTACTAGTCACATCAGGGTAGATTCCTTTGGAACCCTCCCCTGGTTAAGGTAAGCTCCTTCTTGTGTACCTAGTTATGTGAGTGATTGTGTTTCCCGGCACTGTTTCTTTTGTTATGATCCAGTTCGAGATTCCTAGTTCCACTTTTTGTCCCATTTGATCTCGTCTGGGTCAGTATTAAATTTTCCCCTGTCCAAATTTTCTCCTATCCACTTCCTGTAGAAAGGGAGCCTCTTGATTCGGCCCTATGGTCAAAATACAGCGGCCTCTTTGTTTTTGAGGTGGGATTGGGTCCAGCTAACTTCATATCTTTATTTTTTATTTTGAGTCGTAGCATTTTCTGTTTTGGGGAATTATTGTCATCCCCCTCCTCCTCTCATGCAATTTCATGTGAGAGTTTTATCGATATTTTGTATTTTTATAAAATTGCTGTTTCTATATGCACTTGGGGTGTTTTTAGGTCCCTGGATTGTCTTGCGAAATTGATACATGGCAGATTGAGTGTTGATGGACAAGTTCTTGTGGTGATTGAGAAAAATTGTAACGTATGCTTGGGTCGTGAATCGGATTATATCGGGTATAAGATAGTTACTGTAGACCATCCCGAGTTTTGTTCCCCTCCCCAAATCGGCCTTGTGCCACAATTACGTGTTACTCATAATAAATAAAGAGTAGTAGTTAGAGCTTGTGCTCATTGATCGTGCATTTGCCCGCGACAATGTGTCACCCCAGTTTTCTGGGATGAAGCGTATGGTGTTTCTGTCGCTGCTAGACACGGCTCGAATAGTGATTTAGGACGACGCGAAAGGAGGAAGTCTTGCGAGGTTTGCGTCTTTCACATCTGAATCTGATCCGATATTTTGAGCTGATGCTCAAAATAAGGATTAGAACTGATTGGAAACGTTTGACTTTGACAGACTTCAGCAAAAGGTGGGTAGATGTGGCGAGCCTGGGGCGCGTGAACGGGGCTAGCTTTGATTCTCTTTTAGATCTGCTGGTTACATCTGGGTGGATTTCTTTGGAACCCTCTCCTGGTTAAGGTAGCTCTCTTTTGTGTACCTAGTTAATGTGAATGGATGTATTCCTAGCCTGTACCCGGCTTTCTCTTTTGTTATGATCCAAGTCGAGATTTCCAACCTCCCCAGTTTGTTTTGGCCCCCTTTTATCTCGGCTGGTTTAGCCTTTGATTGTCCCATTCCATTAATTATTTACCCCCCCCCAACTCCCTTAGCGAGTGTGCGTCTTGATTTCGCCATTTAGCGGAATACAGCGGCCACTCTTTCTGGGATGGACGGGTTTTACTAACATTGTTTATTTTAGTTTAAAAATTTGTATTTTTAGTTTGTTTTTGGGTTCATCCCCCTTCTATCATTTCATCTTTCATTAAATGTTTTAAATTATATATTGTATATAAATGCATTTTTATTGTCATGGGTTCCCCCCCCCACTTTTTTTTAGGTGTCCCTTGTAAATTTGTAGGATTGGGAGGTGATGGATGGGTTCTTTTGGTGATTGTGCAAATTGTAATGAGTGAATGGGTCGTGATAGTGTCTAGCTAGGTATAGGATAGTTAAGTACCAACCTCTTCCCCTCCCCTTTTCGGCCGTGTGCCATAATTTTGTATTTTAATGCAAAATAAATATTTAGTAGTTAGAGCCAGTAAGGAGTCAGTTGGTCAGTAAGTTGGTGCATATTAAGTTGGAGTTGTTTTGGATATAGACTCATTACCCGGACATACTTCTTCACTACAAGATTGTATATATTGATTCCTACTAACAGTATTCCTGAATTGTTCCAGTTTGTATCTTTTTGTTCAATATAACTTAGATTTTCTACCTCCATATCTGTTTTTGTTATTTTGTGTGGTTTCTCAACAAGAATCTACCTAATTATGAAAGTTCAAAATTAAGGTTCATACCATACTAATAAGGTTAGGAATTTCTTTTCTTTCGATTCTTTTCAGTCAGTCAAGTGCCATACGTGACACACGCTTTGGGCGATCATGTCTCGAAAGAGACATGACGTGGCAGAACATTATCCCGCAGTAGGTTGCCATTGCTTTCTGCGGTAGACTGGTTGCCGACCAAGGCTATAGAACCCAATCTGTCCTATTATTTAACCTATAACTGGAGGGAAAAGACGGATTAATACCTTTCTCAAGGGTATTTGTGCGTAAGTGAATGCTATGAATTCAACAAATACTCTTGGGAAAGGTATTATTCAGTTCTTTTATCTTTCAGTTTCTCTATTTTTGTTTGTGTTTCTTTCTTTCTCTTTAGCATCGTTGTCATTGCGGTCAGTTTCAGAAACAGACCCCCGTCATTCGAATGTAAACGCCTTCTGATTCTTAGACCAATTTGACTTCTTTAAATAATGTCAAACAGGCTCCAGATTTAAACCCAGTATGAAATTTGCGTGGGAGGAAATCCCCCCGCTCCGCAAAAATATACCTCTTTTTAAACCACGCCTTTGACAGATTTCGGATATTTCGGTGGATATATAAGTATATGTGGATAAAAGTTAGTATAAGTGGGTTGACCTGACGGGGTCAAATAGACACCTAAAGTCAGCTGATTTTTTTTTTTTTTTTTTTTTTTTTTTTTAAGAGGTCATGCCATATTGGACGGTCAAAATAACTTCAAACGGATACTACCCATATTTGGAACTGGACTCTCTCTCTTCTTTCCTACCCCCTTCCCCTTACATTTATTGTCATTTATTTGTTTGTAATCTTAGGTTTATTATTTCTATTATGTTCGCTCTTTGTTTTAAGAAAACGTTCATTCCGGCAGAAATTTTATGCCAGATGGAGGAAATATTGTAAAAGTCTGATATGAGCTAGTTAAGCTCATTGAAATGAACTATAGTTTATAACTAATATGGCGTGTTGAGTTTTCCTTTATAAACTTCATATCGCTCTGGTTAACACCCATCGAGCTCTATATATGGATTTACCTATTAATAATTTATATTAAGGAAATCTTGTTGGATTATCCTCACCGTTTACGGACTGACAACTATATATATATATATATATATATATATATACTCGTCATCCACATACAAGCCTGTTTCGCTGTATCACAGCTTATCAGTGTGGCTAAACATCACCTTGCTTCTGGCCGGGATCGAAATTCGACCGATTTGGTGTCAGTCGCAAACCCATAGGTTATAGGCGTATGGAATAAGACAAGGGAAATATAAGCGGGGTATACAAACGCCAGTCACCGAAAGAACTTAATTCATTACCAGAGAGTAATGCATAAATTGCGGAAGTGGTAAGAGAGAGAGAGAGAGAGAGAGCTCAATCATAATGAGTATAATATATATATTCAGGCCATAAGACTGGAGCCTATTTTTTTTACGTATTTGAAAACCAAATTTTATACAAGTATCTTTCTCATAAACCGACATTTTATTTAACCATATTTATTAATCATAAATGAAAAAGTATGATACAATTCAACGATCCTTAGTATTTTAAAAATAATTTTTTGTATATATGTAAACGTGCCGATTTTTGTAAATACTTACCTTTATACACGACATTAACTGAAAACTACAAAGACAAAATACATAAAACTCAATAAAATATTAGATTACTTAGAATACTTTCCTAAATTTTAAAGATTACTAGGTAGTTACACATTATTTTAAAAAAATATTCACACATATTCCTCAAGTAATTTTTACGGATATATCCCTCGTAGAAAAAGAATTAGATAAACTTTTTATTAAAAATTCATTTTAAACCTGAGGCATCGCGTTTCTGTGGAGGTACCTATATTAATGTATAATGACCAGGGCCAGATTACGACCTTTAGGGGTTCCTTGGATAATGAAATTATAGCTTTACTTCAGACGGAGCCACGCAGTAACTCGCTAGCATCCGGCTTCAAAATTTTTTATTCGTGATATATTTTAACGACATTTACATCGATTGAGTCAAACTTATTGTCTTTTCTTTAAATAAACTAGACATTAAAAATAGTTAAGTGTAAACCAGTAAACAAAAATCACATACCCACTACAACTATTCTTCCTCCAACATTCGTGGAATACGTTCCAATTTTTCTGTAGTCTGGAATCTTTGTTTTGAAACGTTCTCCAAATATCTTCGCACTTCACTTTGCGAAAGTAATTTAAATTCTTCTGTTCCTATTAAACTAAAATACCAAACTAAATTAGCGCATATAGCAACACAACCGTAGGAAAAGAAAAAGAAGCGGATATTATATAACAAGCAAATAACAATCAAAGTATGAGTTTGTCATATTGATATCACTAGCAGTATAGGCCGGCGTTGCTCGGGTATAATGAAAGCTTTAAAACTAATCAATGGTCCTGGAGCTCAGACTCTTTGGACGTTGGCACGAAAGACTAAAAAGCAATAGTTGTTTCCAGTTAAAGCGAAACCGTAGACTGAAAGAAAAATGAATGGATGTAAGTCAAATTTTGATTTCCTGGTATAGATATCAAATAAGTTTTTTTCGTCGTAAACTGAATTTTGACGGCTAAATAAGTCCTCTGAGCAAATGGTATCATGGCTGAGACTAAGAACTACAATTATACCTACTTAGGGCCAAACCCGAAACAGAAACTAAAATAAAAGGGCTGAAAAAAATACATACAGGCAGATAAACCCACACACACACACACACACACACACACACTCGCCTTATATATATATATATATATATATATATATATATATATATATATATATATTATCTATTTTCTGCACTATTGTAAGAACTGCAACCTTGAAACTTCTGAATATCGTTTCTTATGTCTTTGTCTATGAGTGTATCAAATTTGATTAAAATCGGACCACTCCTTCTATAACCCGATTTTTTCGATTATCGATGTTCGATATTTACTGGGGATACCTCGACACAAAACCTAGCTAAGAACACTCGCAGACGCTTATAATACAACTGTGTAAATTAAGAAAATCGGTTTAGCCGTTTCGGAGTCTATAGGTAACGGACACGCACACACAGTTCCATTTATAAATAAGTTTAGATTTCAATTCATGAAACTATTTACAAATTCAGTCAGTTAAGTGTCATACGTGATACACGCGTGGGCGATCATGTCTTGAAAGAGAAATGACTGACTAGGCAGATGATTATCCCGCAAAAGGTTGCCATTAATTTCTGCGGTAGACTGGTTGCCAACGAAGGCTATAGATCCCAATCTGTCCTGTTATTTAACTCATAACTGGAGTGAAGAGACGGATTAATACCTTTCTCAAGGGTATTTGTGCGTAAGTGAAAGCAAGGACTTCAACTGGAATTCGAACTAAAAAATTATGTATAGACACTTCAGGAAAGGAAAACTTGTGAAGTTATTGTAATACTAAATTTGTTCAGACATCACGAGATTAATACAAATTAACTTTGGACTCTACAATCACAAGAGATACTCAAAACTGCTAGCTTTCAGCTTCCAGACAGTTATTAGTACGGTGAAGTACTACTTTGACGTGCATTGTGGTGTGGTGGATATTGGCTCGGAACGAGAAATCGGAGAGCCGGGTTCGAATTCCAGTTGAATTACCTGCATTCACTTACGGGCAAATCCCCTTTGGAAAGGTATTAATCCGTCTCTTCTCTCTAGCTATGGATTAAATAACAATAGATTGGTTTCTATAGCCTTCGTTGGCAACCAGTCTACCGCAGGAAGTAATGACAACTTACTGTGGGACAATTTTCTGCCCAGTCAGTCATGTCTCTTTCGAAATCGCCCAAGCTTGTATCACGTATAGCACTTAACTGACTGACTGAAGTACTACTTAGGCAGCGTTGACCGAAGGGTCCAGTGGGATTGCTGCGCATGACGTCTAAAAAATTAAAATCAATGCTTTATAAGCTTAAAGCTGCAGCCTATACTAGCCTATAGCATAATCCGATCCTGATCATAACATTTACTTTCATTGTTCAAGATCCGTTTTGTTTTTCAATAACTAGTGATGATTGATCAGGATAGAAAACCTTATTCTCAATTAGGTGCAGCTCATATTATTTATTGAAGAACAGGTTGCGGTGGAGAAGAGGCAGTGGAAAACAAGGCCCATTTATCTCTGGAGTATATATAGAATGTTATGGCTATTACTGCTGGGTTGGTTCTTTCGCCTAAACATCCAAAATGTGTTGAATGGCTTTTTTCTCGCTGAAATAAATAGGTAAAGAGAAAAGGAAAGATACAGAGACACTAGAGGGACAGTTTGGACACTGATTTTTTTTTTTTTTTTTATTCCAACGACCTCTTGTTGGGGAAATTCCTTCCTGAACAGTTTGGCACATCTTTACCATCCAAAGTCCAACAGAGAAAGAGATCGATTTTATTTTTGGCACCAGGAGGCCTCTCTTCTTTGCGCATGCGTCAACTGTCTTTCCTGTCAGAGGACTCCTGGGAGATTTTTGCGTTTATTTTATTTCGTACTTTTATTTTATTTTGTATTTTTATTTTATTTCGTAGTTTTTATTTTATACTTTTATTTTTAGCGTTTTTTATTTTATTTCGTATTTTTAATTCCTACACATGCCACCATATAAGGTGTGCTCCGCAAGATACTCGGAAGTATATATTGAAGAAGTGAAGCAGGTGAATAAAGGCTTTCAAATCATCCTAATATAATACCACGTTAAAAATAAAAAAATGTATCTTTATCCCTACAGACCGGCACGTGTTCTTGTCATTTGTTTAACATTTCGACATCGCCCGTGCCCTGCCAATTTGCCATGTATTCTTAGATGTTATCGGATATTTCGCTATATATGCAAAAGCATTTTTGTAAAGTCACATGCAAGAATCATAACACCTTCGAACAATACTGTGTCAGACATGTATTCATCTTAACGCTAATGATATTTAGCTGCCTCCTCAATGAGGCGAACTTTGGCACAAGGCATTTTTAAAGTGGGAAATCCAACCCCTTAAGCGCGGCAAAAATTTATTATCTGTTTTTCCCCAGACCATATTCTACCATTCGGTGGAGCCCCGTCTGGCTTCCTCTCTGCCTGAAGGTAGAGTCTGACAGTCAGGTTAACGTTCTTCTCTACGCTAATAATATTTAGCTGACTTTCCATTGAGATGTACTGTGGCACAAAACCTTTTTAAAGTGTGAAATCCGACCCCTTAAGTTATGGCACAATTTATTGACTATATTTCCCGACACGGAACCTCATTTGGGTTCTTCTCCCGCGGAAGACAGTCCGACAAAGACTAGCTTTCTTCTCAACGCTAATTATATTTAGGTGCCTCCTCAATTGAGACAAAATGTGGCACAAGGCTTTTTAGTGTGGGTAATTCGAGCCATACAGCTTGGGCAAAAACAATTGTCTACTTTTTTCCAGATGAGACTCTACCCTACCAAAAGACAGAGAATCCAACAATATCAGAGTAGTGTTCTTCTGAACGCTAATTATATTTAGCTACCTCCTCACTTGAGGCAAAATGTGGTACAAAGCTTTTTTAGAGTGGGTAATCTGAGCCATATAGCTCGGGCAAAAATTTATTATTTAAGTTTCCCCAGACGAAACTCTGCCCTTTGGAGCCACATCTGGGTTCCTCTCTGCTCGAAGGCAGAGAGAGTCCTACTCTAATCCCCGAATGCTTATTGCATACCTATATATAATTGTTTGTACACGTCACGTTATCCCAGTAGCACGATACCTCTAATTACTTCAAGACAAGGTTGACTGTGTTTGCTCTCTGGCGATCGCTGTTCAAAACCAAGTGTCAGCAGCGACACTTTATTCCTATATGACATAAGACACTGAGGTCAACACTGAGTGCCGACAGTCTGTTTCATAATTGAACGCAATTTTCACATCATCCTTAACATTGCACACACACACACACACTAGAATAAAGGACAAATAGAGAATGTTTATCAATCTAACAAATTTCCATTTTATTAAAGCTTCATTAGCGAATGAGTTAAGAAAACCAGAAGAAAGACTTCTATGATAATATTTTATAACCCTCTTTAGATGTAAGGAATACTAGGTCTATCTTTTGGCTAAGGAATTTCTCTTTTTTATACATCTGAAGAAAACTGACCAAACCATTCGAAATTTTATTTGTGCGTAAATAACAACAATAACGCCAAAAAGAGTCATGATATATATAAATAAAAATGTCACCGTCTCTAAAAATAGAGGGATAATAAAGATCGCCAGACAAACAAAGTTATAGTTCAAGCAACCAATCAAAAAGCTTTTACGGCCTTGGTGTACGAAAAGAAAGAAACAAATAACAAGGCGACCAAAATTTTCCTATTTGTAAAAATACATATTCCAACCAAGCAACCAGAAAACTTTTATAACAAGAGTATAGGAAGCGAACCATTTGTTATATAATACCTTAGTCGGTGTGGAATAATGCTGGGGGTCATTCAAGATTACCAGTGAAAATGATCGAATTTTGCCAAGTGCATTTTGCACTGGGCGACGCAGGTGCAAACTGAGTTTTTGTTTTGACTGGCGTGGTCAAAAGGGTCTACGCCCAAGATGGTACGAAGGGCATCGGAATTTACAGGTATCAATAGGAACAATTATTTCAGCGATGTCAACTGATGGAGAGTGAGTTGACTTTTAGTTTTACAGTTGGAAAATTGATTAAGTTGCAGACAGCAGCCATTTTTGGCAGGCTGGTTGGCAGCCTCGGTGCGTGTGTAATCCCATAAAATCCGACCCGACCAAACCTCTCACTCTACAGCCAAGTCACCGTTTTGGAATATTTTCATTTTCTATAAAGTGTTGATGTCTTTCGATTTTATTTGTTGGGATAAAAATACAGTCATTTTGAAGAAACTTTAATTGCAGTATATTTCGTCATTCATCTACCCTTTGAAGAAGATAAAACGTTATATCGTTATTCATGAGAGAGAGAGAGAAACGCCATCAAGTTAATTGCGGCTTGTTGTCGGCTAAGAAGAAACGCTTTATTCTCGACATTTTGAAGAGAAGATTGTGAAATCTGAGTTGTGAAATTTAATCTTCGTCGTCGTTGCAGTGGTATGAAACACAATGAGAAGCAGAGCGCTCATTTTCAAAGCGGATTTATAGATCTGTATATAAATAGATGGAAAATCTACGAAAACCAGGGCCGATAAATCAATTTAGTCCAAACTCCGATGATGCGGTCATCGTAACATACCTTGATACGAAATGCATCTGCAACCTTACACGGCTAAACCATTCCTTGTTACATTGAAAACAATCATACCTTCCTTCACCATGGCTCAGCTAGGCCTGTTTGCCCAAGACACGCTACGCATAAATAATTAACTCTCCGGCTTTCGGTTGTGGAGGAGAGGGATCAGGTAGTCAACTACGCAGAATCCCTACAACCAAACCTGGTCTGGAAATTGATGTTGATCGTGTAGAAATGACAGAACTGGGACTGAGAGGGGTGGGTAGTAAGGGAACAAGCATTACTTAGAGCTACCAAGGAGAGGAAGTTGTGATGATCCATGATTGTCTAAGGCTTTAAGGGACACGGTACATAAAAGAAAATATTGATAAGCTTGTTACTTGCACATCGACTAATGAAACATTAAAGAGTCTAAATTCGTCGACAAACGACAAGAATAAGAATTTTCTATAAAGAATATATTATGAAGAAATTGTGGAGACCCATGATCGCCTACGTCCTGAATTCACTCTGCATGTAGAAGAACTATATTGTGGCATAGTTGAATGGGAAAAGCGAGTGGTCAAAATGGCTGTTGATGAATATACATCTTCTCGGTGTTAGAAAGTTTTGGTGGAACTGCTGGCTACTATAAAAGTGATTATCATTGCTTGATGGTAAATACGTACTACCTCCCCTCCTACCTGCGACGGTGTTTGGGGAGAAGTCAAGCAATTAAAGAAACAAAGAAATATTTTAAAAATCTTCAACATATGCTAACCATACAGTGGAAAGAAACAGATCATCCGCTGCTTACAAAATCGAGCAAAAAGTTATAAGTGGCGACCAAGAAACGTAGAGTACTGTGCAAAAGTATTAGGACAAGTACTATTTTCTTTTATGAGGCATTAAAATAAAGTTTAAAATCACCCCTGTCCTAACACTTTTGCACACTACCGGTATTGTACAAAAGTATTAGGACAGGGATGATTTTCCTAAAAATCTAACTGAAACTCAAATACAGGGTGAAAAGCCAAGTAAATAGCTAATAAACATTGAGTATTTAAAACTAGGTGTTAAAAAAAATGCGTTAAAAAGAAGTTATATTTAATTTGTCCAATTTTCGATTAAACAAGTTATTTTGAAACTACTCTATTGAACATCTATGGGATATTTTGGATAAAAAAATTAATAACTAAAATGTTACTTCGCAAGACACACTTTAGGAATAAATACAAGCTACTTGGCAGGAGATGCCATTAGATACATTGAAAAAGCTTGTGATGTCAATGCCTGACAGAATGAAGGCTGTGATCAAAACAAAAGGCTATTATACTAAATATTAAATTTATTTTGTAATAAGTAGTTTTTTTTTTTGTTAAAGCATCTGTTGAGTAAATCAAATAAAATTACTTTAATTAAATTGTTTATTTTCTGTCAATATGCCTCATAAAGATAAAATAGTTCTTGTCCTAATACTTTTGCACGGTACAGTATGAACAAAAAATGGCCAGTATCAGCAGTGCTCTACAACATAACTACCCTGGGCAGATGACATGACAAACTGAGATCGAAGGGGCAAGATAATAACAACACTCAGAAAACAACCTCGGTCTGCCTACCTTATGTTAAGGGATTATGTTAAGGGATTATCGGGAAAATACAGAAGATCTGTGGTCCATATAACATCAGGACAACATTTAAAAGTAGTTCAGCATTTTGCAGATACCTTTTCCGAATAAAACTTCCCATAAAAAAGAACATGATTAAGGACTGTGTATAAGTCATCCCATGCAGCTGTGGTAAGAAATATAAAGGAGAAACGAACTGCTCCTAAAGATAAAACCGCAATAACACCGTAAAGCCGTAACACGAGGGAAAATACAAAAATCAGGCGTAGCTGGCAACATATGGTGGGAATAGGGAGATACCACTCCCTGTGGGATGAGGTTGAACATCACTGGAAAATACGTAAATACGAAAACTAAAGGAATCAGCACATATGCTAGGCCACAAAATTCTCGTATGCCGGTCAAGCATAGAAATTAATAGAACACAGGAACCAGTAATACAGTGCTAGAGAAAAACAATAATAAAATTATAATATGAGCTCTGGCAAAAGATAGTTACTGAGACATTAGGTTTATAAGTCCCAAACATTCATACAGTGATGTCCTCAAGAACAAATAGACCAGTGACTAAAAGCGTTGAGTTATGAGGTTAATACCTGGCTACAACTGAGGCAAACAAAACCTTGACGAGTTTAGTTAAAGAGAGATAATGCAATATCCTGAAGAGTCATAGCACGTGGAACGAGAACACTCTACGCCGGATGACGAAATAAAGGGTTCAGTTCGAAATTCCAATCACTGGTACGTCGTGAATATGGTGTAGAGGATTCCAGGTCCATTACTATATTTATGATTCGACTCGACGCACGATTAATCAAACACATTACACATGAAATAAGAAACAACACCAGAGTAAGCAATAATAAAACATGTATTAACAAATAATACAATTTATCGAGAGAAGAGCAAGAAGTTTTCTCCCTTGGTCTGTTAAGAGACGAAAAATGTTCATTGGAAGAAAGTCAATGAAAGATTGATTGAAATACATACAGTTTCTGAGTTGTTGAGTTTCTATCGGAGTATTGGGAAATGTGTATGCACATGGATGTGTGTATAAGAAATAAATTCGCGCCACTAATTGAGCCACCTGCAATTGAGCGCGGGTGTGTATGTGTGAGTTAAGTAAAACTATGAAACTAAGCCCTAACTGGCTAGCAACACGTGTGTGCCCAGCTTAAATGGAGACGCCTGACTGCGCGGAAAAATAGGATTTAACACGTGAACACAAGATGACCAGTCAGGATTGACCAATCACTGCCTGCTAACATAGCGTGTCTCGCGAATGAAAACGCGCATGTTGTTTTAATGCGTAGAAGTGAAGGGTGAGCAAAAATAATATTTTACAAATATGCGTTGCAATGTGAATATATGTGTGGGTATGAATGTATGAACACTACAATGGCAACGAAGATGAGGACAACAGACCGAACTATGTAAATAGTGTAAATAATTGCAATATCACATCTCATAAATATAGACAAATAGCATATAGCTATTTTATAGTGTTCTTTTTTAACAAAAAAAACGCACGCATAGACACAACTAAAAATAACAAGTAACTACAAATAATAAAGTAATCAATAATAAATAATGAATAAAGAAGTTAACGAATAACGCTATAAAATCGCCACGAAACTGCATTCAGATCCACAATTATTTCAATTTAATAGCCTCTAGAAAAAATTGAAACGTAAACCTTACCGCCCAGAGAGTGACCGATAGAATAGCGTAATAGACCTACCCGTAATGCATTAATGACCGGTATGAATAAATAGACGAGCTAAAACATAATGCGCATAGTCTGAAGATTGCGTTTAAGCATGGAACAGACAGTCACCGCTGTTTTGACCTCAATGTTTACTTATATAATTTATTTGGTTGAATGACACACATTTTCGTAACAAAATTTCTTGTAAATAATCAAGCTATTAGAAATATATGCATAAATAAACTGTTTAATTACAAACACAATATCTACTCAAATACGAGTACCGATTAAAAATAATGTTCAAACGAATATATTAAATATGTCGGTTGTTAATTTAATTTCGTCAATTTCCGGAATTTCCGTAATACATATATATATATGTGTGCTTGCATGCGTGTGTGCGTGCGTGCTAGTGTGTATTACGTTACAAAGGCTCGCGTATAAACTTTTGGCCGCCTTGATAAATTAGAGTGATTACCAGTAGGCTTTTCTCAGCACTTTTTATGATATTTAAGGGCCAGAAAACAAGTTACTGCATTTTCATAAATGCTGTATTATGAATGTAAAAAGCATCTTAATCATAGTGCTGCTGAAGAAAAAGTCCATGCAAAAATACTGGGTCAACATCTAATATTTCACCTTTCAGACTTTAAGTTAAAACAATTTTCTTTTTGTTGCAAAAAGTGATCTTTATTATAACAGAAAGTACAAAACCCCAAAGTATGAAGTAATTAGTATTGCTGATTTTGGGCTCCAATAATTGTCTCAATTCAATGTAACGCTGAATGGAGTAAAGGTTCAGATTTTCTCATTGGGATTTATTTCCTATTCTTCTTGGTAGTAATCCCAAAGCTCTTGAAGATTGCGTGGTTTTCGTTGAACCACTTATTCTTCCACTTACCATTACAATGGTTCAATTATATCGAGATTAGGATTTTGTGCTGACCAGTCTTCTCAAAATGTGAACGCCTTCGTCCACAAGAAATATTTATCTTGTGCGTGGTGTGAGGCAATGGCCAACGTCATGTAGAAAAATTTCTCCATCATCTTCGTTTGACAGATTAGACAGTAGTATTTGTCTATATTTCTGAGATGAGGTAGTATTTACAGTATTTACATCGGACTATTGTCCTCATATTTGTTGCTATTTGTACGACGTTTCGGCCGTTGTACGCTCCGACCTTCTTCAGGCGTTAGGAATAATATAAATACTGTAAATACTACTTCATCTCAGAAATATAGACAAATACTAAAGGATCGGTACGGACTCGATACACCAAAAATATGGAGACAAATATAAAAGTCCTACCTGAAAAAAAAAAAAATTGTAATAAAGGGTTCGGTTCGAAATTTCTGAAGAAGGCCAGAGCGTATAACGGCCGAAACGTCGTACAAATGGCAACAAAGATGAGGACAATAGTCCGAATAATGTAAATAATGTAGACCGTAGTAAACTAATATAGTTTTCGATGTTTAGGTTCCCATCGACCTTTACCAATTTTCTTCTACCATCGCGTTTGATGCAACCTCACACCATTATTTGTTCACCACCAAATTTGACCATCTTTGTGGTACATCTTGCACTGTTTCTTTCTCCCACTTGTACTCTTGCATATTTTCTTGCATTAAAATGTTACTTTATTTGGCATTCATCATTAAAATTACTTTTTATCACTTCTTAGCATCCAATGTTAGATGTTCTTTGAACCACTTCAATTTTTTATTCCAATGTTTTTTTTTTTTTTTTTTTTTTTTTTTTGGTTAGTAATGTTTTTTTTTTCCAATACACTCATTCAAGTTTTATTTTTGTTATACACTACGTACTGTATCAATTGAGACCTCGCTGTTAAGACTGCATTCATTCCTTGCTTATCTGAGTGGTAATTTTCAACTGAGACTCTCACAATCTTCCTTCATCTCTCTTGTCTAACTTTTGTTTGTTTGTTCTTTTTTTTCCACTTCGAACAACTCCAGTTCTTCTTCTTCTTCTTCTTCTTCTTCTTCTTCTTCTTCTTCTTCTTCTTCTTCTTCTTCTATGTGGCTGGTCCTTTCAAAACGTAAGCGATCATGGACCTCCACTAATCCCTATCCCTTATCGCTTTTAACACTTTTCCTCTTGGTATATCTCCCAAACTCTGCTCCACCATCCACTTTCTCACGCCCATCAAGTATGTCTCACGTTGCTTTTCCCTCTCTCTCTCTCTTTCTCTCTATCCGTCCTGTGAGCATTAGATTCTTCAAGCCCTCCTTCCTCATTAGGTGTCCCAAAAACTTCAGCTGTCTTTTCTCGATGTTAAATATGAGATTCCTTTTTGTTTGCATCCTCTTCAAAACCTTATCGTTGCTCACATATTCGGCCCATGGTATCCTCAGCATCCTTCTGTAGAACCACATTTCTGTTACTTCGAGTCTCTCTTTCATTTTTGAGGAGATTGTCTAGCATTCGCTGCCATAAAGGAGAACAGATATCACATAACAGTCCAGTATTCTTTTCTTTCTTGTTTCCAATGAAGGCTTCCTGTCTCTCAATACTCTCTTTAGCTGTTGAAATGCGTCCTTGTTTATGCCAATACATCTTCAGATCTCAATGTTGCACTTTCCGTCCACTGTCTAGATATTTAAATGTCTACACCTGCTTGATTTTTTGGACAGTTTGTTTTTAGAGATTTCCAGCCACCTATCTATCTCTCCTTGGGTCATTTTCCCCTGAAAGTCACGACCTTCATTTTTGCTTCAGCAAAAATTTCAGCCATGATATCAGTGTAAAAAAAAAAATATATATATATATATATATATAGTCATCCGCAGACAGATCTGTCACAGCTCATCAGTACGGTTAGACTCCGATTGCTTTTAACCCAGGATTGAAACCCGACCGAAGTGGCGTCAGTCGGCGATTCCACCTCTGTACTATGGGCGCTCGGTAGAAGAAGGCAAACTTTTTAGCATGTATATTATCATTATACACGCCCAATAGCCAGAGTGCTCTAATTCATTAGTGAATGAGCGATAGTGTGCGTTGTAGTGTCATGGATGTCGACTTGTGAGTGATTTTCGGGGGCGCTGCTGTGAGGCAGTCAATAGGCAGTCTAGAGACAGTCGTGACCCAGCATATCTATACAGTTCGGACTTACACTTCTATCTGCTGATTACTAACACTCGTATTTGTATATATGTTCTGTTAATCTAATGCACTATTTGAACCTACCTAACAGAAATAGACATGATCGCACTCTGATGATTTTCTAAGCATAGCTTAGATGTGTCACAAGGACGAAAGTACGAGACACCCATTAAGGATCGAACTGACGATACAGTCGTAATTGATCTAGAGATACAAGCTTGCAAACCATTGTACCACGTCGAAGTGCCCAATGATTTTCTAAGCGTAGTTTATACGTAGCATAAAGCAAAATATATGTAGCACTCAGTGAGGCTCGAACTCACTATTCAGTCGTAATTGATCTATTGAGACAGGTATGCTAAAAATTACACCACGTCAAAGTGCATAAACCAAGCTAACGTTTAACTATAATTATTTGCCAAGCCACCTTACGCTCATGTTAATAAAATGGAGCAATACCTGAGTGGAAATTTTCATAACTTTATCATCACAGATATTTCATTGGCTCAATAATTTTACATGGCCATTTTTTATTTTTTGTTTGTTCGAATATCTATTTTTCCGGTCCCGGTAAAACGGACTATTTTACCGGTAAATATAAACAGTGTTTTAGTAAAACTGTTTTAACGGGCATAAATAAATGAAATAATTGAATAAGTTTATAAAAATATAAAAATCTAGTTTATTCACGCGGCAAATACAATCAGAAAACGGAATCGACTCTATTTTCATATGGATGCCATGCATAGATGGGTTTGCGTAGAGTCAACACCGATAATAAAAAAAAAAAAGTTACAGAAGCATCGACGACCCCCTCGCCGATGGCCTATGCTCCATTGGGTTTAGGAGGAGAATTTGTATCTTTGCAGGTAGAATTTCACACCAGTCAGAGTGGGTGGGAATATATTTAAATTTAAATTAAGTGAAAACTATTGTCCTCATCTTTGTTGCAGTTACCACATTTCGACCGTTATGCCCTCCGGCTTTCACCAGGCGTATATTGATCTGGATAGCCTACATTGAATTCTGAAGCGAACCCTTTACTGAATCTATGGGGGTAGAATGTTCTCGTTCCGTTGTCTAGGGATATCTCGTTTAGTTTTTATTTTTAGTACTGCACGCCCGTTTCCACTGAATCCAAATATACGCACTTCCCGGCTTAGAGATTAAACTCACAATTACTATGTCACCAAACACACGAACTAAGACAAAAAAGACGAGGAGAATAGTCCGAGTGCAAATAGTCTTAATAATTATAACACGTGAGATAGGAAGAAAAAAAAAAAAAACTGATGAAGAATTTGCTCCTTGAATTAAGTTTGATAATGGGCCAACTACATCCATTCAATTTTCATTTTCGCTGCTGCTGCTGTTAGTCAAGATTGTTATGTTTCTGTTTGTATTGATTTTTTATCACGTGCCTGTGTGTTGAATCTGCGTCCTAACTTAGAGTGTATATTCTTGTCACGATATACAGGCAACTGATACTGCAACTACAGCAGCTTGTATAATTGACCGTGTTTACTTATTCACTTTCCTCATATTTCAGGCAAGCCACTCCTAAAAACATTTTCGCTATTAACTTGAAAAACATCGAGAAAAACAAAAAAACTAATAACCCTTGCTTAGGACCTTGAATAAGTTCTCGCTGATTTTTCATGAAAAGTAATGTTTTGTTTACAAAAATTAGTAAGAAACATGTCACTGAAAATATTGTCCATCGGTAGCCACTGTTTGTTCTCATCTTTCTGGCAGCATTTGAATTCCACGTCGAAAAAACGACACGTTTTTTGGGGCTAGCCGAGAGTCAACACATTTTTTGACAACCTCTTAAGAATAAAGTGCTGTCTTGTGCTTTGTGCCATCAATCGGAACAAGTGATAATCGGACTGGGCAATGTCTAGTGAATACGGTGGGTGGCGTAGGACTCCCATTTAAGCGTTTCAGAGTAGGTTTTTACTCGTTTTGTAACATGTGGCTGAGCGTTGTTATGTTGCAAAATCACTTTGTCATGTCTCTGCTCATATAGCCGCCATTTTTACTTCAAGGCAAGGTTCAAACACATCAGCTGTAATCGATAGCGATCTCCCGTGATGGTTTCAGTCGGTTTGAACAGCTCATAATAGACTAAGTACCTCCACTCATTTTCGGTGCCTAACTTTTAAACTGAATTTTTAAAAATAAAATTTTTCTTGAAACTTTTATTTTAGTTTTCATTGAAAGCTAAATGATTAAATTTACTGTTTCCAGTAAGCAAAATACTCTGGTGTATTGCAAACAGAAATTATATTGATTGAGATTTTAAAATTTATGATTTAAACATTGTTATTTTTTCAATTTTTTGGCCATTTTTGAGCGATCGACACATTTGTAAACAAAAGTTAATTCTTTGTTTTAAAAATCTTGCATAAAATAAAATATACATCTGTGACACGTTATTTTTTGGAAAATTAGCAAATTTAAAGTCAAATTAATGATTTACACAAGTATTATTTATAGCATTGTTGTGGGGCGTTACCCACTTAACTATAAACTCTTCCTACCAGTATATTAACTGAGAGTTAATCACTATCGTTGTTTCAGTTCAGCTCAGAACAGTTAGTCTGTCTGTCTGTCTGTCTGTCTGTCAGTCACTAGTAAGCCAAGCTTATGTTTACTCTGTTCTCTTGTATCTATTTTTACTTAATATATATGTCGTTAACCTTACCACCGTGTTTCGAGTTATCATTTCGTAGTCCCATCACCGGTCCACATCAACTGGCGACGAGGATTTCGAACATCAAGGAATTCCCTACGCAATAAACCCAGTTAACTTCACCAGGAAATACGAGTTCATAAAAAGAATATCCCTCTCATCAACTGGCGAACGGGAACTTCGAAAAACTAAAAACCGGTTTTCAGATTCACAGCAACGAACGAAGATTCGAGCTAGTGTACTAACAGCGACTGACCAAGTGATAACCCCACTTCACAGTAAATCTGTCGACAAACTTCGAAGTACCAAAAAAATATCCCATCTAAACCAACCTGCAAATGTTTCTAAAAAAAGCTAAAGAAAAAAGAAAACAACTTCGAACGAATTCAAGTCAAAACGCCACATCAGGAAATAATCTACAAGTCCCTTCTAAAATTTTGGCGACGTAAAAAAATAAGTGTGGGAAATTTTAATAATTAAGTGTCGCATGAAAAATCTTCTACAAGCTCGGAAAAACGGTATTACAGAAAAAAAAACTCCGTGTAATTTTTAGCATACCTGTTTCAATAGATCAATTACGACTGAATAGTGAGTTCGAGCCTCACTGAGTGCTACGTCAGTATTACAGAAAAAAAAACTCCGTAGATTTTCTTTTGTGGCCTCTCTTCTTTTGCGTACGTCTTACAAAAAACTGTAACTGCAGTTAGTTTGTTGTTTTCTTTTCTTTTTTCTCTCTCTCTCTCTGTTTTTTTTTTCACGTAAAAATTCGTCGGTTTAGTCCGAAATAAAAAAATGGAAGATTTTCCGAAAGTAATAATCTAATTGATGAAAGCTCAGTTAGATTATCAGCAAAAATGTGACGAACGACAGCAGAAAACCGAAGAGTGGATGTTTCTACAGCAACAACAGCAACAGCAACAACTGTTTATGGAACTTCATAAACAGCAGAAAGATTTCCAAGAGCAAGCTCTTAAGAAAAGCGAGGAACGTCAAAGTCACATGGAAGAGTTACTGTACAAATCATTAAATAGCAAACAAATATCTGAGAACGATACTGCATTTTCCCAGGGCACTATCTGGAGTACCATGGAAACATTCGAATATGTACCCGAAAATGAAAAAAACCTTCGATGCTTTCTACAGGCGGTACGAAGATTTATTCAACGTTGATTGCAAAGAATGGTCAAATTCAAAGAAAGTTCGGCTTTTGCTAAGAAAATTGGGTACCGCAGAACACAGTAGGTTCGTTGACTTTATTCTCCCCAATAGGGCAACGGACTTAGATTTCTCAGAAACAGTTAAGTTATTGTCAGAACTAACACGTTACGCTTCCATAAGAGATGGAAGTGCCTAAATCTATTCAAGGAGGATCAGCAGGATTATCTGACATTTGTGGCTACAGTAAATAAACACTTTAATGACTTCAAATTAGCAGGGTTATCTGCTGACAACTTCACATGTCTGATTATTGCCCAGAGTTTAGTCTCAGCTGGAGACGCTGAAATTAGACGCCGAGTGCTGACAAAATTAGTGAATGAACTGGGTCTAACCCTCCGAAAATTGGCAGAGGACTGCCAGAGGGTCGTATCCGTAAAATGTGACTCTAGAAATATCGAGAAATCGGGAGTCGCTCATATAAAAAATATTAAGAGCAGACCAAAACATTACTCCCCGGAAAAAGAGAAAAGTAAATCTATGCGATCAAAATACTGTGACAAGCATACTACGAATAGACGAGAAAATTCACCACCAGGTCCGTGTTATATCTGCGGAAACCTACACTGGATGAGGTTTTGCACGTCCAAAAAGAAGAAACCCTGTCAAAATTGTGGTAAAACTGGCCATGTAACATCATGCTGCTGGTATGTTAAAGAATTTAAAAGACCAAAAAATAAAATTATGCAGACGCAGTCAAGCGATAAAGAAGATGGAAATTTGCGTAAATACGTAATTGTGCAAATATTCAACAAAACGATAAAATTTCAGCTCGACTCTGAGTCTAGTCTTACGATTATTAATTTGCATAGCTGGAGGCGACTGAAAAAGCCAACTTTATTAAGAACAAAGAAAACAGCACGTTCTGTAATAGGTGACAAAATTAAAATTTTAGGTGAAGTATTTTTCGCTTTAACATTAAATGGAATAACGAAAAAATTAAAAGCTTATGTCATTAAAAATACAGAAAACTTATTTGAAACAAATTGGATTGAGAAGTTCAGTCTGTGGGACTGTTCAATAAGTATGTTTTGTCGTAAAATAGAAAGTACAACCTCCAACATCGAGGAACTGAAACAGGAAGCAAAAATTCCCTGATGTGTTTTCAGGCGATTTAGAAAAATGTACCAAGATAAAAGTACAATTCCAGTTAAAAGATGACGCCCAGCCCGTGTTTAAAAAGTAAATGAACGTTCCGTTTGCGGCGGTGAACCAAATCAATGAAGAGTTAGACAGATTGGAACATGCAGGTATCCTGTTTAAAATAGATTTCAGTGTATGGGCTGCACCAACAGTATACATAAAGAAAAAATCAAGCAAAATCAGAGTATGTGCTAATTTCTCAACGGGATTAAACGATGGACTAAAAGACCACCACTATCCTCTCTCTAGCCCCGAAGAGATATTTAATAAATTAAACGGTGGCAATTTTTTTCTAAAATTGACTTAACGGATGCATATTTACAAATCCAGATTAAGAAAAACTGTTCCAAACTTCTTTGTATAAATACATATAGAGGTTTGTATAAATTTAATAGGCTTTTGGTGTCAAGGTCGCACCTGCTATCTTTCAGCAGGTTATGGATACCACGCTGGGCGACTCTGATTTCGCAACTGCCTATCTTGATGATATCCTAATTACTAGTAAATCGGTGAAAGACCATCGGGAGCACGTATTAAGCGTATTTGACAAAATTCAAGAATACGGCTTCAAAGTCAAGGGGGCTAAATGTGGTTTTTATTTGACGCAAATAAAATATTTGGGGCATATCATTAACAAAGTCGTCGACAACCGGATCCAGACAGGGCTACGGCGATCAAAGACATGCCGGCCTCAGATAACGTGCAATCACTGCAAAGCTTCCTAGGCTTAGCAAATTTTTACCAGGTGTTCAAAAAAAAAAAAAAAAAAAAGAAAAAACATGCACAACTTGCGAGCGTCCTTAAACGAACTACTAAAGAAAGACAAAACCTAGAAATGGACACCGGAATGCCAATCTGCATTCGAAAAATAAACACACTCACTTCAAACCTTTCTCTCACTCACTATGACCCAAAGTTGGACATCATAGTAGCAAACGATGCCAGCTCTTATGTCATCGGCGCCTGCATTTTACACAAACTTCCGGATGAAACGAGGAAACCCATCGCGCATGCGTCTCGAACTTTGCTGCCTGCGGAAAAGTAATATTCGCAGTTCGAAAAAGAGGCGTTAAGCATAATCTCCGCCGTTATCAAGTTTCACAGATATCTACACGGCAGATATTTTACGTTACAGACTGACCACAAACCGCTGCTGACTACATACGGATATAAGAAGGGATTACCGGTGTACACCGCGAATAGACTTATACGGTGGGGTACAAAACTACTGAACTATAATTTTAAGATTGAGTACCTGTCCTCCAAGAACATCTGCCATGCTGACGGTTTGTCTAGACTCGTTCCATAAAACAAAGAAATATTCGAAGACTCGATAATCGCGAGCTTAAGAACGAAGTGCGAGATAAAGTACATGACTTTCGAACACCGTGTGAGAGCTTCCAGTAACACTATCAGACATCAAAAGAGAGGCTCTAAAAGACGAGTTTATCTGTACTACTAAGAACAAAATTTACAATAAAGACTCGAGTGTGCCTGAGGTTTTTTCGATATGTATTGTTGTATAATGAAAGAGTGGTGATACCTAAAAATTTGCAAAAAATCCTGCGGGACTTTCATATGGGACATCCCGGAAAAAAAAACGTACAAAAAGTCTCATGCGTTGTTACGTCTACGGGCCAAACATGGACAGAGATATAGCTGACATGATTGAGGCATGCAAAGGGTGCGCATTCGCGCCTAAAGCTCCATCAGCTATGTGCAAACCGTGGCCGAAAACTGACCAGACGTAGCAAAGGATTCACGTCGATTTTGCGGGTCCATTGGAAGACCATTACTACCTCATAGTCGTCGACAGCCACACTAAATGACCGGAAATTCTTAGATGCAGAAGACCTACCACGAGGTGCACGATAGCTTTCCTTCATGAACTGTTGTCGCGTTTTGGCGTAATGGATTGCGTGGTGACGGACAACGGAACGCAATTCACGTCTGGGGAATTTGAAGAGTTCTGTGAAACGTTCCAGGTGAAACGCATTACGACCCTGCCACATCACCCTTGGTCCAACAGACAGGCGGGGCGATTCGTGGACACATTAAAACAAGCACTTAAAAAAGCGCAGGGCAAACCAACTGATAAGGTGCTGCAACAGTTTCTGCAGGTGTATAGAATTACACCAAACCCCAATACGCCAACGGGACTTTCACCCGCAGAAACGATGTTCGCAAAAGGATAAGATCAGTATTTGATAAGCTCATTCCAAAGCAGGCAAACTTAAAAAAAAAAGGTTACCCTCCTCAGAAAACGTTACTCCTGCGGTGAGAAAGTATTGTTCCAAGTCTATAAGAACAACATGACGTTTTGGGAAGTAGGCACAGTAAAGTGGGAGATCTTGTATATATAATTCAAGGCCCCAAGAATACACACAAGTGCTATCAGAACCAATTGAGGAAATGTCAGGTAACCGACATTAATGAATCACCACCGACCAATGAAGAACCGATAGACACCATCTTTGAGAGTTTCGATCTCGAGGCACCCCAAGCTTCACCCGAAATAAGACGACCTGGAAGAAAAAGAAAATTTGTGGATCCTTTGATCGTCGATCCAAAACGGAAGAAATATTAAACAGCTTTTCGTGGAAAAGCTCTTGAAGGGGGTGTTGTGGAGGGTTATCAACTTAACTATGGACTCTTCCTACCAGTATATTAACTGACAGTTAATCACTCTCGTGGCTTCAGTCCACGCCCAGGCTTGACGTTTTTTGACGTTTGTGGATTTTTAGCCCGGTTGATTTTACTTATTTTGTTCTTTTTTGACAGGTTTTGGACCTATTTTTGAACTTTATTTATATTGGTGCCCGTTTTGGACAGTTGTTAATTTGATTTTAGTTGTTTTTTCGTTTGTTTTTACTTTTCTTTTCTTGTTTTTCTTTTTATTTCTCCTTTTTCAGATTTTATTTAAGATTTTATGTTGCTTTTTTGTATTTTATTTTATTTTTGAAATTTGTTTTTATATCATTTTGTTTTACTGCACCACATATTTTTATTGAATTGATAAAAGAATTTATCAAGATGGCCGACCAGAGTCGGTCCATCGTTAAAAAACTATTCTCCCCTAAAAAGGACCCTCCCGATAAAAATGATGCTACACATTTTTCCCCTGATAAGGATATTATTTCAAAAGGAGGACCCTACAAGAATAAGAAGGATGAGAAAAATGAAAATAAAAATGAAGACGATAAGAAAGAAAAAGCAGCGACAACGACGAAAGAATCAACCGGTGTAGTGGCTGGGGAATCACCCTCCGTGTGGAGTCCCCCCCCCCCACAAATGCATCGTCAATGTGGCGGAGTTCGTCGAGAGAGCTAAGCAGTACGTACATCTAATCACTGATGGCGGGCTCTTAGTAGATCTCGATGCAAAAGAGCGCATTGCAAAAAGAACAGTGTCGGTCTTTGTGCTTGACAAGCTAACGCGCAAAATTTGTCGTAGCACAAAAGGCACAGTGATGAAATCACTGATTTCCTTGGGGGTTAAGCCTGAACAGATTGTGAAAGGTGTTGGGTATTTCATGTGGGACGTTCTGTTGCCCACGCCCGAGGACTGTGTGGAGATGACTTCCCGTGATCTCATCACCAAGGATTTCATTCTCCGCACAGAGTACCTAGGACGGCGAAGGACCCAGGTAACGGTTCATGAGATTCCTCACTATATTCTCGGTGAGCACTTAGGGGCATATTTGATGCAGTATGGCCCTATAGTAAGTGTGACTCCGGAATATGAGGTGGGTGAGTGGAGGTTCGAGTTGATGATCGATCGTGAGGCCTTCACCTTCATTCCCAACTGCTTGGAGATTGGCGGGAAAACTTTCCCCGTCATTGTGATGGGGAGAAAACCGACGTGTTGGAAGTGTGGCGTGATTGGTCACCTCGCCTCTTCCTGCCCAGAGAAGAAGGCCTCTGGAGTCCCGCCAAAAGCCAATTCCCCTTGAGCTGAATCCTCTACTTCCGTGACGCCTGTAATGGGCCTACCTGCGGCTGGAACCAGTGGTGTAAAAGCCCCGGTTGGGTCTCTTAAAGAGCCCACATTGCCTGTGCAGAAGAAGGCGAACGATGCACAGGAATGGCAAGTCGTGGGTAGAGTAAAAGGGAAGCCCCAAGCAGCGGAATCTCAGTCCCAGATGGCCCCTAAGGACAAGGGCACTAACAGTCCTAAGGGTGAGGCCCCGGCTAGCTATGCCGAGAAATTACATGAAATGTGTAAAAAATATGACCCCGGTTATGAGAAATCATTAAAAATAAAGGAATTAAACAAAAAAATAAGGAAATCAGCACCAAAATTGCCACCACAGAAACCGTCAATTTCTACCCCCTCATCACCCAAAATAAGAGCCCCGCCCCCTCTAACAAAGTCACTCCCCTTAACCCCTACAAAACTGACACCTTTAAAAAAGTCCACACAAATTAAACAAAACTCTGACAGATCTCCTCGTCCCTCAGCCTCAGCCCCTGTATCTCCTACACACAAAAAGGACAAAAGAAAACGCTCACGCTCATTAACTCCGACCCCACAAAATGCGTCCACTCCTTCAATATTAGAGCCTTCCCCTGTCCCATCATCCGCTCCATCCCCTGTTCCATCCCCTGCTCCGTCTCCTGCTCCATCTCCTGCTCGGAGCACAACTCAAAAGAGACAGAAGTCCATCTAGTGTAGAGCAGAAGGAAAAGAAAAAAAGACAGCAGCTGCCTTTCAACATGGGCCAAGAAGTGTGTAAAATTAACCCAAACCAGTCTGAAAGAGCCAAACAATATGGAAACCGGATACAGGCGTTAAAGTACCTGCTATCCTTTCAGAAGCTTGGCGAAAAAGCCATAGATAACCCAAGGAATTTCCCCTTTGCCCAAAGAATCCTGTCGGTAATCCGGACTGACCCGGGTTCCCGGCAGGCTTGGGCAATGGTGGATGAGGCATTGAAGGCTTTTAAGGAAATGAAACCACTCATTATAATTACCGATAATGAGCAAATAAAGAATCTCAGGCAATATTGTTCGAGGAGGCTCCCAGTTTTTGTTCACCCCTCCCTGTATAGAGCTTTAAAATTAACCTTCCCTTGGGATATCGGCAGCCTCGCCCCCAGGGGCCGCATTGACACTGAAATGGGCGGAGGATCCATGGGCGGGGCTGTCGGTATCCTGTCCTCGATCATGTTTAAAGGAGGTGCTTAACCCTAGAGTTACTAACAATGGATCTCTTTTTAGCTAGTTTAAATGCCCTGGGGCTGAGGTCGGAGTCTCGCAGGGCGAAACTCGTTCGCGACCTTCAGCGCCTGGGGGTGGATATATGTGTTCTACAAGAGACTCGTTTCCATTCTAGTGACCATGATGATATTCTGTCGAAGGGGTTTCACCTCTTCTCAGCATGTTATGATGGCCGCTCTAGGGGGGGTCTCTTGGCTGGTTAAACGTTCTTTGAACGCTGATTGTACACTTGTCTTCGCGGATACTGAAGGCAGGCTTTGTGTCCTGGACGTTACTATAAACGAGCAGGCTTTTCGTTTCATTGGGGTTCATGCGCCCAACGCCAGTGGGGAGCGGGTCGACTTTTTTCGGCTGATCGATCCCTTTCTGACGACATCTCGACGGGTAGTTTTAGCGGGTGACTGGAACATCGTCCTCGATCCCGAGATAGATCGTACGGGTACTAGATCGGGTACTAACAACCCGGATGTAAAACCATTTCGGGACTTTCTCGACAGGCTTGATCTTGTCGATAAGTACCGGAATGAGCTTCCCCGGGAATTAGCATGGACTTGGACTAATAGAGGCGGCTCGGCTTCGGTGTTGCGTACAAGCTACATTGACCGAGTACTAGTTAGGAGAGTCGACTTAGGGCTCTTAGGCTGTCCAAGTTTTCATGGTATAGTTTATTCGGACCATAGGCTTGTCCGGGTTCGTCTAAACTTAGATAAGGCTAGGATTAGAATGGCTGGCTACTGGAAATTCAACACATCGTTGTTCGATGAGAAGGATTTCCAGGACCAGCTGCTACTAACCATAAAGCGGGAGTTGACGGGGGCCGTGGTTGGGAATAAGTGGTGGGGACACCTTAAGTCAACCATTAGGTCGTTTGCCGCTGAATATAGTAAGCGACTCAACCGAGATAGATTAGCAGCGCAGACGGCACAAGAAACTAGAGGAGAAAGGGCTATCAAATCGGGAGATAGTGGGGAAATAGCCGTAGCTAGGGCAGAGCTGGCCTCCTTGCTTATCAAGAAGGATCAAGCTCTGGTAGTTAGGGCTAGGTCAAAAAGAATGTCTTCCGAGGCGACAAATATGGCCGCTGAACTGCGTGCTGAACAAGTCCGAAATATCGCAAGCGATGGCGTCACATTGCCGGATGGGCGGACCGTGACTACAAACGATGGCATATGTGAGGCATTTCGATCTTATTTTCAAGATGTTTTTATCAAGGAGCCCGGTCGGAGCAAAGCTCAGATCACCACCTATTTAGCTGACTTTCCTCGCCTTGAGGCGGCTGAAGCGCCTGGGTGCGAGGGTCCAGTAACAGAGGCGGAAATCTCGGTCGCGCTGAAGCAGGTCGGTCGTGACAAGACTCCGGGTATTGATGGCCTTCCCTACGAACTGTACTTGAGGCAGTCGCACGTGCTTGTCCCTCTGCTGGCAGTGATGTTCAACCACTGGATGAAGAACGGGTGTATTCCCGATCGCTTCACCAGAGGTGTGATCAAGCTGCTTCGTAAGGATAAGCACGGAGGGGATGGGATTAGTAATTTTCGGCCCTTAACTATGTTAAATACAGAGTTAAAGATTTTGGCCAAGGTCCTAGCCAACCGTTTGCAGGCTGTCCTGCCTAGTCTGATTGGCCCCGAGCAGACTTGTGCTGTGAAGGGTAGGACTATTCAGGACAACCTTCATACGGTACGCTTGATCTTAGAAAAAGTCGACGGAGAAGCCGCGCTGATCAATTTGGATCAGTCCAAGGGTTTCGATAGGGTTGACCATCAATTTCTTGGATCTGTTCTAGGAAAAAATGAGTTACGTAACATTACATTATCACTTGTATATTCTCATAACGATTTGGTTACCCACTAATGAAAATCAAAACAAGATATTTTGACAAAATTTCGAACGCGTTAGAAAGGATTAAAAAAATTAAAAAATGATTAAAAAATAATTTGATCTTTCTTCTTTATAATGACATAAACATTTTGATGGAAAAATTTCGTTTTTATTAATTTTAGAGCCTTTTTTCTTTATACTATGATGTCTTTTCAGCGATTTAGTGGCGGTGCCTATAATAAGCTACATCCAGCTGATCTCACCAAATTCAGAGCAGAAGCTTCGAAGCATAGATATTCGGCTTTACCGCCATTGTTGATGCATGGCCGAGCTTACTTCATGATCTTTTACGCTTAGGGTTATCGTAGTATATCCACTTTTCATCGCCGGTCACGATACGATGCAAAAAAACCTTTCCTTTTCTGTTCACACGTGACAAGATCTCGTTCGACGTCTCTCGGTTTTCACTTGTATGGTACCTAATATTCTTGCTTTTGAATAATTCTTAATGCTATCAAGCGTTTCAAAATGTTGTGTAATCAACTCCACATAATTCTGTAAGTTCATCTTGCATCTGACATGAATCTTCGTGAAGTAATGCCTTTAATTCTTTTTTAATTTTTT
This sequence comes from Ascarosepion bandense, assembly GCA_037127315.1. NCBI lineage: Eukaryota > Metazoa > Mollusca > Cephalopoda > Sepiida > Sepiidae > Ascarosepion > Ascarosepion bandense. The sequence continues at coordinate 767,359 of JBBBDQ010001835.1, read as the reverse complement.
TCGGTTCACCAGAGCGTTCTTTAACTTTAGCAACAAAACCATTATTTTTTGAAGTGTCTAAACCAGTCTCTGCATGTTGTTTCCAACAGAGCATGATCGCCGTAAGTTTCAACAAGTATTCTATATGTGTTATCTGCAGATTTCTTTAGAACAAAGTAGTGGTGTAAAATTTCTCGTAAATACACTTTCCGACATGTTTAACGCTATGAAAAACAAAATTCTTTACACTTAGGCGAAATGTCATGCACTGAATTTCAAGCTTGCTTATTGTAATTCTTTATAGGTGTGTTACCATCTGAAACTACACCCACACAATTCTGGGAACGGCATCTGCTGAAAAACAGCGATAGCTCATTCAAGATCCTAATATATATATATATATATATATATATATATATATATATATATATATAAAATAATATTTTAGAATATGTACATAATTATTCTATATATATCCACGACAAAGATGTGTTTGTTCCAACATTGAAACTTCAATGTCTCATCAGGCGGTGTGTAAAGTAATGGAAAGCCTCTTTCCTTATATTTGTTTAGTTGGTGGGGGTTAGTCGGGGGGTAGTGATAGGGAAATCAGTATATGACCGTTGGAACTTTTGGAGAGGGTGTTTTTTGTTTTTTTTAAAGTGGTTGATTAATGAGATTCTTTGATTTCTAGACAGATAAGTATTATCTAGTGACCAGACAATATCCTTTGGGTTTCTTAGAAGAGCCGGTAATGGATGGCGCCGGATATTTTATTTTAGCAGAGTTTTTATAATTAATGTAAGTTTGTATATTTAATCTTAACTTTTGATTTAGGGAATATGTTTTTTCTATTAAATTTTTAATTATTAATTAGATCAGAGTTTGGAAACCGTTTTTTCTATTAAATATTTAATTTTAAATTTCTATTCTTATATCTAGTAAATTGTGTATGTGGTGGGAGTTTAGTGATAAAATAACAATTACTGCTGATTGACCTTTAGAATTTTGGTGTGGGGAGTGTAAGTTTTATTTATATATATCTTTGTGACTAGACTATATCTTTTAGGATTCCTTATAGAAAAATTTATGTACATGTTATAAAATATAATTTATAATAAATATTCCCAGCTCTATATATTATATATCGAGCACTGTTTTAAATTAATGTTTTTGGACGTTGTAAGAATTCTTTCTTCATTCTGTATATATATATATACGTCCGCGTCCGTATGAAATTTTATATATATATAAATATATATATATATAATTTCATACGGACGCGGACGTCCCTCAAGGGTTTATCACTTTTTCTCATCTACTACTTCCTAATGTAATCAAATTAGCTCTCAAGTAGGCATCTATGCATATGACACCACCATTTATTCCCACCTCAATAGTAAATCAGCCAAGGAGGACAAAGTATACCTGGCTGTTGTTCTTGAGAAGAACCTCTAATCTGTGGTGGAATTGGGTAGGAAATGGTTTGTAATTTTGAATTCCTCTAATTTCTTTTACCTACCATAAACTACTTTACCTATTAACTTTCCTGCCGACTTTTACGATGGATGACGCTAATTTCACAGAGTAAAACATTTCGCCTCCCTGGCCTCACTCTCTCAACAAACCTCAAGTCGAAATACTATATCGAATCTATAACTGCATCTACTGCTAGGAAGTTTGGATTACTGTGTCGGAACAGAAAATTTTTTTCTCGTTGGAATCCATCTTGCACATTTATAAATCTATTATTGGTCTGTGCATTGAATATTGTTACTGTATCTGGTCAGGTGTTCTTGTTATTCACCTCGAGGTTCTCCACAAAATCCAAAGGAGGATCTGTAATATAATTGATCCTGACTTGGCAGCTCGCTTTCAGTCACATTCTCACCGACGTGATGTAGTTTCCTTCTGTCATTTCTATAAATATTTTCATGGCAACGGCTCTGACGAACTTCATTCCCTGGTATCCCGACCACGTGAATTTATCCATACTACTAGATTAACATCAAAGTCCCACATTTTTACTGTTGAAATAGTTAAATGTAAACGCCTCTTCTACTCTAATGGTTTATTTACTATCACTTAAAATTACTTAGATTTAAAATATAAAATTAACATTAAAAATTTAAAATTTAAAATCTAAAGTTTAAAATTTGAAATTCAAAAATTTAGATTTGTGGTGGCATTGGCTTATGAATTCCTTTACGTAAATTTAAAAGTAGGTTTTGATTAGGATACTTTATTATTTTAATTTTTTTAAAACTAAACATAGATTACATCTATCGTAAATGTTTCTGGGGGTGTGGGCTATCAGTTTCCAATTAACTGTGGGGTTTAGTCCTTCATTCTTCATTTCCCGAAATCTTCGGAAAAGGGATGTTTGAAATCTTAGACTGGGGGTTAGGAAATGAGTGCTTATGAGTATAGTAACGTTGTTTAAATTCCCCTAGGGAAATACCAATATAAGTTTGGTAATTTTTCTTGTTCTTAGTTGGGAAGATTTGGGCTTGGTAGATTATCTGGGTAGATCTATATTTGCCTTCCACTGGCCAGTTGTTTACGGATATACAATTACAAGAATTTAAAATTCCTGTTTTTGTGTTGGTATTATCTAAACTCTTTAAAATTTGATTGTTATGTGAATTTATAATATTGTCCATATTTTGAGTGCAGGAGTAGCTAATTTTTAGAATATTTCTAGTAAAGATTTTGTATAGTGGATATTTGCTGTTGAAATATTTATTTACTAGTTTGAGAAAATATTTTTCTATTTAACATTAATATAGGAAAGACTGTTGCTCTAAATTCTTTCTATTCAAAAAATATATTTGAAATGAGACAGAAAGAGGTGGGGTTGTTTTTGCCGTTTATGACCGTCTGCTTTTCGTTTCCATTTTCTTTAAACTTCTTTTTTGCTTATATCCTCCGTTCATGTTATTCTCAGTATCCTTCTGTAGAACTACAGATTTCTCATTCCTGATATTCATTACACTACACATACATATAGAAGGATTGATATTACATAACAGTTGATGATGATCTCTAAGGAGAATGATTAATTGATTTTCATTGAATTTTTTTTTTTTTTACTACTTATCAACACTTTGGGGTGATTTAAAACCAAAAGATATTTGGGCTTGAAAGGATAATTTTTCTCGCGTGTAATTATTGTATTAACATATTTTGGGGCGAGAACAATCACTTTTCTCGGATACAAGTAATACGAATCATAGCTGGTGGGAAGTTTCGAAAGAGGACATTACATTTTGTTTTAAAATGTGAATGGGACACTGGGATGAGACTGTGAGTGAGATCAAAGAGAGCGTGACTGGGCAGTTGATGGCAATCCCAAAATTTGAAGAATGTTTTGAAAAATGAAAGAGACTCCGAGATAAGTGAGTGATATTAAAGAGATCGTGATGAAACAATTGAAGGTAATCCCTTATGAGAAAAATAGAAATGGTGTTGCATTAAGTGAGCGAGATTGTGAAGCAGCTGATGGTGATACCGAAAGGGGGCTTTGCAAACTGTTTTAAAAAGAGAGCAGGAAGTACTTTGAAGAGAATAATGCGCTAGTGTTGTCGGGAGGTAATATTTTTATTAATATTAGATGGTGGGATACTTTCGGGATCAAATCATATAATGAACGAATAACACTCCAATAAACATATTTTTTATGTTAATATTCGTGGATTTTACAAGTAAATATGATAAGGGTATCTGTACGCTAACTCAAAACGGAATGTGACACTAATCCTAGTTTAAAATGGATTATGGTACCACATAGGAGTCCTTTTATGGACACCTCTTGTGCTAGGTAATGACTGTTTACCGAGGGTGGGTATTATCTGGGGAGATGGGCTCCTTGAGACTGAAAAGTAAATATGATAAGCGAGAAATATAAAGACAGGTGAACAAAATTAGAATCTTTTATTTAAATAAAATTGATTTAAAGAATATCGCAAACCAGGGTCATTCGTGGGACCAGTTTCGTGTCCTGACGTGTCAAATCGATCCCTGACTTTTGAAAGAGCTCTCTGTACTTTTTGCCCCCTCTACAAACTTCAAGTTTGATAACTCTTTTTCCTATTCGTAGTAATAATCTGAACTTTTATTTACAATTTCTTTACATTTTTTCCCTCAATAGGAATTGTGGTGAGTAGATAGGTAATAGTTAAATCGTACTGAAATATACCTTTTCCTCTTTACTAATAAAGTGACAAAGAAACTCTCTCTCTCCCTCTCTTTCTCTCAACACATACATCCTTTTTCTCTTTCTATTCTTCCATATTTCGGGTAACCTAGATATAACCCGGACATAGCTTATGTGATCAACTGACGTCATGCAAAAGTTAACCAATGATTTACACTTCAGCCAAAATCAAATCAGAAACGCGTAAGCGTTAAGTTAATATAAAAGAACAGTGAACACATGCACAGTGGTTGGTCTACAGTTCGCCAACCGTGTGTGTGGAGTTCGAAGCAGCAGTCGGAGATTCAATAAACACACCAACCAGCCAAAAGAAAACTACTTCCGTACAAAGCAGAGATGTGCTTAAATAATCTTCTCGAAGAGGATATTCAAAAGTCGAGCAATTAACTCAAGAGTACAATCCACGCACTCAGATACCCAGAACATAACATAACATAGTACAAATAGCAACCTGATACTACATTCCACCGGGTACACACACGTAGGGACAAATACGCTATATTTACATGAATATACATGTACACAAAAGAAAAACTTTTTATAATTTGAAAGCAGTAATACATATACAATAGTGAACATTTACATGACTTATACAATGAACATATCAAAGACTCTGAATACAAAAAAGACAGAAATGATAATAATTCTTTAACAATAAAAGATGTAACCTCATTGAGTAAAAATAATGGTGGTACAGTTACTAAAATCTATTCAACCTCGTCTATTCCATACAATAACACTTCTGGGCATTGCTGGAAACTAAGTAATGTCTGAAATGATACATTAAAGCACAATCATTTCTTTAACAGTTTCAATTTAGTTCAAGGATAAGTTTTCAAGCCAAATTATTTTTTACTCTTAACACTAACTTTTACGACCCCTACACTAGTAAGTTGGATGTGCGTTGTGGTACAGTGGATATCGGTTCGGAACGAGAAACCGGGGAGCCGAGTTCGAATTCCAGCTGAATCCATTGTATTCACTTACGCGCAAATATCCTTGGGATATCCATCTCTTCCTTGCAGTTATGGGTTAAATAGCAGGACAGATTGGATTCTATAGCCTTGGTCGGCAACCAGTCTACCACAGAAAGCAATGGTAACCTACTGCGGGATAATCTTCTGCCCAGTCAGTCATGTCTCTTTCGAGACATGATCGCCCAAGCGTGTATCACGCATGGCACTTAACTGACTGACTGACTGACACTAGTAAGTTAATACCAGAAATTTTAGAAGAATGCCTTAAACTTGAGAATCCCCTTTTCAATATCTTTTTTTGTATATTGGTTTTGGGGTATATTGTTAACAAGGTTTGCAAAATATTACATAGTCTTTTAATTAATTATCGAGATAAGTCTCGAAATTTCTGGCACTTGTCAACATAAGATCAGATTTTACCTGGCTCTCTCCGGGAAACACTTCTCTCTAGAATTAAAGTGTGTGTGTGGGGAGGTACCCGGTTCTTGAGGTGTCCTACAAGGGGAATGCCAAGAGAAGAAGACTTTGGCTATTTTTGAATTGGGCAATCCACCGCAGGGCACTTTTTAAATCTTGGCCTTCTGGTGTCAAATATTAGTTTCTTACTCTACTTGAGTAAATAAATATTTTAGAAGAACTTGAAAATTTTACTGAGCAACAAACAGCAGCATGGTTAATATTTCGTTCACCTGAAGTAACATAGTAACCAAAAAACACGTGTACATTTTTAACGACACAAAATCAGGAATTTATTTATAAATTTACATATTTGAAGTTATCAGTAGCTTGTTTCAGGACACGTAATCAAACATTAAAAGTTCGTAGATTCGATGAATAATCGAGAAGAGAATATGTTCATATTAAATTATCTGGCACGAATTAAATTTCCAAAATGCTTAAAACAAATTGAGAGTTCGTTTTTCACATAAAAGTTATACGGTTGTATTCAACATATATAAAAAGATATATTTTAAGGTGCTTTGCTTATGAGTTGAATAGTGTTCTTTCAAATTCCCAAGTTCTCATTGATAATATATATATTTGACACTGGCGTTATTCAGACGCGTGGGACTTTCTCTCTCTCTCTCTCTCTCTCTCTCTCTCTCTCTCTTTCTCTCTCTCGTTTTTCTGGCTTTACTGAATTTTCTCTGTCTATATATATCAGAAAGCCATTTGACACCGGCTTGCTATTTTTTCAGTTTGTAAGTCGCTCCCTTTTTCTATTGGTCAGAATACATTTCATACAGGCTTATCAAATTACCCGTGTCTTTCCTTGCTATTACCCTCCTTCATTAATATTCTTACTATGGGTAAATCAACTGTTCATTCGAACCCCGAATCCCCAAGCCACTATATGTACACTCAGTGGAGATAGAGCGAGCAATAATTGAGCAATACTAAAAATAAGAACAAGACGAGATATTACTAGACATTGACAATGAAACGAGATCAGTCTACCCTGTGCATTAATTAAAGTTTTTGGTTTAGAATTCTTTGTAGATTACCCAGACCCGACATACTCCTGATGAAGGTAGGAGGGCACAACGGCTGTAACTTCTTTTTTTTATAGGTTAACAGTAATCTTTTTATTTTACTTTTTATGGTCACACAAAAATATGTTGATATGTGAAAGGGGCGTTTCTTTCAGAAATTAGATATTTTTTTTAAATTTAGGGAGCAAGTTAATATTTTTGCCTGCCATTAGTATGGCTGATGCTAACCCCCAGGAGATCTGAGCTTTCTTGGCCTTACGTTTTCCACTGGCATGAAGTGTATCAACTATATCGAATCAATTCTGAGTCAAGGAAAGTTGGTTCAATGTGTCGTGCCAGAATGTTTTTTTCTCGTCAGAATCCATTTTGCACATTTATAAATCTTCCATTCACCCGTGCATCGAATACTGCTGCCATATCTGGTCAGGTTCTCCTGGTGTACATTTCGAGATTCTTGACAAAATCAAAAGAAGGGTTTGTAATGTAATCAATCCTGACCAAGCATCTCGACTTCAGTCACTTTTTCAACGACTTGGCATGGCTTCCCTCTATCTTTTCAACAAATATTTTTATGGAACCAATTCTAATGACGTTTTACTCTGGTGCCCCAATTACATGAATTTAAGCGTGTAATTGGCAGCTAGGTCTCGCCGTGTTACTGTTGAAATAGTTGAATACAACCGCCACTTCTACTTCAGTTTATTTTCTTACACTTTCTACATGTGGAAGTCCCTTCCGTTTACATGCTTCCCTGATAACTACAATCTTCAAATATGTAAATGCAATGCCAATCGCCATCATCTGTCGTCTCGAACCTCCGTTCATTTTTATGTCCTTTCCTCAATCCTCCCTATTCTTAGTTTTCTCGTTCTCTTTCACATTCACTCTCTGTAACCTTCTGTGAACTCGTGGCATTACCAAATTGCTTGAGGGTGAATGATTAAAAAAATTTCATTATTACACTGCTTCTACATTTTATGGATAACACCTAATTTCCATAAGAATGTTTTTAACAACGTCCTGATGGGACAACAAATATCAAAATAGTATTTTTATATATTTAAAATTTGAACAAACTAAAGACTTTTCGGCTCCAAGCTAAGAATACAACAATAGACCTTTTCTGATTGGTTAATAAATACCCAGGTCATATTTATATCTACGCACAATTGTCCAACCAGAGAAACGCCATAATTAAGGAAATATGTTCTCGAGCTCATCACTTGATCAACAAGTAAATAAACTGTTACATTATTGTTTAATGTATACTCCCTTAGCACTACCGTTAATGTACTCTCCTTAATCGACGTTTAGGAAAGGGATTCTCGCTCTCAGACACGTCTCTTTCTCCCTAACCTCTCTCTCTCTCTCTCTCTCTCTCTCTCTCTCTCTCTCTATTTCCGTAGCCAAAAAGGTCAGTCACATTCTGTATCGGCTCTCTCTCAAAACCTCAAAGCTGTGTCCGTCCTGTTTCCATTACTTAATGTAACATGGTGGCAGCGAGAAGTAATTCACGCTTACAACCCTGCAAATGGGGACTGGTACCAACAAAGAAGGTAGCCCCATGTAAGCTGTTTCAGCGGAGTCCGGCATTTGGAGTGACGATAACACGGTACAAGAACAGTGTCTACATGCGTAAAATATGGCGGAAAGATTTCAGTCAAACATATCGTCACCGGGCAAACTGGACATTAAGACTAAATGCCTCAGAAGGATGGAAGCTCTGGAAACAGATGTGGAATAATTACAGCATCGTGACCAAGCTGTGCGAACAAAATAAGGGATATCAAACGGCACTATTTCCCCACGCTATCGGACCAGACGCGTTGATAGTCTACAGCGATTTTCAATTCACTTCAACGGAAGCAAAGATGACTTGGATACAGTGATAACCAGGTTTGATCAACATTTTATCGGACAGACCAACGAGACAAACGGATGGTATGTCTTCAACAAAAGAGACCAGGAACAAGGTGAGAGCATTGATTTATATCTAACCATGCTTCCGCAACCTAGTGAAGTTTTGCGATTTTTGTGAGTGTTTACACGATTCTTTGCTACGCGACCGCATAGTGCTGGGTGTCAGCCATATAGGATACAAATCCTAGATCATCCAACAATGAAGTGAAACGCAAAAAGTAAAATTGCACACCTGCAAAAATGGATCAGAATGGCTGAAAACATTTTGGTGTGAAAATTAAGATTCTGGATTCTGATTGGATATAGCAAACTGAACTATAACTCCGGTCAATTTTAACACCTAGAAAATGGGTATGCGGTTCGAGTCGATCACATGACTAGATTCAACTACTTAACCACGTCTCTTGGCCGGCAAAAGTCAGTCAAATGGAAGCAGAGAGAGACGACATGATAATTACTAAAATGTAACAAAAGAAACTTCAAGCATGACCTGGACATATAAACGTTCCGTCAGACATTCGTTCTCCTTCTTCACTCGTGTAAATTTCTTTTACCTCTTCTTCTCCATCCTCAACATTCTCGCAGTCAACAAAGAAGACGATAACAACAACAACAACAACAAGATACTTCAACTGACTTCTAAATATTAACGTTTGATAAGTACAATTTTCTTTATTGCTTCACCTTCCTTTTCACTTTCTCGCTGGCCATAAAAAGAAAAGGAACACAGACTTTATTAGTAACTTTTTAATCTTTTTACATACACACATTCTGCTACTAAACTCCTTACTACTATTTCTCTTTGAACATTTAACTTTTACAAATTAATTAACTACGTACATTTTCTAGTTGAACATTTTACTTCTTACAAATTTTTTATTCTGTTCAGTTAATAAAATTTTACTTTAACATACAAAACGAAATATTTTGTTCTTCCACATTCCAACATCCAACCTTCTGATATTTTAAATTGTGGGGGCTTCGGTTGTATTTGGCACTAGGGCAATTTCATAAACATCACCGAGGCCCCTACAAGAGACAACTAGGCACGTAAGAAAATGCTACAGCTTTCAACACAGAATCTCAGACAATGTATTGATATTTCCGAAGTTGTAAATCTACGACTACACAGTTAACAGTTATGAGAGACTTGAACATGACAGACGAAATAAATAGAGTGCAAACAACAAAGCTACAAACAGATATACTGTACTATACAGGGACAAAGAGTCTGTAATTTTTGTGTCAAGATACACGAAAAATAGAAAAAAGCATGTCCTGCTTGAGTCCAAAAATGTAAATTTTGCTACAGTCGAAACTATTTTGCACTGAAATACCCGAGAAAGTTCTCTATGGGAAAAACAGAGGTTAAATTAACAGTGTTTTTTCAAATTCTTTCAGTGACACTGAGTGTGAATGTGTGCTATGTGTAAACCCGGAGAGAGAACAACCAGATAAAATTATCTATGCAAATATGAGGCTAGAAAAAAGTAAGGTAAAGTTCCAAGTGAACTGTGGAGCTTATCGTCAATGTAATCCCATAGAAATACGTGCGTAATACCCACTTGCAACCGTCTGCCATGAAACTCACGATGTGGATTGAAACGGAACTAGTGTTCATTGGGAAATGCCGAATTGTGCTACTCAATCCCCAAAATACCAAGAAATATTCAGTAGAATTCAATGTAGTCACCCTTGTTTGACGCCCTTGTTAGGAAAATGCGCAAGTGAACAGATGAACATAATAACTGTGAATTACAATAACATCGCTAATGTTAGTTCAGTACCAGTGTGGTGATACCGACCGAGCAAAAGCGAGGGACCGGATGTTTGCACTTTAACGACCAGAAAGCAAATTATCAAAACTCGTCGGTGCGCATCCGGGTTCGCGCAGATGTTCCGGTTGAAAATTAAAAATTAATTAAATATTAAATTTCCAGTTAGCGAGCCTACGCGAATTTTATTTATCGGCCAATGGGAAGCCCAGAATCAGATACGGATATGAATTCCCAAATGTTCTGCTGCGATCCAAAAAGAAGATATAAAAAGCCGATACAGAAAGCATCGCCAGACAGACAGAAAAGACAGACAGACCCACACGGACTGACTCGAGAGAGAGGAGTGTAATCAGTATCCCCCTTGACCTACGTCAAGCGGCTTACTATGCTAGCCTCCCTTCTCTCTCATCTTATCTTTCGCTGTCTCAAAACTACCTACTGACCTAAGGAGCGGATACATCAAAGACTATTTCCTTAAATACAACGCCCAGCACCTACCGTAAGTATTGCAACAAAGAGTGCAGATTCGCAGAGCAACAGTGCAGGACGAAATATGCGATCAGCTGAAGAAAAAAATATTACAGAAGTAGCCGTCTGATAAATCAAATCTTTCAGCTACGCTACACCCATATTTCCATTTACGTGATGAGAGGTCCGCTGAAGATGGTCTCATATTTAAAGGTGACCGAGTACTCATCCCTCTCAGTTTGTGGAGTGAGATTAAACGCGCACTTCACTCATCGCACATAGGCATTGATGAATATCTACAGCGAGTCAGAGAATGTGCTTTCTGGCCAGGCATGTCATTGGTCATATAGAAGTACATATCCACAGTGAAACTAGCTGCAAGTTCACAACAGAACAGTCTAAGGAGACACTAATGCCACACAGCATACCTGATGGTCTGTGGCAAAAGGTTGGTGTTGACTTATTTGAATTTGACAGCGTCGAGTACCTCGTAACTGTCAACTATTTTTCAAACTTATGGGAAATAGATCGACTTGAAGATACTACTACCTCAACTGTCGTCCGAAAATTGAAGACTCAACTCGCAAGATATGAGATTCCATGTCAATTGATCTCCGACGCAGGACCACAGTTTACGTCTTCATCATTCAATAACTTTTCTGAAAAGTGTGATTTTTAACCTCATGGCAAGCCCCAGAAATTAACAGGCAAATGGGAAGGCCGAATTTGCAGTTAAGAGTGCAAAGCGGCTAAAGAGGAAGAACAAAGACACCCACACGGACCAGTTTCTGGCACCTCTTGATGTCAGGAACACCCCAACCCAAGAAATGGGAAGCAGCCCTTCTCAGCGCCTACTAAATCGCCGCACCCGTACACTTCTCCCCATGAGGAGCAATTTGCTAAATCTTAGGACGGCGAGTTTTGAACCAAATGACAAGATTCTACTGGAACATAGACAGAAGGTTCAGGTCAAATACCATAAACGTCATACGCGTGATTTACCTGTGCTGAGTGAAGGTGACGTCGAGTGAATGCGCCCGTACAAGAAAGGTGATCGAATATGGGAGAAAAGCAGTATAAACCACCGATTGGATGAACGTTCATACGAAGTTCAATCAGCGAGTGGAACCTATCGGCGAAACAGACGTCATTTGCACAAATTTTCTGAACCAGCAGAGCATGCAAGAAATGGACAGCCACCATCAACTACTACACTACAGGCATTATAAGTTTGCCACATGGCACTGCAATAACACAAGGAGCCCTTGCACCTCTAACAGTATCCTCATCAGCCTCAACTGTTGTAAGCGAAGGCACAAATGCAACTGAACCAGAAAAATGCAATTCTCCTGTTGGGATTTACACACATGCTGGACGAGGGATACGACAGCCAGCGTAAAGGACTTAGTGACTATGTCAAACTGATCAAGGACTGTACGTGATACCGTAGTCTCTACTTCCAAAAGTGAGGAATGTTACATTATTGAATTTGTTTATACTCCCTTAGCACTAAAATGTATTCTCCCTAATCGACGTTAAGGAATACGATTCTCGCTCCCTTACACGTTCCCTTTCTCCCTAACTTCTTATTCTCTCTCTCTCTTCCCGTACCCCAAAAAGGCCAGTCTCGTTTTGTGTCGGCTATCTCTCAAACCTATGTCTGTCCTGTTTTCATGACTTTATGCAACATAAACAGGGTGTACTAGCACATTTTCACTAGTGAGAATCACGTAGCGAAACAAACCTAAGACGCTCAATTACCTGAAGTTAACATACATAAACTTTCAGAATTCACTCACTCAATCACACTGAATTTCATTTACCACACAGAAGTTCTCAACCACTGAACAGTGAACATTATCATTACATAGCAAAAGTTCTGTTACAGAACATTATTTCATCCAAAATTTATCTAAACATTTATTATTACTTTTTACTGTCAAAAAAGACAACTGTAGTGTAGTCTTTCATTTAAATCTGTGAAACTTATATCACCACAACTACAGCAAATATTTCTTCAAGTAAATTAAATTCACATCTCCAAACACCCCAAAAGTAAGAGTTTCTCTACACATAATTAAATTGACAAACATCATAAAGATTTCATTTACAAATCTTTTTACTCATTTCAACATTGTATCTTTTAAATTCAAATATTCTTTGTTATTCAATCAAAACTGTTTTTTTTTATCATTTCACCTCGAGCAAGGCGGAAACGCCACTGATGTGCAGGGGGCTACATAAATGTAAAAAGATTAATTAGAAAAGAGTGAGGAGTACAAACTAGTTAGAAAGGAACAATAGAAAGCTGAGAAAGCAGGTGCGATGACAGATACATAGGTGGAGAGAAAGGGAGGGTTATACAGGGGTGGGGAGAGAGCTAGAGTCCAGTGGTTAGTAGATGAGTATTGACTTTGCATTTAAATTTCTGGAGGTTGTAGCCGTCAGGAAAGCAAGAATACGGGAGCGAGTTCCACAGGCGGGAAGTGCGAGAGAAGAAGCTGCAGGAGTAGAATTGTCGTCTGCATCTGGCTAACCTGACTGTGAATGGGTGGGACCCAGTTGCCAGTCTGGTTGCACGAGTAAACACCTGTTGAGGAGGCATCAGTGACTTAAGTTCGTCTGAGCAGAAAGTATTTATAGAACAGACAAAGGGAGGCCACCTTTCGACGATGGGGAAGTGGCTGCAGTCGAGCCGCCAGATCAGTACCTATCACATTACAGACTATCCTTTGGAGCCTGTCAAGAACACTGAGGAGAACGGCAGGGGCACCTGACCATAAATGGCAGCAGCACTCCATGCACGGACGGATGGTTGACTTGTATATATGCAGGATGGATTCAGGTGGAAAAAACATCCTGGATCGACATAGTGACCCAACCTTCTTAGCAGTAGATTTTGCTATGGATTCAATATAGTGGTTCCATTTGAGGTCTGAGGACAGGGTAAGTCCGAGGAGGCGTAGTGTATTACTCTCCGGGAGAATCGCTTGGTCCATGCTTATGGGAGGCAGGAGAGGTTGCCTGTAATGGTTGACAGACAACAGCTTGGTCTTAGATGAATTGAAGTTGACAAGCTACTTCTTGCCCTAGTTCACCACAGAGTGTAGATCCCGTTCAAGGTCAGCAGCGAGATTATGTCTGTCCCCCACGAAAGGTTTCTTACTGGTGCGGGAGTATATTGTAGTGTCATCTGCGTAGATGCCTACTTGGGACTTGATCTCATCTGGGAGGTCGTTGATGAAAATAAGTCGGGCCCAGGATAGAGCCCTGTGGGACACCAGCATTCGTGCTGTAGGACGAAGAGGCAAGCCCATTCAGAACGACCTTCATTTTGCGGTTATTTAAGAAAGATTGGATTAGGTCAAGCAGGCGACCGGTAATACCATAACCGCGTAGTTTGCATAGGAGGCCAAAGTGCCAAACACTGTCGAAAGCCTTGGAGATGTCCAGAGCAACCGCGCGAGCCTCGTCAGACGCATCAAGGGCCTGTAGCATGTACTCCGTCACGGTTGTTAGCAGGTCGGCCGTGGACCTGTCAAAGCGGAATCCATATTGCCTGTCGGAGAACAGTTTGTGGGCGGTGAGATGCTGAACTATTTCAGCATTGATTATAGCCTCGAATACTTTCCCGAATATCGGTAGAAGACTGATAGGGCGATAGTTGGATGGGTCCGAGGGTTCACCACAATTCTTAAATACAGGAACGACTGAAGAGAACTTCCAGCATGCAGAAAAGCAGGAAACAGAAAGGCAGTAGTTAAATAGTTTAGAGAGGACAGGGGAAAGTTCAGGAGCACACCTCTTAAGGACTATCACTGGGATTCCATCGTCTCCACACGCCTTATGGGGGTCGAGTTTTGAAATTACTCTGGATACTACTGTCGGGGTAATATATACGTCGTGCAGTTTGGCCTCAGTTCTAATAGGGAAGTCGGGTGGGTGTACTCCGGACGAGTCGAAGGTGGAGTTGGATGAGAATCTGTGGGCAAAGCACTCAGCTTTGTCCGCAGATGAGGTGAGAACCTCAAATCCATGGATTAAAGGAGGTATTGAGGATTTCCTATTGTTGAGCACTCGTTTACAAATCCTCCAATAGTTCTTGGAGCCGAACTTGCGGTCAGCCATGTGCTGTCGCATTCTCTCAGCAAACAACTGTTTGGCGTCATTTAGGGTTCTCTTGCACTCATTGCGAGCAGATGTGAACAGGCGCCTATTGTGATCAGTTGACTGTCTCCGGAATAGACGGAAGTAATGGTTCCTGTGGGCAATGGCGGCTGAGCAGGCCGAAGAGAACCACGAAGAGGAATGAGATTTTAAGCAATACTTCCTGGTGGGTATGAAGGCATCAATGCCAGCTTTCACCCATGACGAGACCTCAGATGCACAGTCATCAACTGATAGGTCGAACACTTTTCCCCAAGAGACGTCGCAGAGGAAATTGCGAAAGGCATCCCAGTCAGCTTTTTGGTAGAGGTAGGAGGTCCTATAGGTAGGGGGCTCCTGGGGGGAGTGAGATTGGAAAGAAATAATTTCTCATTGACGTTTATTGTTTCGCATTTGGTTGAAGAACAAAAAATGAAAGGGTAGTTAAAAACACGCAGCCTAATTCAATCCACATTTTTATCAACATATCGTTTTCAAATTAGTAACACTCTTCTTGTCTTAATTCAGCACTTTCAAGGGTTTTCGTTTAAGCTATTTTCTCTGTAAGTGTAGCATTTTAGGATTAAATAACTCATTAAGAAAATTTATAACAAAGTTGAAATTTTTTTAGTGTCTCGCGTTTCATCCTTTAGGGCTTCATCAGACTAGGTTTGTTGCGACTGCACATGCGAACGAATTTTTATTTTTTATGCATTTTTTGGGCATAACCAGTTTATTCTTTTTCATTCCATCATTTTTTTTTTGTTATTAAATATTGCTCATTGTTATAACAGAAGAACTGCCAAGAATAGTGAAACGTTGTAAGAACCTGGACGTCAATTTACTGTGGATATCTTTAGTGAAGAAAGTACTTTCTAAACATTTTTTGTTGCTGTAGTGTAGTGTTAGTGAAATTGTTTTTTAATTTTAGTCGCATTTTAATGCCAAAAAAAAAATTGCGTACAATCTTGTTTACGGTGAGCAAATAAAATTTAGTTTTTAGTTACTAAATACATTTAAAATGTGTTTGTTTTTGTAGATACCCCTTTGTGTGTTCAACTTTTATGTACATATCATTATCCCATTATTTCTACAAATAAAAAGATAACAAGTGAGTAAAATAATGATGAGTGACTTAGATTTAAATGACACCGGTTCGGTAATCACCGTTTACTTCGATTTGGAAGGCGTATTACATTTTTTTGAGTCGTAAGAAGCCGTTGTAATTTTCCAACCAGCTTGTTTATTTTTTTGGGAAAAAAAATCGTCTTATTCAACTTAAACACAAAGAAACTTTGCTTTTTATTATGGCTAAATCATTGGCTGGATTCGTGTGTCTTGTAACTGGTGCAACACGAGGTATTGGTAAAGGAATTGCTGTTCAACTCGGCGAAGCTGGGGCGACGGTCTATGTTACTGGGCGTACTTTGACTCAAACAGAAACAAGCCATGGTTCTTTAATGGAAACAGTCGAAGAAATAAACAGTCGAGGAGGTCGTGGAATTGCTGTCCGGGTTGACCACAGCAAGGATAAGGAGATCACTGATTTATTTGATAGGATCAAAAGAGAACAAAACGGTCAGTTAGATGTTTTAGTTAATAATGTATATTCTGCTGTCACTACCATCATGGAGCAGATGGATAAGCCTTTTTGGGAGCAGCCGGTTAGTATATGGGACGATATTAATAATGTTGGACTTCGGAATCATTATATCTGCTCTGTGTTGGCTGCTCAAATGATGGTGCCGAGAAATAGTGGCCTTATTGTAAATATATCCTCTGCCGGGGGACTTGTTTACACCTTTAATGTATGTTATGGCGTTGGCAAAGAAGCTTGCGATCGAATGGCAGTGGATTGTGCTATTGAGTTGAAGAAACACGGGGTTTCGTGTATCAGCTTGTGGCCAGGATTTGTCCAAACAGAACTTCTCTTGGATCATTTCGGAAAGAAGGATCCCACTAAGGAAAATGCTCAGTCTCGTAAAATTATCGAAAATTTCTTGGCTGGCGAGAGTCCGGAGTTCAGTGGTAAATGCATTGTTAATTTGTTAATCGATAAACAGAATTTACTGAAGAAAAGTGGACATGTTTTGATCACTGCCGATTTAGGAGACGAATATGGGCTTACGGATATCGATGGTCGGAAACCCTGGTCTGTACGGTCTTTGAAATTCTTGATTCACTACTACATGAACGTACCCAGACATGTGGCTGATTGGATCCCAAACTTTTTTAAATTCCCCTGTTGGGTAGTAACGCTTTTGGGAAAGAAACTTTAATACGAAAATTTGTACTGTACAGTACACTCATTGAAAAGTTAATTAATAATAACTAACAGTTTCAAATTATGCCTAAAAATTTCTTTAAAATCTGTTGTCTCTGAAATTATTTGTACGTAAGAAAAGAATTTATGTCAATTAAAATTTCATATTATAAACTTTAAATTACGGGACACGGTCACCTGAAACTCAAGTCAAGGAGGATTAGTCTGGAAACAGTTGTTTATTTGAAATTATGATGAAAGAATTCCGTCATATGCCATACCGCTCTTCATGATGAAAAAAAAAAATATACGTTTTTCCTTGTAAATTTATTTACATTTTCTGCTTTCATATCCTTTGTGTGTGAAATCTTTAATACGAAAAACCCGCATTTCTTTAAAGGAATGTTATGTTCTATATCGCATTCAGTTAACCAAAAACACTAAACCCTTAACGGCTAATTCCGGTTTCTCTCTCATGTAGTTGTGCAATATTTTCGTTTTCAGGTGGCTTTTTTTTCCATGATTGAGCACTCCAGATCACATATAAAAAAAAACAATTAGAATAAAACTTAGAAAGATAATCGGTTTGTTGGTTTTTAAATTCATTGTAAAAATAAAAATGAAACTTAAACCACAAAAAAAAAAATTCATGAATTGAAATCATTTCGTGACAAATTTTTTCTATTAAAAAAAAAAAACCTAATTTTTTAAAAATTGATATTCTAGATTTTTTTTCTTTTTGATCCCTGTACTGATTACTCTCTAGTCTAGCCAGATTATGAATAAGAAAAAAAAAATGCCATATTGGCTTGCGTCGGGTGGCAATGAATTTACTGGACTTTCCTATTATTTACTAATTTTTTAGATTTTTTTGTAACCGTGATCTGGAGTGCTTAAATCTTTAGTCTGTTGATTTGTTAGAGAGATTTTCTTTTTTTCTGGTTGCAGTGCCTAGTCCATCGAATCATTTTTTTTTAACTACACTGTGCCAAATATTCTTTTAATTGCGTCTTTAACCTTTTTTTTAAATGTAAGCAGATGGTTTAACTTAAAAAAACATTTAACAACCGGTGACATAAACTGTAAAAATGAATGTGACAAAAATTTTTACTGCACTTCAGTAAACAATAAAAAACAAAAAGGGAAGTATACAAGTTGTTGTTTTAATTAATTTAATTATTCACACTCAATATTAAGTCAATACACTGACTTTAACACTGATGTACTTGTACTCTAGCAGTCAAAGAGTGTGGTGAAACGAAGTGAGAAATTAGCAGTGTGATTTAAAAATAAAATAGGAATAATAAATTATTGATAGAAAAAAAAAAAAGAATTACTGATGATAGGAAACCTGAGTCTCTTTTTATGGTCTATATTTTTCTAAGTTGTGATTGTAACAAAAAAAGGACATCTCAAAAAAAGATAACCGTCTTGGTGAGACTGAGATGCAACATTGTTATTGTTATTGTTATCAATAAACAAAAATGGTAACTTTAAAAATTGTTACAAGATCAAAAGCACTAAATGTTTGTTTAAAAAATTGTGACGTTTTTAAGCAAATGTAACCCCCCCCCCAAAAAAAAAAATTAAACACTAGGAAAAATTAAAATCTTTCAAAAGTACTGATGATCGAATTCTATTTGAATCAACTCACAGGAACTGTAACTCTAAACTTTGTTTGAAATATGTAAAATTTTTTGTAACTAATTTTTGTTTTGTTGAATAATGTTAAGACCTAAGCACAACGTTTGCCAGAATCTAAAATATTTAAAAAATCTTTTTTTAGAAATTCTTTTGCCAGGAATGTTTCTAATTAATAATTAAAAACAGCTCAAGTCCCCCAGTCAGTACCTCTCCTTCAGAAATGGGTGGGTTGTCATTGACCCCAATGGTAGTAGTGCCGAGATGGGTTCAGGAATTTTTCCGCGGTGTGTAAACGGACATTGTCACATTCAGTTGCGATATGGACGCATTGATAACACATAAAAATTAATAGAATCAAATCAATCTCTGTAACGTTATTAACTCTACTCATGTTTACAAAAGTCAAATTTGAAACTTATTCCCACCTCTTTGGTAAGTGCATTATTCTTTTTTTTTTTTTTTTTTAACTGCCCCTCATAATGTTAAGTACCTTCACTAATTTGCGATATCTAAAAAAATGAATTTTTATAAATAAAGTCTTTCATATTATCTTTTAAAAGCAAAAATATTATTTTTACTATTGCCCCCTTCTGCCCCCCCCCCCCAATTGCCACTGATTGTAATCTTATTTTTTTTTTAAAATAGCTGATTAGCACTCTGTTTTAGTTGTCTTTCATTGTAGTATAAGTCTGTAATTAAAAATTCTTTAAAAAATTAAATGTACTTTTTTGAAACTTTGAGGAACATTAGCTGATGTAAAATATAATTAATCTGATTTTGAAAAATATTTACTTTAAAATACAACAGAAATTATTATAAGTGAGTGTACTCATGCCATAAAAAAGATGGTAAAATATTTGAGAAGATTATATATATATATATATATATATATATATATATATATATATAAAAGCTCTCTAGAGAGGAAAATTTTAGAAACAGTTACCACTTCGATTTACGCATTACTCTTCAGTAATGCATTGAGTTCTCCCAGTGACTGGCGTGTGTATACACCGCATATATATAACACACTAAAATTTCCCTTCTCTCAATCCGTGTGCCTATGGCTTAGGGAGTAGGGACTCCTACCGACACCAAATAGATTGTTTCAATCCCGGCTGGAAGCAAGTGTATGTCTAGTCACACTGATGAGCTGTGATACAGCGAAACAGGCGTTTATGTGGATGACTAATATGTGTGTGTATGTGTGTGTGTATATATATATATATATATATATATATATATATGTATATATATATATATGTATATTCTTCACTAATTAATGACATGATTATTACAAAAAATAAAATAAAGCACTGTTAAAGAGCAAACACACAGCAAGAGCTTTCATGACTGGTAGTAAAGAGAATGAACAGAACTGAGCTGACACTGCCTCACTATTGTCTCTCTCCATGAGCGTGACAGGATGGCAACACACACACACCAGTCTTTATTATAATAGGGAGGATTACTGTAATTGGAAGTTTTAAAATTCAAACAATTCTTGTAAAAGTTCATTATTCATCCAAACAATGTTTTTAAAACAGTAGATTCCTTAAAATCTTATTTATAAAAGCAATTAAAGGCCTTTTTAATTGTCAGCTTTATTGCATTTTTTATTTTATAATTTCAAGCAGATTTTTGGGAAATGTGTAATGTTTTGCAGTTTGAAAAAAGAAATTGATTTACATTTTCCAAGGAGTCCTAAGAAATAATAAAACAAATTTTGAGATGAAAATTTTTAAAATTAAGTAAATGAGGGGATTACATGTATAAAAAAAAAAAAATGAAACAACAATAGTAAATGTCAACTGCTAATGCAAAAAAAAAAAAAAATTTAACCAAAATTTAAAACTTACTAAATAAAACAAATACTTTGGTCTTTCCTCTTATTAACAAAGCATTTGACGATTAAACTTTGTCTTTATTAAGTTTGAGGCCTTTTTTCATCATGCTATGCTGTTTTTTCAGCAAAAAAGCAGAGAGTTACCTACTTTTGTTTTAAAATTAAGTACCTCCGTTTTACTCTGTCAGGTACCGTGTTTATATATCTTTGATTGCCAAACTTCTTGATCAGTGTTCTATATTTTTTTGCTCTGATATAAATCCAATGTAAAATTGTTGATAACCTGAAAAAGAGCTGTAATGTACGTTTTTTTTTCTTTCTTCCTTTTTCGTTAATATTTCGTTTCTACTCATTTTCATCTATTTTCATTCTTAATATTTTTTCTTCTCATTTGTCAACTATTTTCTTTCTTTTCATACTTTTTTCTCTTATTTTGTTTATTTTTTCCTCCCTAATATTCTTTTTTTTATAGATTAAAAAAATGAAGTTCTACATTATTTGACATTTTTGTTTTTCACTAATTTTTTCCATATTTTTTGTCTCAACATTTACAGAAATTACGACCATAAAAACTACAAAAAAAAAAAACTGTTAATCTGTGGGACAGTCTTCTGTGCTATACCCATTACAAAATTCTTAACTCCTTTAAGTTTACAATCAACTGTTTTCTGTCCTACATATCCTCATAATATGCACTTCTTACTTCTTCCTTTTACACTATTACAACAACCTCATTCAGTAACTATGTACTATGAGTGGCTCATAAGCCTTTTATTGAATGAACAATATAGTATTAAAGATATTAAATAAAAAACACTTTTCCCAAAACAGTGATAATTGTGTAATTCCAAACTAACCTACATATAGTAACAATTCACACATAATTAATAATGTTTCACAAGTGATGTCCTAAATGAGTTTTTCTTTTTGTTTGAAAATAGCACATTTTGCACGGTTCAAGAGACTTTTCAGTAAAAGTATTTCACATCAGAAATTTAATTTCAACATATATTCTTTATATTTTGCAAGACTAAAATTCTGTTCGACTGAACTTTGTAATGTTGAAAGATAATAAAAATTATTTTACAGTGAATGTTATTGACCTTATTATATGATGCTTTGTAAGCGGTTTTCTTATATTTTCAAATAATGAAGTCAACTGTAACAATTTAATACAGTGCTTTTGTTGGTTTATTTTATTCTAATTTTTAGCTTAATGAATAAAACCATTTTAACCATTACAACAATTGATTAGACTATTCTTTTTTAATTTTCTTATTTTTCTCCAAGCAAGACAATCTAGTTAAATTCCTAGCATTCACTTACACACAAATACCCTTGGGAAAGGTATTAATCTGTCTCTTCCCTCCAGTTATGGTTTAAATAATAGGACATACTGGGTTCTATAGCCTTGGCTGACAACCAGTCTACTGCAGAAAGCAATGGCAACCTACTGCGGGATAATCTTCTGCCCAGTCAGTCATGTCTCTTTTGAGACATGATCACCCAAGTGTGTATCACGTATGGCACTTAACTGACTGAAGGCAATAAAACCACTACAACAAAAGGAGTGAAAAAACATAAAAAAAAAAAAAAGATTAAGGAGAGAGAACAATAAAAGATAAGAAGATAATGATTGACATTGCATTTAAATTTTTGAAGATCAAAGTTGACTAGAAAGCAAGAAGCCAAAAGAGTTTCATGTTAGAGAAGAAACTGTTAGCATAGAAATTGCATTTTCATCTAGCAGTTTCAACTGTAAAATGATGAGACCTAGCTGTCAGTCTAGTAATGCGCTTAAATTCCTAAAGTCTAGGTTCCATAGAGGAAAGTTGATCAGAACAATTTCTCTGAAGATCTTTATAAAAAAGCACAGAGAAGCTATGATATGGTAGGGAGAAAGTGACTGAAGCTGATATGACAAGTCAGGACCAATAACATTGCAGATTCTTTGAATTTATCAAGAATCGCTAAATGGCAGAATCACCTAACCAGATATGCCAGCAATATTCATTGAATGAATGGTAGACTTATAAATATGCAAGATGGATTCTGGTGAGAAAAATTGTCTCGTATGACACAGTAAACCAACTATCCTAGAATCAGTCCCAGCAATCAATTAGATTTTAAATCAAGATTCTAAGATGAGTCATCATAATTCAGAGTTGCTTAATGTACAGGACTCATTCTTTGTATTAATTAAGCAGTTACAAAAAATATTTAATAATCCATTATACATACAAGATTTATAGTTTGAACAATGCTTGGAATGGTTATAGTCATGCAGTTAAGTGCCATATGTGATACATGCTTAGGTAATCATGTCTTGAAAGAGACATGACTGACTGGGCAGAAGATTTTCCTGCAGTAGGTTGTCAGTACTTCTGTGGTAGACTGGTTGCCAACTAAGGCTATAGAACCCAATCTGTCCTGCAATTTAACCCATAGCTGGAGGGAAAAGAGACGGAATGATACCTTTCCCAAGGGTATTTGTGTGTAAGTGAATGTGCCTGGAATTTGAACTCAGCCCTCCAGTTTCTCGTTCTGAGCCGATATCCACTGCATCACAATGCACATCCGAAATGGTTATAACATTTCTCAAAATGACAAAGAATCAAAGTTTTAGTCTGAATAACTTGAAATTTGATGTGCATTGTGGTGCAGTGGATATTGGAACGAGAAATCGAAGAGCTGAGTTTGAATTCTAGTCGAATTCATTGCATTTACTTACATGCAAATACCTTTGTCACTTCTTTCTTCAGCTATATGTTAAATAGATTTGGTTCTATAGCCTTGGTTGGCAACCAGTTTACCACAGAAATTAATGGCATCCTACTGCAGGAAAATCTGCCCAGTCAGTCATGTCTCTTTTAAAACATGATTGTTCAAATGTGTATCACATATGGCACTTAACTAGCTGACTTTGAAATTATAACTACATGCAAAGTATTTTAAAAAAACAATTGCGCTCAATAGTGCAAACACCTTAGTATGTTAATGGATCCCCTTACAGAAGGTATCTTCAATAAAAAGAATCAGTTAAGTGCCATATGTGATACACACTTGAGCGATCATGTCTCGAAAGAGACATGACTGACTGGGCAGAAGATTATCCCGCAGTAGGTTGCCATTGCTTTCTGCGGTAGACTGGTTGCTGACCAAGGCTATAGAACCCAATCCGTCTGTTATTTAACCATAACTGGAAGGAATAGTCGGATTAATACCTTTCCCAAGGGTATTTACTCGTAAGTGAATGCAATGAATTCAGCTGGAATTTGAACTCGGCTCCCCGATTTCTCGTTCTGAGCCGATATCCAATGCGCCACAACACACATTCGATAAAAAGAATAAGATTGTCTAAATAATTCTTGGAATGATAATCCCTGTTTTCATAATTATGTACAAGAATGTAGACATTAATAAATAAAAATATTGTAATATTTTTTAATATTATATGCCTAATATTAAAAAATATTACAATATTTAAAAAATATAATTTTGCAAAGTCGATTAGAGCTGATGAGAGCCAAAGCAAAAACCTTTAATTTCAAAATGGACGCCTTTACAGACAACTTTGTTATTTCATAGAAAACATAGGAAAACTTCACATTCAATATAAACAAAATTATATGTTCTAGAATTTCTCTGAGCAAATACAAAACTTATACACACACACAATCTATATAAATAATTATACATGATTCTCAAATCTAGTGCACATTTCCCATTTCGTTGTTTTAGTAAATAAATTTCTTGTTTTATTTTTATTTTTTTAAACCTAAATGCTTTTTTTATTATTATTTCTATTTTGGCAGGTGTTAACAACAGAAATCCCTTCCTTTTTTTTTTAAAGTTTTTTTTTTCAACAAATTATTATCGATATCCCATTTATTTCATTGGTTTAGTAAATAAATTTTTCAATTTAACCAAACTGAGCCACAGCAACACGTGGCCAGGTACTGCTCGTATTAAAATAAAACAAATAACATTAAAACTTTGTTTAAAATAAAACCAAAATAATAAAAGTTCTCCCAGCATGCAACATAAACTTCCAAACCTGAATAATGGATTTGCACCAAAAAATGCTGAACTCACTCTCTTTGACACTGACTCTCAAAAGATCAAGATGTCCATTTCCTCTCCTTGGCAAACGCCCTAGTAAGACGAATTCACTTTATTCTTCTTTTATATGCAATCTTAAAACACATTTAACTAAAATACACATACACCAGAATACAAAAGTAAATAAAATTATACGATTTTCATTTACAATTTATGATGCTTTTAGTGTCCTTTTCTTCTATGCTTTATTCCTGTGAACAGGAGGCTATCTCTCCAGGGATTATGTGAGTGACCCCCCCCCCCCAACTTCATTTCTTGTTAAGCACACTGGATTCTACTTCATAACAGTGATTAATTGTGATGATATCTTTTGGATTTTGGATCATTATTGAACTGATTAATAGAAAATTCAAGTGAGATTCAAACATCTATACATTTTTCTTTGTATGTATTCACCAGTTTGAAACAAAATGCTTCTCTCCCAAGGTGAAAGTAAATTGGGTTAACTAATGTCATATGTGTGTTGTGGTGCAGTGGTTATCAACTTGGAACGAGAAATCGAGGAGCCTAGTTTGAATTCCAGTTGAATTCCTTGCATTCATTTGTGCACAAATACCCTTGAGAAAGGTATTAATCCATCTCTACCCTCCAGTTATGGTTAAATAACAAGACAGATTGGGTTCTATAGCCTTGATTGGCAACCAGTCTACCACAGAATGTAATGGCAACCTACTGCGGGATAATCTTCTGCCCAGTCAGTCATGTCTCTTTCGAGACATGATCAGCCTAGTGTGAATCACATATGGCACTTAACTGACTGAATGTCATATGTTTACATTATTTACATTATTCAGGCTGTTGTTCTCATCTTTATTGCCATATTCATGATGTTTCAGCTGTTGTACACTCCGATCATCTTTGGGTGATTGGAATTTCGAACTGAACCCTTTATTTTGATCACTGGGCCATGTTTCCTCAAGGATACATGGCCCAGTGGTCAAAAAACTTAGAGAGTTGAGTTAAAGGGAGATAACTAAGAAATCCAAAGTGGCATTACTCATGAACTGAGAATAATATAACCCCATTAATACAGGGCTCAGTTTGAAATTCCAATCACCTGAAGAAGATTGGAGCATACAATGACCAAATGTGAATATGGTAAGTCTGAATAATGTAAATAATTACAGTACTTCATCTCAGAAGTATAGGAAAATATTAATGTCATATGTACATATTTTTTAATTAGTATTTAGTTTTATTAGTCTTTGCAAGAGTGTTAGTTGTCTTTTGAATATTGGCCATATTTTGTGTCTCTGAAATAAAACAAAAGTTCTTTGAGAATTTTTATTGATTTTTGATTAATTTCATAATGAAAAATAATTGAAATATTTAAAAAATATCAGCTATTGCGTAACAAAAATTCATATGTAAGAAATCTAAATCTAAAAAGATAAATAAAAAATATTTCGTTGTTAGTTAATATTAATATGTAATTGTAATTACCTTGTTCACTCAGCCCGCCTCAGAATTACAAAAGGGAGGTAACGCATTTGTAACCTTTACTCAAGGGAAAGAACTTTGATTTTTTATTTTACATTATTCTTTTAATGTTACGTAGTTTCTGCTTCGTTTTAATGAATAGAAAGTTATTTCCTGCAAAAAAATTTTTTTTTCAAATTGACATTAATTGCATCGGAATCAGTGATTTAAAATGCTATCGAGATAAAATGTGACTATTCATCAGCAATGAAGCAGATCCAAAACACAATTCAAGAAATTTCTTGAGTTTTGTTTTGGATCTAGTTTTGCATGTGTGTTAATTAAGCAAAGTTTGTAAATTCGAGTCTTTTTAATTTTTGATAAAAATCAGTGCTTAGCATTTGAAGTTTAAATCTGGATTTTGTTTTGTTCACTACAATACAGTAAAACAGTCACATTGCAAGGCCTATAGCTTCAGTAGAAAGAGTCTATCAAGCTTTAGATAAGAATGGACATCTCAAAAGCATTTGACAAGGTTTGGCATGTTGGTTTTCTTCACAAGTTGAGAAGTTATGGTGCCTCTGGACAAATTTTTGAATTGATTAAGTCTTTATTATTAGATCATGAAATGAAAGTTATTCTGAATGGCCACTCTTCTAGATCTTTCTGTACCTTTAAATTATGACCAAGGATAGAGCTGTGGGGAACACCTGCACAGGTGTTCCCCACAGCTCTATCCTTGGTCATAATTTAATTTTCATTAACAACTTTCCTGATGGCATCAGTTCTCAACTTGATATCTATGCTGATGACACAACCATTTACACCTGTATTAATAGTAAGTCTGATTAGTTTGATAATGTTCAGTTTGCAGCTAATGTCAAAAACGACCTTCAATCTGTTGTTAGTTGGGGTAAAGAATGACTTGTTAAATTTAATGTATTCAAAACAAAACTGCAATCTATTAATCATCTGAGATATCTGTTTCTGTTTTTCATCCGCATGACTTATGCTAACCACCAGGTGAGTGACTTGTCACACCTTCTTGGACTAATGTTCTCAGCTGACATGAAGTGGAAACATTATATTAATTCCATTGCTAGGTCAACTTCTAAGAAAGTTGGTTCACTGTGTTGTGCTAGACAATTTTTATCTCCAGAATCTATCTTACATACTGATAACTCTATCAATTATCCATGCTTAGAATATTGTTGTCATATATTGTCCAGTACTCCTGATATATATTTAGAAACTCTTAATAAAATCCAAAGAAGAATCAGAAATATTATTGGTCTTGACCTGGCATCTCAACTTCAGTCACTTTTCTACCACCCTAAAGTTGCTGCCTCAGAACTTTTTCTATAAATACTTTCATGGTAATTGTTTGGATGAATTTTTTGATATGGTACCTAGGCTTTTTAAAAATTTAAGCACATGGTTAGTGTAACAACAATATATCTTCAATTTACAGTTGAAATGGCAAGATGTAACTGTAAGCTTTTACGCTAACAGTTTCTTTTCTTGTACTTCTCCTATGTGGAACTCTCTTCCGGTTCCATGCTTTCCAGCCAACTTTGATCTTCCAAAATTTCAATGCAATGTCAATCGTTACCTAGTGTCTTCCAGATTACACTTCTATTGTTCTTTCTCCTTCATATTGTTTCTATTTTCTAATTCTTTCTCACCCAGTAAACCCATGTATCTTAGTGGCGTTACTGTCTTGCTTGACAAGATCATGATAAAAAAAAATAAAATAAAAATAAAAGCCATTTTTGAAACTGTAGGTTTTGGAATTTTTTATGTAAGTTGTTTACTTTTATAGAATGGGTTTTCATGTTCAATGTGTTTAATGTTCAACTTTAATATTGGACAGAACAGTTCTATAAATACTTTCATGGTAAATGTTTGGATGAGTTTTTTGCTATGGTACCTATTTTTTTTAAAAATTTAAGCACAGTACTAGTCCAGCAAAAATCTCTAATCAATTTACAGTTGAAATGGTGAGATGTAACTAAGTTCTATGCTAACAGTTTCTTTTCTTTTACTTCTCACTTGTGGAACTCTCTTCTGGTTCCATGCTTTCCAGCCAACTTTAATTTTCAAAATTGTTAATGCAACGTCAATCATTATCTACAGTCTTCCTGATCACTCTTCTGTTGTTCTTGCTCCTTAGTTATGTTTCTATTTTCTAATTTTCTACTCTGTGTCTTAGTAGTTTTACTGGCTTGCTTGACATGATCACAATTAAAAAAAAGAGAAATAAAAGCTATTTTTAAAACTGGTTTTGTAATTTTTATGTAAGTTGATTCCTTTTATAGAATGGGTTTTCATGTTCGATGTGCCTAAGTGTTGTGGATTCTGGTTGAGAAACCACACAAAATAATAAATAACTAAAACAAATATGGAGATAGAAAATGTAAGTTATATTGAACAAAAATATACAAACTGGAACACAGGTTAGTCAATTCAGGAAAACTAGGAATACTGTCAGTAGAAATCAATATATACAGTTTTGTAGTAAAGAAGTATGTCCGGGTAATGAGTCTATATCCAAAACAACTAATATGCACCAACTTACTGACCAACTAAGCAGCTGTATAACTACTCAACTGCCATTCTCTATATAGGCAGGATTATATGTACACATCGGCGAGTCCATCCTTGTATATAACAAGGGGTGATCCCCAACACTAAGGTTGATAATCAACAGAACAATAATAAAAAAGGAAAAATATCTTGGTTTTCTCCACTCTCCAAGGTCCATATAAAGCATTAGTATATCCATGATATACTAACACCTTAATGCAGTTGAAGGAAGGAGCAGAATAGCTAAAAGAATAAGATTTTATATACAGCACTACAATATACAAATGTGTCCTACAAAATGTTTTATATATATATATATTTGGTGTGATGGCTAAACTGTTGTCTAAATGATGCAAAAATGAAAAGTTAACAGATATATTTACCAAAATTAAAGAAAAAATATCTTGAAATACTAAAGAATAAATTTATACAATAAAATTGCCATTAGCTTTGACTACAGCCTTTGAAAGCACCTGCAACTCTTCTGGATGGTCTCCTTGTTTAAATTTGTGAGTGCTGCCATAATCTTTGTTCAATTTAAGAAATTAAAGCTGCTTGAGCATGTCTTGTCTGCTTTTCTGAGAGAAATCAGATTCAGCATTATGCTCTTGCTTAAATTTTGAATTTCAGAAATAATTTAGTACATTTTGAAATTGTGAGAAAACAGCTGCATTTGTTTTGTTTTTTTTATCAAAAACCAATCAAAAGATTTCCCTCTAAATTCCAAGAAGTGAATTTTGAGCCTACCCAGAGGTTATAATGTCAATGAACATCTGCTGCTGGAACCCAGGTCCCTCTGCTTTGAAAATTGTACCAATTCTTTGAAAATTAATCACAGAAGTATTGTCTCCTTTTCTACATTTTATATGTAGTTTTCTTTTCTGAGGACTTAGGCAGCATCATAATTTTTATTGCAAAATGACATTTCATTTGAATTGATTTATTTTTACGTACAAGTTATGGGCACACAATGCACTTAATTTGTGTAATTCCTTTATTATTTTGTGCATTAACAATAAATTTATATAGCATGGTGCTGCAGAGTCCTGTTACCATACATAGGGTCTTCTATCAGCCACCCTCTTGACACAAAGCAGCCCTACCTTTTCAAGGCACTTAGTGTAGGCCTCTGTGTTGAATCTGAAGCTTTCATCAATAAATTTAGAAGATTTTTCTTATCAAAACAACCAAAGTGAGTTTTCTATGCTGCTGTACCTTCATAATAGCCATTAGACTCATTCAGCTCTTTCCAGATCCTCAGATTGACACCCAAACACTTTGGAATATTTGTATTGGAGCTTCCAGCATGAATGCAAAGCAGTACAGCATGCTGTTTCCAAATTTCTGGCAGTGAGAATTGCTATTTTTCTCACAAATGGTGACTACTGACCCTGTTATATTGTACAGTTGACAAAATCCAAAACAAACAACGCCATATACAAGATTAAAAATATGAAATGGTGACAGTTTACCTATATTGGTGTTAGTCTCGGAACAGATTAGTCTTGGAGAGCTGAGTCCAAATTCCAGTTGAATTTGTCGCATTCACCTATACACAAATATTTTTGGGAAAGGTATTAATCCATCTTGTCTCCCTCCAGTTATTGGTTGAATAGCAAGTCACATTGTGTTCTGAAGCCTTGGTTGGCAACTAGTTTACTGCAGAAAGTAATGGTAATCTACTGCAGTAAAATCTTTTGCCTAGTCAGTTATGGATAGAAAGAGACATGATCACCCAAGCATATATCATATATGGCACTTAACTGACTGAATATAGATACATGGTCTGATTTGTCTAAGTGTGGAAATGGTGCTGATTTAAATCCACGTTTAATATTTGAAAAAAGCCTTGTCCAAATCTCTCTCCTCATAGTAAATTTGGCAATGTTTAACCTTTGTGTTCACAAAAAACATTTTGTCAAAAGGACGGTTATTCCATTGACAGAGCTTTTATTGTATACAGTTTTAACACTCCAGTGAGATTTGTTCTCTAGTCATGCTAAAGAACTAGTCAGAGTTGTAGTCATTTATTTTTAAATGTTGTACATTCTGTACAAGTCCCAAGAGCCACTCAAGGTATATGATTACATAGTAAGAAGCACGGTTTATGGGGATCTGTAGAGAAAATAATGGTTAATCCTAATCAGGTTAAGATTGTAGTGATCAGGGAAGCATCTTCTTGGGAGTCGATTTCACAAAGCAGCAGTTCATGGGAAGTATGCTCCTTAATTGAAATTTATATTTCATGAATGGAGTATGAAGGGAATGAGGGTAGTTTGATACGATGTGTGTGGCATGGCAGGTCTTAGTGGTGAAGGTTAGAACTGGTTGAAATAAGGATATAGTTAATCTGAAAACTTTCCATGGATATAGTGATAGAACAGTGAGAGGTTTGTGACATTTCATTTGTGAGAAAGGGGTTCTGTTGTGAAAAAAAAGATACTTTTGGATTGTATCAAGGCTGGAAAGTGGAAACTGGGCAGTTTCTGCCCTTATATAGCCACAATACTCCATTTTTGACCAGATTTGGCTCTTGTAAAAGTAGAGGTTAGGAGTCAGATACTTGCTGGATTGGTACAAAAACTGATCCTTTTCCAGCATCTTTAGTGATGGATTGTGTGTGTAGAAGTCTCACTTGAGGACTGGGTTAAGTCCTAACAGGTACTCAATGCACAAGGCCTACCTGAGGAAATATCTATTCATCAGTGATTGTTTTGGGCCTGATTGGTGATGATGGAATGTAGCTAGTTTAGTTTTCAAAGCATTGAATGTGACCAGCCAGGTTTTCCCTCCATTGAGCTGTTAAATCTAGGTCAGAGGAGTGATCAGCTGCCAATCTCTGGTCATTATAGAGGTGCACCCATATACTATTTTTTTTTTTAATCATATCACCCAAAGCAAGGCGAAAACACCACTGATGCGCAGGGGGCTACGTAAGAGTGAAAAGATTGGAAAAGAGAAAACCGGAAACCACATCCTAAACAGGAAACAAGGGATGAGCCTCTTCACCTGTCATTAGCATAAATGTTCACAAATGATTGTAGTATGCTCTAAGCCAGATCATTTATGTAAAGTAGAAAGATGATTGGACCAAGAAAGAAATCCTGAGGCATGCCTGATTTGATTGCTAGGGTTTTCAGCAATTAACAACTACTTTTAGGGACCTATAAAAAGTTTACTATTTACATTTCGACTATTTTTCTCATTTTTTTTGTTGTTATCACATTTCAGCTGTTGTGCAACAAATATAAGGACAATAGTTTAAATGCAAATAGTGTAAACATGTTTTTTTTTATAATCATTTCACCCCAAGCAAGGCAGTACTGCAACTGGTGTGCAGGGGGTTATATAAAAGGTGAGTGATGAGAAAGAGAAACAAATTACAGGGGGAGTCAGAGAATGGATTAGAGAAAGATGAGAATACTAGTGTGAAGAAAGCTGCATGAGAGTAGAGTGGAAAGAGAGAAGAACATGATACAAGGATTGTCAGGGAAAGGATGTGAGTCAAAGAGATAAGCGATGGCGATTGAAATTGCATTTAAATTCTTGAAGATTGTAGCTGTCAGGGAAGAAAGTATATGGAAGGGAAATGATAAAATGCATAAACATATTTGATAAAACATATACAAAGATGTATGTGGTAAAGCATATAAACTTTTATACACATGTATAAACATGTATGTGATAAAGCTTGAATCAGTCAGTTAAGTGCCATATGTAATACACGCTTGGGTGATTATATCTCTTTTGATCTATGACTGACTAGGTAGAAGATTTCCCCACAGTAGGTTACCATTTCTTTCTGTTGTAGACTGGTTGCCAATCAAGGCTATAGAACTCAATCTGTCCTGCTGTTCAATCCATAGCTGGAATGAGAAGAGCTGGATTAATACCTTTCTCCAAGATTGATATACCATTTTTATAAAATGATGTGTTCACAATCAACCATTGGTGAATGGGAGAAGGATTCTTACCTTTTATAAGAGTCAGTCAGTCAGTTAATTGCTATACATGACACATGCTTGGGTAATCATGTCTCACAAGAGACATGACTAACTAGGCAGAAGAAGGTTGCCATTTATTTCTGTGGTAGACTGGCTGCCAATCAAGGCTATAGAACCTAATCTGTCCTGCTATTCAACCCATAGCTGGAGAGAGAAGAAATGGATTAATATCAAGGGTATTTGCAAATAAGTGAATGCAATGTATCTAACTGGAATTTGAACTTGGCTCTCCGATTTCTCATTCATTCTGTGCTGATACCCATTACACTACAATGTACACAAAACTTGTATACACATGTATAAACATGTATGTGATAAAATGATTGATATGAAATATTTGAACAAAGATGGAATAAATGAAAACCAGTTGGATGTTTCGATTTTCTATTCTGTTATTAACATATGTTTTTTTAATCATTTCGCTCCAAGTAAGGTGATAATGCCACTATAACACAAGGGGTGAAAAAAAATGAGAAAGACTTTAGAAGAAGGAACCAGAAACCCAATCCTAAACAGGAAACAAGGGATAAACCTCTACTCCTGTTCAAAAAAACATCCTCAGAACAACAGAAAAAAATTAAGGAAAAATCATTACTGACAATCTTACTACTTAGAAATACTGTGGTTAATTTGAAAAATTTAGCAGTAAATAATATTCAAAATAAATAATTGTGTATAAAATTATTTATTTTGTACACAATTAATTATTTTTAATATTATTTATTGTTAAATTTGTAAAAACCAATGAGAATCCATACATAGTGAGAATCTATACATAGTGAGATCTATACATAGGAAAATTTTAAATGTAAATATTGTGATTTGATGTAGATGTACATGTAAGTCTAAATGTACAGTAATCATCCAGGTAAATTGTTGCAGGTGTTTTTTTAAGTATATGTATGCGTATTCATTGCATTCACTTATGCACAAAGTATGTATATGAATTGTATTCATTGTATTCACTTACGTGCAAATAGCCTTGGGAAAGGTATTAATTTATCATCTTCCCTCCAACTATGGGTTAAATAACAGGACAGATTGGATTCTATAGCCTTGGTTGACAACCAATCTACTGCAGAAAATAATGGCAATCTACTGTGGGATAATCTTCTGCCCAGTCAGTCATGTCTCTTTTGAGATATGATCAGCCAAGTGTGTATCATGTATGGCACTTAACTGACTGACTGATATACAGCAATGTGTCGGTCACAGATATGTGTGAATATTTTGATCCTTTCTATTTAATGATGACAGCAGGTATCAGAGAATTGATAAAAAATAATCCATCCATTCGATCTGAAGTTGGGCTATTTATCTCTTTATCTGGATGTAGGGGAGTTATAACTCTGAGTAAATAATTATAAACTTCCTAACATTTATATATACAAAAATACTCATAAAAATGAGAAACAACAAGATGTGGAAACAATAAAACAAGTATTGTTATATAGCAAGAAACAGACAAACATGTATATATAAAAATATATTAATATTTTTATTAACGAACGCTGGACCGTGTCGCCTAGTGGACAGAGAGTTGAGGGAGCGCTTCCAGGGGCCGACGTGGGGTTCGACGTGAGTGTAACCTCTCTCTTACTCGTCTAGCTTCTTCTTCGACTTCTCGAGACTCTTCTGTCGAGGCTGACTGACTTCTTCTTCTTCGACTTCGCTTCTTGTCTACTTCTGGAGACCGTCAAGACTGACTGGGTTCGACTTCTCTTCTACTGTCGACTTCTGGAGACTCGTCTGTGACTTCTTGTTTCGAGGCCTTTATATATCTTCCAAGTTTTGCCTCGATTCGCGACGCCTACTCGACGCCTACGTAATTTCTCAGAGTCACTTCCGCATCTGTCGGAAATAGGGTCAAACAAACATCCGTTCCTTTCAATGACCGGAAACACCCACGCTTCATCGCCTTCTTCGGTCGGGCCAGATTATTATATTACAGTATTATTTATCTCATTGTATTGTGGTGTTGGAGAAATGAGGGACAGTTATGTTGAGTAAAATTGTGAGTTTGGGGTCAAATGTAAATCAAATATGGATCGGAATCTGACAATGATATGATAAAGAATAAGTAAAATGTATACAATCTTTCTCATAGTTTTTATGGATGTGTGTAATGAGTGTCTGGATAATTTAGTGACAAAATCCAAATGTTTGGGTTTTTCTTACCTCAAAATTTTGTTTATTACTAAAACATGAATATTACTATTATGGCCTGAAAAAGGAAAAGAAGATGAAATTTTTATTGATGCACATGTTGACAATTTGTCCTTGTGAACTGTGTGCCTGATAGTGAGAATGTCATGTGTGTTTAGAGGAGAACAATATGGTGAATGAGGGAATTAATGGTAATTATAATAATTACTTTTGACACCATAATGAATCTTTATTTATTTTTTCTGGACATCACACTGTGACAGTATAATTCATTTTTTATTTATGTATTTCTTTATGGACATGACATTAGTATGTTATAGAATAAAATCTGCTTGAAAATTGCTATTGGATGTCTAATTGGCTTGTAAGACTGTGACATCATATCCTTGTTAGAAACAGTTCTTTTTTTTATTGGTTTATGGCTGATCAATTCTGAATTTTCATCTATTTTCAGCAATGATGAAACTTGAATTTTCTTGTTTTTAACATCACTATATAGATACATGCAGTAGTGAGGGACTTTGATGATGAGAAGTAGCTAGAATTTAGAATAAAACAACTCATTTTTATGATGTTGTCTAAACTGGATCATGCAAGCTGATTTTCTAGGTTACCAAAAAGAAGCAGGAAAGTCATGTGTGATGGTTTATACTATATCTGCAAAGAAAGAGATTCAATGAAATTGATTTTTAGATTTATAAAATCGAGGGTATGTGCATATATCAGGTTCACTTGTAGTTGGCATTAAAATACAACCATGGTTATTATTTTATTTTTAATTTACAGCCAGAAATTTACTATCACTGGTGACTAAAGTAATGGAAATGTTTATATATTGGTTTAATAAATCCTGCCTATGATATCAAAAATTGTAAAAATTGTAAAATTATATACTCAAAGCAGGCACACTAAAATTAGAATTCAAAATTTTATTCATCATTCATTGCTGTTTCTGCCTGCAGAAGATTTTGAACTAAAATGACTTATTTTCTGCCATTTTTTTCCATGATCTTGGGAAAACTTATTTAGTGTCTGTCACTCATTATTTGCTGACCACAGAATTATTTTATCCCTTCACCTCTGTTTTGGTTTTCCTCGACTTCTCTTTGCAGGCACCATAACCTTAAGACGCAGTTTTGCGAGTCCTGCTGTGACAATGCTCTCAGGTCGCTCGTCGTGATGGCTTCAACACAGTAGCTGGTCTTCAAGTTGTCTATTACAACAGTGTTCCTCCTTGCACACGCTGTGAATTTTTATCCCAAGGAAGGCACGTTGAAATCTTGCTAGCTGTATCTTTACCACGTTGAACCAGGCTGGACACGCGTACACATTTGGGTTAATAAAAAAAAAGTGGCACAAAAAAAAAAGTAAATTCGATGACACCTGGATAAATTGCGGGAAAGTCTTCATATACAAAAAAAAACAAAAAAAAAAACAAAAAAAACAGCAAACAGAAATAGAATATAACAGTTATCAAATTCCTATTCTTACAATGGAGCAAAAGTTTTTGTTTGAGAGTAATGTTTGTTCACTTCAATCGGAGATTTCAAGTTTTTCTTCAAGTTTTGATGGTTCAAAACTAAGTCTTATCAGGGCTTTTCACTGAAGCCTTACAGAAACAGCCAAAGTTGGGTCTTTGTGGCGGCAGCTATAATTTGTCTTGTCTCCTTAGCTCGGCGCAGCGACAACAACTGAACTTGGTTCTTTAGGCTCTAATATTTATGCTTGTCCCAAATTCTCTTGGGAGGTGCGTGATGGACATGAGGTGTCCATGCAAATCAAATATTTAACCAATGAGATTACTCCCAGCTCGTATCATGAGGCGGAGTGATTTTATTTCCTTGGTTTAACAAATGAAATTGCAATATTTCTCTTGACATAGTTTTTTTTTCTTCTTCTTCCTGATTACATCATTTTTTCAAGTTTTCAAATTTTCAAATCTTTTTTCCAGCGAAATTCAGGAATCATGGATCTGACTTTTCTTAATCTCATTAAAAGTTTTCGACAGTCATGTTTTGACTACCTATATTTTTCACTTTCACCCGCCATAAAAGCCCAAAGCTCCCAACGGAGTCTTATTTAATTATATAATGGTGACCAATGATGACCTTGCGTGACCCACAACCCCCAGCTGCAAAAACATATTTTCCTTTTTATTTTCTTCAATTTTCAGTTAGTTTTTCAGATTTTACAAATTTTGTAATAAATATCTGATTTTAACTTAACTCATATTGACAATAAACTGCAGAATTAATAATAACACTAGCAATTGGAGTAGATAGACTAAACTATCGCCCGGTTCACACTCCTCCCACGTCTATTGAACAGGTGAAGAGGCTCATCCCTTGTTTCCTGTTTAGGATGCAGTTTCCGGTTTTCTCTTTTCCAATCTTTTCACTCTTTTCTTTTTTTTCCAATTGGAGTAGATAGACTAAACTATCGCCCGGTTCACACTCCTCCCACGTCTATTGAACAGGTGAAGAGGCTCATCCCTTGTTCCCTGTTTAGGATGTGGTTTCCGGCTTTCTCTTTTCCAATCTTTTTACTCTTACGTAGTCCCCTGCGCATCAGTGGCGTTATCGCCTTGCTTGGGGTGATATGATTAAAAAAAAAAAAAAAAAAAAAATTTCTTTTGCTCCATTGTACTAAACTTAGGATTACATTTTTTTATTTCTTCACATGCAAAATTATAGTATTATATATATTTTTTTCATATACCAAAAATAGTGTTACACTGCATTTGTGATGTTTTAATGTAAGTAAATAGTTTCAAGGATTCAATTTGGATATTATCAAGGAGTGATGGCAAATTGGTTACAATTCTAAGAGTAGTGAGTTTAACTTTATTAGCTTGAGATCTTGATGATGTGGAATATATTGTTCAGTAATATTTCAATTTTAGGTGAATATTTCTGAGTCCATGCCACCATATAAAACAACAGGAAGAACACATATAACATATATCTTAATCTTAGTGTACATTGGTACTCTTGTTAATTTCAGCATAGCTTAGTTTTTTTTTTAAGTGGCTAAATTGTTGTAGCTTGTTAGAACTCCAAATCTTAAATTCAAACAGAAGTGCACACTTCAACATCCACAGTTCGTATTATAAAAACAGACCTTAATTTTATCTGATTCCATGCACCCACTTCCAATATACTGTCTAAAAATACTAGGATCATAAAACATATTTTCTGACCAATCAAAAAATGTCCATACAGTTTCTGCTGTAGTTATTTCTGAACCACTGACTCATTATAAAGCCAACACTGACTTCATCCAACTGAAAATCAGACTTGTTGGACTCTCTGTCTTCAGGCAAAGAGAAACCCAGATGAAGCTATGCTGAAGAGCAGGGTCTCATCTGGGAAAATTAGACAAGAGTCTAACTCTGCCTTATGTAAGGTCTATGGGAAATTTTTGCTCAAGCTTAAGGGCTTGAAATTCTTGTATTAAAATTTGACCTTTTGTCAGTGAGGAGGCTTCTTGTAAATACCCAGATCCAACCAGATTGGTATCAGTGATGAACCTCATAGTCAGTCAGTTAAGTGCCATACACGATACACGCTTGGGCAATCATGTCTCAAAAGAGACATGACTGACTGGGCAGAAGATTATCCTGCAGTAGGTTGCCATTGCTTTCTGCGGTAGACTGGTTGCCAGCCAAGGCTATAGAACCCAATGTTCTGTTATTTAACTCATAACTGGGGGAAGATACAGATTAATACCTTTCCAAAAGGTATTTGCACATAAGTGAATGCAAGGAATTCAGCTGGAATTCAAACTTGACTCCCCGATTCCCCATTCCAAGTCGATATCCACTGCACCACAATGCACATCCGGACCTCATAGTAGGCAAGCTTGACCAGGCTATCAGTAGTAGCACCAAGGCACTTCCATCAACAGCAATGCCTTTGTAGAAGTTAGAATATGGTTAATGTTTATTAAATTGGCCTTGTGTTAAACATAACCAAACTTCTTACAACTTACAGGTTTTATCCAGAATTCGTCGGAATTATCAGAAGGTTATCAGAAGATGGATTTGTGGAAGAATAAAAGTATTCCTTTTGTACATTTAAATAGAAATTTATTCATAGAACAGAATAACATGAATTGGTAGAAGTTAAATGTTCAATGAGAGACAGTAGTAAGAAGTTAAGGGTATCAAGAGTTCATAGTAGTAACTTGTGTGTATGTATATCTGAGTGTTATCATTAGGTAGGAATGTTTTTGATGTTATTGCTTAGTCTTGAAGGGTTCCATTCAGTTATTAAGTATAAGAAAAGGCAGACAGGTAAACGATGAAAAGCAAAGCGGTGAAAGAGAAAGAGAGAGGTAATAATAATGATTACTTGACGTTTGTCAAGGGTATGTATTGCTAGGCTTGTCTCCTTTCTCTCTGGTGACAGGCAAGCTTACCCCATCTTTTATTTCATTTGTGGGGTTCGAAAAGATCATTTAGGAATTCACTCTTAGATGTGATTCTGGCCTTTCCATTGGACAATGAACAAATTTTGTGCCGGCTCGTGAAAAGGTCCATAAAAGAATTTGTTTCTGATAATTGAAGATTATTTGAATTTTGTTTTTAGATATTTCCTAGTTTTCTAATGGCCGAAAAACATTTTGAAGGTGTGAAATTTAACAAGTTTTATTTTGGATTTGCTTTTGCGTGTGTGTTAAGCAAAGTTTGTAAATTTGAGTCATTTTTCATTTCTAACAAAATCAATGAGTCAGTGCTTAGCATTTTAACTTTAAATCTAGATCTTGTTTTGTTAACTACACCTTCAGTCAGTAATAAAACCAGCAGCAACAGAGATTAACTCTCAACTACTACAATGTAATAATTTATGGAATATTCCTTCACAGGTCTGTCCCACTTGACTACATGATTTTCTCAACATATTATCTTGACTATTACCTAGTGTTACACCGTGAATTAATTCTCAGTCTCTCACAACAGATATATAATATCTCAGATTAGCTGAATTTTTATATCACAGAAGAAATAAAAACTATTTTACACATTTCAACGATGTCATATTTTCATCTTTTGTTTTATTACTTCCACTTTTTTTCTTGTTGTTAATATGTGGTGAGTATGTAGTAGGGAGAAAGTTGAATGTTTATTAAATTGGTCTTGTGCCAAATATAACCAAACTCCCTACAGCTTAAGATTATCAGAATCATCAGAAGGTTGAAGGTTGGAAAAGTAAAAGTGTTTTGTTTGTATGTTTAAATAGATATTTTATTTGCAGAACAGAATAACACCAATAAGAGTTAAATGTTCAAAGAGAAAGTGTAGTAAGGAGTTAAGTGAATCTAGGGTTCTAGTTGTAAATAGCAAATGTGTTTATGCAAAGATTAACAGGATACTAATAAAGTCTGTGTTCCTTTCCTTTTTTATGGCCAACGAGAAAGTGAAAAGGAAGATTAAGCAATAAAGGAAAATGGTACTTATTGATGTTAATTTTTAGGAGTCAGTTAAATATTGCTGTTGTTGTTGTTGTCTTCTTTGATGGTGACAAGAATGGTGAGGAGGAAGAAGAAGAGATAAAGGAGAATATCATGCAAGAAGGAAAGGGAGAACAAATGTGTGTGTGAACGTTATGTCTGGGTCAGTGGCTTGTGTTTTTCTTTTGTCACATCTTGGCGGTGTCTGATCTTGCTCCCATCAGCAAAAGACTTTTTTGACACTGGCTTGTAAATTTATCTCAAGTTTAGTAAATTGCTTTCTTTCATTGGTTAGAAAATTAATTTAACATTGGATCGTGAAATTTGGTTTCATCTTTTTCCTTCAGTACAAGGTCAATCCTTTTTT
Source organism: Ascarosepion bandense (assembly GCA_037127315.1). Classification (NCBI taxonomy): domain Eukaryota; kingdom Metazoa; phylum Mollusca; class Cephalopoda; order Sepiida; family Sepiidae; genus Ascarosepion; species Ascarosepion bandense. Next base: position 726,514 of record JBBBDQ010001835.1, on the reverse strand, counting down.
CTATTGGTTAAAATTAAGCTTTCACATTGGATTGCAAAATTTGTAAAAAGTTAAGAAAATTAAGTTACTTTTAATTCCATAATCACCACAAGTACAAAATAAAAATAAGTTTTTTTTTCTTCATTGTTTTCAAATTCATGAACCAGTGTGAAAATATTAATTAACCAATGAAAAGAGAGTGATTTGCAGAAAACAGCAAATTGAATTTTCACTGACTTTTGTCCTGTTTCTTTCCACCCAAAAATGAATTTGCCTTGATCTGAGTTGGTTACATATTTCATGTTTTTTGATCAGTCAGTCAGAGAGATAAAGGAGCAAAAAACAAAGAGAACATAATGTAGTAAGAAATTAATCATGCCATTCCCGGCAACCTACATTCACACTCTCTCACTCATTTTCTTTATCTCTCCTTCTTCCTCTTCATCTACTTACCATCTACAACAAAAAGAGAGGAACAAGATATTATTACTTTGTTGATACGCTCAGCAAAAACATGGACTTATCTTTTTATGCAAATTTCAAATTTCATTAAGACAAATAAACTCGTAATTTTTAATCTTTTCATTACACATTCTCTTAGAACATTTCACAGTTTGTGGTGGAATTACACAACACACATTTTTTTCTATTAAATTTTGAATTGACAAACAAGCAAATTTGTTATAATAACAAATAAATAAGTGTATTTCAACAAATATACATTTAAAAGGTGAAAGAAGATTATGTCATTAGCAACAAGCAATGTTTGATGAAATTAAAATTGTTGATTTCAGATTTTGCAAGTGTGAATCAAGGTAAAAATGTGTAATGCACAAATTAAGAGTTGTCTCGCTTAGAATGTATTTTGAAATGTTTGCTGAAAAGAAATTTGATTATAATGTAGAAAAGATATTTTCTTGTTTGAATGTTCACGATGTAATTTACAGCAATAATCACTGAATAGTTGTGTCAATGATTGATAAAAAATTTGTTGAAGAATATTCTGTGTGAGGAAAAGTTTGTTATGATAAGCAGACGATAATAGAGATTGGATTGGATTCATTACTAGTGATTTCTTGTGCATTGTTGGGTGAAGTTTGTAGTGACAGATTCTGCTGACAGATGGATCACTGATTGAAGAAACAAAATCTGGAGTTTAAATACTTTTCAAGGTGGATCAAACGCCAGGAAAATTACGTCTACTGCAGAAATATTTTTGTGAAGTGAATTAGCCAATCAGATTTAGAAAGCTGACTGAAACCTACTTTCAAGAAAAGTGCACAAAATTTGGCTAGTAAAAATAAAGCGATAAATAAATTGTTGTCACGCTGCGATTAGTAAATTGTCCTGTGATAGTTAAGTAGTATTTTTTATCCAACGACATTCTGAGTTTCCACGAAATATGTGAAAGAAAAGGAATTTTATACAAGTTTTTGGTGATGGGTACCACACAAGTTAATCATTTTATACCTACAATTTGATATTCTGCTGTTCAATAAATAAATTTTCATTTATTTATACAAATTTTATTCTTTCAACTTTCTGATTTGGAGTAAATTGTAGAGAGTTCGGTTATGTTTGGCACAAGGCCAGTTTAATAAACAAGCTCTCTACTTTAAACACTTAAGCTTATTCAGCGTTTTATTTAAACATCTTGGTCATTCTTGTATCTTGTAATCACGATAACAAAATCAGTCACTGGATCAAAATAAGTATAATAATTGATTGTATCTACTTTTTACCAATGTTTTTAATTTTATTTATTTATTTATTTTTAGTAAATAAACTATTTAGTAATGAAGGGAAAAGTTAAATAAAATTGAAAAAAAGTTCGATTTAATGATAGCAAAATCCTTTACAGTATCAAAAAAATCATTTTAAAATTAAAATAAATCATCTAATAAATGCTGTCTCTTTTTTGTTGTCCGGTTTTGTTTTGAAACTACACCGGACCGGAAGTAGATAATAATGAACGCACACAGTCATGCAGTAAATGATATAAAGATGGCAGCTTGTGCGTTACAAAATGCTCTTTCTCGTCTCTGCCGAAGATATCCTTCACCTGTTTTAGGCTCGTTGTCGTACCAGATTCGTCGATCTTACGCTCAAGTAGCAGTAAGTACAACAGTTGCTCCAAAGAGAATTTCCTCTTTCTCCTGGGTATATCTAAAAAATATATATATTTTTTTTTTGTAAGTCAACAAGTCACACGTGTTATTTTTTTTTTATTTCTTCAACAGAAAATAAATGCCAAGGTGAATTTAATTTATATTAGATCATTTCTACCTTGAATGCATATATTTGGAACATATCTTGAAGGATGTGTGAGCATCAATTTTTGATTCGATTTAGAAGATTTTAAAAATTAAAACGCATGATACACAACCAGACCAGGCAAGGTTACTTAGCCGGTGTTGTGGTAAGCGCAAAATTGATAGAGGTTGTTTTTCAATGTTTTCCTTTTTTGAGAAGGGTCCACACTACAGCATACACAGATAATAATTCGTAGTTAAATATATTCTAATACGGAATGCGATGTTTATAGAGCATCCCCCTCCCAAACAAAAACAAAAAAACCCGGGTCGTGTGATTAAATTTTCATGTGCTCACGTCTTAGGGAGCTTTCCCCACAAGCAATACCTCTTAGTCCGGAGAGAGAGTTAAGGTCTTCCCAAAAGAGGAAGTGTTAAAAAAATTGCTTGAGCTGTTTTTTTGTCTCTAACACTCTGTAGTCCCACTTTTTTTTAGTTATAAAAAAAACTTTTAAACTGGACTGGACGTTGTGACATTGTGTCATAGGCCCAATTCGAGTAGGCGCACGGATAAAAATCCACAATAATGCCTCTTCTTCTGTAGTGTAGTGGGTTAGGCCCTACAGTCATTATCTGGTGTTGGAGGCGTCTCCAAAAAGAAAGTTCCGAGGGTGGGATGTGAACAATTCGTTCTTAGTTTATGTATGCGTATATAAACTCGACCTTGTGCTCCGTTCCGCTTGAATGGGCGCGCAAATAAATATCTGGCATTACTTTTAAAATCTGGTTCACTGGTAAAAATGATGGAAAATATTTTCGGGGAGTAATTTTTGGTTTTTTAATGTAGATTTAGCAATGGCATTGTTTATTTAGAATTTTTTAAAATATTGATTGAAAAACAACAACAAACTTAGCAGCAATCTTCTTGTTCATTAATGATGTAACAATGGCAAAAAAGTTTCCTCGACTTAGTCTTTAACAGTCTTACTCTTCTGCGACTATATTGTATTTTTTTATTTACCATCGTCATATCTTGAAAATAGCTTACGGTTGTTGCGTCATGGATATCAGCATATGATTTTGTTTAATTTTATGTAAATTTCTGTCTTTTAAAATAAATTATGTGGCACTATTTTCATCTCTATGCAAACTTGTGGGGGATGAATTATTTTCGATCCTATAACCCACAGACAAAACGTTCTTTGAGCCTCTTTCTGCTCTATCAGTATTTCCATCCATAGCAAGTCTTCTGGCGAGCAACATTTCATAGTCCTGTCACACCCTGACTTTTAACTGAGACCCGCCATACTACGAGCACAAGTTTGAATCATCTCCATTCCTTCATCTATTAGTAAAAAAAAAAAAAGTTCTACTTGGACAGTTTCTTCCCAAGAACTGCTTCTTTGTAGAACAGATTCTCGGCAAGATGTTTATGAATCACGACAATGTTGACATCGAATCTACGGTTAACTGTATCTTTCCTGCATAACCTCATGACATTTTTATTGGCATCATTACTTAGCCCCACAGCACACTAACCGTTTACTTTGAGTGGCTCTTGGGGCTTTGTATTGGGTGGGTATTGAAAGAAGTCTAATTTGTTTTGTTATTGCAATTTTCTACATCGGGGAGAATTTGATTTGGTGATTTGGTTGTAGAAATTAAGTTTTTATTTTAGTGAATTACTGTGTATGTATGTGTGTGTGTGTGAAGGATATCGGTCACTGTTGGCTTGATTAAACTGTTTTTGATCTCCACAACATTTCTTGTTTTGTTTTAAAACGAAATGTCATTGACTCCTTCGTTTACGTTCAGAAAGGGGAAATCACTCTGGTTGTTATTTTGGTGAGGTTCCAAACATAAATATAATGTACCAAGAGAAATAAAAAGGTGTGCAAAATAACGTTTATCATTTTATTAACATGGAAAATGTAAGAGACAAAACCTTACATATATGATTACAAAGAGTGGTTGTCATTCTTAGAGAAGATTTCTGCCATTTAAGTCGAGTTAAGGCCACTGATTATAACTTCATTTTTTTTTTAACCCCATTGTATAGTTCTCTTTTAACAAGTGTAGAATTTGAAGCTATAATCAACAAGAATGTTGATAATCTCAATAGGACAACTTCTTGAGCAACAAGCAGTATGGATTTTGATTGGTTCTGTCCACTATTGATATCCTGTCATTACTCACAGAATCAGTGAGGCATTAGATAACAAATACATCTTAATGATGATTGCATTAGTTATTTCAAAGGCTTTTTGACAAGGTGTGGTATAGAGCAGGGGTCAGTAATGTATGGCAAGTGTGCCACATGTGCATGCCAAGCAATTTCCAGTTGCATGCAGCTGCAAATGACATCACAAAGTTCGAACCAATAACTACTACAAAGCAAAGAAGATATTAAGCTGTTTAAAAACTGCTCACTTACAGGATTCTGCTTGTTTCACCTAAGAGCACTGCTAATAAGGACACCAACTAATAAGCAAGGAAACCTTTCTATGAACGTGAGTCTTTTATTAATTCTACAACTATTCGCTTGAAGAACTGCTTAGGCACTCAAATATTTGAGCAAGCTATCACAAGCTTTTTTAATTATTCAACTTTTTTATACCCCTTGGTTTTTCTCTCTGTCTCTTTCCTTTGTATATCCACTTTTTTTTGTCTGTAAATAAACATTTCCTTTAATTTTACATATGAGTTTCTTTGAGTTTTATTGTTTACCTAAAACAGTTTTATCTTATCTGATATATACTAAACCCTAGCCCATCTAGTGAGTGTGTGTGGGGGGGGGGGGACAAAACCGGCACAAGACATTTTTCCCCATAATATTTGCACTGCTGCTTAAGGGCTGTATCCCTTCACAGAAAGGAAGACTGAGGTGGTTTGAATGTCTGTGCTCTTGAACAATTCAAACAATTTTTACATCTTTTAAGTTTTTTGCATGTTTTTAATATTTTTTATATGTAAATATGAGCATTAATGTTCGTTGATTTATATTTTCAGAATATTGTGTTAAATATGGCTGAAAAGGAAACTTGATCATCGCCCATTTCAAGAAAATTGGATAAATAAATATGAATTTGTAAAACCAAACTTGTGCTTTTTGTTGCAAAAGTGTTGTCACACACATCTAGTGTACAAAGATACTTTCAAACTAAATCTCAATCAAAGTTTAAAACCTCAGAAGGGAAAAGTGAAGCCATCAAAAAAGCTATTTTTTCTCTCAAAAATCAAACTGGTATTTTGAGACAAGCAATTGGAATGAAGGATAAAGCCACTGAATGTAGTTACAAAGTAGCTGAATAGGTGGCTTTGAAAAGTAAACCTTTTACAGATGGAGAACGCATCAAACTTTTTTGCACAGTGATGAAATTTTGTTTGCTGATTTTCCAAATAAGATTATAATCTCTTGAATTAAAGAAATACCAGTTTCTGCAAGATCAGTTGAGAGGTACATAACTGACTTGGATGAAAATGTAACAATTAAACAAACAATTGGATTAAAACACTCTCAAGTATTTAGTGTTGCTCTTGATAAAAGCATTGATTTAAATTTGTCAAACCTAGCTGTAGTTGCAAGATATGAGAATAATCACATTTATGTAGAGTTATCTTATTATCCCTTCATGATACAACCAAAGCAGAAGACATTTTATCTGCATTATTTTGCTAAACATGATATTGACTTGAACAAAATTTTCTGTGTGACAACTGATGATACTGCTGCAATAGTTGGCAAGAAGAAAGGATTTGAAAAACCTTTTGAAAATCATGTTGAATGCAAACTGTTAAATTTCTATTGTATCGTATAATACAATAGAAGTTAGGAGAGCTTATGTGCAAAGACCTCATCTCTGAATTTGGACTCTGTGATGACAAGTGTTGTTAAGATTGTCTACTTTCTGGTTTCTCATTCTTCACTAGTTCACGGTTAATTCAAGTCTCTTCTACAAGAAATTCAGTGTGAATATAGGGATCTTTGTTATACAGCAAAGTTTGCTGGCTTAGTCGAGGTAGTTTTAACTAGATTGTTCTGTTGTTTTGACACTATGCCATAGAGGGTCTCTCCCATTGGAAGAGACTTATCAATTATAAAGTATTTAATGGGTAGGTTCATGAAGGTAGTTGTTAATGGCCAGTTCTCTGAGGCCCAAGTGAACAACACAGGCATCTGCCAGATCTCTCTTCAACCTTTTCATATGCTGCAATTAGGGTATACTTTAGTTCTTCATAGTTCTGTTATACTACTACTAATAATAATAATACCAGTATTTTTGCTACCATCTTGATAGGTAAAGATGCTGTAACCGCAAAGAATTTTATCAATGATGTGTTGTTTCAGTGGAATTAGGTTTCTATAATGGAAAGCTGTATAGCCATACTGCCTTTTCCGTGATTTTGGGTACTTTGATGCTAACTTATTTCATGAAGACTTCGGTTCAGTTTTCCTTTTTACAATGTAGTTGAATTGATTTATCAGAATGGTTTTGTTTAGTTTGAGGTCACTATTGTGGCAACATTGATGGAGCTGATTTATTTGATTTTAAAGTTGATTTTTATTCCAGATTTAAAGTAGTTGTAAGAATAATATTAAATAGCAGTACAGAAATGGTGTATTGTTTATCTGTTTGTAAAAAAAAAAAAAAATTTGATAATCTACTATTAATTATAGCTTTCTACCTATTAATGCCCACCATTTCAATTTTTGTGAAGAGCATTAATGGGTTAAGTAAGATTTCATTTTGGTATGGGCATTACAAAAGTAAATTAAATTTATACTTTTTTATTAAAAAAAAAATCTACTTTTGTTTAAATTAAAATTCATTTTTTTGTTCAGCCTTAAATTTCTATTCTATATTTTTTCTTTTGTAAATGAGACACACACACACTTTTTTTTTTTTTTTTTAACAGAAAATGTTTATTTTTTAAACTTTTTCCTCCAGTAAAAAAAAAAATTGCTGGTATAGTATGTGTCCTGCGTAACATATACCCTGTGTAAGGGTATATTTATAGATATAAGTATTTGGCTATTTATTGAAATTAATTATTTTCCCTAGCCTTTATTCTTACCCGACAGTTATAATGCTTCTTTATAATATGCTTTTTAAGGTAGGCCACATTCAAATGGTAGGTCATATACTATACCGGCACCAAAAAAAGTAGTCATCTACTCTAGAAATGCCTGATGATTGTTCAAATTTAGGTCATCAAGGACATTCCAAAAAAGGGAACTACATGCTCAACATGTTTGTTATTTTATTTTCTTCTTGCTGTATTGTTCTTGTTTTTTTATTCTTTTCCTTGGCATTTTCCCTATTGGAATTTACCAAATTTTTAATTTTGGTGCTTACAGGTAGCTGGTCTACCAAGCTTTGTAAAAGTTGTAGAAGTTGGTCCACGAGATGGGTTGCAAAATGAAAAGGTGAGTTATTTGTTTTGTTTTGTTTTTTGCACCAGGTATCTCTGATAACTTTCACAGAAAACCAGATGAGGATAATTTCCTCAGTTGTTGAAGACTTTCCTCAATATTCTAGCAGGTTTCAGAAATGCTGTCATTCAATTTTCTTTGTCTATTCACAGCACTGACAATGATGAGTATAACCACCAGCTTAATTACCTACAATATTGTTTTTATTTTTCCAGTTTTTTACTCTTTCAGTTTCATTCTGTCTGTCGGTGACATTCACTGACAGACCTCTTTGTTTGCAATCTAGATCTTGATGCCTAGCCTTGATTGGGTGACCCACTTTCATAGTTGATAGTGATAACAATTTCTTCCATGGCACAATTATTTTGTTCCAGTGTATTAAGCTTAAACTTTCATTTGTTAGATGAAAAATTCTCACTGTCATAACTCTATTTTAGACATTAAACAAACAACAAAAAACAGCTCCAAAATTGAAATATTGGGTAGGAGATTGTAGTCAAGAATTGAAAATAATACACGGCCTTTGACTTTAATAATGTATTGTTAGCTGTAATCCATGGTTTTAGGTGAAGTAAAAAATAGATTTTCTTACTTTTTTTTTTTTTTTTTTTTTTAATCATATCACCCCAAGCAAGGCGGTAACGCCACTAATGCGCAGGGGGCTACATAAGAGTGAGAAGATTAGAAAAAAGAAAACCGGAAACCGCATCCTAAACAGGAAACAAGGGATGAGCCTCTTCACCTGTTCAATAAATGTGGGTGGAGTGTGAACCGGGCGATAGTTTAGTCTATCTACTCCAATTGAAAAAAAAAAAAAAAAATAAGGAAAAGAGTGAAAAGATTGGAAAAGAGAAAACCGGAAACCACATCCTAAACAAGAAACAAGGGATGAGCCTCTTCACCTGTTCAATAAATGTGGGTGGAGTGTGAACCGGGCGATAGTTTAGTCTATCTACTCCAATTGAAAAAAAAAAACAAACAAAAAAACAAAAGTGAGAAGATTAGAAAAGAGAAAACTGGAAACCACATCCTAAACAAGAAACAAGGGATGAGCCTCTTCACCTGTTCAATAAATGTGGGTGGAGTGTGAACCGGGCGATAGTTTAGTCTATCTACTCCAATTACTTTTCATGTTTTCTTCAGAAGCTCTTTATCTGAATCTGTTTCTTTTAGAGGAGGCATGACATTCATAGAGGATGAAATCAATGAACCATTAATGAATTAAGCATGCAAATAGTAGAAGGAAAGTTTATGTTCAGAATCTAGTAAAAGCTGACAAGTATAAACTAAAATGGGCTGATCACAAAATTGATTTTTTTTTTTTTTTTTTTTTTTTTTTTGACCATAGCTGTTGTGATGCCAAAATCTGTTGGTCCAGGTTTGTACAGATAAAAAAGAGTAGACATACCACGATCCCCAAAGTTCTTTTGTGTAGCATGCTGTATAAGAAAAATAAAATCCCTTTTCACTGGATGATGTCTGTGAACATGTAAATCAGTTTCACTCCAATCGCAGCAGCATAGGCATCATGGAGTTAAATAGACTGCTTTAGAAAACTTGCAAATCGATTTAGTTGTTGGTGGATAGCAGTTAAGTAGAGATGGCTTTAAAAACTACTGACTTTTAAGTTCTGTTCTCCATTTTACAGTTGAAAAAAAAAAAAAAAAGGATAAAAGATTTATTTTTCACTTGTCATTAAGTAGTTTAAAGGGAGGACAATTAACACGAATATCATTTGCTTGAAAACTGCCTTTACGTAAAGGGAGATAACTTTTATATCGGAATAATTTTAAAAAAAACTTTTTTTTTACGTATTATTTAAAGATATTCACTTATTTATAATAATGAAAATTTTCTCCAAAAATTAATCACTAGTGTCTACATTCAAGTAATATGATGTTTAATATGTTTTTATTTGAGAAATATTTAAAAACGAGTAAAAAATGGTGGCATATTGGCCATTAAGTAGCTTTAATTTGCAATTCAATTTATTTGACAAACACATAAATGCAAATGTCATTGGAAAGGTATGAATCCATTTCCCTCCAGCTATTGGTTAAATAGTAGGACTTGTATCTGGAAAAATTATTGGTATCTCAAAAAAAAAAAAAATTAATGCAATATTCATTCAAAAAAAAAATAATCCAAAAATATTTGTTTTAAATTATCTACAAAGAGTTGATAAGCTGTTAAAAAACAAAAAAAAAAAAAAAAACAACAATCAGTTACTTGACACATTGTTTCTCAACTTTAACATTTTTTTACTCTTCTCCAAAAAAAAACGAAACATCTGATATTTGGTCATTGAAATACACATTCATGAGGGAGGTGCAAACTTCTCAGCACCAATCCTGTAAATTGCTATGATGACATGGTTGACACTGTTTTCTGTGTTGCAGTTCTTAACAAAGAACATTATTTTCTTGCCTGTATGTCAAAATATTCAAAGTTGCCTTTAACATATTAATCTTTTTTCAGTCTTGGCTGCTTTATTTTTATATTTTGTTTCTCTTTTTCTTCAGACACTTGTTCCAGCAGCAACTAAAATAGAATTTATCAACAAGTTATCTTCAACTGGCTTGTCTGTCATTGAAGTAACCAGTTTTGTTTCTCCAAAATGGGTTCCCCAGGTAAAATACAATTTTTTTTCTTTTTTTTTCCATACATCATTTTGATGAGTATCTTTATCTTTTTTGTTTTTATCATTACATTTTAGCTTATATGTTCATTGGCTTTCTTCATTGATCTTTGTTGTTGATTGGTTCTCGATTTATTTTTCATTATCTTACAATCACTACAACTAAACGTTATACCAAGATGAATGTGAAAGTAAACTTAAGCCAAGTTTTTCAAAATTAATTTAAAAACGAAAGTACATATGTTCGTCAATAAGTTTGTATGCTAATGATGAAAAATAAGCTAATTTTTTCAACATAATCTTCTAACCATTTTTCCTTTGAGAGAGTATTATAAACTCTATATATAAGACTAATGGTGAGTAATTAAATGACAAAATAGAAAAGAATTGAAGCAACACTTTTCATCTTTTGCAAAAACTTCAGGTTAGTGTTTTTGTTAATAGGGTGTGTGTGTGTGTGTGTGTGTGTATATATATATATAATCTCCATTGGAACAAATGCTGAAGATACATGGACACTTAACTCTAGAGTTTTTAATATCTGGCCTCTGATATGTCTCGATGTCCAAACTCATTGATCTCATTCAGTTTCCTACTGCTTTTGTTTCAAAATATGCAACATTTCAATAAGTTTTTAAGGAATAGGATCTGCTGCATGATCCAGGATATGATATTGTGAAAAACTCAGAAAGTAGGGCACTTTCTATACGTTTTTACCTTTTACAATTTACTTAATTAAAACTGTACTTTTTAAGTCTATATTATTGTCAGACTTATTACAAAAAATTTTTTTTGTGTGAAGGACAGTGAATATTAATGGGTTATAAGTAAAAACCTATAAGTTTTTTCTTTTCTTTTTTCTTTTTAAACTTGTTATATGAAATTCTTGAGTAGTGTCATGGATATCAGCAGAGAAAGTTGGATTGGTGAACCAAATTCAAATTCTGGGTTGGCCTGTTGCATTCACTTTCACACAGATGCCTTTTGGAAATGTATGAATCTATCTCTTTAACATTCAGCTATGGATTAAATAGCAGATTAGACTGGGCTCTCTAGCCTTGGGTGGCAGCTGGTCTAGGAGAATGGCAACTTTGAATTCAAAAACATGGAGAAAGCAGCAGAAAATCATTACACTATCTTTCCAATACTGAAAATGTAAAGACACTTAACTTTACATTTGAAGCTTAATTTCCTGGTCTTTGATATACACAAGCATGTCAGTTTTATGTTACCTACTGCTTTAGTTTTTATTGGTGTTGTATTAAAATATCCAACATTCTAATAGTAGTTGCTTTGATAAGAAAGGTGATATGCTGTATGATCCTGGATATGATTTTGTGGAAAATTCTGAAATTTGTGCCCTTTCTACACCGATTTGCCTTAATAAATTTCTTTCCTTTTTAGTTAAAGCTACTTTAAGTCTAAATTATGGTCAGACTTATGGTGATTAAGTAAATATGCATTGAATTATTTAAAGAATTTGGAACATTTTTCATCAACTTTGATATAAACACTGTTTGATAAGCATGATTGTAGCAACACTACAGCTAAAAGAATATTGCTGATGTTATCTTCATATTGAGTTATTTCCATCTCTGTCAAATTAAAAAATTGCATGACCTTGTGGTGGACCCAGCTTTTATACTGATCTTTAAGTAGTACTTTGAAGTAGGCAAGATACACCTTCTTGACAAAGTCATTAATGCTATATCTTTGATCCTGCAAAGTGAAGTGTCCACAGATATAGCAGAAGATATCTGGATCATTACAGCACTTCATACTTTGAGATGTTGTAGCCTTTTGACCAGTAAGATCTCCATCTCCTCTTATTCTAACCGTGACTCTCCGTCTTTATTTTAACCATGGCTTTGATGTTTTAAATTTATGGCGTTTAGCGAACATCATTCAGCTTCCTGGATTTACTTTGTGTTAGACTTGGAAGTTAATGCACTTTCTATGCATTTTTTTTTTCTTAATAAATTATTTTCTTTTTTAATTAAAACTGATGCTGCTTTTTCAGTGTTTCTCTCAGTGTGTAATTATAATTAGCGTTTTTTATTTTTTATTTCTTTCTCTCTCTCTCTCCCACTCTCTCTCTACACATGATTCTATCAATAACAAAATCCTTTCAAAGGACAGAATCTGTGACAATTTTTTTTTTTTTTTTTTTTTTTTTTTTTTTTTTTTTTCATCCACCACAAGACACTGTTAGCTCAAACAGAAATTTTGTGTGTGTATGTATATATATATATAATGTGTATTTGGGCAGTACTTCCTCCTTTATGCAAGTTTCATTAAAAATGACTGACAAGGTGCTACGGTTAAGATTTTTATGTAGTTTTCATGTGATCTGATAATTTATGACCTGAAAAGAAAAAAAATTATGTAAAAATTGTCCAAATGTTTTATATATCCAAGCGCTTTTGGCTATAATTTTAGTCATTATCAAGGAAAAATTTTATTTTACTTTCAAATGAATATATGGATTGTTTTATGTATGATCTTGAGTTATAGGAATGTTTTATTTTCCAAACACAGCACATTGTGGCGATATTCATAATTGATATTAAGTGTTGGATTTTTCTTAATAATGCTTCCATTATTTTTAGCCTCTTTTTATATATATATATATATATATAAAAAATGTAGATGATGCTATTATATTTCTATTTTCAATGGGTATGTTAGAATTAGTTTAGTAGGTCTCATGTATTTAAATAAGACTTGAAAAAGCTATGGTCAGAGAGATTTAATGTAAGTTTTCTTGCACATACAATACAATTATTTACAGCTTTGGATTGGTCAGGAACACAGTCCTTGAGGAACCAGTAAATTCTTAAATAATATTGGTTCCCTGTAATTTGGATCTTGCAGATGAAATAATTTTTTTGACAATGATTTTACTTTTACTGAACTTTGTGTGTGTGTATATATATATATATATATATATATATGTTTGTAAATTGGCACATGTGATACATGCTTGGGCGATCATCTCTTTCAAGACATGACTGACTAGACAAAAAATATTTTCTCGCAGTAGGTTGCCATTACTTTCAGTGGTAGACTAGTTTCTAACCAAACCTGTAGAACCCAGTCTGTCCCGCTATTCAACCCATACCTGGAGGGAGAAGAGATGGATTAATGCTTTTCCCAAGTGTATTTGTGCATAAATGAATGAAACAAATTCAATTGGAATTTGAACTCTGTTCTCTAATTTCTCATTGAATCCGATATTCATTACACCGCAATAACATAATGGTGAAATGGATAAGCAGCTTGGAATGAGAAATTGGAGAGCCGAGTTGTAATTCCTGTTTCATTCGTTACGTACTGGGCTTGGTTGGCAATTAGTCTAGGAGGAGGAAAAAATCTGAATTTCAAACTCCAGAGTTGTTTAGAGACCATCTGTGTAATTGGTTCTGCACAGGCCTTCACCAATATAATCATATTATATATGGAAGTAGTCTGGCTATTTTGTTCTAAGAATTGAGTTACTGGACTTTCATGCATCGAGAATCTTCTTTATCACACACACACACACACACACACACACACACACACACACTACAAATATAAAATTTATCACTTAGCTGATTGATGCTATATTCAGCATCATGGCTCTAGTGCAGTGATTCACTACTGATGTGCTTAATTATTGAAAAAAACAATAGATACAGGGTTCACATTAAATAGTTGAATGAAAACATTGAAATACAGTAAGTTTATATTTGTGTGTGGATTTAAAAAAAAATCTATAGTTTTATTTAATAACATTTAAATGTATACTCTTTAAAAATGTACCATGATATTTTCATTTGCTCTTAAGTGCTACGTTGCTTAAAAAGATCAAGAAACACTGCTCTAATGTTTTGTGAATGAATCCTCCAGCAATTGCTCTGTCTGCTGGACAGGAGATACCATCAATTGACTGCTTATTTTATCATTTTCATGATTTTTATATTAAGTTTGAAAAATAATTTATGCATGTTCTATTTCTATTGGTGTACAATTCATTTTTTTCTTCTTTCAGTGAATGTGTGTGTGTGTGTGTGTGTGTGTGTGTGCATTTATTTTTTTCTTTTACATTTCAATGTTTCTAATATTTTTTTTCAATTTCCAATTTTTATTTGTAAATATATCTTCCTATATCTTTTCAGCTAACATTTAACCAATTTCAAAGATCTTTTTGTTTTTTATGTTGTCAGTTTAATTTCTTAGATATTGTCTTTTATCGCATAGTGCATATTCACATGAGTTTAGGTTTTATAGTTTATAATGAAGTGTGAAATTATATATAGAGAGAGACCCTTTCATATGATCACTGTAACTATAAAGAGTTAGTAAAGAAAATAATTTTTTTTTATTTAGTAAGCATTTCAACAACACTGCTCCTTTCTCGCCTGACCGAGTCAATTTCTTCGCAATATACATATTTTATGAAGTCCATTACAAAATGGATTAAATTTGACTTATTTTTTATTTATTTGCTTAAACATTATTTTTTAATCGATACTCATATTTGAGTAAATGCTTTAATTTTTAAATTTTTTGTTTAACAATATATTTATTTACATCTGTTGAGAAACCTTATTAGGAAAATATGTCCTCCGGCAGGATTTGAACCTGTGTTCCAAGACACGTCATATTTATTGATGGTTTTCCCTAGGGGTTGCATATAAATATATACTGTTTAATAATAAAAAAAAAAAAAAAAAGAAAATAGCATCTACTCAAATATGAGTATCCATTTAAAAATAATGTTTAAACAAATATATAAAATGGCTGATGAGCTCTATAATTGTTCTTATATTTATGAGTTTTTGCTTTTTCTTACATGTCCTTGATTAGATGGGGGACCATATGGAGGTGATGAAGGGCATCCAGAAGAACCCTAATACAACATACACTGTACTAACACCAAACCTAAAGGGATTCCAAGGAGCTGTAAGTTGACCAATTTCATTTTTATGTGCTCAACAATTGACTAAAAAAATTAACCCCTTCCTCTCTCGTTTCACAAATACTCATTACAACATCCCCTCCATTCTCTAGTGTAGTCAAGACCTAAGTGGTTTCCTTCAATTAACATGTAAAGTCAGAAAAGTATTTATTAAATTAAAATATGACAATTGCTAATTAAACTAATTAGGTAGTTGGTATTAAAAACTTATCTACTTTATTATTTTTACTTCAGAAAAGGTAATTACCTAGCTTTATTTTACCTAGCTTTTTATTTTATAATCACTCAATTTTAAAGCTTATTTTGATTGGTTCGGTGAGGGGGCATCCTAAAGTTAAGGAATCAAAACTTAGTGGCAAAGGAATGTATTATTCCAATGTCTTATTTACGCTATTTACATGTGAACTTTTGTCATCACAACTTCTTGGCCATTTTACTCTTCAGCCCTCATCAGGTGTATATCGATCCAGGTAATCTAAAGGACATATTGAACTGAACACCTTATTTATTCTACAGGGGTAGTGTTCTCATTCCATTGCTCCTATTTAAGGATATCTTGTCTAGTTCTTATTTTTTAGTACTGTTCAGTTATTGCTCAAGTCTTTGGACGAGGCACAGTAAAATCATTGAAGAATGCTGGATCTTGGGGGACTCCAATCCCGTGTCAGGGCCTTCATCAAAAGGTGGGTGGGCAGTAGAATATTGATATCAACGCAACAAGTCCAGTACTAGATTTGTAACTTGGTTTCATTGTTTTACTGTTGAACTAGCTAAGTATAATTGCAAATTCTATCCTAATAGTTTTTCTCGACTGAGCAATTTATGGTCTTGGCCCATGTGTATCTGTGCCCTTGCATATATTGTTTGCTTGCCAAATATTATTTTTGTCCTGTTCTTTTCTTTTTCTTGTTATTGCTTATTATGAAATTTGTCAATTCTATTTGTTGGGTAGTCCTGTCTTATATTTAACCATGGCCACTCACTCTACATAATCATTTTACCCCTATCAGGCAATAAAACCAACCACTAAGATGCAAGGGGTTAGTGAGTGTGAACAAATATGAGAAATAGAAAATCATTTTTAAAGAGAGAGAACTATAAAAGAACAGTAATTAATAAGACAAAAGTTGAGGATTGACATTATGTTTAAATTTTTGAAGATTAAAGTTGACTGGAAAGCAAGAAGCTGGAAGAGATTTCCACAAGCATGAAGTGCAAGAGAAGAAACTGTTAGCATAGAATTTGCACTTTAAACTGAAGTGAGTTTCAGAGATAAGTGCAAGAAAAACTATTAGGATAGAATTTACTATTATATCTAGCTAATTCAGCAATAAAACAATGAGATCTAGGATCACCTCAAACTCTGCCAGTCATCTGAATGTTCAATTTCCATGACTTATCAATGAGATGACCACTTTGATTCAAACACTGCCTTATCCCACATTATGGTTAGTTTTGATCATAAGATTGGTAAGATTGAATTGTCCTCAGGAATTGTTGTATTGGTCCAGGCAAAATGAAGATGCAAAAATAAAGACTTAAAAAAAATAATTTTATTATGGTCTTTTTTTTTTTTTTTTTTTTTTTTTTTTTTTTTTTTTTTTTTTTTTTTTACAATGCTTGGTTAGCTTTGACATTAGAATTCATCAATTTCTCATGCAAGCAATTATCGACCCATCCTGCTTAAGCTGAATGTAATATTTTGGCTGGTTTAAGTCTGGCACCAAGGCTTATGTCCAAGGTTCTATTCAGGTAGGCAATGACATGATATCAGGCAAAGCAATCATCTCAGCATCTGCAAAAACAATTGCTCTGGCTGCTTTGGGCCTTTTGTATTTGACATCCACCTAAAAACAACGTGGGCTGGGTATGTTTGAGGAGGTCAATGATTCCTCTCTCTTCCAACAATATTCCTTTGTTGTCTGGTTTTTGAAAATTAATAACATTAATAAATTGGGAGATATCCTTTCCCCATGGGTAGCGGTCACAAGTATTAGTCCGCCTTGATAACTTTCTCCTAATCTTATTGGCATCTCACGCCACTACTCCCAGTGGGTGTGAACAATTCCTTCATTTTCCTCAGTATTTCACCTGTGCGTGTCACCTTGACTACCCTACAACCAAACTGGCTCTCTATTGCTTGGCGTGTCTTAACTCATGGACATTAATTATAAAAAAAATTATAATTTCAAATTTTGCTTATGCAACATCTCTATTCTGGTTCTGTTTCAAATTGGACATTTACCAAATGGCTTTTCAGTCAGCCATTTCCTCAATTTTATCAGGGTCATTAATTTCTTTAATTACAAAGAAACTCTTGAGTCTTGTTCCCAGACTAAATTCCATCCGTCCTATTTATTTGTGCTTTCATAACCAGTTCTTTGGGAGTGAAGTCATTAATCAACTGTCTAAAACTCACTATATGGCTTTCTTGTGATAACATCGCCTTACCATAAGTAATTCTGCTGGTTTTAGAGAATCAAGCGTTTTTTTGTCTGTCCATTGTTCTATTAATTAACTCTTTCTTTCCATTTACCAGCACTAAATAATGTTATACTAGTTGCCAATCTAGTACTTCATTTAAAGTCAAAGTACCAAAGAGGAAAGCTCATCAGAAGAATTACAATGAAAATATTTATAGAAATGGCACAAGGTAGCTATTTTACGGCACTTGGACAGTGATTGAAGTCAAGATGCTAGGTTAGGATCAATAACACTGCGGATTCTTCTTTGGATTTTATCTAGAATCTATAAATACAAAGCAGAATAATGCCTATGCTCATCTTTCTGACTTTTGTGCTAAACAAACCCTTGCTTACCCTTTTTATTGTATGACAGACTTTGGCATTAAGTAATCTGGAAAAGATTAATATAACATTAAAAAAAACCCAAACCAATCAAATATAAAAGAAACTATTGGACGTGAAGAATTATTACCTACAGACAAACATTCCTAAATGTTTGTTACAAATTAGTGTAGAGCTATAACCAATCAAATAAGTCAACACTGATCCCTTTTGCTGCAAGTATTGATTGGTTGGCTCTAATGACTGAGATAATGGAGATGGACCTCCAAATTTTGGTGACAAAAATTGTGGATGATTGTACCAGAATAAATTTTCTGTTTCAAGATAGCACTTGTATTAGTCAATCATTATCTCCAAAAACTTCTTACAATTCAAAAATATTTTCTGACTTTAAATTATTTGCAAAAGGTTGATAAGTTATAAAAAAAAGAAAACACTATCTCAAAATAGCACCAAGTCTAATTCTGACTTCGTCTACCCTGCAATAATATTGTGAATCCAACCTTGGCTTTGTATGTGATCTAAATGTAAAAATCCAATCTGGCCTTTTTACATTCATATTCCATAAATTCAGGTAGTAGACTTTTTTCTTTCACTTTCTTTTTTTTTTTTTTTGAGATCGGTGGTGATGCTGTTTTGATTGTTACAATACCTGACTTTTCATTGTTCCTTTGTGTCTGTCACTATAATTACCGACAATATAATTCCTATAGACTTGTATATATACCCTATCTCTTGCCATAAAATATTTTTGAGTTGGTATTGGCCCAAATAGACATTGCACACAATTCACATCAAAAAAGCTTGGTGTACCAGGGGGTTGACCTGGGGGCAGCCCCAACTGCTGAATGAGCAAATACATGACTGCATACCTGCATCCAGTTTGTAAACAGATAAGATTTTGAATTATGCACAGTTATATAAACAACTGCCCTCTTTCACCTCAAAGATGGAGAATGTAAGGACATTGTATTTGTAAAAAAAAAAAAAAAATCATAAATTCCGAGAGTCCAATCCAAAACACATACTTTATTCAATATTAAAAGAAACGATTTGTACAATAATAATTAATAATTATTTGCATAAATAGTCCTTTATGCGTAAGGCAAGCCATTAACAGATTTTAAAATATTTAAAAATAAAAAAGGGAAAAAAATTACATTTAGTAATAATCAAACTTACGAGAATGGTGTAAGTTACCTCCCTTTAACTGATTGTATTACTGCTGATAATAATTATTATTTACGTTAATTTACTAACGTAAACATTTTTAAATTGTCCTTTTATTATAAAAAATGACAATATTATAACCTCAATATTTATTTTTGAGCTATATTATATTTTAATCATAGAAAAAAACTTTACTGATGTTTTTTCTAAAATAATATATTTACGTAATATTAAATATGCAAAATGTAAACAAGATTGGTTGTATTCACCCTATTATTTATATTTAAGAGACTTTAATTAGGCTAAAAGTCTAAAAAGCCATTTACATTCAAGTTATTAAAACGATAATTTTAACTTGAATAAATTTCATATTAGTGCAGTTAATATGTAGAATATGATTGAAGCTTTGAGAAAACGTAAAAGTTCCAATAGTTCTACTGCAAATCATTTAAATTTGATTAAGTAGCTAATTCATATTGCTACTTAAAAAATTATGGTTTCATTTGAAATTTATGAATTCTGATTACGTCTGTTAGTTAGAATTGCTCAGAAAATTCCCTCAGTTAATATATAAAAAAAGAGGCTTTGAAATATCCAATATTAGATACTATCATACCATATTTTACCTCTAATCATATAAGTTGCTAATTATTGCAACTTAGAAAAATTACGATTTCACTTGGAATGAAACCGGAAAAAATCTGATACGTCCACCAGTTGGAATCGCTCAGATAATTCTGATTTAATTTGACTACAACACAAAAGCTCTTGCAGACGACAATTTCCCGCTAGCGCAATTAGTGCCGATGTCCACACTAGCGTTCATTACCAAAGACGTACCAAAGAAACGCCCATTTCCCATATAAGGAATTTTTGCAATAATACCAAAAACATGCTCATGTTACAAATAAGGAATTTTTAGAATAAATCCTAAAACCTTATAATTGAACAAATTTTAACCCCAAAAATATTTTACAATAAAATATTAAAAAATTATTACCATTCGGTTGAATTACAGAAAAATAATTTTAATAATTTAACTGCCATCTTTCATCTCAAAGATGGAGAATGTAAGGACATTGTATTAGATCCAAAGCAACAGGGCTGAATAAAAATCAATGATGGCTCAAACCTTGTTACTAAATTAGCACACCCACTTCATTATTTTGACACTAGTATTTAAAGACTGATAAAAATAGCACAAGTTTTTTTTCTCCATGTGACGTTCAATTCTGATCTGTGGTTTTTAGATGGAGATGCTAATAAAATGACACCTGTAAATAATTCTGTCAAACAATTTTCATTTGGTGTTTTGCAGCTACAGACAGGAGCTGATGAAGTGGCCATATTTGGGGCAGCATCCGAAACATTCAGCAAGTGAGTGTAAGTTCTGGAATTTTAATTGCACAAAAACGGATGATTCCTACTTGAGGTGATTTCATGAACAGTCTATAGCTGAACTAATTTTGTTTTTTGTTCATTATTTAATATACTATTTTGCTGCAAAAGTTTTTAGCATTTTTTTGACAGATGTATTTGTTATACATTGACTTGCACAGACTAGAGTTTTCATTTTAATTAGTTAAAGTAATGGCAATCTACTGTGGGAAAATCTTTTGCCCAGACAATCATGTCTCTTTTGAGACATGATCGCCCAAGTGTGTATCACGTATGGCACTTAACTGACTGATAACAACCAAGATGAGAACATTAGTCTGTGTAAATCAGTGTATAATAAAATTCTTTATTTTAAAAATTTATACAAGATCTTTTATTTCTATAAATTCATCGCATTAGTCTTCTATCAAACTACCATATTTTGTGGCACCTAAACCCCTTCTGTTTTTAATATTACAATTTTTGAAAATAATGTAGACTTGTGGTGTAATTGATATCAGCTTGGAATGAGAAATCGGAGAGTGATATTTGAATTCCTGTTGGGTTCGTTACATTTGCTTATGTAAATACTTTTGGGAAAGTTATGAATCCATTTTTTATCCTACCAGTTATGGCTTAAATAGCAGGAAGGACAGGGTTTTGTAACCTTGTCTGACAGCCAATCTGCTGTAGAAAGAAATGCCAACCTACTGCAGGAAATCTGCCTAATCAATTACAAATTGAAAGAGACATGATCACCCAAACAGGTATCATGTATGGCACTTAACTGATTGAAGTGACAGTGTATTCTACAATGGAAAATGTACAAAGAAGAAAAGTTAAAGAAAATTGGTAGCACAAAGAGCTGCTAAAAGTATCAGAAGCGATGCTAATGTGCTTTTCTTCTCTGTATGGCATGTCCCATTAGAAAAATCGGTTCAGTGAATAAAGGCTGTTGCTTTTGCTTGCTGAGGCAGTATGATTTTTGAGTTTGGTGAGCAAAAGTGTTTTTCTGCTGTTGTGAGGGGAAGGTTGGATTTCTGACCTTGTTTTTAATACTATGTTACTTGCTAGACCTGTTCACAAGAGATTTGTAATAGAACTTAGTGTTGGCACATGGATTTTTTTTTTTCTTTCTTGTTTGTTTCTACTGACCCCATTGGTTGATACTCAATTATAGAAGCAAAAACAATCACCAACAAAAATATATTTTATTTTGCTGTAATTATTTGCTCTTCATCAAGTTTTGCAGCACTGGAAAATAAATATTTGCCATCTTTGTTCACTTCAGTTAGAAATGTTAAAATATCAGCAAATTTATTTTGTTTAGTGTAAGCAGCAAGAGGGGACAAATGTGCTCAATGGCACACTTGCATGTACAAAATCTTCCTGGCAAAGTGAGACAAGTCTAACACATGACATGTACAATTTTTTTTTTTTTTTTTTCTAGAATGGGTGGCATAGACAGGATATTTTCTTTCTCAATAATCTCTATGGTGGTAGCACTGAGTATTTTCTGCCTTGTAACTTTTCTCTGCAATCTACCCTGGCCTTTCTCCTTTGATACCAAGTTGGGTGTAGTAATTATAGCAGGTGAAGAAGAAAGAAAAAATATTTAATTATTATTTCTTCTTTTCTCAGCACCAGAAATAGTGTTACATCTAAACAAAAATCAACCTACCAGCAATATCTATTTGGGACCTATTTGGTAAAATTACCAATAATATATTTTATCTATAATTGAAGAGATATAATTGCATTAAAAATATTTAGAATTCAGCATTAATTAACCAGAGGTTACTATGCTGCTAAACAAAATCAACCAAAGAACAAACATGAGAGAACTCTTTGATGACATTAATCTAATATCCTACAATTTCTTTAAATCAAACTATTCCAAAATATAACTTCAACAAATTTACAGTATGAAACACATATCCACTGCCTCTAGTAATCATGTCCACACAAACAGGTGTAAGCACAAAAGCTGAGTATCATCTACCATGTATTCAAACGTGAAAGCAGGATAATATATTTTTATTACTTCAAAGATCTTAAGAAAATGAAATTTTGGCATTAAAGGAACTGATATGCTGTGAAGCCAACAAATAAGTCAATTAACTTAAATCCTGAATCAGATGATATTACAGAAACTCAAATAATGGATACAGAGTAGTGAACAGTTGGCAGATACACTGACAAAGGATGGCTCAATGACTACAAATCTTTTGAAGGTGCTTCACAAAGCAAACAGAAAAAGGCTAGAATTAAAGCCTTTGTTGGATTCAATTGTTCAATTTGTTGATCTGTATTTGTTTAATTAAGAAAGAGGGAGATTGTTAGAGTGAGTTGAGTTACTCCCCTTGATATGAGGATGTTTTAAATGAGATTACAAGTGAATAAGAAATGCTGTTAGTTGGAAACCAAAACGAAGAGAGACAGGTGTTGCAAAATGTTGTTAAAATGGGAGATTTGGTCTCCCATCTTTATTTGAAGTGTTAAATGAGAATGTGAAAATTTCTTTGTCAACTCTCTGAATTTTCAGAGCTTTTGAGATGGCCATGTTTAAATTAGGATCAAAATCATATGAGCTGCATTATTGTAATTAGGCTGATAAGGCTTTCTTTTTAATCCTTTCTTGGAATGTGAAATCAGAGAGCCAAGTTACAATTCCAGTCAGGTTTGTTATATTCACTTACATGTAAATACCCTTGGGAAAATTATGAATCGACCTTTTCTCTTCCCAGCTATGGGTTAAACAGTAAAACTTGTATCAGAAAATCATTATCTCCAAAAAAAATTCTTACAATCAAAAAAAAAAAAAAAAATAATCTCAAAGTTTTTACAAGCTGTAAAAAAAAAAAATCAGTCAATCAATTTTTAATCCTTTATATTTTTATCATATTGTTTCAAAACTTAATTTAGGTTAAGATTCACATTGCTCTCCAGATTTTTGAACAGGAGTAGTGGTTCATCCCTTGTTTTTTGTTTAGTATTGGATTTCCAGTTCTTTCTAAATTCTTCAACTTTGTACTTTTATCGTCTTTGCTAATTAAATCTTGACCTTTTCAATCCTAGAATTAGCTATAATTCCTGTTACTTTGCTCTTTCTTGTGCCAACCCTCTACCTTAAATGGCTCTTGGGCCTTGTTTTTGGTGAACATAAGTAAAAGAAATTTAAGAAACTGAAGCTGTGGAGTTATTGTATTTGAAACTTTTGTTTGTCTACATTTCTGAGATGAGGTATTGTAATTATTTACCGAATGTACATTATTTGGTCTGTTGTCTTAATTTTCATTGCCATATTCAGAACATTTCAACCATTGTATTCTCTGGTATTCTTCAGGTGATTGGCATTTTGAACTGAACCTTTTATTTCTTCTACCAAGGTAGATTGTTCTAGTTACATGAGCCATGCTGCTTCCAGATATTTTAACCTCAGTTATTTCCATTTAACTCAACACTCCAAGTTTTTGCTCACCTTTGCTTAACTTGCAACACTTTGAGTTAAGTCACTGGATTCAACCAATGCTTTTATTCATTGGGCCATGTGTACTTGAGGAGCATACAATGGCCAAAATGCCACAAAGATAAGTCTGAACAATGTAAATAGCATAAATGAAATTTTTGTTGGTGTGTACTTTGATTCTTCTTCTATTCCATGTTTCTTCAAAGCATGGGTAATCATGGCTCTCCACAATTTCCTGTCCTTCTAAATAAAATTTGTCTTTTTGCTATCTCTCCCAATACTTGTTCTGCCATTCATTTTCACAAGTTTGTTATTCTTCTATTTACTGTTTCCCTTCAGGACGTGGGCAATCATGGCTCTTCACGATTTCTTGTCTTTCGGAGCTCTTAGTAAAGTTTTTTTGCTTTCTCTTTTCTGCCAACCATTTACACAGGCTTGTTTTTTGTAAGTTTTTTTCTGTCACCAGTATGTCTAGTCAGTGTCAAATTTTCTAAGCACTCTTTCCTCATTATGTGCTTTAGAAATTTCAACTATCTCTTTCTGATGATATAAATGTCCTTTTTGTTTCTATTTTCTCTAAAACTTCACCATTGCTTTCATGTTTCATCCATGGTATTTTCAGCATCCTTCTTTAAAACCACATTTCTGTTGCCTTAAGTTTTCTCTTCTGTGAGGAGATTGTCTGCCATTCACTAAAAGGACCAATGTTGCAATGTTAAATACTTCGTTTTTAATGAGATTTTTCCCTGTTTCTTAATACTTTGCTTAGCTTTTGAAAGCCTCATTTGCTATCCCAATCCACCTTTGGATTTTGCTGTTGCGTTTTTTTGTCCTCTATTAAATAAATTCCCAGATATTTCAGTTTTTGTACTTGCTGGACTTAGGTATCTCCAATTTGTAATTCATATGTTGGGCTGTTCCTTTTGTCAACAGCCAAACATTCTATCATCTTATAATTTATTGTTGTAGAGTAGCTGACACACTTCTAGCGCTCTCAAAGATGGAATGGTCTGTGGGCCGAAATAGCTATATAAATAAAGATTAATAGCAGTCAGGAACTTGTGTCATTAGCAATTATTATCAGACTGTGCTCTCTGCGACTCTAAGAACTCCTCTCAATCTAATTTTCGTCCTGTCATCTGGAGCAGTAGAATACACTGACTTCACCTCTGTAGAGAGGTAAGACACCCCACCACCACCAAATTGGGCCACCTGTTGGATATGGGTGATGACTAATGATGCTTTTAAGATGAGATCCTAGTGGCTGAGCAGTCTGTGACCTGGTTACCAAAGTGGACACATGACTTGCAACACTTCACTTTGGCCCTTATTGAGTTAGGCAGAAAATTTCAAATCAGAAAGTGGTGGCTGTAGGGTCATTCATGCTGAGGAAAGCAACACTAAGTAAGTAGTCATCTTGGGAATTAAAACCTAGTGATTTTGAATTATTGGTTTCTATTTTCTCAGTGTGAGTATAGTGTAGCCCTGATTTGCCAAGGCAAATGGGTTTCTCCCTTGACATTTTACATAATAGTGCTCCATGGTGGGTGGGGAGCACAGTCAGTGAACTCGTTAAAAAAAAACCAAAAAAACAAAACTCCTATGGATTCCAAAAAACAAAAGAAAACCCAAGCGAAAAATCAAAAACCCCAAAGGACCTACCTGTTGAAACTGATTCAGAAAATGATTCAGACGCAACTGTCTTCTCTCTATTTATTGTACTAGAACCAATAGAAGAAACCCCAATTATGAAGTTGTCCTCTTTTACCACAGAGAAAATCATTAGCTCTATAATAAGACCAAAATCAGTTACAAAATTAGCAAATAATACCTTACTAGTAGTCAGGCAGTTGAGTGCCATACGTGATACATGCTTGGGCAATCATGTCTTGAAAGAGACATAACTGACTGGGCAGAAAATTATCCCGCAGTAGGTTGCCTTTTCTTTCTGCGGTAGACTGGTTGCCAGCCAAGGCTATAGAACCCAATCTGTCCTATTATTTAACCCATAACTGGAGAGAAGAGACAGATTAATACCTTTCCCAAGGGTATTTGTGCGTAAGTGAATGCAAGGAATTCAACTAGAATTTGAACTCGGCTTCCTGATTTGTTGTTCAGAGTCAATATTCACTGCACCACAAAGCACATATGTACCACAATGCACATCCAAATAAAAAGGTACTCAGACCTACTATTGAAACAAAAATGATTTCATAATCAGAAAATAAAAACATACCCCTACAATTCCTTGAACTCATCAAACAGCATAGTGAGAAGTCCTAATTTCTCTCTTTACACCCTAGATGAGATAAAAACCAACCTCCTGATACAAGGTGTCATTGATGCTCACAGACTCTCTATTAGCAAGAACAATAAAATAATACAAACACACACACACACACACACATACATACTTACCTTCAAAATTCCAAGAACCCCTCTAGAATTCGAGAACGCTCAACTTTGGTAAGTTTGCTTGCTTTAGGCATGGTAACACCTTTACACAGTGATTGCTAATCTCTAACTGAACTAAAAACATTGGAATTGCCATAGATCTAACAATTTATACCCCTGGTCTTATAATTTTGATCATGTGTAAATCACCTCATTTTATAAAAATGTAAATTTCTAAATAAAATGTTTGGAATGTAGCTTTTTGTTTCCATAACCTTTTAGATTGTAGTATTGGTAACCTTAAGTGGAAGGAGTTTAAAATCTATCTGTAAAAAAAAAAAAATTCTTTTTAAAGATTTTTAAGTGGTCTTAAATTTTTGATCAGGAGTGTATATGAAAGACTTTGAGCAATATGATTATATACATGATACTGGACTGAGAGCTTCAGGGGGAGTATCAATCCTACTTAGGAAACATATCTCCCAAAGAAAAAAATCAACATCAGCACTAGCTTACAAGCAATTACAATTTCAACAACATTACACAAAACTGTCTTCATTTGCTCACTATACATTCCATTTCATGACTCCATAAATGAAAAAGGGCTAAACAAAACTCTCTATACATATCTTAATGGTCATAATATGATATGGGGAAGTAAAAACAAACAAAAGAGGCCAGACTCTGGAAAAGAATCATCAATAACAACAATCTATGCCTCCACAATCAGAAATCTCCATTTCACCTTGATCCATCTTCAGGTACATTCTCTGCCATAGGTCTAACTCTGTGATCCTTCAATCTATCTAGAATATAAATGGCAGGTATACAAAGATCCCTGCGGCAGTGACCACTACCCAATAATAATGGAAAGCCCAATAATAGAAAATTCGGGACCACAAACAATTCCAAGACCCCCACAAGGGAATTTTAAAAAAGCAAATTGGTAATCTTACAAAGAACTATGTCTTACTACACTAATCCCAAAAATGAATCAGGAAGAACCCATAATACACTTTACCAACACCATCATTATATAGCCAACAAAACTAACCACAGTATCTCTAAAACATAACAAAAAAGTGCAAAGACTTGATAAGAATGTCAAGCAACCCTCAGGAAATTCAAAATGAACCCTTCATCAGAAAATCTAATCAAATATAAACAACAAAGAGGTAAAACTCTACATACCATTAAAGAAGCCAAAAGATCCTCTTGGAAAACCTTTGTCTCAAAAATAAATTTCAATGCCAACCCCCAAATAATTTGGAACTTGATAAAAAGAAAAAAAAAAGTCAAATAAAATCATCAACACTCCAATAAATCACCTCTCTCAAAGGAACACAATTGCTACAACCAAAACACATATAGCCAACCTAATTGCAGAAAATTTTGCTCAAGCATCATCAACAAAAAAAACTACTCCAATAAATTTAACCAAATCAAATCTAAAGAAGAAAAGAATATAATAAAATTAACCTCTGACAATACTGAAAGCTATAACCAACCTTTCACCTTAACAAAACTCAATATCCAAATCCAATAACTCAGCCACTGACCAAGATGGAATCCACTACACCTTCTTCAAAGAACTCTCAACAGTATCTCTGGAATGTCTCTTAAATATTTACAACAATATCTGGATCACTGACAACATTTCTACCTTATAGAAGCAAGCCACAACCATCCCTATCCTCAAAAAAACCAAAATATCTCACACACCCTACCAGTTATAGACCTATTGCTTTAACCAGCTGTTGTTGCAGAAACCTCAAAAGAATGATCAGTCTAAGACTGATGTGGTTCCTTGAATCAAACAATCTCCTCTCAGATCTACAAATGGGCTTTAGAGCCAAAAGAAGTACAATAGACGAACTAGTCCGTATAGAAACTCAATTCAATAAGTATTTATTAGAAAGGAACATCTGATTGCAGTCTTTTTTTGATTTTGAAAAATCCTACAACCATATGGCATTCAAAGATCTTGGCCTACATGTCAGATTTCCAATCTTCATAAATCATTTCTTACAGGACCAAATTTTCCAAGCATGGGTAAACAATACATTTTCCGATCCAAGACCACAAGAAATAGGTGTTCCTCAGAGTAGTATCTTATCAGTGATCCTATTTCTAATTAAAATCAATAAAATAACCACTTGTCACCCCCACCCCCACCGCCGAAATCAATGGGTTGATGACTTCCTAATTTGCTAGTGCTCCAAAAATATAACTACCATAGAAAGGAAAATACAACAATGTATCAACAAGATATCAAGATGGACCATGGAAAATGGATTCAAAATCTCAAATAAAATGAAATGCATGCATTTATGCCAAATCCACAAAATGAACAACCACCCTACCTTAATACTAAATGATACTGAAATACCCATAACCCATCAGCACAAATTCCTTGGCATTATTCTTGATTCAAAACTATCTTTTATCCCTCGCATCAAATATCTGAGAACCAAATGCAACCAAACCCTCCAACTTCTGAGAGCCATAGTCCACACAGACTGGGATTCTGACAAAAAGACTATAATGGAATTATATAGGTCTCTTATATGATCAAAGCTTGATTATGCCTGCTTCCTATATGGAGCAGCTAGGAAATCCTACCTTAGAGAACTTGAAACCATTCAGCACCAGGGACTCCATATTGCCGTTGGAGCTTTCACTACCTCTCCAGTAGAAAGCTTAGAGATAGAAGCTAATGAACCTTCTCTCTCTTTAAGAAGACAAAAACATGCACTCCAATGCTATACCAAACTCATCTCATGATCCCCCCCAAAAAAAACCCTGACTACCAAAGCCTATTTGAAAATAAAGCAAAAGCTATCAAACCTCTTAATCTAAGAATAAAAAATTTGCTCAATTAAATCAAATTTGACTCCCCAAAATAATTCATAATACCATCCTCCCAAAAACAGCACCATGGACCTTAAGTCAATCCATAGTAAAATATGAACTAACCAAATTATCTAACACAAAACACATCCCATCACTTTCAAAGAAGAAATTCTTTAACATCCAAAATAACTTTCCAGATCATCACCATATTTACACAGATGGGTTTAAACAGGGAAAGAAAGTTGGTTGTGCTATCATCTTCCAAAACCAAGAATCATTAAAATGAATCATCAATCTATATTGCAGAAGTCACAGCTATTGACCGTAATGAACATGAACGTTAATGCTAATCTTCCAGATTTATTATCTACTCAGATTCCAAATCAGATCTCTTAGCACTACAGAACAAAGATGCATGAAACCCTCTCGTCACAAAACTCCTAAACAAAATGAACACTCTTTCTAAAAATAATAGTATCATCCTCAGCTGGATACCGAGCCATATTGGTATGTATGAAAATGAAAGGGCAGACAAAGCTGCAAAAGGAAGCACTCCCGACAGACATCCAAAACAAAAATCCCATACATTGATCTAATATCAATTATTAACAAATTCATACATGTCAAATGGCAAAAATCATGGAATGATTAAATACATAACGAGCTCCACCATATACAAGACACCATCGGTGAGTGGCCTTCAGGTTACAGAAGAAACAGAAAGGAAGAAGTGATTTTGCATTGGTCATGCCCATATCACTCCCTTACCTCGAAAAAGATTAAAAATAATTTTTTTTTTTTTTTTTTTTTTTTTTTTTAAATAATTAAAGTTACTTTAAAGGCTCCTGTGTCCATTGTAAACAGAAAAGACCAACTTAGTAATGGCCAGGATGTAAAAGATGCCAGAAATTTTATTAGGTCGTGGGATACGACAACAAACCTATTTATTTTTACTATATTGTACAGTACATGTACCTATACACACAGCTTAAGCTGCTGCTGCTGCTGCAGCGGTCTGCTCTTACTCTCTCACTCTTTACTACCCTTCCGTTTGGCAAAGGTGAGAGAAAGGCTGATAGAGGGGAAGGTAAAACTTGTATAGAGAGTAAGTGTTGTAACGGACGGATGAACTAAGTAACTAACTAAGGAAGGAACAAGCACAATTATAATATGATTCTTTCTTGCTTTCTTTTACTACCTAATATATGAGTTCCTGTAGTTTCCTTTCTATGCCTGCTATAAATACTGTCATTTGTATATCTAATGGTGTTAAGATTGTAGCTACCAATAATGAATCCTGGTGAAACTTCTATTTCTCAGGATTGCTTCACTATAAAAGTTTAATAAGTCTGGTGAGAAGAGATGACCTTGTCTTATGCCTCTGCC
This sequence comes from Ascarosepion bandense, assembly GCA_037127315.1. Classification (NCBI taxonomy): domain Eukaryota; kingdom Metazoa; phylum Mollusca; class Cephalopoda; order Sepiida; family Sepiidae; genus Ascarosepion; species Ascarosepion bandense. Next base: position 695,792 of record JBBBDQ010001835.1, on the reverse strand, counting down.
TAATTTTCTGAATTCATTTTCTATTTGTGTGCAGATAGTTTGCTCCTAGTATAATTTTGGGTAATTCTAATATCCTTCTCAAATAAATATTTGTCCTGACTTGGCATTTCCCACCACCGAAACTTTGTTCCCCTGTACCTTTTCTATAAATACTTTCATCATGGTAATTGTTCAGATGAGGTCTTTGTTATTGCACCTAGACTTTATGAATTTTAGCACAATACTGGATTGGCAGCAAGTTCTCCTCATTTTACAGTTGAAATGGCTAAATGTAACCATAAGTTCTAGGCTAACAGTTTCTTCTATTGCATGTCTCACTTTTGAAACTCTCTTCTAGATTCTTGTTTTTCAATCAACTTTGATCTGAAAAAATTTAAATGTTTGTTTTCTGTCATAATTTTTTTCTCTTCTTTAACACTCAGTAACCTCTTGTATCTTAGTAGTTTATTGCCTTGCATGGGGTGAAATGATTAATATAAAAAAAAAAAAACTTGTCTAGCACTTCCAAAAGTTCTTTGTGGCATACTCTATCAAACACTATTGCATAATCTATAGAGTATGAAATCTCATGAGAAAAATATTTTTTTATTAGAAGTTACTCTTAATAAAACTATAGGCTCCTCAATTCTGAATTGAATTGTTTTTCTACGATGTGATAAGTTTAAAAAATCTTTTAAAATATTTAATTATGCCACTAAAGATTTTCTTTATTATGAGACACTCTTAAAAATTATACCTACCTATCTAATCAACCACAATCAAGATCATAGTGATTGAACATCATCCTCCTTTCTATGGCTGTATTGTATGTTTTATCAGGCCTTTATATGGTTTTGAATTCAGTGTTATTCTCATCCTAAACTGTTTGCCAACCATGGCTAGAGAGTCTGTCCAGCTGTTTAACTTTTAGCTGATGGAAAAAAGTGATTGATTCAGTCTTTCCCAAAGGAATGTAAGAAACTTTTTTTTTTTTTTTTTTTTCAAAAATGAAACACTCTTAAAAAAAAAAAATAAAGACTTTGACATTTCATTAATTAGTTATTTTTGTCTTGAATAATTTTGTTTTGCTATAAATGTTTAAGTTTTTAAAAAATTTTTTTTACAAAGGAAAAACATCAATTGTTCTATTGCGGAAAGTCTAAAAAGGTTTGAAGCTGTGACACAAGCTGCCCAAAAAGCAAACATTCCTGTCCGAGGGTAAGTATGAGGCTTGATAGAACGCAGGATGATTTTTTTTTTTAACCACTTTATTAGTTTGCCAATCTATATTATGGCTGGTTCTTTGTCTGCATATGCCTTTTAATGTGCCTGTGTAATGTATGTCTGTGTGACTTGTTCGATGCTTGTGCCATACACACAAACACAATTTGACTCAGTGTGAAATAAGATATTAAATTAATACATTCTCCTCCTACCCAGTCTGGTTAACCCCTGTTCTGGGCTTCAGTAATGCAACTGGAGATGAAGGGAGGAGAGAGAGATTTTTTTTTTTTAATCCTATAAAATAAGATCAGTTATAATATTTTATTAAAGTATTTGGAAATTACAAATCAAGTAAATAAAATTATTTTAAAAATTTTGTAAAAATGTTCTTCTGGCTGTCATTGACTTGAAATATACATATGTACACATATACACATAATTTAAATGAAATCAAAGTGAACATCTGTGTTTCTAGGACTGTTTTCCCTTTCTGTCTGGCAACAAACTCTGGAAAGGAGCATATGATAGCCCTTTGAAATCATTTTATGACTGCTATATTTAAAAATGGATAACTGATTTAGATTTCAAATTTGATAATTTTGCCATCAGTGTAGTGACAGGTACTAAACTGGTAAGATCAATTCGCCTCTTTCTCATAAACTAATGTTAGCACAAGGCACTATGACTTCTTTGATCTTGTAGTTGTCCAGGCACCAATAACCGGACTTACAATCTGTTTTGGTTTCATACTACATCTACATGATTGTGCACAAGGAAAAATTATATAGTACACAAAATTTTAATGCTGTGCATAAATTTTGAATGTTTCAGATATAAGGAAAAAAAAATAATCCATATTAGCCAACCAATGGACACCTGATGGTGACTGGAGGGTATTTGGTTGAAATGTTGTCTATAATAACATCTATATTGACCAAAAAGTGAATGATAGTTCAAAATATTACCAAGATAAGGGAAAAAAGGTTAAATTTAAATTTTTTTGTTTTTTAAGTAAAAGCAATATATTTTCAGTATGAGAACTTTATCAAATCTATTAAGGTTTCAAAAAAGTCTTTTTGTTTTTTTTTTTGCTGTTGAAATATATAATTAACTTTGGTTTAATGATCAGTTACAAATTAAGTCAATAGTTTCCTTAATTTTTAATGAGAAAATCTCCTGAAGCAGCCAAGTTATTAATCCATATCTTTATATGGTCTAATGTTCTTGGCTGATATGAAATGAAAAGACGATATTGAATCCACTGCTCTGTCAGTTGCTAAGAAAGTTCACTCTCCATATCATGCATATAGATATGTATGATAGGTTCTACCAATTGTTCATGTTTTGAATATTGTTGCCACTATTTATATTGAGTTCCAAGGAATCAGCAATATTATCAGCTCTGATTTGGCTGCTCAGTTGAAACAATAGAAAGAATCATAAAATTTGTAGGATCACTGCAGAAAATGATCAATAGTATTTTCCCAACATTTAAATATCCATTTTAAGGAGTGAAAATATTGTTGATTATTTTCTAAAGTGATCATACAAATTTTGTAGCAGATGGTAAACATAGTTGTCTGAAAATTTCAGAGGTCTCAGCAAGTTTAAAAACAATACTGCAGATTGGTTAATATATGCAAATATGAAAACTCAAATTGGAGCTGATGTTGTGCACAAAATGAGCTAATTTTGAGTTTTAGCAAGATTACTTGAATCTATTGCATTTTTCTACAATTCTTTAACTGGGTTCCACATTCAAATCAGCTTACAGTTAAGAGTTCTTGCAGACCTCACAAGGTGGTTGGGCATACTTGGAAAACCTGACTGTAACAAAATAATTGTCAATTGAAAAAATAAAAATGATCTTAAAAGTAATTCAGGAAGGCAAAAGATTGGAATGTGGCAAAAGACATTGGTTGTTCCCAATTGGCTGTCTAAGATTTGGTGCACGCATAATAGCAATTAAATGGTTAAAGAAAAACTTCCTGGTTAACCGTGAAAAATGTCAATGCATCAGGATAGTAAAATCAATGCAATATGCCTTGTGTAAAATTGATGGGTTGAAACAAGAGTTCATGTTTGGGATCAAACTGTAAAAAATTGGTCGAATGCAATGAAATGTACTCTCAGAAAAACCAAATGAAAACCCACACAAGCGGAAAATAATGAGGTTAAAGTGGAATAAAGAGAAACCATCATGGCATGTGGAAAATTAGATGAAAGTGATATTCAGTGATGAATCCAGAATCTGCATTGACCAATTCAATGACATGGTCAGTAAACAGTCCAGATTTAAATCCAATTGAAAATTTTTGGTGGAAATTTAAAAAGAAAAAAGGTCTGTGAGAAAACTTTATCCACCATAGAAGATCTGTTAACTACAATTCGAGGAAGTTGGAACCACATTGATAAAGAGAATTTGATTTAAATTTGTGAAATTCATGCCTGAAAGAATTAAGGATGTCACAAAAGCTTGAGGGGCAACTAAATATTCTAATTTTTTTTTGTCAATGACTTCCCTAATTTTTATTCTTGAAATTGTTATTCCAAAATATTTTCCTCTACATGGCTTGAAAAAAATTGTCTGGTTAATTTAAATAATTTAATCTAGTTTGATATATATTATTGATTGGGTGTTTTCGTTTTCTATGGTTGCAGGTTAGTTAAAACCAGAAAACATTTGTAGATTGTAAGAATTTTTTTAAATAATAATGTTTTATTGATACAAGTTTTAATAATTAATCCATAGTTGGAGGGAGAAGTGGTGGATTCTAACAGTCTCCAAGAGTATTTGCACATAAGTGAATATAATGAACCTAACAGGAAATGTAACACATCTCCCTGATTAACAATTCTGAGCCATTATCTATTACATCACCTGCACATCCAAGCTTATAGCACTTGGTATTTTTTGAGCAGTACGCTTGTATAGGTACTGACCAGGCTTGATGTAGGTTAGCTTTGCCAATCATAGAGGAGCTGGTATTTCAAAGTGATGTAACCTTAAGCTTAAGGTATATTTTATGAGCCCAGAATGGACAGCTATTAAATAAATAAAAATGTTTTGCATCTTATCTCTAATTAGTTTTACTCCTAAATAAATAGGTGAATATCCTCTTAAATATACTAATTACCATAATTTTTGTCATAGGTTGTACTAATTGTATCCATTTATTGTGACCCCCTGAAACCTTTTTTCTTTTTTTAATATTTTATGTAAAACTTTCTCCCCTATAAATTACAAATTTGTAAGAAATTTCTTAACCTCCCATCAATTTATTAGACACTGGAAAGTATATAATAAAAACTACCTTAAAGGAGAGATAACATTGATTGCTGTTTGTTGGTTATCCTCATTTGAGGATTTAAGCTTTTTCCAATTATACGAGCTTTGAGTGATTTAAGTCTAAATGATTCATAAGAAAATCCAGGTTTTATTAGGTTAAAAATATTAAATTTAATCTAACATTTTTCTTATTTTTCTTTCTCTTTATTTTATGATCTGAAAGAGATAAAATATTTTTATAGTTTGTATATAATTAAAGTGTAAATAAACTTAAAAACCACCTGTTACCACAGTACAGAAACTTTATCATTCTACTTCCCTTTGTTTGTCTCTTTTGTAGTTCAGGTGCCGTTTAGTGGCACTGTTTTGATCACTTTCGGTTAGAACTTATTATCACCAGAAATGCTCACAATAAAGGCATGACAATGATACGTGGTCAGTAGTTTTATTATTTTCCTAAAATCTCATCTCCAACGTTAACTATCGCTGTTTTACTCTTTTGGTTATTAATAAATAAAATTGTTGATGAGTGACTTCATCTTCAAAGTATCATTTGCCTTAAGTTGTACTCTAGCTGTCTTTGAGATCACAGATACATATGACATGAATGCATACTTGGGCAACCTTTTCTTACCATTTAAAGATTAAATATGCCTTTTTATATGTTTAAATCTAAGTTTTTGTTTGTAGTATGTGTCACTTTATTTTAAAAAGTAGCACATTCCAGATTGATGTAACAATTAGAAATATGCTAATATTTAAACCACCAATGAAGGAGGTTGGATATTTGTTTTTCTTTACTTCATCTTAATTTTTGTCTATTTGTATTGTCTTTCATCTTTTATGTTGCTTTGTATTTAGAAAAGACCCCACCACCACTTTTTAAATTTTTTTATTTTTATTTTTTATTTTTTTACACAGTTATGTATCTTGTGTGCTTGGCTGTCCTTATGAAGGTGACATACAACCAGAAAAAGTTGCTGAGGTAAGTAATTGTCTTTAATATTTGCATGACACTATGGACACCATATAAAGGAAGAAGGTGAGATTTTATCTTAATCTTAGTGTGTTTCTGTTTATTGACCAACAAATTAGATTTTTTTGAAACTTTCTAAGTGGCATCCATTTTGACTGAAAGGGAAAGGAAGAGTAAAGGAGTGGATGGCAAGGATTCTATTGTTGCTCAAGCAACAACAAACTGAAAATTGATTATTTCTGTGTGCTGACAGTTATCCTTGGGATTAGGGGAGTCAGTTCTCCTATGCCCACCAAGGGCAGAGGAGAACTTGTTTGTTTCATGGTTCCAATTTGTATTGTCAGCCACACATTGGGGTGTGTAAATGGTCGAAAAGTTGGTAGTGAGGGATGAGCTGAAGTATAAGATTGACATGGTGTCTCAAGTATCACCTACCTATCCACCCACTTGAAGCTGTGAAGAAATTATCTGCATTTAATACGGAAAACAGGGTTCATGTTCTCCTTCCTCAATGTGGTGTTTGATTTTCATCTCCATTACTAATCCTGGTTATGACGATAAACTACACCCGGCCTCTGTTTGGGAGATTGAAGGCTTTGAGCAGCATGGAACCACCTCTTAATTATTGCTGTTCCAAGATCTACTCTGATCCAAGGTGGTAGCACCTGTTAGGGTTCTAGCTATGGACAAACTGAAACTACTAAACAAAGTAAAATGAAAATCTAAATATACCAACAATACATCTAATCTAAATATACCAACAATACATCTAATCTAAATATACCAACAATACATCTAATCTAAATATACCAACAATACAATCTAATCTAAATATACCAACAATACAATCTAATCTAAATATACCAACAATACAATCTAATCTAAATATACCAACAATACAATCTAATCTAAATATACCAACAATACAATCTAATCTAAATATACCAACAATACAATCTAATCTAAATATACCAACAATACAATCTAATCTAATCTAAACTTATTTATGAATTGGAACTTTGTCTATGTGTGTCTGTGTCCGTTACCTATAGACTCTGAAATGGCTGAACCGATTTTCTTGAAAATTTACACAGTTGTACTATAAGCGTCTGTGAGTGTTCTTAGCTAGGTTTTGTGTTGAGGTACCCCCGATAAATATCGATAATCAAAAAAATCGAGTTATAGAAGGAGTGGTCCAATTTTAATCAAATTTGGTACTCATAGACAAAGACATAAGAAACGATATTCAGAAGTTTCAAGGTTGCAGTTTTTACATTAGTGCAGAAAATCAATTATATATATATATAAAAGGCAAGATGTTTGTGTGTGTCTGTTTATCTGCCTGTATGTCTATATTTTTGTCAGCCCTTTTATTTTAGTTTTTGCTTCGGGTTTGGCTCTAAGTAGGTATAATTGTAGTTCTTAGTCTCAGCCATGATACCATTTACTCAGAGGATTTATTTAGCCTTCAAAATTCAGTTTATGACGAAAAAAACTTATTTGATATCGATACCAGGAAATCAAAATTTGACTTACATCCATTCATTTTTCTTTCAGTCTATGGTTTCGCTTTAACTGGAAACAACTATTGCTTTTTAGTCTTTCGTGCCATCATCCAAAGAGTCTGAGCTCTAGGACTATGGATTAGTTTTAAAGTTTTCATTACACCCAAGCAATGCCAGGCTATACTGCTAGTTTATAGTAAAATTACTAACATGTACATACTAAGAAATTGTAGTGACTTTCAAACCCATTTAAAATATTAACAACCAACCAACCAACATGGAAGAACTCTTTCATAACATTAAGCCATATAATGTTAAAATTTCTTAAATCAAACTTTGTTCCAAGATGTAACTTCAACAAAACTACAACATAAAATATACATATCACTGCCTCTAGTACTCATGTCCACACAAACTTGTATGTGTATAAAAGCTGAGCATTGTCTACCATGTATTCAATTGTGAAAGTAGAATAACATGTTTATTACTTCAAAGCTCCCTAGAAAATTAAATTTCGGCATTTTGACCCATGAGTTGATATGCCATTGAACAGACAAATCGGTCATCTCCATTATCATGTGAGCATGCAGCATACCTTTTCCCAGCTTTTGGGGTACACCAATGAGAATGGAATGCAACGTGGAGAAAACATTGGTTTGTCAGTAGAAAGCTTGGACAACGGTTAGGGCTGTATGTTTACATCTGTTTCTTGCTAATGGTGAGAATGGTCATTTCCATACAGGAAACATTCACTATTCATTGACTGAACAGTTAGCCTTACTGTCAGTTGAAATTTATAAAATCTTTCTTTTCCTAGTATCAGTGGGAGTTTCCTTCAAACCTTTTGTTTTTAGTAATGTGGAAAATTAACATAATGTCATTAGTTTCACTTCTAATTCCATGTGCTAATCATTTTAATTGTTGCTGCTGCTGAAAGTCTATAACTCAATTTCAAGTTGAATCTGCTAAGTGTAGCCCATTTGCATGATGAATCCCCTAAACACAGCCTATTCTGACACAAGCTAATTTCCTCTGGGATAAAAAACTGTCTACTCTCATAGATTGAGTAAAGTTGTGTTCAAAATAACTAGAAGGTTTCTAATTGCAAAAAAAAACACCCAATGAAGGTTGGACTTGTACAACTGAAATGTTGTGAATATAATCAAGCTACTGTGACTTGTCCATGTAAAACATTGATTAGTCCGTCTTTACAATGTAGTTTTAGTTTTATTTTGGTTGATATTTCAACAGCTATTGTCATCGGGGTGTTTTATTTATATTTCTTGGAATTATTATTGGAAAAAAAATAGAATTAAATAGAATAATAATTTGTTCATTTCAATGTATTGTAAACATCATCGAACCTGGTATCTTGGCAGCTATGGTCATGAGGTGTTTTTCATCCTTTGATTGTAGGAAAAGAATGAAGCAGTGATTAGTCTACTTTTTTGTTGTAATGCTTTGTCTTGGAGTCTTAATAGCTATGGTCATGATTTGCTTTGTCTAGATTTTATCTCTGTATAATGGTAAAAGTATCAAGATAATGAAATAAAATTAATTGGTCTGCTTCTTGAATGGCTTAAGATCAGGTTCAGACATGTTTTGATAATCAATGAAACATTAAGAGGTGGGAGATTTGTTTTAGTAAACTGCCTGACAATTCACCAAAAGTAATCAAGGAAGAAATGGATAGAACATAATCAATGTTATCCTGCAAAAGGGGGGGATGTTATTACAAGCTGGAACTGGCACCAGAAATGAAAATTCAGTTTTCTGTCTGCTGGCAGACTACATTTTATCCTGAAGTTCTGTCTTTTGGCATTTGAAGGCCATTGTATATTTTTTTTAAAATAAAAAAAAATATACCATTTGCTAATTTTTTTTTTTTTTCCTTCAACAGTATTTTGGATATACCACTTGTACCAAAATTATCAACCAATTCCCCAATGTTAACTAATCTAACCTCAATAAATGTGTATGACTTCCAAACAGCAAAACTTAAATTTTCACTTTTTAAAGCCTCCTGCTTTCAGGTCAAGTTTGATCTACAAAAGTTTGGATGCCATGTCAATCATTATCTTTTGTCTTCTTTATTATTGTTCTAATAATTAAGTTTTCTTTTTCTCCTATTCTTTCACATTCAGTAACCCCTTGGGTCTTAGTGGCTTTATTGATTTGCTTGAGGTGAAATGATGAAAAAAAAAAAAACAATTTATAGTTATGTTAGTTTACTGCAGGGGTTTCCAATATTTTTGTTCTTCTGATCCCCTTGATCTTTTCATAGATTTATGTACCCCTAAAAATTGAGGATGAAAAAGAAAAACAATGAAATTGAAATTTTGATATTTTATTATGAAGTCTTTTTGACTAGAATCAATTACTCATAACGTCAGTGAATTAAACATAAATGATTTATAAAATAGTTTGATCTTTCATACTTTTTTTTTTTAATTATCTATAATAATCATTAAGTAAAAATACACAAACTATTCAAAACTATGTACCGATAGCCAAAACTAAGCAATATTAATGAGATAGATGGACTTGTTTTGTAACAGGCTCATTTATTTGAGGGGGAACTTTAGCAATGGCACAAAGAGTGGGCTCAGGAGTTTTGAGTTTTGATCTGCATTTTGATTTGATTCCTAACAATACTGAAAATGCTGACTCACAAAGCCATGTTGATAGAAATAGCAACCGTGCTCAAATAGAAGGTTTAGCAAACTGTATGAACTTCACATTGAGAACAAAAAATTGTACAATTTTTTATCGAGGTACATAATGTGCAAAATCATCATTTTGGAGCTTCACCAGTTCCTCTTGCATACCTGTCCCATCTTGCAGTACCTGAGCATTTGCTGTAAAAGGATTTCTAAGATACACAACTTCATTTTCACCAAGACAGTTTCTTCTTCCAGCTTCATAAGATGTTCAGTTGCTAATTTTGTGATGTTGTTGGTCTCAAATTAGGGGATATTGATGTAGAAATTCTGTTACAGTACAAAGCATAGACAAGGTACCAGACTGGATATCCCCCCCCCCCCCAAGCAGAATTCTTGTACAAAATACTTTGAGCTTAGCTATAAACTCACAAACTGTTACTTCTGTTCCTTGGAAACTCAGGTTAAGCATATTCAGGGCATCAAAAATATCAACAAAATAAGCAGGTTTCAGAATGAAGGCATGATCTTTTAAAGTAGTGACAAAACTTACCTCACTTGATATCAATCACTTAAGGAACATATGCTTGGGAAATCATGTCTTGAAAGAGATATGACTGACTGGGCAGAATATTTTCCTGCAGTAAGTTGCCATTACTTTCTATGGTAGACTGGTTGCCAACCAAGGCTATAGTACCCAATCTGTCCTGCTATTTAAGCCATAGCTGGAGGGAGAAGTGACAGATTAATACCTTTCCTAGTTGTATCTGCACATAAGTAAATGCAACAAATTCAACTGGAATTTGAACTTGGCTCTTTGATTTCTCATTCCAAGCTGATATCTACTGCACCACAACACAGTCTTGATATAACTTAATTAAAAGCTTTGCTTGCTAAAATGAGGAAATTAAAAAAAAAAAAAAAAGCATTGTGCAATCTGGATGGAGATTACATCACATATTGTACAGTTGTGGTTATTTTCTTGGAAAGTACAAACGACCATTGTGTGTACTTGTACTCCAGTTTGGGAACCACTGGTTTAGTGGATGCATAGACTTGTTTTTAACAGGAAAAGTAATGTCTGTCACTAATAATTTTCCATGGTTGAGGCTGGTTTATGTAATTCTGGATATGACTTTAAACTACATCTGGCAGCAAGGCCTTCGATTGGAAGTATTGAGGAGTGTCGAACCACCTCTGTTATTCCTAGCAGTGCCTTTTAGGATCCCAGCAATAAACTCCCAAACAAAAATAAAAATAGATTGTTATAGTAAAAACACAGGCATTATGTTTTTGCATATAAAAACAATAATACTTTTATATAGTAAAATAAAACACTAAAGTATGTGAAATTAACAGCAATATATTAAAAAATATATCAACAGTATATTTAATCATCTAGAAATTATATATTAAAAAAAAACATAGTTGTCCTAAAAGTATAAAATTATGTCCAAAATGTCTGTATTAGTTGAAGGCATAAAATTGCATTCAAAACATGTGGTTGCAGCCATAAATTATGTAGAAAATATTAGGTTGTCTGGAAAGTTGTTGTTGTTTGTTTTGTTTTTTTTGTTTTTTGTTTTTTTTTTAAAATTAAAACACAAAACCGAGTTATGCCATTAAATATTTATTCAACTAAATATGAATCATTTTGTTGAATGAACAACTTTTCTCCCCTATTTTTTTTCTTTTTTTTTTTTCATCTTCACATGGTTTCTTAGTAAAGAACTCATTAAGGCGTTATTTATTTATTTTTTTTTTTTAAGCCATCCAAAGAGTTAAGATTTTAACCATTGAGATTATTTTGCAAGGTCCTGAATAAATGAAAATCCAAAGGAGCAATGTCTGGTGAATATGACAGGTGAGGTTATATATTCTGGTCAAGCTGCAACAATTTTTGCCAGGTTGTCAAAGAAATGAGGTCTGGTGTTATCCTGATGAAAATCAACACCTTTCCTGTTCACCAATTCTGGGAAATGTTTCTTGCATTGCTGCCTTTAATTTATCTAGTTGAAAGCAGTACTTTTCAGAATCACTTAACTGGTTATTTGGCAGAGGCTTATAGCACAAAATTTCTTTCCAATCTCACTAGATGTACAGCATGATTTTCTTGGGATGAAGATGTTCTTTTGGGGTGGCTAAAGTTGGCTCATGTTACGTACCCCAGGATCTTTTTCACTGAACATCGTTGTACTACCCATGCCACTGAGAGGAAGGACACCATTGTTAGATTGTCAGGTAGCCTGCAAAAACCAACTTTGCTTTTCTGGAAACAGAATGCTGAGGCTGACAAGGTGACACTGCCACTTATGTTGTCTCCTGTCTCCTTGTTTGCAGGATGAATCCATTCATGGGTGAGGACTTCATCAAAGAGTGCCTTGTTGCTGTGGTGGACTCCATCTGTTTAGAGCACAGTTCTGCCTTTGAGAGCATGAGCCTTTCATCCCGCATTGTTTATCATCATGTCAAGATGATGTCAGACAACATGCATGACCTACTGAAGACTTGCTGCTCAACTCTCGTCGCCTTCTCCCTTAGATTTGATGAGAGCACCAACCTCAAATAACACAGCAAAGCTGGCAGTTTTTATTCGTAAGGTGGGACATTCAAGTGTGTGAGGAATTTCTCCAGCTTGTCCCACTGCATGGCACTACCACTGAGCAAGACATCTTTTACACCATACTTCAGTATGTGGAGTAGCGCTCCTTGGACCTCTCCTACCTTGTTTGCATAACAACTGATGATGCCCTGGCAATGACTGGGTAGAAGAATGGTGCTGCTTTGCTGCTAATGCGCCCCCGTGAGGCTGCTGGACGCACTCAGCTTATTCACAAGGTGCACTACATCATCCACCAGGAGTTCCTCTGTGCCAACTCTACTAACTTAATTGATGCAAGACAAAGACAGTCTAGTGACAGATATTCATGTGCACATCATTACCTTTGAGTGAAGCTGTGCTTGCGGAAGGCTCAGTTGGCTAAGAGTCACTTTGTACATTTTCTTCACCTTGCTGCTTGTGTCCTTGAAGAGGCTTTCTCTTTTCCAATCTTCTCACTTTGTTTTTTTTTTTCAATTGGAGTAGATAGATCTATCTATCGCCCGGTTCACACTCCACCCACGTCTATTGAACAGGTTAAGAGGCTCATCCCTTGTTCCCTGTTTAGGATGTGGTTTCCGGCTTTCTCTTTTCCAATCTTTTCACTATTACGTAGCCCCCTGCACATCAGTGGTCGTTACTGCCTTGCTCGGGGTGATACTATTTAAAAAAAAAAAAAAAATTTCTCATCACCTGCTACCTTATTCGCTGGGCTTTAGAATATACTGACTATGTCTCTGCAGGAGGTAAACGTCCTCCAAGGGAGCCACCTGCTTGTCATGGATGGCAACTGGTAATGCTGAGTTTTCGAAGTTGGGCTATATATATATATATATATATATATATATATATATATATATACACACACACACACACTAAACTCCAGCACACCATTTTAGAGACTAGTTATATTGGTCAGGGGAGTTGGAGAGGCCCAAGCTAATCAACCAGCTGGTGACAAGCTAATAAAACTAACAAAATGTAATCACATTTACCATATGTAAATGTGGATACATAGACTTGTTTTAAGTCTATGTATCCACTGTCTTGGTAATCAGTGGCTGTAGGGTCAGACTGGGAACAAAGAAATCTGACATGGCTGTTTCAACCTCTGAGGAAAGCCCATACTTGGGTGGACAATCCTGGATATAAGTGCTTGGAACCCTCCCCATCTTTGAATATACAAGTCATGTAGCCCTGGAAGATTGAGGTGAATGGGGTTTCACCCCTCATCATCTTTCCCATATGGAGCTCTGTAGTGGATGGGGAGTATGGCTGATAAATAAGGTATTAGCACAGAGACTACACACTGATAAAAACACAAAAAATAGTATAGAAAATCAATCAAAGGAAAAAATTTTGGGATTCATAGTAATAGAACCAATAGAAGACAAACTAATAACGAAGTTCTCATTTTTTGTAATAGAAAAAAATCTTTGGATAATTCCAAAAACAAAAAACTAGAAATAATCTGTTACTGATAGAAGTCAAAGGAAAAGGTAATACTGAAACTCTATTAAATTCCTCCAGAGGCATAGTGAGAAGCACTAAACTCAGTGTACACTGAAGGAAATGAAGAACAATAATTCTCTCAAAAAACAAAATATAACAGACATAAAAAGAATGTCCATTATAAAACATGATAGAATTATAGATACCAACATTTATATCATTACTTTTGATGCACCAGAACCACCATGGGAAATGAAAATTGGATATACAGTTTCCAAAGTAGAAAGATTTATTCCAAACCCATTAAGATGCTTCAACTGCCAAAGATATGGTCACAGTAAGAATAAATGTACAAGGAAGTCGGTATGTGGAATATGCGGGGAGAATCGTCCTAACCACACAGATTAAATGCTGTAATTGTGAAAAAAAAAAATCATAGGGCAACTTCCAGGGACTGTGAAATCTAGAGAAAAAAAATGTTAAAGATTAAATACACCAAAAGAAATTTCTTGGAATCAAGGAAGAGTGTTGAAACAAACTTCAATACACCATCATATGCAAAAATTACCGAAGCAATATCAAACTATACTTATGAAAATCTAATATCAAACAAATTACGTGAAACACAAGAAGTAACATTGTTAATTCAAGAATTAAAAAACATTAAAAACTTTAAAACCAATTGTAAACTTGGAAACGATCAATACCACTGAACCAAAACTATCCATAATGTAGATCCAACATAAAATTCACTAACAACAACCGCTCAACAAAAAAAACTTCTCAAATGAAAAATCCACAAACAGAAAGCTGACAGCAAACACCAATCAAATACAATACAAAAATGAAAACAAAAAAAAATGAAGAAACAGAATTAAAAGCAAATAAATTGAATAACAATTCACATAAAGACAATAAAAATATTAAAAAGAACCCAAAAAATCAAGAGCATACAAATACTTGAAGAACACGTTTACAAACAAGGAAAACAAACAGTATAGAAAGCATGGAATATATGGAAATAGATAACCAAAAACATAGTCATCCTTAAGATCCGCTCACTAAAATAATTACCACTTAAATAGACAAATAGAATACAAGCATCATAGAGTGGAACTGTAGAGGTGTTAAACCAAACTATGAGGGAATCAATCAATGCCCTACAGATTACAATCAGAATATAGTCTGCTTACAGGAGACGTTTCTAAAACAACTGACCACTTCTTTAAACGATATGAGACTTATAAATGAATCAACAATAAAGAATAAGCCACGTGGGAGTACTTCAATATTGGTTAAAAAATCAATACCCTGTGATCTACAGACCATAGCAGTAAAAACTTCAATTTATCAAACAATAACCATATGTTCAATTTATATTCTTCCAAGACGCAAACTGAATAAAACTGAAATATAAAGGTTAATTGGCTAACTTCCCACTCCCTTTCTACTAATGGGAGATTTTAATACACTCAGCAAAATGTGGGGCTGTAGGAACCCCAATAAAACTGGTAAAATTATAGAATCTCTACTAGAATCATCTGATCTATGTATCTTTAATAACCAAATGCACATATACCTACACCCAGGTACCAAATCAACAGCAGCTGTCAACCTAACCATATGCACCCTATCAATTTTATGGAATTTCAATGGAAAGTTCATGATGACCAATGTGGTAGTGACTATTCACCTTTTTTCATAAGTATAAACAAGCCTATGCCAAAAGAAAGGAATCCAATAAAAGGCAACTTCACATAGCTAATTGGTTAAAATTCAATTCACTCTGCTTATCAAGATGGAAATTTGCAATGAACCAGAACCAATAGTCTTCTTTACAAACATAAAAGTACAAATAGCAAACAAACAATATCCAAATCTTCTTTTAAACAACATATTAAATCCAATCCCTGGTTTACAGTTGAATGCAGAGAAACAAAACCATGAAAAAAAGTGCTAAAGATAAGCATACACAACTTCACTTACAAAAATGCAGGCAAGCAAAAGCACGCTGTATCCAAAAGAATCTTGACAAAAACATCATCTCCAGACATAACTGCAAAACCCCAATAAATAAAACATGGGAAATAAGGAAAATTAATGTAAAAAAAATATCACAATCTGCAACAATCCACTTAACTTAAAAAAATAGGGATATGTGCACTGAAATGCTAAAAGTAGAAATTCAAAGAAACTCTTCAACAAATCACTACACTACTAAATCACAAAACTATAAAAACCTTATGGAACAAGAAAAACATTCACTTCAAACAATAAAGAAGAATGCAATATTCTCTTCACTATAATAGAACTAAAAGACTCCATAAACAAAAAGTAAAACCTCTGCAGCCAGTCCAGAAATGAAAGTTTCTCTTAATACTTCTCTAGACCTTCAATAATATGATATTCAAACAAATTTCCAAAATTGTCAATTAAGTGTGTCATTGTTCCAATTCCTAAACCTGGCAAAGACTGTTCCTACTCGACAAACTACCAATCCATTGTACTAACATGTTGTACTTGCAAAATGATTGAAAGAACGGTAAATGCTCAACTAATGTGGTATCTGGAGAGAAACCACCTCTTATCTAGCTACCAAAGTTGATTCCAGAAAAACTAATGATCAATTAGTACAACTAGAATACTTTATTCGTGATAGCTTTGTTAGAGATCATCATGTGGAATCAATATTCTTCAATTTTGAAAATCCTGTGATATGACATGGAAGTATGGTATCCTAAGATGAGAATAAAAGTATGGATGGCTATATTCATCCAAAACTTCCTGTCAAACTGAACATTGATGGTACGAAATGGAAGCTCAACATCAGACACACACAAGCATAAGGCAGGAGTACTTCAAGGTAGCATTTTATCAGTTACATTATTTATTCTCAAAGTAAATAGTATTATTAAAACCATTAAAACATGAATTGAAAAGTCCTTGTATGTAGATAATCTATCAATATCATACTCCTCATCAAACATGCCTTCCTTTGAAAGACGTCTGCAAACATGTTTAAGCAAGATAGAAAAATGGGGAAAATAAAAATGGATTCCGTTTCACTAAAACAAAAACTGTTTGTTTCTGCCAAAAACTAGCCTACCACTTTGATCCAGAATTGAAATTAAATAGACGAGTAGAACATCTAGGAATCATATTAGATAGCAAACTTAAATTCAAGGTGCACATTGATTACCTTAAACAAAAATGCCAAAAGGCTTTGAAGCTTCTGAAAGTAATATCAAAACTGAATTGGGGTGCCAACCAAAAAGTAATGCTCAGAATATATAGATCGCATATCAGATCAAAATTCGACTATGAATGCATCATTTACAGCTCTACACATCAGTCTTCTCTTAAAAACTACAAGCTATACAAAATCAAGGACTGAGGTTAAGTCTTGGCACCTTCCAGACCTCACCCATGCAAAGCCTCTGTATAGAAGCTAATAAGCTACCTATATCTCTGAGATGGGACAAATTATTCCTCCAATATGCACTAAGACTATAATCCAACCCAAATAACCTAGCATACCAAAAAACACATGAACCTCAATATATCCAGTTCTATAGAAATAGACCAACAGTCATCCCTTCACTTAGACTTTGAATTAATGAAGCAGTAGAACAAATAAACAAAGATCCTGATAACATAACATCAGTCACAACAAATAAGGTAGCTCTATGGACAATCTCCAAAGCTTACATAGACTTAACATTGATACAACGGAAAGAAGCAATCAATAAAAGTATGTATGGAGAATTAAGAGACAAATATTCTGACTAAAACCGTCCTACACAGATCGATAAAAAATAAACAAATTTACGAACAAATCAGGTTACCAAATTACTATTCTTATCTGTATTTTAAAGTATTTTTTTTATTGCTGAAATTTTAATTGTTCTTTTATTTTGGTTCCAGACTACAATATAGTCTAGTAATAGGGATTGGGGATGTGCGTTGTGGTACAGTGGATATCGGCTCGGAACGAGAAACCGGGGAACCGATTTCGAATTCAAGCTGAATCCATTGTATTCACTTACGCCCAAATACCCTTGGGAAAGGTATTAATCTGTCTCTTCCTTCCAGTTATGGGTTAAATAACAGGACAGATTGGGTTCTATAGCCTTGGTCGGCAACCAGTCTACCGCAGAAAGCAATGGCAACTTACTGCATTATAATCTTCTGCCCAGTCAGTCATGTCTCTTTCGAGACATGATCGCCCAAGCGTGTATCACGTATGACACTTAACTGACTGAATAGGGATTGGGGGTCATTTAGTTGTTTATTTGTTGCTATCACTACAACTTAAATACAAAAATTCCCTATACAAACTTCAAAGCTACCATGAATAAATTTATTACCAATAAATAGCAGGGGTATTGGAGCTCCAACCCAGACTACAAACTATATAGCATCAACCCCATCATAGGTGAGTGAAAACCAGGACATAGAAAGAGGAGGAGGCCGTGTTGGCCAGACTCTAGGTCATACTCAAATTATACATAAAAACCCACTGAAAACTGAAGAACCTGCCATATTATCAGATAAACAACTTAAAAGAACTAGTCAACAAAGTTAATCTGTCTAAAATAATCCAATTCCTGAAAAAAGCTATACTTTACATGAAAGTATAATCTCCAAACCATAAAATATTTATTTTTCTACACTATACATAAAACTTTTTACACAAAACCCTAAAGCAGTGGTTCCAAACAGTACAGCGTGCCTTATTGGTGTGGTGGAGAATGCAAGCAGGTGAGGCGGAACGATTGAAAGACAATATGGATAAAGAAGCCGTTTCAAACACTTCATCTGCCAAAAATAAATATGATTTAAAAATTGAAAATATTATGGATTACACAGCGTGCCAGAATTATATGCAAATCGATTTTTTTTTTTGTTCTAACTCCGATAGTTTTTAATAAAAATTAGTGAAACTTGGCACGTTATATGACAACACTAACACATGTGCAGATCTAAAATTCTAAGCTAATCTGCACAATAGTAAACAAACGGCAGCCATTTTAGTGACTTGTTTCAGCGTGCCAACTTTATATACAAATCATTGCTAAAGTGTTAAATATGGTGAAGTGGTGACAGAAAATTAGAACATTGATTATTTTAGGAATATGTAATTTGAGAACAACAATAATACAGAACAAACATCTTCAATATGGTTTCATAGTACTGTAGTGGACGAAGCGTCCATTACTTATTTAAGTTTCCGAGTCGACTCGACGTAACTGGGGGTCATGATTTAAAACAAGCAATAAGAAAGACGAGTAGGCGAAAGTAACAAGAAAAACGATATATTAACAAAGGTTACATAGGGTTGACAGCATGCATAAAATTAAGGAAAGAGAAGTTCTTTCCCTGGTGAGAAATAAAAAATTGCGCCCCTAATTTCAACCCGCAATTAGTGCGCGCGTGTTTTTGTGAGTTAGGGAAACATGTCTGCTCATGTCCGGGACAAATTCCTAACTGGCGTACTACGTGACGTTCCCCCTTTTATTGGCATCGTTTACGTGGAACTAAGTTATCACGTGAACGCTGAGTGACCATGTGTGTGTGTGTGTGGGTGTCAATGTATCAAGCCCCACAGTACAATCAATATTGTATATAATTGTCATTTTTATTAACAAGAGAAAAAAAACCTTTGGTCCATTGAAGATGTCAAACTTTCGATTTCATCTGATGAAATTTCTTTGGCAGCAGTCAAAATGGCATTCCAGAGGTCATCCTTGGAGGTGTACTGCCTTCCTCCGGAGTAAATCTTCCTTTTCAAGATGCTCCACAGATTTTCGATGGGATTTAAATCTAGAGAACAGGCTAGCCATTGCATTATTTTCCCATGTCTGGCAAAAACACTCTCCAAATATTCAGTGCTTATCCTTGCAGCATGAGACAGTGCATTATCATGCATGAATACCATCTTTTTCTGGAATGACAAACTCTTCTTGTGCCAGGATTCTTAATGAAGTCAATGTAGAGTTTGGCGGTCATTTTCACTCTGTCTGCGACTCTGAATGGTCCTACCAGCTCATTACCAATGATTGCAGCCCAAAACATCACACCACCACCTCCTTGTTGATGCCTGATCTGTTGGGGAATTGGACCCTTGTTACAGTACCTTTCTTTCCTCCACTCATCGGGTCCATCTAGGGTCGCTCGACACTCATCGGTGAACAAAACAGTTTGAAAATTTACCTTCATGTGAATTCTTGACTACTTCGTCCTCTTTTTCTTGTGGATATCCTTTAATGGAGGGTGAATCTCTGGCTTTCCACATTTTGCAACCATCCTCAGGATACGGCATCGAGTTGATTTGGGCACATCAGGAACGCCAGCATTTCAAAAACTTTTTTGCTAGTTTCAAGAGGGTTACGGTGGACTTCTCTCTTGATCCTACTCATGGCTCGATGCAACACAGGTGCTTTCTTATGAATTTTCCCTTTGTCAGAACGTCTGTTGCAAAGTTCATGGTAAGTAACAAATTTTTTAATTGTACGATGATCACGGGCCAATTCTTTGGCTATTTCTAAGGTAGATATCTTATTACAAACCCTTTGGACAACTTCAAACTTCTCAGCTTGACTCAAAGCACTTTTACGTCCCATCTTGCATATAAAGTTGGCACGCTGAAACAGGCTGCAAGTCACCAAAATGGCTACCATTTGTTTACTATTGCACAGATTAGCTTAGAATTTTAGATCTGCACACATGTTAGTGTTGCCATATAACGTGCCAAGTTTCACTAATTTTTATTAAAAACTGTCGGAGTTAGAACAAAAAAATTGATTTGCATATAATTCTGGCACGCAGTGTACTTGTAATTGCATGCAGGGGTCTCAATATAAATAGTTATAAATAATTATTGACCGATGTTATTTTTGCATTATATCAAGTATTAAGAATATAGTAACGAGTGTCTGCAAGTTTGAGGAGAAAGTTCTGACTTTGAATCTATGACTATCTCCCTTTAACTATACCTCTGTTTTTATTTTTAAATGTACTTTTATTGTATAAAATTTGGTATGGGGTGAGCAAATTTTCATTCAAAAAATGCAGCCCTGAGGAAAAAATTTTGAGAACCACTGCCCTAAAGTCTTCTTTGACTTCTAATACTAAATAATTCTAGCATTAAATAACCCATATAAATCCATATGTAATCTGGAAATAGCTTTAGATTCCGTTTCAATAATCATAAACTTAGCATATGCCAGAACAACCAATATTCCCCCATAGCCCAGCACTTCAATCAACCAGGACACACATTAGAAAACTGCAAATGTTTACTAATAGACTCCGATTTTAGTTCTACACACTCACGCAGAAAGAAAGAAAAATACTGGATTTTAAAATTAAATACATACAGGCTAGGGTTAAATAGGGACTTAGGTGTGTTGAATCTCTACAAATATTTCAATAGTTAAACATTTTTTAGATACAATTAAAAAATTTTCTCTAAAACAAAATTTATAAGTATTATTAAAGATAGATTTACGTTTACCAATATTTAAAACAATCTGTCGCTTTCTGTGTCACGTGATGTAAACAATCTCTCGGACGAACGCTCTCGCAAAAACGTTTCTAATTTAAATTTTAAAATCATTTGTTTCTGATGAAAGGCCGAGGATGGTCTGAAATATCAAATATAATAATAGAAATAAATACTGTCAAAAAAATACATTTTTAAACTTACAACTTTTTAGTAGTTTTTCCTATTCATATAAAAGTTGATATACTAATAAACCAAACAAGCCAACATTGTAGGCTTCCATGATTTGTATTATTAGTCACTTTGTTATGAATTGATCTGAGATTAGGTTATTCATCTTGGTTGTTCTCAAAACCAAAAGCATCTCTCCTTCTCCATATTATGCTTATTTCTATACTTGGCCTATTGTGAGTTATTTTTGAATGAACTTGAACATCTGTTGTGAATGATTCTATAGCACAGAATATGCACTGATTTGTTCAGTTATCTTATTTTCCAATGCTATCTCCTATCATTTCTTTATGGAGCTTTTTATGTTACTTATACTTTTCTTTTAGTTGTTAAGGTGCTGGTCTTGCTGCAACTACATAAAATATTATATACAGGTTTTTGTTATATTCTCAGCAAACTGAGGTTTGGTCTTGATGAGGGTAATCCAAATCAACGTATAATAATAATTCTTCATAACAGTCATTCAGATAGAAATTAAAGTTTCACTGTCAGTCATCTTAAATAAAAACAAAATAAAGAATCAAATATAATGTACATTAAGATGATTGTTTATTTTATGCAGGTTTCAAAATCCCTCATTGATCTTGGCTGCTATGAGATTTCTCTTGGAGATACAATTGGTGTTGGTACTCCAGGAGCAATGCGACAACTTATCTCTACTGTGTCAAACTATGTACCTATAGAAAAATTGGCTGTTCACTGCCATGATACTTATGGTCAGGCATTGGCTAATATCTTCGCTGCATTACAGGTATGTATAATTGATTGCAAATGTTGTTCTCATGAAGAAAAAAAAATCTATTCAGGTTTTTTGGAAATAGATAACTGTCTTGGTTAACTTTAGTCTCCAGTTACCCATTATAGACATTAGTATATTTGTGATATATTGGCACCTCAACACAACTGAAGGAAGGACCACAATAACAAACAAATGAATGCCAAATATGCTCAAAAACATTTTATATACAGGTATGTTATACAAGAAATTTTATACAATTATCTATATACCTGTCGCTATTTGTCCCAAACAGAAATTATGAAATATATGGATAAAATATGAAGTGTGAATGGCCGAAAAAATAAGTGGGTCATACTTGTAATATTTCCCAAAGGGAAAATGGTAAGACCTGTGATACCTTTTATGTTTCTTGTTAGCACTATGTTGTTTCCACACGTCCTTGTCAGGAAACCTCATTCAAGAAGAGTCTCTTAAAATATAGAAGACATCATCAGTCGTACCATTTTCCCTTTGGGGAAATATGACAAATATGATTCACTCATTTTTTTGGGCCATTCACACTGCTTTTTTTTTTTATCATATATATTATAAAATATTATAATAAGAGACTCTACCTACTTACTATTCAAGAAGAGTCTTTTGAATCTGAAGTGGGTAGAGTCTTTTGATTTGGCCTTCCTACAAGGAAGTGGGAGGAGTCTCTTTTTATATAAGATGATGAACAGGAAATGATGACTAATATCAACTGGGTCAATTAGTTCCGGGAATATTATACAAACAGATAATGCCATTCATTATTATTTACATAACCTGTCTGTTTCTAAGTAAGTGTTAGTCTTCAGCTATTTTCCTGCTCAGTAATCCACATGCATAGAAATCTATGATGTATGCAAAATTACCTGACATTCAGCCTTTTTCACTCCTCTCACTCACCGACATCGATCCTGTCAATGTGTGCTGCACTCTGCCATATTTTTCTACTTTATTTTTGGATAAGAATTTCTTGTTTCTTGAGTGACTTAAAGAGAAGGCTGGTTTGTACCTTATATTCTTTTCCACGTTTGCATGAGATGTATATGCTTTTTTTTATATATATATATATATATATATATATATATATATACTCTAGTAAAATTGTAGTCTGAACAAGTATTGCAATGTTAATAACTCTTTTCAAAGTTATAGACAATAGTGTGTATTTCTTCATATTTTAAATGATTTTATTTTACAACTTTGTTGGTGCATTTCATTGAAGATCATTGATTAAGTATGTCTTGTTTTCATTTTGCTTCTTGTAACACACATTCATCAGAGTAAAATAAAAAAAAAGATTTTATAATAATTATTTTGCTGTGTATGATGTCTGTCCAGGAATGATTCAGCAATTTAATGTCAATGAAAAAATAGCCTACCTAGGGTTTTTGCACCTTGGTGCCCTTCAAAGTACTTCTTTGAGACTTAATGCATTTATCTCAGTATCCTTTCCATTTTTGAAAACTTCTTGCAGAGGACTCTGTATGATTTTCATCAGTTGACCTATTGAATTTTCCTTAATCTTTCCAACAAGTTAACAGAGATAGCCAGAAATTGCAGGGATCCAAAAATCTACTGTGTGCATAAAAACTGTCTTCTGCTGAATGCATAACAACTAAGAAAAGATTTCTAGATGCTCAACTATCTATCGTTAGGATCCCTGTTTTTTGGTAGCCATCATACTTCTTCATATCCTATAATTGGCCCCTTAAATGACTCTATATATATATATATATATATTGTATATTATTCATGCCAATATATTTCTAAATATATTTTTTGTTCTTTTAGCATTTTATATATATTTTTTCCCCCCCAGATGGGTGTCTCAGTTGTAGATAGTTCTGTATCTGGTCTTGGGGGCTGTCCTTATGCCCGTGGCGCCAGTGGTAATGTTTCCACGGAAGATGTTGTCTACCTGCTCCATGGTCTCTCAATAAAGACGGTAGGGTCTTTCATAATTCTAAATATTAATTTAGGATCTTTCTTTTAATTGTGCTAAACTGAAAACAAAATCCGTGATTAATTTAACCCACTTCACATAATGTTTTCATATATATATTTTAGAAAAAACTTTTAGATATTCTACAATTTCATAGGTAATATGTATTTCACCACTGACCTTGCTGCTCGTCAGACCCAAATTATACAACAGTTAATTTTCAAAATATTCCAGAAAATAATTACACACAGATGCTCACGTGTCCATATGGAGAATAGACATTTGTAACGGTAAAAGATAAATTGTAAATCATACTTTCTAATATGAATTAAGCTATAACCACTAATTCATATTAGAAAGTATGATTTACAATTTATTTTTTACAGTAAATATATTCCATTGTAGTTATAACTAAATTTAATGTTAAATTTCCATGTCATGTTTTTCTAAGAAAGCAGATGGATTGCAATAGATGCTCAAGTTGATCTATAACTTTAATTTCTCTGTATACTGTTCATTCACTTTCCCTTTCTCTGTTTCTTTTTCTTCTTTCCATTTATCAATTGTCTATATTTTTCTGTTTCTTTCTCTCTTTGGGTTTTTTTTTTTTTTTAATTAATGAGGAATTGTTTTTTGTAGATTACCATTTTAAATGTCTATTCTTAATATAGACACATCAGCGTCTGTGTGTAATTATTTTCTGGAATATTTTGAAGATTATCTGTTATATTATTTGGGTCTGACGAGCAGCAAAATCAGTGGCGAAATATGTATTACCCATGAAATTGTAGAATATCTAAAAAGAATTTTCTAAATTATATTATTCTGTTAAATTAAATAAATAAATTTAACATTGAGTTCTTTTGAGTTCGTCTCTATCAAAATTTACCTGACTAAAATACCAAGTATTTTACATTTTTTATATATATATATATATATATATATATAGTATTATTAATTAGTTATTGGTCAGAATTAAATTAGACCAGTATACAGTTGTATGAAAAAGTGCTCAAGACATGTAATGTAGAGCTTTTGAATATTTTATTTGGAAGTCAGTTGATTATGCAACCTTGGTTTCAACCTTTCGATATCTTCAGGCATTTTATATCAACTGATTCTTCAATGTTTGATGTTTATACTTTTTTTTTTTTCTTGGTTCAAACAGATAACAGATTTTCAGAACGCCCAGCTGGAAGTTTAAAATTTCAAAATAAGGGAGAAGTTTTTGAAATACTTTCATTTAGTTTTGTATGATCTTAAAATATATTTTCTGATGTATTTACATCAAGATATTACTTCAGATCTTTCACTTAGTATTCTTTTCCTCTCTTATTTAGTAACCTTTCTCTCCCTTCTTCTGAAATTTCAAACTTCCAGTCGTGCATTCTGAAAATCCCTGTTATGCGTTTGGAGAATCAGTTGATATAAAACACCTGAAGATACCAAAAGTTTGAAACCTAGGTTGTGTAATCAATTGACTTTCAAATAAAGATATATATTTTAAAATAGTTTCTGGTGATAAAAATTGTCTAGCATGATATAGTGAACCTATTTTTCTACAAGCTGATTTAGCTATTGGTTTAACATAATCATTCCAATTCTTATCAGAAAATTTTATCCAAAGTTTTGAGATGAAGAACTGTCCATGAATATATAACCTAAGTCATTACAAAATTATTGAATCATAACCAAAAAATAAAGATTCTAATTTATTGTCATCCTATTTATCTGAAGTTTGAAATTCTTATGGCAAATGGTTTCTTTCTGCTTTTAGGGTATTGACCTGCCAAAATTGGTGGAAGCTGGCCAGTTTATCAGCAATGCCATTGGTCGGCCAACAGGATCAAGAGTAAATCAAGCCACATCTTCATGTGCATAAATACACCAAAATGAAGGAAGAAAAAAAGTTTTACTGAAGGAACTTAATTTTTTTTTAGGATTTTTACTGTGTAGAAACTTGTTTTTCTGTTTAAATTTGGATGCAGGAACCTAGAAGGATAAACAGAACATTTAGAAAACAAAGATTCCTATCTCTGGGCAAAGCAATTACTGTATTTGACAGCATAATAATATCTGTTTAATATCACAGTATTATGGAGTTAGCTAAGTACTGATATCCTGTGCTTTTTTTTTTTTTTTTTTTTTTTTTTTTTGGTGCCTTCATGACTTAAGTGATCATAGCATTCCATAGGTTGCATGTTTTTTTACACTTGTGAACTGTCATGCCTTCTTGGAGAAGAAAATGGAGTAATTACCCATTAACTTTTTTAGTTTGTAATTTTGTTCTCTTTCAGTAATTGCCATCCAAGGTTAAAGAGCCCAGTCTATGTTGTTTTGCCTGTAGCTGTGAGAAGAAGAGATAGATTCATGCCTTCACCAACAGTATTTGTGCAAAAGTGAATGCAAAAGATGTGTCAATTTAGCATATAAGATCTTGGAGATGCTTTTAAACTTTTTTTTTTTTTTTTTTAGAAAAAGATGGATGCCATCAAATAACATATATATACTAAAGTTTTGTAATTTGCTTGAAGCATTCTGTAAAATAGTTATATGGGTTATGTTTTGAAGGCTGTCACAATGCATTGAGTAAAATAAAGGAAGGTAAAGAAGTGTTTGGGTATTACCTATTTATTAAACATTAATATTTCGAGATTAAAATCTCATCTTCAGAATAGCAGAGAAGCTTTTGTCTGTCTGGATTTCTTCACAGCCTCTCTATGAATGGTTGTTCTGGGTTGTCCACTGCTGCTGTACTTGTGTGTATTCTAGTTGGGGCCTTTATGGCCTGATGATATCGGTCTGCTTGTATGTGTGGCTTATCTTAGTGTGATCTGATAGTTCACTTGACTCTTTGACCGGACTGAAGAGTATCAGTTTTATTACTGTTGTTTTATCTATCTGATTAATCTGGTGGTGCATGTGTGCGTGATCATGTCATGTGTGCGTGTCTCTGTGTACGTGGTTATTGTAATTTAATCTACCTTATTTTTTTTTTATGCATGTGTGCGTGTGTGTGTACTTTCCAGTGTGTGGTGTCTTATAGGCGCCTCCGCTACTCTGCCGGGGGGGGGGGTATATGTGTGCGTAGTTGTTGTAATTCAGTGTGTGGTGTCTATGGTGCCCCGCTACTCTGCCGGGGGGGGGGCATGTGTGCGTAGTTGTTGTAATTTATTCAACTCTATTTGTTATTATCGTGCCCCTATGTATGAGCTTTATTGTTGTGGTGAGTGTGTGTCATGTTGTCTATTCTGTTATGTAGTTTAGATTAAGCTCTTGTTGATTGTTGATCTGTGGGTGCAATTTAGTTATTATTAGGGACTCTTTTATGCATAGGTTCCCTAAGTTCTGCTCTCTTACGCATAAAAGAGTCCCTAATAATAACTAAATTGCACCCACAGATCAACAATCGACAAGAGCTTAATCTAAACTACATAACAGAATAGACAACATGACACACTCAGCACAACAGTAAAGCTTATACACAGGGGCACGATAATAACAAATTAAGTTGAATGAATTACAACAACTACGCTCACATATACCCCCCCCCCCCCCGGCAGAGTAGCGGAGGCACCTATAACACACCACACACCGGAAAGCACACACATAAAATAACGTAGATTACACGCACACATGACACGGTCACGGTCACTCACATGCCACCAGATTAATCAGATAGATAAAACAACAGTAATGAAACTGATACATTTCAGCCCGGTCAAAGAGTCAAGTGAACTATCAGATCACACTAAGATAAGCCACACATACAAGCAGACTGATATCATCAGACCATAAAGGCCCCAACTAGAATACACACACATAATACAGCAGCTAGAATACACACGTACAGCAGCAGTGGACAACCCTGAACAACCATTCATAGAGAGGCTGTGAAGAAATCCAGACAGACAAAAGTTTCTCTGCCATTCTGAAGATGAGATTTTAATCTCGAAATGTTAATGTTTAATAAATAGGTAATACCCAAACACTTCTTTACCTTCCTTTATTTTACTCAACGCATTGTGACAGCCTTCAAAACATAACCCATATAAATATATATTATATATATATGTATATATGCACGCTCACACACACACAATAATGTGAAAAAAGGACAATAAAAGATTTACTGTTCCTTAACGTTTATTTTTAATTTAGAGTGTTCAATACGAAAGTAGAGCTAAATATTATTGTAATATAACAAAACATTTCCGTGACAGAATTTCCCATGTTTTGCAATCATATTTTTACTATGACTCCATCTTCAAGCGATCATTTATGGGGTGACTAACCAAAAAATTATTCTGTTAGTCACCCCAAAAATGATTGCTTGAAGATGGAGTCAAAGTAAAATATGATTCCGAAACATGGGAAATTCTGTCTCACAGAAATGTTAAATTAATTATATTTGTGTGTGTGATTTTAGATTTTCATCTGACATTATATCTTTGTCTAAACAAAAATTACTGTAGTTTACATTTCAGGTAAGAAACTGAATTTAGCAGATATAGATTCATAGATGTCCCAACGAGAAATGTGTTTTTGTTAAATAGCAAATTCAAGTCTTCCTCTGTGACCAAAGTGGTAGAGGCACACTGTAGCTAAAAAAAGGGTTTCCCTGTTGGAGGTACAATTTTTCTGTAGTAGGACTTTTCAACTTAGGCTGGTTGTTATTAATTTCACTGTTTACAGGCATTGATTGAACGCTGACCATCATTGCATAATTTGGATATTGATATTTATACCATACTGTAATGATATTGGAGTAGTCCATTTATTTACATGAAAGGATGTAATAATATATATATATATATATATATATATATATACACACACACACACACATGCACACCTCCAAATACAAATGATCTATGTAGTTTTAAATATAACACAAATGTACACACAAATATCATGACTTCTTCTCATTTACATGAATATACAAAGGTGGGCCTACAAATATTTATTTATAATACCTATCTACATATCAACATGTTTGCTATTGTATTCATACAAAAATGTAAATATCTAATATATATATATATATATATATATATATATATATATAGGGTTAAATGTATATTAATACACACTTATTGTTAAAATAGACACAGACACACACACATGAATATACAACTTCCAATATATCCAATGTATATATATCTTAATGTGTTGTGACTAGATTGAAATGTGATTTTATTCAGTGTGGGTTGCTTTGATTTAATGTAGAAGGCCTCCAATATCTGAAGGTTTTCTTTACTATCTGTGTGTGTTATTGACTAAAATCAGTCTAATATTACGTACATGGTCATGTTTATTTATAAAATGTTGTTTAATAGAATTATGATCAGAAAGGTGACAGGTAAGTCTATGGGAGAGTGTGGTTGTAGTAAAACCAATACATGTAGTGGGTTTATTATTAGTATCAGACACACAATCTCTGAATGGGCATGTAAATTGATACACTACATTGGTTTGCATCCAAAACATGTGTCTCTCATAATGCTTTTGATTGGCTGTTCTTAGTTTTCTATCATTTGGAGCCATAAAGTGTCTGATGTGTACTATGTGAAAAGGACTTCTTTTTTTTTTTTTTTTTTGTCAGTTCACTAAAAATAGTATGTGAACTTTTTAGAATGATTTTCCTCCTGTTCTTTTTAACTCCATTGCAACTGAAATCTTATTAACCTTTGTAAATCATAGTTAATCAAGTCAACCATTGTAAAAAAAAACAAAAAAAAAAAACACAATCACAAGGTAATTTGTTTTTAATTTTTGAATGTTTTTTTTCTTACTGTTTTTACTGCTTTTATTTATTTATTTTCACTTAATAAGCGCAGAATGTAAATTTAATCAATGTGCTGTCCACTAAAGATGTATTTTGTAATCTCGAATGTTCTGATATTGCCTGCATATTCCACTTGATACCCTGTCTTCTCTTTATTCACATGTTTAATTTACCTAATTGTACAGCCATTCATTATTGCTCACGGATTTTATTGCTACTTTGCTGCTGCTGCTGCTGCTGCTGCTGGACTATTGATTGCAACTGATCATTGAAAGTGGCCAAAGTATATATCAAACAACAAAGATATGGTTATGGTGATAAACTACATCCATCAGCAAGGCCTCTGATCGGGAGATTGGAGGTTTAGAAGAGCATAGAACCACCTCTTAATTGCTGCTGTTCCCAAGTCCACACTGACCTGGAGTGGTAACACCTGTTAGGGTCCCAGATATGGGCAAATAGTTAACTCCCTCAGACAGGGGTCATTTAAAAAAAACAAAATTAGGCTGGGTAAGAATCTTTAGCTTGGGATGGCAACTTATCTAAGAGAAGGAAATTTCTGATATAAAAATTTCTACACTTACTGTGTAGAATAGTTTAGGCTGAACTCTTTAACTTGGTAAGTGATCTTCCTAGAAATGAGTTTCCAGTCTTCTAAACTGGTTGGTGTTAGTTTTACAGTTGTGTGCCCTTACTTTCATGGTGGTTCAATTGCAGAGCCATCAAGAAAACCTTGTCTAACCCATGCTAACATGGAATTAGACACTAAATAATGATGATGAAAGATAAAGACTCTCATCAGAATAATGAAATTATTTCATCTTAAAAATGTTAAATATTTCTTAAAGATGATATTTGTTGTTAAAAAAAGAAGTTAGTGCATTCTCTGTCTACAGCAGAATGTGGAAATCCCACAACTGAAGAATTTCCAACACTGTCCGTTTTCCTGGTCTGATGCATGCCTAACAAGTAGCCCAAGTTTGCTGAGAGATACTTGATTTTTATCAAGCCACCATCTCTAGAAACATTGCCAGCCAAGGCTGTAGAACCTAGTCTGTCCTGCTATGTTATCTATGGTTGGTGGGGGAGACGAGATTTATTCATATCTTTCACAAGGGTATTTGCACATAAGTGAATGTAATGAACTTGGCTAGAATTAACTCTGCTCTCTGATTTCTCATTCTGAACCAGCATCTGTTACCCCCCCCCGCTACCTCTCTCTCTCTATCTCTCTCTCTCTCTCTCTGACAGACACATTGGCATTAATAAGTCTGTCCCAAATCATGAAAATAAACTCAATTTCTGCAAAGTATATCACGCTTGGTGGTTTTAGACTGTTTCTCAGGATGTTCTTTGGTACAAGGATTAAAATTTCGTTTTAAATGAAAATAACCACAAGGGTAGGCTGAAGGATTTAAGTTAGTCTTCGTTTGAACTTTCTGGGTATCTTCAAAATAATTTAGTGTATTTTTTTTTTTTTTAAATTTCTGAGAAAATTTTGACTTTGGTTCACTGTGGCAGATTCAAGAGTATAATCATAAGTTTAAATACTTATTTAATACTTATGCAACATATCTTCCTATTACAAAATTTTCTCATAGATGTTCATCCTAAACACAACTGGGTCAAACATCAGTTTACATGTCAGGGACAGTCACTGGTATCCTGTGAGGCATGGATCTGCACCTGGTTGCTTTGAGTCGCATTCCATGTTTAACCCTCTGATGCGCTTATCTAATATTCTGATAGAACACAGAGTAAAGTCTACTTGCTAGCTAGAGAATTTGCTGAAAGATAATTTGTATACAGGACAATTGGTTGGAGCTTCTAGTTTTTTAGTTCAAGCTCTCATCGGGATTTTTTTTTCCGAAGCCCTTCAATCGTCATCATAGTTTGTCAAGACAATGAGGGGGCAGAAAGCTTTTTAGTGAGATATACCTAATATTGTTGATAAAATAAAAGTTACTGGAGGTGTGAACAACGAAAATTGTGCAATGCATGACTGACAAAAATCAATAATGAAATTCACAGAATGCCTTTAGAACACTCACCTCCACCAACACATGGGCAGTTCACTGATAGTTAAAAAAAACATGGATGATAACTTTGAAAGACATAGAGCATTGACCAATTTTCCTGTCTGTGAATTGTCTCAGTAAACTGTTCACACATGGTCTACTTAAAGGTTTGACAAAGTGATCTCGGCACAAATTGGGGGTCACCACAGATAAAATCAGCTTGAAATAATGGTTCCTGGTCAGAATTGATACTAAAAAATCTTTGCAAGAAATTTAGTCCAGATGAGACAAAAAATATTAGCTTGTTTGCAACAGATCTGAATCTCTTTTTATTAAATAGGATCTTTTATTAATGCTTATTAAGACAATTGAGTTCAATCTCTGGAGCAGGTTGTGAAATACTGGTTTAACAGCAACAAGCAAAAACTGACATCACAGGGACAAAAACTTTTTTTTTCTTTTTTTTTTTTTATAAATTCACTTCAAACAAGATAAGAATGCCACTAAAATACAAGATGCTACAAAAAGTGAAAAAGAAAGGAAAAGACTTTAGAAGGAACCAGAAACCCAATAATAGTATAAATTTCAGTTATATATATGTGTGTGTTAAAGAACAGATTTATTTGCTACCTAGGTTTTGACCATTTGGGTCTCTTGAGGCAAGCAGCAGTCTGCATGTTCAAAGCACTTGCTTATATAACTGATATATCGATTGAAGGAGAAAAGAAGCCTCCTAACGCCTCTGCATGAAGAAAGAAGGGGGAACCTTGTCATGTCCACAGCTGCCGAAACTCCTGCAGAAGTACCTCCCCTTCTGACTGCAGACTGCTGCTTGCCTGAAGAGACCTGCGTGGTCGAAACCTGGGTAGCAAGTAAGTGGTGTGTGTTCTGTTCTTTAACATATTGTTTGCTCTGCATATTCAGTTCGTTTGTGTTGGGTGTGGATTGAGCACTTTTTTGCAAACTAATGTCTGTTAGTCCAACCAGCCACTATTTAGCTAGTGTGTGTGTGTGTGTGTGTGTGTGATGACCCCTCTTTTATATGTTTCATTTAAAACGACTGACAAGGTACTACAGTTGGCTGCTGGATCAATTTAATAATTAGGCAGCAAATATATTTTCAGTTGTTTCTAATTAAAACTTGTATAAAAGAGTGGTTGCTGCTCAAAAATACAACTATTAAATGACATAACCTGGCAACCAACAAGGAAAGTATCATGGTACCTTGTCAATCATTTTCAATGAAACTTGCATGCAACACACACAAGAACAGAAATGTCCTTGGATGGCCCAACTGAGAAGTCATAGTGAAAATAAAAAATCAAAAATCTGGTGTCTGCTTTTTTGGTCAGATTTGGGGGAAGCAAGTTGTCCATAGAAATTGTCAGCAGGTATTGGGATATATGGTCGAAAATGATGTCTAAATCTTTACGTGCCAGAACAATGTTAAAAGAATTAATGACAAAGTAGAAAAACATTTTTTGTATAACTTTAGTTTGATGAAGTCATAAAGGATGAAATGAGGGGGAAAAAATGACTGCTAATAAATTTGAGCAATTTTAATGATAGAGTAATAAAAAGTTTACATGATGGATATAAAATTTGTTCTTAACAGAAATCCGAGTAATTTTGGCCTATACTTTTTTAATTTCTTCATTATTAAATCGGAAATTTTTCATTCAAAGGAAAGATTTTCCAGCTTATTACGCAAATTCAGATTGTTCGAACTGTTGTCTTCATCTTTATTGCCATGTTTAAGATGTTTTGGCCATTGTACGCTCTGGCCTTCTTCAGGCGCTAGGAATTTGGAACTGAACCCTTTATTTCGATCACTTGGGCATATCATTCCCATTCCATGTACAATGCCACTTCTGGTAGCCATGTATTTAGCTCCCTTTAACTTAACTCTCTAAGATATTTGTTCACCACTGCTGTAGCCTGGTATTGAATTCACAGCTCTTTGGTTAGTTCCAGTGACTTGACCCAATGACTATATATGTCTTCAAATCCATCAGGTTAATTTCATTTGATTGCTGATTAAACATTTCAAAAATGACTTTCTGCATTCAATATACACATGGATTATTTTAATTATAACCCTATTTGCATATCTTGAGAAAAGAAGGTAAAAAATCTCATGTTTGCTCCTTTGGTCAGATTTAGGGGAAGCAAGTTGTCCATAGAAATTGTCAGCAAGGGTTGAGATATATATGAGAGAAAATGATATAAAAATCTTTACATGCCAGAACAATGCTAGAAGAATTAATAACAAAGAAAAGCATTATTGCATAGTGTGTTTAGGGCTGCTTCAGGCTAAAGTGATGCTTACATTGATAAAACTACATGTGTGCATAGAGGGTAGTTGCTGAAAATGTACATTTATTCTTTTTTTTATATAAATGTATTGGGGTAATCTAACCAGTTTCATTTAATTTATTTTTACTTTTTGTTTCTATTTTTATCGTTTTTGTTATAAAGTGTCCCACATTGTAATAATAGAAGATCTGCTAAGAAAGGTGAACCTGGACATAAATTTAACAAGCAGAACAGATCAAGGCACTTTACATGCACTTTTGTCTTAGTGAATTGTTTTTTCTTTTGATTAAAACATTATCTTTTCATTGAAATTATCAAACTCATTATTATCAGTAAATAATGTAACCAGTTTGGTGTTTTGTGAAAGATCCCTTTTGTGTTTATACTCTCTATCTCTCTATCTCTCTATCTCTCTATCTATCTCTCTATCTCTCTATCTCTCTATCTCTCTATCTATCTCTCTATCTATCTCTCTATCTATCTCTCTATCTCTCTCTCTATCTCTCTCTCTCTCTCTCTCTCTCTCTCTCTCTCTCTCTATATATATATATATATATATATATGAGAGAAAATGTTCAAGTCAAATGGTTCCATGGTTCTATTAAGTACATTTTTTATACATTAGGTTCTTACTAGTAACATTTTGTCCTTTTCAATCAGCAATGGGTAGGAAAAATTTTTATTTATTTTTCTCCTCTCTTTCTCTCTGGCTCTGTCTTTCTCATATATATAAAAACAAAGAAATAATGTTTGTCCCTGGAAAGTGAAGAATGAGTTTGGAGGTGAAGCAGTCTCCTGGCAACTTTATTGGCAATCTTTTTAACTGATGATGTAGCCAGGAATAATTCAAGAGGATTGTATTTATTGATACACTTGAACTGAGCCTGGTGTTCATTTATTCAAAATGAATCATGTTTTTGTGATTTGAAAATCTTTAGTGAATATGATTCTAGTATTTGTAAAGAAATTAACTGAATCTTTTTCTTTGCTGTGGTGGCTTCCTGTAATTTAATGATAAATATTAGGGAATAAAGTAGAATGTAAATATTTTTTTTTGTTGATTTAATGTGTCAAATTTCCATTTTCATTTTGCAGGTTGCACAGAAAAAAAAATGTCTGCAGATATGGTAATTGTAATATTAGCTGTTTCCTTACAGGAAACATTTACAATTCATTGACTGAACAGCTAGTACTGCTTTAGTTTAAAGTTTATAAAATGAGTTTCTCAAGTCCAGTAGCTGTTATTGTCCTTTCCAGTATTGATAGCGGTTTCCTTCCTTTTACTTGTAGTGTCCATTAAGGCAACAGGAAAAATATTGCATACCACCTCTTTTTCCTTTAGAGAACTGTCTCTGTTGATTAAAAACAAACAGTATATTCATATTTTGATTATTTATTCTTGCAGCTGAAAACTTAACTTTACTTCAACACAATAACATAACAAATTAGTATGTGTAATGAAAACAGTCAAGTGCCATACAGTCTTCGGTGATCATGTCTTGAAGAGACAATTTGTTTTTTATTTAAAGTTAATTTAATTTACATAGCAACATGGAAATATATATATATATATATATATATATATATATATATATATATACCCATATTTCTTTCCTGTCATGCTCAGGGGTTTGAATTATGTTTTTTTTCTTATGTCTTAATGTAAGATATTCAATAGTATGTTTGTCAATATATATATTTTGCTGTTATTTTAGACAGCCTAATGATATAAATATTTTGCCATCATTTTTTATGACATTGGCCCACTCATTAATTTAATTAATCGTAAATAATTTACTAGCATAATGCTGGAACCTATCAATCAGCTAAATGTTTGAGTTTTATGGACATAAGTAAATCTCAGAAAAATAGGCTTACAGCATATCTTGTTGAAACATTGGTTCTGATATGATCACCAAAGTTAATGTCAAGCCTGGTCAGTATTGGGTTACTACTTGGGAATACCAGGCACTATAAGCTTGGATGTGTGGGTAGTGTAATGATAATGACTAAGAATTAGGAACCAGACTTCCATTTCCATTCAGGACTGCATTATATTCAGTTATGCACACAACCTTGAGAAAGACATGAATCAGCCTCCTCTACTTCCAGCTATGGGTTAATTAGTATGACTTTTATTATTGAATTATTATTGCCACTAAAAACACTCTCAGAATCTAACAATATTTTCTGGCTTTAAAATAACCTGCAAAAGGTTGATAAGCCATTGGTATTTAGTTGTTGCTGCTGTTAGTCATCCTCAAGTGGTGTGCTTTCTGTTATTTGGTACAGTTCTTTATGGTTCTCTAGCACCATCCCAAAATGTCCAAAGAAGAATGATATTTGCCAGAATTCTCAGACTTCCCTTGCTCAAAGCTTTTTTTTCACCATTGATCTTAGAATTGGTTGTATACATCTGACAGTTAAGATATTTTTAAACAGGTTTAGTGGCATGCATGACATTGATATGAAAGTTCCAATCTAATGAGGTTATTTAAGAATATGTCTATTTTTTACATTGTTTTGGTTTTGTAATAACTGGCTGTGTTGTGCAAAAACATCTCTGGCAGAGATGTTCTGTTTTTCTATAGTGAATTAGCTATAATTTTGATATCTGAAGAGTTTAGTATCTATTAATTCCACATCCTGAAGTTTTATGATGGATTCAGGGTGACACTTCATATATGCAGACACATCCACTTAGGGTAATGATATATATATATATATATATAGATAGATATCAAGAACAGTCTTTGAGGAAAGATGTATGACAGAGTGGGAAAAGTTTTTCTTTGATGCATTTGGCCTTTAGGTCTTCATCAGACTGGGTTTGTTTGCATATTCATGTGACTATACATGAATGAGAGATGCTGGGGAATTTGTTTTTAATGTGTTTTGGATTGTCTTTTCTTATGTCTTTTTTTTTTTTTGTGTGTGTTTTGGGTATAATGTCTAGCCCCCCCACAAGACATAACCCACATTATTAAAAAAGAGTGTTTTCAAAATTTAAAATTCCCAGTGCCTCTCGTTCATGCACATGTGCAGTCACAAATACACAAACGAACCTAGTTTAATGCAGTCATAAGGGACAAAACATGTGACAATAAAAATTTTCCACTTTTTTCATATATATCGATATAAAGTCACTATTAAGAAAAAAAAAATGAAAATGAGGGGTAAATGTTCGTATTAACTACCGACAGCTTTTCCCCTTCAAATTTATCCAAAATATCAATATTTCTGTGCAAATGTATATGCTGATGTTGATGCTAATCAACAATTAGTTATCGAAGAAACCTACCTTTTTTGCCTTGAAAGTCCATAAAAAAAAAAGAACTATATCTCGTACTTTTTCTCTCATAACTCTCACGAAGTCATGTAATTAACAGTAGAATGATGTTTAACGTAGGCAACAAATTTCTGTCGATTTTCTTCCTTTATTGAAACTTCCTGCGATGTACTTCCTGTCATGAAAGTAATAAACGTAGAAATACAATAGTGCATTACTTTCATGACAGGAAGTACATCGCCGGAAGTTTCAGTAAAGGAAGAAAATCGGCCAAAATTCGTTGCATACGCAGTACGTCATTCTGCAGTTAATTACATGATTTCGTGAGAGTTACGGGGGAGAAAAAGTGCAAGATATAGTTCGTTTTTTTTTTTTATGGCCATTTACATAAAAAAAAAAGTAAAGTATCTTCAATTACTAATTGTTGATTTGAGTTCAGCATATACATTTGCACAGAGATAATGCTATTTTGGATAAATTTGAAGGGGAAAAGCCGTCGGGAGTTAAAACGAACATTTACCAAATGAGGATATATCACGTGTATCCACAAATAATTATAATGTTGGATTAAAAAATCCAATAATTGCTTAAAAAAGAAGTAAAATAAAATAGCACATATGAACTTTAGAAGGTCTCAACAAGATGTACTGAGAGAGAGGTGTCAAACACATACACACGTTAAAGGGTTCAAAATTCCTAGAACCTGAAGAAGGCCGAAACGTACAACGGCAGAAACGTTGTTAACGTGGCAATATTTTTTTTATAAAAAAATTTGGAGTAAATTGAAATAGTGAAGTTAAACCAGCGTCTGGCGATGTATATTTTAAAACAGTACAAATTGCTTTGGCTATATTATACATTAAAAAAAATCATTTCTTCCGTTGTATTTTGCTTACTGATGGAGAAATTGGGTCTAGGGCAAAAGTTGTACCCATTGAATCTGGGTCATCAAAAGACAATGAAAAGGAACAAAATAATTTTTATCAACTAAAAATTGAAATAAAGTTAAGCTACAAGGGACTTTGGAGTTCACATGATTTTTGGTTGAAGCAGCCAGACCGAGATCACCAGTGAATGCCTGAAATTGGAGATAATACAGAAACATCTGTGCTATGTTTTTCCTATATGTATCTATATTAGGACCACCATAAAAAAGGGGTCAAAAGTTATCTCTCCTTGCCCATTCAAGGAAGTCGATCCCGGGGCTAATAGGTGCATGCTGGGAGACAGGAAGAGACTTCCGGCAGGAGCCCAGCAACATGGAGCGCAGGACTTGCTAAGCTCTCCATAACCATGTCCTCATTCAACATTCACCACTGTTCATTGCACTCCATGTTTTTACGAGAATAATAATTCCCTAGTTATTTCCAATACTCGGCAAGTGTGTCATTTTTCCATAACCGTTTTATTTGTCATGTTAAAAACATAGCAAATCTAACAATGATAAAGTTTAATTTATGAATAAGACACAAGTAACAACAATGACTGGTAATAAATTTGAACAATTGTAACGATAGAGTAATAAAAAGTTGCCATGATGGACATAAAATTTGTTCTTAACACAAATCCGAGTAACTTTGACCGATATTTTTTTTTAATTTATTCATTATTAAGTCATGAATTTAAAGGAAAGATTTTCCAGCTTCTTAGGTAAATTCATATTGAGATCATTATTTACATTGTTAGGACTCTTGTCCTAATTTTTACTGCCATTTTTACGATGTTTCGGCCGTTGTACACTTCGGCCTTCTTCAGGTGCTAGGAATTTTGAACTTAACTCTTTATTTTGATCATTGGGGTATATCATTATAATTCCATGTGCGATGCCACTTTCTATAGTCCTGTAATTATCTCCCTTTAACTCGACTTTCTTTTTATGATAATTTCATCCCAACCAAGGCAGCACTGCCACTAATGCGCAAGGGCGAGTGAAGAGAAAGAGTGACGGCTCACAGTGGGTATTGGAGATTATGTAAGAGAAGGCGGAACACACTGGTGTGAAGAAAGCTGAGTGGAAGTAGAGCGGAAAGAGAGAAGAACAAGATACAGAGGGTGTCGGGGAAACGATGAGAGTCAAGGAGATAAGAGGTGGCAATTGACGTTGCATTTAAACTCTAAAACTCTCTAAGTTATTTGTTGACCACTGCTGTAGCCTGGTATTGAATTCACAACTCTTTGGGTCAAGTCACTGGAACTAACTAACGCCAATAAAGATGAAGACAACAGTCCGAACAATGTAAATAATACCTCATCTCAGAAGTATAGACAAATACTGACATCATTACTCTTCGTATGTTTTAGGATCATTGAAAGGACAAACTTGTTTAATTTTGGTATTAACTGCATGTAACTAAAACAATTAAAAATACGAATCTGCTGTAGTTACTGATGTGTATGAGAGAGAACCAGTAAGAAAAGTGCAGATGGCACAGAGGGTGGCCGTATCAGACACGCCTATAGAACCAGCTATGGCTTTCACATGCATCAGAGCCTGCCGTTCCAAGATCGAGCACCATCAGTGGTGTATCTCAATCACAGACTAGACCAGCGGTCTGGAACTCCTCTTGACGAACAGTCTGTAACCCCTTCCTCCAATGGGGCGGCATCCGAACTATCTTCAGTTTTGTGTCTTTATATATGCCTGCGAATAAAACTTTAACTTTTGGCAAAGTTGCACTTACCACAAGATTTAATTTATTTATCTATTTATTTTATTCTCTTTTGTTCAGTGGGCAGCCATTTTGAC
Organism: Ascarosepion bandense; assembly: GCA_037127315.1. Lineage (NCBI taxonomy): Eukaryota > Metazoa > Mollusca > Cephalopoda > Sepiida > Sepiidae > Ascarosepion > Ascarosepion bandense. The sequence goes on along the minus strand of JBBBDQ010001835.1, from coordinate 655,502 downwards.
ATTTTTATGACTAACAGTAAGATCTACAAGCACTTGAAACTCAGATAAAACCATTTACCATCCACTTTTATGTGGATGTCCTGGTTCAATTGTGTAGAAGATCCACAATGTCATAAGTAACAACAGAATACTTAAGCAACTTGACGTGATGAGCAATAAAATTACCAAACATAAAAATATTTAATACAAAGTGAATGAGGGTGGTTCGTTACAATGACATGGTGGATGTTAGCCATGAAACGGCGAAACAGAAGCCATATTTTTTGTCAGAGAGCAAGTCGTGGGAGATGAGATGCTTAACCAATATTGATTAGAGCCTCGAATACTTTGCCGATAAGCGGTAAGAGACAAACAGGGCGATAGAGGGTTCGCTAGAGTTCTTAGAAATAGGAACTACAGATGGCTTCAAGTAAGCAGGAAGCAGAGAGGCCATAGTTGTAGAGTTTGGAAACTACTGGAGCCAGCTCAGGGGCACATTTCTTTAGGACGATGGTCGGGATTCCATCACCTCCACTTATAGAAGTCTAATTAAGAAATATTGTCCTGAACCAGAGACGGGGTTATGCACATACCACTCAATTGAGCCTCTGTTTTAGGTGGAAAATCGGGTGTGGAACACCAAACGAATCAAATGTTGAGTTAGAAGAGAAATTACGAGCAAAGCATTTACGCTTGTCTGCTGTAGACATGGGGACTTCGAATTGATTGAATAGAGAAGGGATTGAGAGTTTGCTGTTGTTCCGCACACTTTTGCAGAGCCGCCAGTAATCTCTAGAATTGAACTTATGAGATGCTATACGTTGTTTCATTATATCAGCAAAATATCTTTGCATCATTTAGAACACATCTGCGTTCATTATGAGCAGAGGTAAAAAGGCGTCTATTGTAATCAGACGTGTCACTCCGGTACAGCCGGAAGAAGTAATTTCTGTGGACAATAGCAGCCGAGCATGCAAGAGAAAACCAAAGAGATAAACGAGATTTAACTTGGAATTTACTAGTTAGAATGAAAGCATCGATGTCGGCTTTCCCCCAGGAGGTGACCTCAGGGGCGCATTTTTGAACTGGGAGACTAAAAAAATTGTTCGAAGGGACGTTACGAAAGAAATCATGGAACGAGTTTCAATCCACACATTGATAGCAGAAAGATATTCTGTTGGTAGGAGTTTCCTGAATGAAGGAGGAAAAGAAAGAGAAGTTTACAGAAATCACCGCATGACCAGGGTTGCCAAGAGAGTAGAGCTGCACAGCATGACATGTGTAATGGATTGAAGTAAAGAAAAATATAGAAGAAAGGCGTGTCCCTCAGGGCTATTGGGGAAACGCGTGGGGCAGTCCACCACTTGCGTGAGAGGTTGAGTGATTGAGAAGTTCAGTGTTTGTATGCCAGCAAGATCAATAGCAGAGTGTTTAGACCACCTGATAAAGTAGGCATTAAAGACACAAATATACTTGCAAAGCCAATCTAGATTCTGGCAATGTAGCCGATGTCTATATTGCCAGAAATATTATCTAGCATGCAGCAGTCATGAGAGGAAGGGAAGCAGTAGAGAAAAAGCAGATATCATACCAAGTTTAGTAGAGAGAGACGGAGACATATGTAAGAATGATCTGGAGATTCAAGAGGGAGCTCCTGGCCGGTGGCAGATGCTCGCGAACATAAACTTCCAAGTCATTCATGTAGATATTAGAATCTTTCCTAAAGAGGGAAAGGTAACCAGAAATCAAGAAATTAGGAGGAAATTGTAGAGTTAAGATTGGTTTAACAGAGAACTAGGATTTCTGGGGCACTTTTCGAAGAGGAACGGTTCCACACATCAAAAGTTGGTACGTATCAAAACGATGTGTATGAAAACTTTTAATAAAATTTTGAACTATTTCAAGGTATTAACATACGACATTATACTCGCCAAGGCTTTCCATAGACCTGCTAATTATTTACCCTATTTTTAATTACGATTCTTGATCTCGTCAGTGTGAACCGAAAGCTGGGACAAGGCTTGGTGCAAATTCCCAAGCTAACAGGATGAACGCCAAATACCCCGTCGGGAAGTAAGAATACAAACCCCGTTTCCCATATTATGCATAGATGTTTTATTTAGGGCTTTGCCTGGGCTGGTAGGTAGACGATATGTGGGACAACTTAAAAAATTAGATTTCGAAAAGAACCACCTGCTAGTTATTATCGTATACATACGTGTATGAACCTATTTCATGTACAGTGTGATCCCTGCATTTTTCATATACCTTGCATATAATGCAACTCCAGCTTCTGAGTAATACTAGTACGCCTTCCTAATATGTCAGTCAGTCAGTTAATTGCAATACGTGATACACGCTTGGGCGATCATGTCTCAAAAGAGACACGACTGACTGGCCAGAAAATTTTACTGCAGTAATTTGCCATTACCTTCTGCTGTAGAACGGTTGCCAACCAAGGCTATTGTTTTGGATCTTCGTCGCCAATTTTTTGTAGAGTTGTAGCGAAACTTCGCCACAAAGTTGTAGTGACCGGTTTGTACCGGAAGTAAGACACGGAACAAGAAGGTAGGTTCAAAACAGTGTATTACTATAACAAGAAACAGAATATGCAAAGAAAGTGTTAATAAATAGTAATATAGAAATAAGTAAGTCCGAAGGTATTATTACGCTGCCTGACTAGTAGCTGTCGTTAACTGCTGTAGTTGACTGCTGTTAACTGCTCCTAACTGCTGGATTTACTAGCCTTCCCACGCAAGGCCGGATGTGACACATGGTCATTTTATAGTGGGTTTTCCCGGCCATATAGCCGGGCCAAAAAAAATGTCTGTCTATTTTTACCGAGTCGTGGTTCTACTCTTCGGCGAAACCACGACTGGGTTTGTGCTCTCTGCTCGGAAGCAGAGAGCGCCCTCTACCCGAAGTAAGAGAGCTGACAGTGTCATAGCAGCAGCAGTAAACTGCTGGTAACTGCTCTCTGGAAGTCACGCAGGTAAATTATATATAGCCAGAGGAAGAGTCCATTTCTCGTAAGAGAGCACCATAACAGCTATAAAACCGAATCTGCCCTTTTATTTAACCCTTAGTTGGAGGAAATATACGGATTAATACCTTTCCCGAGGGTATTTGAGCGTAAGTGAATGCAATGAATTCAACTGGAATTGGAACTCAGTTCTCTGATTTCTTATCCAAGCCGATACCCACTGCACCACAACGCATATCTAGCGCACTAGACATAATTCTGGACGTATATTTTTAACAAATAAATGGCTTTCATTCTTTTTATACAATCTACACCAAAATGTTGAGAAAAAACGCTTACTGTAAAATATCGAATACGAATATATAGATACTCTACAAAAAAAAAAAAAAAAAAAAAAAGCTACCGTAGTCAGGCATGAGTTCATGCCTGACTACGGTAGCTTTTTTTTACTCTGGGTTTGCCTCCTACGGTCACCAAAATGCATGATTTTAACCCCTTCAAAAATTTACCCGTGTATAGTGTGACGAAAAATAGTGAAAAAACTGATAATAAAAACTCCAAAGAAGGATCTGCAATGTAATCCATCCTGACTCAGCATCTCATCTTCAGTCACTCTCTCACCGACATGATGTGGCTTCCCTCTGTCTTTTCAACAATTATTTTCATGGCTTTATTCTCTGGTGTCCCGTTCTCGTGAATTTAAACGTGCTACTAGATTGGCATCTAGGTCCCACTCTTTTACTGTTGAAATAGTTAAATGTGACCGTCTCTTCTACTCGGACAGTTTCTTTCCTCGCGTTTCCCGTTTGTAGAACCTCCTGCCATTTACTTACTTCCCTGATAGCTTCTATCCCCAAAATTTTAAATGCAACGTCAATTGTCACATCAATTGTAAGTAACTATAATGTTTGTTCGCTTTTATATAATTTATTTTAATACTTATTTTATTAACAGCCCTGATGAATCATTGAACAATTTATTTCCCCTTATTGTTTACGACTACCTGTCAACAATCCATGAACTGTTCAATACCTCGATGATAGAAATCATTAGATTTTTACTTGAAAAATTCATCAAACTACGTTTTAGTTTGTAGTGGGATAAGAAATTAAGAACTAAAAACATTTTGGAAAAACCCAACTAAACATACAAAGTAAAATTGCACACCCGAAAAAGTGGATTCATACGACTAAAAACAATTTGGAAAAAACCCCAAACTATAGCAAAATTCACAATGACGTGTGAAATTCTGGTTTTTCCCAAATAGAAAAAGGTTTGACCATGAGCTTAAAGAAAAAGTCGAAACCAGATTTCGCAAGTAGGTGTTAAATTGATTTTTGACCAATGGGAGCGACTTGCAAGACTTGAGGACTTTGCCAGTCAGAGCGAAAAAATCTAGATTACAATAAAAGAACTTGATCAGCGTCAGTCAGTCAGGCAGATGGAAGCCGCGAGACGAAACAACTAAAATGTAACTTCAATTTCAAATCGACCCGGAGATAAGGTCAGGTCGCGCCTTGTTCTCTTTCTCTTTCCTTCTCGCATGCTGATTCATTTTACTTCTTTTCCATCCAAAGACATTCCTACCAAACACAAAGATACGTACGTACGCATATACTCTTTCAACAATTACTACGAACATTTACTACAAATCTTGATACATTTAACTTTCTAATTGAACATTAATTTCTACGAATTCTTGTTATTCATTTCTTTTAATAAATTTCTATTTTAACATGAAAAATGTATATATATTATTCTTTCACTTTCCACACTACTCCACATATTACAGCCTGCCGACATTCAAACTTCTGATGAAAACTTTCTGATGATTCTGATGATGATAATTCTGCATCAAACTTGTAAGCTGTAGGGAGTTCGGTTATGTCTGACACAAGGCCGAATTAAATAAAATTAACCATCTCCCTACGGTTACAAGTTCCACATCGCTGTTGAACGAAACACCCCTCATATTGTTAGAAAGCGAGCGAAAAAGGTAGTAGTCTGAAGAAGCGAAATCGAAGAAATCGTATGAAAATGCGAAACATGGCGATCATATGATATCAATTAGAAAACATGTTTTTCTATTTTTACGAGTTTTTTCTACTTCAATAATCGAGGTTTAGTGTTGTGTTTCCTGTTTCTTCTAAAATATTTTTCATTCCCTTTTACTCAGAGTAGCCCCTTGTATCTTAGTGGTATCATCTTCTTGCTTAGGGTGAATTGATAATAAATAATAAATAAATTTAAAAAAAAACCCTGCTGGGCGTGAAAGAGAACGAAAAGATTTTGAAGGAACAGGAAACCCAGTTCGAAACCGCGCTCATTGAAGTCGAAGAAACTCATGAAAATGTGAAACACGTTTTGCATTTGATATCATATAATCAACATGTTTTGCCCTTTCATGTGTTTCTTTTGATTTCAGTGAGCGAAATTTTGGAATCAAACCAAATTTATTCTCATTTTGTAGAAGAACTCTTCAAAGTTCGTTTTGAACTGTCAATGAAAAATCTCCAATCGCCGGCAATGTAGTTTTCCACATCCATTTCAATATTCGGGACTCAATATTATTGCAACGAACAAACATGGCCAATCTCTCACACTGGAATAACGTTCCAACATAATGTTTCTAATGTGATAAAACGTTGTTTGAACACCAGGAAGAAACCATTTGTTTCAAGTTTTGAAGCTTTGGATGAATTTAGGAATCTGAGTCACTGTGCGAATTTCTTTGAAATTAATTATTCAATATAAATTTGATCCTGCTGTTCATTGTGTAACATTGCATCTTCTAAACGATATTGTTCTCTAGTCTCCTTGAAAACGGGAATAGAGAAAAACTGGAGTGAGCAACTGGTCAGATTTTTTTTTACGCTAAAGGTCCCTTCTTTCATTAGCCATGCGTCTTCATTGTCGAATGGTATTGATTTTCGAGAGTGTTTATTTAATTTGTATTTATTTTCATTTAATCTTGGGCTAAGGAGTTAACAAGGAGATAACCTTGTCTAGTGTGGGTTTTGTTACAGAAATATAGAATTCTTTTATCACTAGTTGTATAAATTGGCAATTATGTTTTTTTAGGTCGCGGAATCAGTCTATAGACAACACCCGAATACACACCACACAGCACAATAAAAAAAAAAAAGAAACCAACAGAAAGAGAAAGATCACATGGTTCAACCCACCGTACAACAAAAACTAAATTTGTAAAGTTGGTACAGCTGCACATGCGCACGAACTAGGGGTTGTGGGTAATTTAGAAATTTAAAAAAAATTTTTTCATATCTAGCCGAATTCATTTAAAGTCTTTTTCTTTCGATCATTTTTGTTAGTAGGTATTCCACATTGTGATAATAATATATTGTCCGGGAGCCACCCGTAGTAGACGGTTACGGAGTAATTAGGCACAGTTTATGCAGGTATGTGGGAAAGAGACGGTTAACCCTAGATTTGAACAAGATTATAGTCATTGGGAAACCATCATCTTGGGAGCCAGTTCTATAGATTAGAGGCTCGTGGGAAGATTAATGTACAAGAACCCTTAAAGAAAATCTTGATTGAAAACACAAGGACTCTAAATAAATCATAATATCAGACACATTTCACTATTCGAGAAGACACATATATCAAACAATTCTCTCCTACCATCAACCTTACATTATTTAATAGTGGAAATAGAGTATTGAAAGTATTTTTTTGAAATCGAAAGATGCTCACGCGATTTCCAGTTGCGCGCGGCACGTAAGAGCTTGGGACAAACACTTAAAAAAAACAAAAACAGAACAAGCTAAATTATTACGTTACAGTTAAAACATGATGATAAAAATAACACCACAGACATAAATAACCTTGAAAATGGCTATCGAAATGACCGAAAGTGCTTGGGACGATAATTATGGGAAATTTTTATATTCCTTATCTCCAACAAAACGAAAAAAATGTTAGGATGCTGGGAAAACTTAATAGAAAATTAATTAAATATTCTCTGTCGGCATTATTCAGTGATATATATATATATATATATATATATATATATATGTGTGTGTGTGTGTGTGTGTGTGTGTGTGTGTGTGTGTGTGTGTGTGTGTGTGTGATAAAATATAGTTTTAAGGTATGCTATATTTATGGGATAAAGTGATCATGTTAAATATTCGTTAGACGATATTTTTGAAAATCATGAAATTTTTGACAATGAAGCGCATTCGTGCTTGGTGACAGATATTTTAAAATTTTAGTGACGTGTATTTTGTTGAAAAATATCAGCCAGGTGTGCAAAAGGGAAAACAATTTCGCGTTTGGACTTTGATTTTTCCTACCAAGGTCAGAGTTTCATGTCGCCCATTTGTACTGGAAGATAGCTGTCAACTGCGCGGAAGTGGCGTCAAACTGGCACTTTGAAAATATTTAGTAGTAATTTTTAATTTTGAGTTTGAGGAATCTGGACACAACCGTTGAAACATACGGTTGAGTAAAATCCGGTCTCCCCGATGGGGTTGGTGACAACTCTGACCAAATAATCTCCTAACCGAAGATGTTTTTTTATGAAAAAAAAAAAAATTTACTTCTGTGTCTGGCACTATTGTTTTAGACAGAGAAGTTTATTGCAGATTGTATTTGTTGTTGCTGACGGTGATGAAGAAAGGACAAAGAAGAAGAATATTATGAAAAGGTTATGTGAAACTGATTTTTATGAAGATGTAATTTTTGAGTGGGCAGAGTGGTTTATGATTTGTAAAGTTTAATCATCGCCCCAGATTTGTTGCGGATTTTGAAGTTTAATAGTCATCCAGGAAGTTTGAGAATAATCACCGTAGCGGTAGCAGTGAAAACCGCCGAATATATGAAGTCGATACCGGAATTGCAACATTCGTCATTTGTACCAGCATTGTTAATTTCAACCTTGTATTTTTCAGAATTGAATTGCAGAATTACCATCATCGCCGTCGTAGTGAGAGAGCCCCGAATCTTTTTTTTTTTTCGTATCACCCCGAGCAAGGCGGTAACGCCACTGATGTGCAGGGGGCTACGTAATAGTGAAAAGATTGGAAAAGAGAAAGCCGGAAACCACACCTTAAACAGGGAACAAGGAATGAGCCTCTTAACCTGTTCAATAGACATGGGTGGAGTGTGAACCGGGTGATAGATAGATCTATCTACTCCAATTGAAAAAAAAAAACAAAGTGAGAAGATTTGAAAAGAGAAAGCCGGAAACCAAATCCTAAACAGGGAACAAGGAATGAGCCTCTTAACCTGTTCAATAGACATGGGTGGAGTGTGAACCGGGCGATAGATAGATCTATCTACTCCAATTGAAAAACAAAAAACAAAAACAAAGTGAGAAGATTGGAAAAGAGAAAGCCAGAAACCACATCCTAAACAGGGAACAAGGGATGAGCCTCTTAACCTGTTCAATAGACATGGGTGGAGTGTAACACCTGAATAATAATACTATACATATGTACACCCTCCTCATATGTATATTTTTTAATTTACGTCTATATATATGAATTGTCCTTAGTTTTCATTGTTCCAAACTAAAATTAGGTTTTCAATACATCTGAAAAATTTAATACAGATACATAGAACTTGAAAAAAAGGACCAAATTTATCCGTAACAACTAACTTATGACCATTAAAAAGTTGGTCATAACTTCTGTCTCATACTATTTGGCCAGAAACAAATGCTAACAGTGTATTATTACTGAAGATGCAGGCTTCAAACAAGTGGAAAATCATTATAAATGTAATGTTGTATCGATTGTTTCATAGCAGAAGAAAGATAATGCTAAAAGAATCAATTATTATTAGATCAAAACCACCTAAACATTGTGAAAATTTCCGTCTCAAAAACAAAGGAGTAAAAACAAGATAAAAAAGGGGAAATTTGATTGATTGTTAATTTCAGCACTTGACTCCTTAATAATTTTTATTTTTTTAATTTTTTTAATCATATCACCCCAAGCAAGGCGGTAACGCCACTGATGTGCAGGGGGCTACATAAGAGTAAAAAGATTGGAAAATAGAAAGCCGGAAACCACATCCTAAACAGGGAACAAGGGATGAGCCCCTTCACCTGTTCAATAGACGTGGGTGGAGTGTGAACCGGGCGATAGTTTAGTCTATCTACTCCAATGTTCCTACATTATTATCCTTGACTCCTGAATAATTTTCCTACATTATTAATCTTGTTAAGATTCATAGCATAACAGACAAAATAGATATTGAAGTCAACACTCACATTCATGTTAAACACAACCATCAAGCCATAAGCCTTGTGTTTCTGCTCAACTTTTTATAAATACAGGTCAGTGATGAACCGTGGGTAGTCTATTGCATTATTCTAACGTTTTTTGTTTTTTTGTTTTTTGTTAAGGGATGATTTGTTAATTTATTTATTTGTTTGGATTAATTTATTTTACTTGTTTTTGTTTAATTATTTTCATTTATTCTTTTTCATTTTCAGTTTTCGAATTTTAAGTAGCGTAGCAAAAATTTGTTTTCGTGTCTGCATTTTGAGATGAGTTTTGATCGTTTATTTAGTTGATTGTTTTGATCTTGAAATATATTTATAGCTATTTTTTCCTCCAGGTACAGTTTTTGGATATATTGTTGCAGGCTGATGTTCTTTTCTTTATTTTCCATGATATTTGTGTGATGGCGTGGTTTGCTTTTTGTCTTTAATCTCCCAGATATGTTTAGGAAACATTGTGCTGTTCTCGTATTTACTATTTGCAAAGGATATTTTGCATGCGTAGTTTCATTGTTTCCAGAGTCCTTCAGTTACTATGCATAGTTTTTCTTCATTATCTGCTGATTTTACTGTGGCTTGTTATATTTCATTGATATGCAATCAATGACCGTTTAAGGGACATTCATTCTTTACCCTGCAGTTACACGTAGGTTTAATTTGTTTAAGTGGGTTTTTGATTGTTTTTCTGTTGTGCTTTTTTATTATTTGTGTCATGATCTTGGTACAACTCTAGCTTATTTTTAATGTATTTTTGTTAAATGTCTCGTGGAGATATTGATGCAGGGAACTGTTTGTGTAAGAGTTTAATGAATATTATGCCTACGTTTGTTTTTTACTTTTAATGAATATTTTTCTTACGTTTGTTTTTATGTTTCTGTTGTACGGTGGGTTGAACTATATGATATTTCTCTTCCTGCTGTTTTTTGCGTGCTGTGTAAGTAAGTGTTTCTTGGAATCCACTATCTTTTCGGACTGTTTCATAATCTTTCTTAGCTTCGTTGAATATGGTTTCACAGGAAGGATTGTCGGAAAAACTGCGGTTAATTGATTGTGGTATCTGCTTGATTATTGGTGTCAGGTGATTGGAAGATGTGTGTATATACAGCGGTTTATCATTAGGTTTTCTTTAAGGTTTATACATACCTTTTCTTTGTTGAAGGTGACATCTAGAATATCTACTTCGCTTAGGTTAGTTTTTAAGTCTCTATCGAATCCCATATTTTTGCAAACCTTTATAAATGTTTTTCTTGTTTCGTCTGTATTTTGTTTTGTTATACAAGTCGTTCTTATAAAATAATGTAACATTTCTATCGATGATGTTACTTAGTTCGTGCAACAAATATATACATATGAGCTCTCAAGTCTCTGCACCGTCAGTTTCCTATTGTAGTGTCGAAAGTCCCTTCTTTCTTTATCCACGCGTCTTCATTGTCGAATAGTAGTGATTTTCGAGAGTTTTTAATGATTTTTATTCCGTTTGTATTTATTTTTATTTGATCTTGGGCGAAGTCAGTCAGTTAAGTGCCATACGTGATACACGCTTGGGCGATCATGTCTCGAAAGAGACATGACTGACTGGGCAGAATATTATCCCGCAGTAGGTTGCCATTGCTTTCTGCGGTAGACTGGTGGCCGACCAAGGCTATAGAACCCAGTCTGTCCTGCTATTTGATCCATAACTGGAAGGCAGAGAGGGATTAATACCTTTCCCAAGGGTATTTGAACGTAAGTGAATACAATGGATTCAACTGGAATTCGAACTCGGCTCCCCGGTTTCTCGTTCCGAGTCGATATCCACTGTACCACAACGCACATCCGCTGTACCACAAATGGCCTTATTTAGCATGGGTCTTGTTATAGAAAAGTAGAATTATTTTATAGCTGGTTGCATTAATTGGTAGTTATATTTATTTTCTTTAAGTTGCGGAACCAGTCAATATGCAATGCTCACATACACACCACACAAGAGCCAACAGGAAGAGAAATATCACATGGTTCAACTCATATATATAAGGAATCTAAATCATATCCTGGTCTCCTACCTTCAATTCCAAACATTGAACAACAACAACAACAACAACAGCAGCAGCAGTAACCCTATTTCCACGTAAATATACTTCTTGGTTTAATACAACGGAATGAGGGAAATTATTAGTGGTATTGTTAGTTGTGCTTTATTGTAATTCGCGATATGATGTTTGTTTGTTTTTGAGGTTTAACGACCTATCAATCCTTATGGGATCATTTAAGGTCATAACCAATGATTTTTGGGTAAGGTGATTTTATTTTTACAACATTTTTCTTTTTCACGATTCATTGGGATTTGTTTATAAGAGCAGGGTCCCCAAGTCATACCCTTGTTATTTAACCCATAACTGGAGGGAATGGACGGATTAATACCTTTCCCAAGGATACCAGTGCTTAAGTGAATGCAGGGTATTCAACTGGAATTCGAACTCGGCTCACCGATTTCTCTTTCCGAGCCGATATCCACTGCACCACAACGCACATCCGTCACTATACGCTTACAGCACCTGGTATTCTCAAGCGGTCACCCATCTAAATACTGCTTAACTTCGGTGATCGAGCGAGAACCAGTGTATTCAACGTGATAGGCCGTAAGCCACACGATATGAGTTCTGTTTAAAAAATATATATATTTAATACTTATGTACTTGTAAAATCCGAAAAATAGAGAAATTACCTGGAAATTGGGAAAAAAGAAAATTATATTTTCCCCATTGTATTCAGGAGCGAATTACAAGAGCCAGTGGAAGTGAGAAATTGCGATAGTCACAGCAAGTTGTCAGGACTTTTGATGTGGTTAAATTAAGCTCAAATCCTTGCTCCCACATCTGCTGGGAAATGATTTAAAAATTTTTGAAAACCTAAGATGATGTAATTGGGAAGAAGAGGACAAGAAGAAATTACGTCATATGAGGTGTGTGTCTGATTGGTTGAATCAAGGGCATGATATAACTCCACCTTAAATTGTGTAGGTGGAAAATAATCTTATTGGTCAAATTTTTGAGTAGCATAAATACTCGGTCCATCCACCAAAAGAATTAGTGACAACTATAAAAGTCGGGATCCGGTAGAGTTTGAGTAGTTTTTGAAATTGCAGTTGAGATGTAAAAACTGAGGGAAAAATGTTCCCAACTGGGGGCCGCTGGTCGCCTTCCATAGAGCTCCGGGTTGAAGATGTAAAGTAACGTAGAAAAGCCTGCCGCCGATCAACTTAAAAGAATTAAAGTCGAATAATACACCTCCGATAGAGTCCTAGCTAAAGATGTATAGAAACAGAATGAACCGAGAAAGAGTTAAACTAACTGAAAATAATTTTTTTATTGCCGAGCGAAGAAGATAAGACGAATCTACTATTATTACCAGAATGCTCAACTTCGGTCGTTTCCGTAAAGCTTCGGTAAAGAGCTGTGAAAAGACTTGTTTTTATTTGGGAAATTGAAAGCTCTGATTATTCGTAACGAAAACTTCGCTCCGTTATGAAGAGACTTTTTTATTTGGAAAATCGAAAGCTCTGATTGCTTAGCGAATCCTTCTCTCCGTTGTAAACTTTGAATTTCGGCGATTGTACATTCTGCTTTTATTATATATATATATATATATATATATATATATATATATATATATATATAAAGACTTTCTTTCGTAACTCATCCAGGCGTCTTCGAACTTACTCATTTATTTGTATTTTTTTTTCTTTTTTGGTGCCGTAATTATTATTATTTTTTAACACAAGTGTACACGAGTGTCTGGGCTGGTTTGAGGTGGTAGAGAAACGGCTACTGGGTTTTCAACGTGACTTTTTTAGATCAAAGAACACAGCGTGGGCAAGTTCACCGTTGTAATAGACGTCTTGAGGACCAGCTACTGTGACGAGGCTATCATCACGATTAGCGACCCGAGAGCGTTGTCATAATTTGTGCCGTTTTGACAGTATCAACCCACTCAGGTTCCGGTCATCGTCATCACAACAGGTTCCAGACCAGGGGCAGCGGGCCAGCCCGGGGACAGATGTCACACAACGACAACAACAACAACAACATATCTTAAATGAAACATATAAAAGGTTAAGCAGAATGTCAGTTAAATTAACATTTATATATATTTTTTCAGAAATATACAATTGCAATAAAAATGTTGAATTTTCTTTTGCTTTGTAAAATAATTAAGTGTTCTTAGAGCGATGGAAAGGTGTATACGTACTTTATCACAGTCAGCCTAATGTGTTTGTGAGTTCGTAGACAAAGACTTAGTAGGCAGTTGCCGGTTAATCACTTGTTTTGTGCGCGTAGACTCTCTCTTTCACTGTGTGTGTGTGTGTGTGTGTGTGTGTGTGTGTTTACACTTGTAGATCAAACTGGCCTCCGAAATTGTTTTTGGGCCTCGAGCAGCAGTAGGCTTTTATTTTTATATACGTAAGTGGATTTAAAATCAAATTTCACAAAGTGGTGTGAACTTTTTGAATACAAAGTTTTATTGGTTAGAAAATAATTTCACAGTGGCTCTCGAAAATTTTTACCCCAATAATTAATATTTATCAAGCAAAACATTTTGATGGGAATTTATTGGTTGAAAGAAATATATAGGATTTTACTCCTATATACTTATCCAAGCAGAATATTATATATATTAGGTACTTCCATTCATTTTCGATAACTACCTTACTTTTAAATTGAATTTTTAAAAATAAAAAAAGTTTTCTTGAAACTTTTATTTTAGTTTTAATTAAAGGCTAAATGATCAAACTTACTATTTCCTGTAAGCAAAATACCCTGGTGTAATTCAAACAGAAATTATATTGATTGGAATTGGAATATAAAATTTTAAGAACTTTTTTTTTTAATTTTTAATTTTTCGAACTTTTTTGAACGATTGACACATTTGTAAACAAAAGTTAATTCTTGATTTTAAAAATTTTGCAAAAATAAAATATACATCTGCGACACATTGTTTTTGAAAAATTAGCAAATTTAATATAAATTAATCTGATTTACACAAGTATTATTTATTTATAGCATAAAATTTAGAATAAAACTATTTCTTAATTACAGAGTTGAACATTTTTACCTGTCCGCCGTATTTGAAAAGTGTTAACAGCCGGCCAGGTGCGAAATAAGATAAGTGTATAGCGATCACAAGTGACATAATAGTACAAATTTTTTTCCGGTAAGAAGAAAAAACCCTGAAGCACATGACCTTTTAATGTACACATAATAATTACGATAAAAAAAAATCTTCAAATACAAAAAAAAAAAAATGAAAACTGTTTTAAAAATACGATGGCTAGATGATTTGTATTAAACTTTTAAATTTTCTATTGGTAAATTGAGTCTTCATTTTATGATCTACCAACCTAACATCTACAAGTCTGGGAACTATTTAAAAAAATATTTTTGAAACTTTAAAAATGAAAACAATTTTTTTAAAACTTCATTATTAATCGAAAAAATTTTTTTCTTCAAACTATAATGCCTGAAATTTATATTATTTATTAAAGCAGTTAAAAGCTTATATAAATAAATAATGCTATGGTTTTTTAAATCATTTCACCCCAAGCAAGGCATTCCACTGCCACTATTGCGCATGGGGTTACATAGGGGAAGGTGAAGAGAAAGAGTGGTTAGATATAGGAAATATCAGAAGGAGGGTGATAGGGTAAGGATACCGAGGCTGGGGGTTGGGTAAATGGGAAGAGTGTTTGAAAGATAGTTAGTGTGTTAGGAGGTGTCAATTGACCTTACATTTAAACTCCTGGAGATTGTAGCCGCCGGGGAAACAATCATGCGGAAGGGAATTCCACAGCCGGGAAGTGCGAGAAAAGAAACTGTTGGAGTAGAAATTGCGGTTGCATTTTATAGGTTTCACTGTAAAAGGGTGGGATCTAGTTGCTAATCTAGTATCTCGAGTAAATTCGTACCCAAGGGGCACCAGTGATCTAAGTTCATCGGAGCATAAGCCGTGAAAGTGTTTATAGAATAGACACAGGGAAGCCACGTCGGGTCGGTGAGAGAGAGAGAGACTGCAGCCGGTCTGCCAAGTCGGTATCGATCACATTACAGACTCTCCGTTGTACTTTGTCAAGAAGCCCGAGGAGAATAGCAGGAGCACCCGTCCAGATGTGGCAGCAGTATTCAATGCACGGGCGGATGGTAGATTTATATATGTGCAGGATAGTTTCAGACGGAAAAAACTTCCGGGCCCTGCACAGAGAACCGACTTTCATAGCAGCGGATTTAGCAATGGATTTGATATAGTCATTCCACTTGAGGTCCGCTGAAAGTGTGATACCAAGGAGGCATAGTATTTTACTCTCTGGGAGGCAAGCCTGGTCCATGCTAATGGGAGGTAGGTGCGATTGTCTATGATGGTTAATTGATAACCATTAATAGAAGCATTAAAATTTACCAGCCATTTCTTACCCCAGTCTACTACGGATTGGAGGTCCTTTTCAAGCTCGGCTGCAAGGTTAGCTTTGTCGCCCACACCAGATTTTTGATCAATGCGAGAGTAAACTGTGGTGTCATCGGCGTACATGCCTACTAGGGATCTTATGGTATCAGCGAGATCATTAATGTAGATCAGAAAGAGCGTAGGACCTAGGATAGAGCCTTGATGGACATCCGCGTTCGTATGGTAATTTTGGGAGGCATGTCCGTTTAATACCACCTTCAATGTGCGGTTAGAGAGGAAAGACTGGATTAAGTCAAACAAATGTCCAGTTATACCATAGCTCCGCATTTTGCATAGAAAGCCAGCATGCCAAACTCTGTCGAACGCTTTAGAGATATCTAAGGCAACAGTTCGGGCTTCGCCATTCTTGCCGAGAGCCTGGTATATATACTCGGTGATGGTCGTTAGCATATTAGCAGTAGACCTGGTGAAGCGGAAACCATACTGCTTGTCCGAGAGGAGCCTGTGTGCTGTGAGATGCTGAACCACCTCGGCGTTGATAATGGCTTCGAACACTTTGCCAAAGATCGGAAGAAGGCTGATAGGGCGGTAATTTGCGGGGTCCGAGGGTTTTCCAGTGTTTTTAAATATAGGAACTACAGAGGAAGATTTCCAACAGGCAGGAAAGCAGGAAGCAGATAGGCAGAAGTTGTAGAGCTTATAAAGGACAGAGGAGAGTTCAGGGGCACATTTCTTTAAGACTATGATTGGGATTCCGTCCCCTCCGCTCGCTTTGTGAGGGTCAAGTTTTAAGATTATGTTAGAGACCAGCGAGAGTGTAATCTAGACGTCATTCAGTTGAGCTTCGGTTCTAGGTGGGAAGTCGGGTGTAGAAACTCCAGACGAGTCCAGTCTCGAATTATTCGAGAATCTGCGGGCAAAGCATTCAGCCTTGTCCGCCGAGGAGGTGCGGACCTCAAATTTATTGATTAGTGGGGGTATTGAGGTCTTGCACTTGTTAAGTACTCTTTTACAGAGTCGCCAGTAGTCTTTGGCGCCGAACTTAGAGAATGCTATGCGTTGCTTCATTCTGGCAGCAAACAACATCTTAGCTTCGTTCAGTATCTTTTTACACTTATTACGAGATGAAGCGAAGAGGCGCCTGTTTTGGTCCGACGCGTAGCTACGATAAAATCGGAAGAAATGATTCCAGTGGGCAATGGCGGCCGAGCAAGCGGGCGAGAAACATGGAGACGAATGAGATTTAAGCTGAAATTTCCTGGCAGGGATGAAAGCATCGATGCCAGCCTTAACCCAGGAGGAGACCTCGGATGCACGTTCTTCGACGGGAAGACTAAAAACGTTGTTCCATGGGACGTCACAGAGGAAGTTACGGAACGAATCCCAGTCTGCTCTTTGGTAGCAGTAGGAGATTCTACTGGTCTGGGTTTCTTGGGTCGGGTGGGAGTGTAATGAAATGTTGACGGAAACTACGGTGTGGTCAGAGTTTCCGAGAGGGCAGAGCTGTCTGGTAGTACAAGAGTCTGGGATGGAAGTGAAGCAGAGGTCTAGTAGTGAGTCCCTTCCGTTAGGGTTGTCGGAGAAACGCGTGGGGAAGTTCACCACTTGTGTAAGGGAATGGGTGATTGAAAAAATTCATGGTGTGGACACCAGCAAGGTCGGTGACAGAGTTCTCCAGCCACTTGGTGTGGTGGGCATTAAAGTCACCAAACACAAATATATGGGCAGAGGGATGGGAAGAAATGGCTTTGTCGATATTGTCAGAGATGCTGTCAAGTAACGAACAGTCAGAGGAGGAAGGAGAGCGGTAGAGAAAGAAGAGATAGCTTATCGAGCTTAGAAGTGAGAGACAGAAGCACATGAAAGAATGATCCAGGGATTCAAGAGATGTCACCCTAGCTAGGGGGAGGTGTTCGCTGACATACATACCAAGCCCATGCATATGAACATTGGAGTCCTTCCTGAAGAAGGGAAGGTAGCCAGGAACGTAAAACTCGGAAGAGGGGATAGAAGGGTCAAGGTTAGTTTCACATAGGGCTAAGATATCAGGTGAGTTAGTGTGAAGGAATGATTCTACGCTGAGAAAGTTAGTGCGGATACCACATTGCATTTTTTTATTTTACTATTCGGAGCAGATTTTAGGCAAAATAGGCGAAATGGTTTGAAAAAAATAATACACGATTTTCATTCCCCAATGGGTTCTGCGTTTAACTAATAAAACCAATTTTGCCTACAGAATTTAATTTGTCGAAATTTCATGAATTTAGGTAAAGGCAGGGTAACATATGTAACAAAAATATTTTTATCAATATTTTTTTAAAAATAATGATTTAAAAAATAATTTCATTCATTTGTGAATAAGTCCTGAAAGTTTTATTTAAAATCCGACAGTTATTTGATTTTTGTAAGAATTTCCTAATTAATGTGTTTGTTAAGGGAAAAAAGTGATATATGTAATATTACGTTTTCTATTGTAAACTCTCGTAACGATTTGGCTACCCGCTAACGAAAAAAAAAAAAAAAAAGAAAAGATTCTTACCAAAATTTCGGCGTGTTTTATAATCCCTTTTTATAACTTATAGTGGGCTTTCTATAACGAGGCCAAATTCCGTTAATCTGCAACAACGCACAACTACTCTCCACAAGAACGGATAACCCACTATAACCTTTAGATCTGATACATGTAACTTAAACTTGGTGAGCTTTGGTACTGGAATCATATTTATTTGTTGTCTAAATAAAACTAGTCTTTTTTACCTTGCTGTCTTATCACACACATATGTATACATACGCGCACACGTGCACACACCTATGTGCAACCATGGTCTCTCACACACACACACACACACACACACACACACACACACACACACACACACACACACTAACTTAATGTAACTATCGATATTTTAACAATTTAACAAATTATTAGTATTATTTTTTTAACTTGCAACTGCACAGTGCTACACGGTAATGGTGATGAGCCAGAGTGTAAAACTTACTGTGGATGACATTTGCGATCAGTGCGCACTCTACGAGACAATTTCGTTGTAGTATATTGTTTTCTTCTTTTTATCAGAGTAACATTTTTTATGTAAAAATTTTGGTCAGTTTTCTTACAATGGGCAACCAACGCAATTGATGCATTGTTTTGTAAAATGTCCCTTTTGTGTTTATATAAACTTTTATTTACATTCCTTGAGGTTTCTTTGATGTATTTTTGTGACAATTATTACGGGCGATCGATTAAATTTCTTCTTTAAGTTTTAGCTCAGTTTTAAAAAAATGATGTATTTCATACTATTTTTAGTATTTATTGCCAAGTGGATAATTCTAAATAAAAATAGAATGGTTCTTTTATTATTATTACTTTGCAAAATTTTACAAGACAGCCAGGAAGCCTTTGCTTCGGCCAGCCAATAAGAAGAGACTGTCATGGGGAAAAGATCACAAAAACTGGACACCAGAATAGTTCATTTGATGCACATGTTATTGTGCAGTATTAACAAAAGAACCATTCTATTTTCATTTAGAATTACCCACTTGGCAATAAATACTAAAAATAATATGAAATGCATAATTTTTTTAAAAACTGGTATGACCTAATAATTATGGCCGGTAGTGTATATATGTATATTATTTGTGAAAATTCTCGTTTTAGACCCACTCTAATATATTATTATCCCCATTTTTATATTATTAGTAGAACTTAAAGGAACAACAATAGTCAGACCATATTAACTTAAAAAATCTTTTTTAAGAAGCCTTTTAACAGAGCTAAATATTACATAATGTTATCTCTTTTCTTTATTTTTCCTTTCCGAGTGTCTTTTCCCTTTTTATGTTTCTATCCCTTCTTTTCACCATCTGAAGCCGGCATTCGTTACCATAGTTACTGAAGATTTCCCCCCTTCCTTTTTTATTTCTCCTTTAACTCTTCCCCTATCTACTTCATTTTTCTTTTTCCTTTCCTTCCACTACTTCCATTCTTACGACACGGTTAAATTTTGAGTTTTTAATATTTTAATCTAAAAGTCTTCTTCTATAATTGAGTCTTGAATCCTGTTTCTTTTTTCCCTTTCTTCCCTACCCTCCATAACAACGTCTAGACGACAAATTTTAAATCTTTTTAACTTCCGCTTCCTACTTTTTTTTCTTATTTACTTTCTTTTTCCTTTTAATATAAACTTCCTGTGTATGGAATTATCTTGAGTGACCTTCTGGAATGTAAATTTTTGAAAGGATTGTTTATCCCATCAATGAAGAATTCAACCAGCTGTACTTGTACAGCTGACCCTTCTCTCAGAGTCCCTATAAGCCAGCTTTGCAAGACTTGACATCCTACCAGCTAATTCCGCAAGCGATTCATCTTTTCCTTGCGTCACCTTAATCAATGCTCGAGCAGCATCAGCAGGGTTTATAAACTCCCCATACTGTGCTGTGATCTCATCGAATGAGGTTTTACTGGAAGTGTCTGGATGGTCGTTAAGATAGCTTCCAATCCATTCGGATACGACTCGATCTGAATAGTCATAGGCCAAGTTAATTAAGTCGGGGTCCGTTAGATCATGGACCCTTTGTTTTTTTTAACGCCATTAGCCATGGTTTCAGATCGGTCGGCCTTCCAGCAACAACTTGGATCTTCGATCCAGCTGTTACCAACGCAGGTGAAATGTTTGAACGGGAAGTAGTCATTGTATAGATATATATTTTTAAGGAAACAAAGACACTAAGAAGCGCTTTAGCACTGAACCAACTTCACACAATGAATGTAGAGAAACAAAGGAAACTAGTCACTTACCCCGACTCTGTAGATGTTTCTGGTGATATTTTTCCTTGAGTGGCTGTATTGCTGTAAAACGAGCTGATGGCTTCCTGGGCTGGTTCCTGGGTGAGATGTCGTTGTACCGGTGAATTAGTTGAGTGTTAATCCTGTGTTTTGAAGCATCAAACATATTCAGGGACGACACTGGATTCTGAAGCACAGATGCAACAAGATCCGCCATGGTAATTACACAGGGTCAATCCAGCGTCTTAAGGCACCAAATGTGGTACTATATTTTCACGATACCGGGTTGGCCGATGGTTTCGTGATTACCACATGTTCCAGACTGGTTGTTCTCTGATTCTTTCCGCGCCAACGTTGCTTCTTAAGATCCGCGAAAGGGGGGGGATGGATACAATTCAGTTGATGGATTGTTGTATTTGGCGTCGGAGAAGAAGAATAGTTGCCACACCACCAAAGAAATGACGAAAAGCGTTTGTTATCAACAGTAACAAACGTTTATTTACACAGGTATACAATAATTTTTATCAAGGTTAAACAAACACCGTGAAGTGAGGGGTGAATGTAGTTGACTGGCGGAAAAAGTTTCTTTAACTCGAAGAAATCTTAACTGCAATTAGGCAGTGTCAATGATGGAGTATGCAGTGGCAACGGATTCGGTTCTGGGCAGTGAAGAATGAACCGACTCGATTTTTTTGCTCTGGGTGTTCTCTATTTATGGGCCCAAATCCCGAATAATTAACTCCTGATTGGTCAGCCAATAGGGATTACCGGCCAATGGCTATCGTCGTAAACATCCCACCCCCTGGGTTGCATCTGATTGGTTTAGATAATCAACCAATTAGTCGCAGTCATCGGGGTGGGCTAACAAGAAGCAGGCCCTGTGGTTGGTTGATCAATGATTTATTACCTTGTGCCATACTTGCACTCAATCTCGGGTGAAGCGACCCAACGTAATTGTCACGCTCAAAATATGTTTATATTTTGGAATTGAAGTAAATTTTGACAGGTTGTCATAACTACAGAGTGTTTTGTTTTAATGACAGTTTATAGGTCAGCCTTTTCCGCTCGGGTCTGGATATCTTTATACTTAATGACCTCGGTTTACTACACCTGGTTCTTAAAAATCTTGGATACCCAGAATGAACTTATTTTTATAATGGTTTAATAAAATAATTATTATCATGATTTAATTATAATTTAATTAATTTTCATTTAATTATTTTCGCCAGTTAACTTTTTGACACTTAAATGAAAGTGTCATATTGGATCGTTGCTGAAGAAGCGAGAATTTTACTTGCTGAAATGGCCATACAACGAATGTAGTTTTCGGAGTTTTATTTAAGTTTCATTAAAATCCAACAATTATTTGAGTTTTACAAGCATTTCCAAATTAATGCATTTTTCATCGGAAAATAACTGAGTTACGTAATATTACATTTTCCGTTGTAAATTCTCGTAACGATTTGTCTACCCTTTTAGCTAACGAAAATAAAAACAAGATTTCTACCAAACTTTCGAACGTATTAGAAAGGATTAAAAAAAAATTAAATAGTTAGAAATACTTTGATCTTTCCTCTTAATAATAACATAAACATTTTGATGGAAAAAATCGTTTTTGTTAAGTTTGGGAGGGTTGTTTTTTTTTTCATGCTATGTTGATTTTTCGATAAGAGCCACAAGGGATAGGGAGACGTGGAGATCCATGATCGCCTACGTTCTGAAGGGACAGGGCACATAGAAGAAGAAGAAGAGATACCGAGAAGATTGTAGCTTTAAGAATTCGAAGCTAAATGACACTTCCATCCGCTTGATAAAGAAAGTAGAGAACTGACTTGTAGAAGAAGGCGAACCGGGTTCAAATTTCAGTCCAGCTCGTTGAATTCATTTTCGTGGAAAAAGCAAAAACTCATAAATTCTGTCCACCCCTCACCCAATTGACAATTAAATAGGTTTAAAAAGTTGTCAAGATTTATTCAACCGTTACTTTGAATTATTCTTTGTCTACTGTTAAATTATCGCGTATTCACCTTTAACACTGACTGCATTAAAAGTAGGTACTTCCACTTTTTCACAATAAGTCGCGATACCTAAGTTTTAAAATGAATTTTGATAAATAAAAAATTTCTTGAAGCTTTCATTTTAGCTTAATTGAAAGTTAAATGATTAAATCTACTATATCCAGTAAGCAAAATACTCTGGTGTATATCAAACAGAAATTATATTCATTGGCATCGAAAATTTTTCAATTTTTCGGCCATTTATGAGCGATTGACACATTTGTAAACAAAAGTTAATCCTCGGTTTTAAAAATCTTGCAAAAATAAAATATACATTTGTGACATGCTAATTTTAGAAAAGTAGAAAATTTAAAGTTAAATGAATCTGATTTGCACAGGTATTGCTTGTTTATAGGATGAAATTTAGAAAAAAAGTATTGACATCATTGACCAGTTTTTTTTCTGTAAGGTGAAGAAACCGTGAAACACATGGCCTTTTAATGTCATGTGTTTTACATACTTAAAAATTCCATACTTAAAAAAAACTTCTAATACCAACACTAAAAGAATATTTAAAAAGTCTATTGGTTCGATGATATGATATTTTCAAATTTCAACTAGTAAATATCAGCCAGTTAAGTGCCATATGTGAAACACGTTTGGACGATCATGTCTCTCCAATTTCTCGTTCCAAGCTGATATCCACTGCACCACAATGCAAAACGAAAATCGCTCGACAGCAGAAGATTGTAATTTTAAGAAATCAATGGTTGCAGTTAAATGACACTTCCATGAGCGTGACAAAGAAAGTAAAAAAATAAACTGAAAAAAAAAAAAATAGAAATGTAAAATATAAAAAAGAAAGAGAAAAAAAGAGCATATTTGTGATTTCAAACAACAAACCAAATTTGTGTTTTTTCTCTTCATATTCTTATATTTTTCTATACAGATATATTTCTTTGTATTATGTTTTTTTTGTTTTTTTTTAATCATATCATCCCGAGCAAGGCCGTAACGCCACTGATGTGCAGGGGGCTACGTAAGAGTGAAAAGATTGGAAAAGAGAAAGCCGGAAACCACATCCTAAACAGGGAACAAGGGATGAGCCTCTTCACCTGTTCAATAGACGTGGGTAGAGTGTGTTCCCTGTTAAATTTTAAAGTCGGTGTTTGTTGTTCGTCTTTATTGGTTATTTTCTTTATTTGTGTATCCGACCCTGCAAAAGAAACCATACGCTTCTTCTTTTTCATGTGTCGTGTCCCTTCAGGGCGTAGGCAACCATGGACTTCCACTTGGCTCTGTCTCTTGTCGCTCTCAATTTATTTTCTCTTGGTATCTTTTCCAAATCCCACTCCGCTATCCATTTGCTATCAAGTAGGTCTTCTGCTGCTTTCCTCTGTCTCGCTTTCCTTCCATCCATCCCGTGAGTATTAAATTTCCCAGTACCTCTTTCCGCATTACGTGTCATAGGAACCTCATCTGTCTCTTCCTGATGTTAAGTATCAGTTTTCTTTTCGTTTGCATCCTCTCCAACACCTCGTCGTTGCTCACGTACTCCGTTCATGGTGTCCTCAGCATCCTTCTGTAAAACCACATTTCTGCTCCCTCAAGTCTCTCCTTCATCCTTGATGAAATCGTCTAACATTCACTTCCATACAGAAGGACAGACATCACACAGTAATCCAGCACTCTTCTTTGTTTCCAATGAGATTTGTCTCTCAGTCCTCTGATTATCTTTTGAAATGCATCCTTGACCATGCGTTTTTGGATTTCCATGTCGCACTTTCCATCCTCTGTCAGAACTTTTCCCAACCATCCACTATTGCAGTGGAAAACATTGGCCATACCTTTTGGCAACATGTTAAACATTATTTGTTTGTAACTTTTATTTTTATTTTTAAATTTTATATTACGGCAATTCGGTCGTAACACTACGGCTTATCAACTCTTTGCAGGTCATTTGAAGACAAAAAAATATTTTTAGACTGTAAGAATTTAAAAGAATTAATGATTTTAAGAATACTAGTATTACTAATTAACACCTATCTGTGAGTGGAAGAAGAGAAAAGGCAATGTCATTTGCGCCAAATTGAATCTAATATATTCAACAGGGATTTGAACTCGGCTCTCCGATTAACAATTCATATCCATTCGATCACCCATCTGACGAAGTTTGACATTGCTTAACTTTGGTGATTGTACAGAAATCGGTGATTCAACGTGATATGGCCTTAAGTCTCAAATTTTACCATGAGGTGATTCAGAGATAATTCATTATTGGCGGCCACAATTCTAACACCATAAGGATATGCAGATGGTGCAGTATTGACAGCAGATGCATAAAGGAAAGTGCATTAATCTCTACAGAATGTAGTGGAGGAAAGCGATAAGAAAGGACTAAGCATCAATTGTAAGAAGAGAAAATGCATGTTTGTTAGTAAAAAGAAGAGCCCGACAGGTGAATTACAAATTGGAGATACCAAATACAAACAAGTACAAAATTTAAATCCCGTTGGAGCGTTTTCAAAGACGGAAAATGTGATATCGTAGTTTGAAGACCCATAAAGATATCGAAAGGCGCATTACAAAAGTTAAGCGAAGTATTAGAATGTGCGTTGTGGTGCAGTGGATATCGGCTCAGAACGAGAAATCGGAGAGCCGAGTTCGAATTCGAGTTGAATCCGTTGAATTCTCTTATGCACAAATACCCTTGGGAAAGGTATTAATCTGTCTCTTCCATCCATGGGTTAAATAGTAGGACAGATTGGATTCTGTAACCTTGGTTGGCAACCAGTCTACAGCAGAAAGTAATGGCAACCTACCGCATGAAAAATCTTCTGACCGGTCTTTCAAGACATGATCGCCCAAGCGTGTATCACGTATGACACTTAACTGATTAGGAAACAGGAAATTCTCCTTAGAAACAAAGAGCAGAGTATTTAATTGTGGTTTTATACCTATCCTCTTATATGGCAGTGAATGCTGGAAAATCTCTTCACAGATGAAGAAGAGACTTGAAATAACAGAAATGGGGTTCTACAGAAGGATGCTGAGAATAACATGAACCGAACATGACGAAGTGTTAAAGAAAATGAAAACCAAAAGTAAAATTATACTTAACATCAGAAAGAGATTGTTGAAATTTTTAGGGGAAATAATGAAGAAATAATACTGTGTTCATTGATAGTTTTGGGGTCGTTCAAAATCACACCCTTTAGCTGAACTGAGTTCCAGCAGCGTGCATCCTGGAAGCAAAAGTATTAAGATACAATAAACTGTGACACTGATGTCCAAATAACATCATATACTGCCTTCTTTCAGTATTAGATATTTTTTTCTTTCTGATTTCATTTGTTTGGCTAATTGTATCACACAGTCCTTTGTTGCTTCCATGTATGTTAGTAAGCCAATAGTTGTTGTCTTGTATGACAATTGTAGCTGAACAAGACCTCTTTTACGGGGTATGTATGGACGGTCTACATCAGCTTAGAAAGAAGCTTTCTTGTCTTAGAAGCCATTCGTCTGATGTCATTTAGAATCCAGTTCAAAATTATGTTGGACCACTGGGATGGCAAGGTTATTAATAGCCATAATATTGTTTTGAGAATTCAATTCAGTTTTTAATCAGTCGTACCCTTCTATAGTACTCTTTACGCACTATTTCTTTCATTTTCTTATGGTCAATTCTCATTTTCCCCTACGTACTTATAGGTACTCTTGCTTTAAATATTTTATTGTTACAGAAGGGTCTAAGCTAATAGAGAATATTTGTTGTAGCGATCCTTGTAAAAGTGTAGCTTTAGCACATTTATCCGAATTGAATTTCATTCCAATGTCTTCACTGAAGTTTACAGTTTGCAGAAGACCTTCCAGCTTATTGTCATTTCTAGCATACAACTTTAAGTCATTCATGTAAAATAGATGGCTTATTTTCTTTGGATCTATTTTATAAGCACATTTTGTCTTGCTAAGTTGGCTGGTTAATGCTATTAATAATATGCATAACAGTAAGGGAGACAAAAATCACCTTGAAATATTTTTCGATTTTTATTTTACCAGACTTATAGGTTCCATTTATGATTGACGTAAAGTGTTGTTTTTCATATTGACATACATTGTATGATGAAATTAATGATAACGGGTGATACCTTATACATATTTAAAGACTTTAAGATCTAGGAATGTGGTACACTATCGAATGCCTTACGTTAATCTATTCAGGCAGTACTAAGATTATTTTTTGCATTGAAGCAATTTTCCAAGATCATCCTAGCAATAAATAATTGGTTTTTACATCCGTAACATTCACGTTTGCGCCTTCTTTGTTCAAGCGGTAGTATGTCATTTCTTTGTAAGAAGAAATATGTCTGTTTTGTTAAAAAAGATGTCAATAGTTTGTATGTTGTGAGAAGACATGTAATTCGTCTATAGATTTTTGGATTTGACTAGTTTTCTGTTTGCCTTATTTAAATAATATAACCAAATGTTAGGAATTTTTTCTATTCCTGGATATTTCCAGCTGTGTGCTTGTTTTGTTTAACATTCTCTTCTGTGAATGTCTGTTCTGATTAGTTATTCATTCGTTCTATCTCTTGTACAATCCAATATGCTTCTTTGTTATGTTCTTTAGGGCAAGCCCATGTTTTTCCTAGAACTATATAACTTCTTCTATTTTGGGGACGGATTGTCACTTCAATTCTTTGTTTCCCTGTAAAATTTCTTTGCGTCGGTTTGAAAGTTCTTGTTCTGTCTGTAGAATCTTGATCTTTTCTCATAGCGTTTTATTCTTTGAGCATTCAGTTGTATTGTTTGTTTATTTGCTCTTTAGTTGATAGGACTTCATTTTAATTCCTAATATTGTACTTTCTTTCGACGCTTCTGCCCTTTCTAGTTCTTATATTTATTCCTTTTGCCAGTTCATCGAGTACTGATAATTCACTTCTATTCGATTTCTTTTTCTATTTTTCTTTTCCAAGGTGGATCTTTATGTATGTGACACTGCCTTGCTTTTAATTTGATATTCAATTTTTTGTTGCTGCTATTGCTGATACATATATTGCTTCATTGAGATTTATATGAGTGTCTTCTTCATCCAGAATTAATTTGAGTGCTGCATTGTAGAGTTTAATAGTTTCGAGGTTATGCCTTGTTGGCTGTAATTTTGGGAGTTGTTCTCGTTCCCCCATTGCAATATTTTGTATCTGACTTATATGGTTCTTGATTTCTTCATTGGCTTCTTGTACACTATTCTTGTTTCCCGTAAAATAATTCTGTTCAATGTGTTCTGAACTCGTTTTATTGCCTTCTTCTAACCGACTCAGATCACACCTTTCTAACACTTCTAAACTTTCAGCATTATATTCTTGGTTTCTTCATCATGTCCTGTGGTTTATATGATGTTATTACTTTTTTCCGATTCTGATTCCCATTCGTGTTTTGTTGATTCGTCTATTCTGGTTACAATTCTTTTTATTTATTTAATTGCAGCCTCTATCAATTAGTTATTTCGCATAATGTACCTTCTTACATTTGCTAGTTTATTCTTGTCAATGTACATTCTAATTGTTTGTCTAACTTTTTCTCTCCAAATTTCATATGTTTGGCGAATGATGTTTTTCTGAGATTTGAGTAACGCTTCATGAAATACAGTCATAACGACTTTGTACTCCTCATGAGACCATTTTAATTTTCTTTCTTTAAATGTGCGGTTATGGCTCTAGATGGAGAATTTGAATAACTATTAGGTTTATCCTGGCTGTGGGGACCTGAAAATTAATTCTTTGTGTAGGAATTTGCTCCTATGGCAGATTTTTCGACCTCAGGTAGGTTCTCTCCTGGACGGGTTTCCTGTTTATTCATTAGACGAGCCATACTGGACTTTTTTTAAAAAATTCTCATATTATTCCTATGAGTGACGGACGGGTCCAAAAGTCCACCCAAAGTTAGGTAATGGTCTTTTACAAATAGGGTTTTGAAGCCTGTAGGGGATCGTTCGCGACCACATAACGTAGTGGCCATTCACTCCTCCTCGGCACGATTAACACCTTGAGTTGTGGGTCGTTGTTCGTAGTTTCTATCTCCTAAATGGGTTGCCAAGCGACAGTAGACAGAAATGCGATTGGGATTTAAAGAGAAAGACTGTTTAAAAAAATAAATAAAAAATTGGAAGAAACACCCGCTCAACTAAACTAAACATCACTACACTAAAGTATTATGTTAAATAGAGAGAGAGAGAGAGAGAGAGAGAGAGAGAGAGAGAGAGAGAGTAATATTTTCCTTTCCTTTTCTTTTCTTTTTTTTACTTTTGATCACATGAGTCAATAAATTAAAAAATGTTGTTGCTACCATCACTAGCCCTTGTCAAGTTAACAGTCGTTTAAGTTTATTACTGCTGTGAAATTTAATAATAATAATAATAATAATAATAATAATACGATATTCTTTTATAGAAAGAATACATATTTGTTTATATAAATATATATTATTTATTTATTTATTGATTTTATTTAGTTATTTAATTTATTTTATTTTGATAACCCTATTTTCGACGAACGACTTTAATGAAAAAATAACTGAATGTACAGTGGACGAACAAATTATTATTTTTATTTCAAATCTCACAGCACTAATAAACTTAAACGTATGTCAACTTTTTTTTTCTATTAATATTTTTTTTCTTAATTATTATTATTTTTGTTACAAGGACTAGTGATAGTAGCAACAATTTTTTTTAAACAAAATTCTCTAGTGTAGTGAGGTTTTGTTTCATTGAGCGGTTGTTATGCCCAAGTTTTTTTTTTTTAAACCAGAGTATTTCTCTTTGAATTCCAATCGCGTCTATGTCAGCTGTCGCTTGGCCACCCATTTAGGAGAAGGAAAACTCCGAACAACAACCCGTAACTCAAGGTGTTAATCGTGCCGAGGAGTGAATGGCTACTGCGTTATGAGGTCACAAACGATCCCCTACAGGCTTCGGGACCCTGTTTGTAAAAGACCATTACCCAACGTGCCGGGCAACTTTGGGTGGACTTTTGGACCCGTGTGTCACTCGTGGAAAAAATATGAGAAATACAAATAGAAATAAAAAGTCCAGTATGGCTCTTCAAGTGTATAAACAGGGAGCCCGTCCTTCAGGAGATAACCTACCTGGGGTCGAAAAATATGCCATAGGAACAAACTCCTACACAAAGAATGAATCTTCAGGTCCTTACAACCAGGATAATTCTAATGATGGTCCTGAAAATTCTCCAGCTAGATCTATAACCGTATATTTAAAGAAAGAAAAAATAAAATGGTCTCGTGAGGAGTACAAAATTGTTATGACTGCATTTCATAAAGCGTTACTCAAACCTCAAAAAAACATCACTCGCCAAACATATGATATTTGGTGTGAAAAAGTTGGTCAAGCAAATAGAAAGTATATTAACGAAAATAAATTAGTCAATGTACGAAGATACATCATGCGAAATAAACGATTGACAGAGGCTGAAATTAATGAGATAAAAAGAATTGTAACCAGAATAGATGAATCAACAAAATATGAAAAGGAACCGGAATCAGTAATAAAAAGTAATAACATCAAACAAGCCACAGGTCACAATGTAGAAACCGTGATACACACAAATCACTGTGAAGATAATGCTGTAAGTTTCAAAGTGCTGGAAAGGTGTGATCTGAGTCAGTTAAAAGACGACAATAAAACGAGTTAAAAACACATTGAACAGAATTATTTTACGGAAGACAAGAATAGTATACAAGAAGCCAATGAAGAAATCAAGAACCATATAAGTCAAATACAAAATATTGCAATGGAGGAACGAGAACAGCTCCCAAAATTACAGCCAACAAAGCAGAACCTCGAACCTATTAAACTCTACAATGCAGCACTCAAATTAATTTTGGATGAAGAAGACACTCATATAAATCTCAGTGAAGCAATATATGCATCAGTAATAGCAGCAACAAAAAACTGAACATCAAATTAAAAACAAGCCAGTCTCGCAGACATGAAGATCCACCTTGGAAAAGAAAAATAGAAAAAGAAATCGAACAACTTAGAATTGAACTATCACTACTGGATGAACTGACTAGAGGAATAAATGTAAGAACTAGGAAAAGCAGAAGAGTCGAAACAAAATACAACATTAGAAATGAAAATGAAGTCTTATCAACTAAGGAAAAAATAATGCAAACAATACAACTGAAGGCTCAAAGAATAAGACGCTATGAAAAAAGATCAAGATTCAACAGACAAAACAAGATTTTTAAAACCGATGCAAAGAAATTTTACAGGAAGATAGGTAATAAAAGAATTGAAGCGACAGTCCCCACCAAAATGGAAGAAGTTATACAGTTCTGGGAAAAAATATGGGCTTGCCCTAAAGAACATAACAAAGAAGTAGATTGGATTGCATAAGAGATAGAACGAA
This sequence comes from Ascarosepion bandense, assembly GCA_037127315.1. Taxonomy (NCBI): domain Eukaryota; kingdom Metazoa; phylum Mollusca; class Cephalopoda; order Sepiida; family Sepiidae; genus Ascarosepion; species Ascarosepion bandense. The sequence goes on along the minus strand of JBBBDQ010001835.1, from coordinate 624,640 downwards.
TCAAAAATAAACCAGAACAGACATGGACTGGAATGACAGAAGTGGATGTTAAATTTGCACTAAAAAAAGCACACAATTGGAAATGTCCAGGTATAGATAAAATTCCTAACTTTTGGCTATATTGTTTAAATACAGCACATAAAAAACTAGCCAAAGAACTTCAAGAAATGGTTGACGATCCCACTAAAATTCCTTCATGGATGACCAAAGGAATTACATTTCATCTACCCAAGAATAGTGACACAAACAACCCGAAAAACTACAGACCAATTACATGCCTTCTGACAACATATAAACTATTAACATCTAAAAACAAAAAAAAAAAACCAAACAAAACAGACATATTTATTCTTGGAAAGAAATGATATGTTACCGCTTGAACAAAAAGGATGCAAACGTGGCAGCTACGGATGTAAAGACCAATTGCTTATTAACAGAATGATCCTGGAAAACTGCTACAGTACAAAGAAAAATCTTAGTACTGCCTGGATAGATTATCGTAAGGCATTCGATGGTGTGCCACATTCTTGGATGTTAAAGACTTTAAATATATACAAGATATCACCCGTCATCATCAATTTCATCAAACAGTGCATGTCGATATGGAAAACAAACCTTTACCTCAATCATATAATTGGAACCTATAAGCCTGGTGAAATAAATATCAAAAGAGGTATATTTCAAGGTGATTCTTTGTCTCCCTTACCATTCTGTATATCATTAATAGCACTAACCAGTCAACTTGAGAATGTGGCTATAAAATAGGCCAAAAGAAAATAAGCCATCTATTTTACATGGATGACTTAAAGTTATATGCTAAGAATGATAATGAGCTGGAAGGTCTTCTGCACACTGTAAAATGCTTCAGCGAAGACATTGGAATGAAATTCAATTTGAATAAATGTGCTAAAACTACAGTTTTACGTGGATCACTACAAGAAACATCCTCAATTAGCTTAGACCCTGCTGTAACAATAAAAGAATTAAAGCCAGAAGAAGCTTATAAATACATAGGTGTAAATGAGGGTGAAAAAATTCACCATAAAACATGAGAGAAATAGTGCGTAAAGAGTACTATAGAAGGCTACGAATGATATTAAAAATTGAATTGAATTCTCAGAACAGAATTATGACCATTAATAGCCTTGCAATCCCAGTTGTCCAATATAGTTTCAACATCTTAAACTGGACTCTAAACGATATCAGGCGAATGGATTCTAAAACAAGAAAGCTTCTGTCTAAGCATAAGATGCATCACCCAAAGGCTGATGTAGACCGTCTATACATATCCCGTAAAGAAGATGGAAGAGGTCTTATTCAGCTAGAATTGTCATACAAGACAAGAACTATTGGCTTACTAACATACAGAGAAACAACAAAGGACTGGATGATACACTTAGTAAGGCAACATGAAGAAAGAAAGAAAAAATATTCAATAATAAAAGAAGGCAGTAAATACAAACAAGATTTACAGTTAGTAGATTCTGTAGAAAAGCCAAACAGAAGCCAAGAACCAACTATTGCGGCAAAAAATATGAAAATTAAAGCCAAAGATACAGCTCTTGAACAGATGAAACAACGCTGGCAAGACAAACCTCTGCATGGCCAATATCCAGAACGTGCCAATAAATCCAATGTTGATAAAGTTAATACTCATCGATTGTTACGTGCATCTGGATTAAAGTCTGAGACTGAAGGCTTTATTCTTGCAGCGCAAGACCAAAAAGTCTTTTCACTAGAAACTTTCAGGCAAATATTATACATAATAATATGGATCCAAAATGCAGGTTTTGTGATAAACACCAAGAAACAATAGACCATCTAATCTCAGGCTGTTCTGTACTTGCCCTAAATGAATATAAAAATCGCCACGATAGAGTGGGGCAATATTTACATTGGACAATGTGCAAACACTATGGAAAATCTGTAAACAAACACTGGTATGAACATCACTCAGCACCGGTTACAGAAATAGAAGATGTCACCATTCTATGGGATTGTAACATAGCAACCAAGGAATTTGAAAAACTGTCAAAATATAAAGACCTGGAAATTGAAACAGAAAAAATGTGGTTGTGCCAGTGATAGTAGGTGCACTTGGAATGATAAAAAATGGAACAAAAAACACATTGAAATAATCCCTGGAAACCCCAGCTTAAGAGATATACAAAAAATTGTCTTATGAAGTACATCCCACACACTAAAGAGAACTTTGTCTATATACCGCTAGGGATGATAGGGAAGATAGAAAAAACATGAAATGGGGTCATAACAACACGCCACGACCTGCCTTAGGTCTTCCCGCAGACTTGGTTGGTAGTGCGACCATAGCAGAAATCGAAATATGATGAAAAATGACATAATAATAATCATTATTATTATTATTAAGAATTATTATTATTAATATGATTGTTATTATTAATATTATTATTATTGTTATTATTATTATACTATCAGAAACTTGTCTTACAAAGATTAAAATAAACATAATAAACATCGTAAAAATGTCAGATGTCACAATTCTATGCGGTTATGCCACCTACACACACAGACAGTAAAATCGATGCAAATATGCCGGACATTATTGCCAAAAACCGAAAAGAAAAACTTGCCGACTAATTTATATGGCTTGTTTAGTGAATTATAACATAGCAACAAAGGAATTTCAAAAAAACATCAAAGTATAAAGACCTGGAAATTGAAATAGAAAACATGTCGAAATTGAAAACAATAATAGTAGGTGCGCTTATAATGATAAAAAAATGGAAGACAACACATTGAAAGAATCCATGGAAACCTTAGCTTAACGGGATATACAAAAAAATATCTTGTTAAGTACAGCCCACGAACTAAGAAGTTTTTCCATATAACGTTAGTGATGTTATTGGAGATAGAAAAACAAACGAAATGTAGCCATAACAACACACCACGACCTGCCTTAGGTCTTTCCGCAGACTTAGTAGGTAGTGTGACCATAGCAGAAATCGAATTACGATGAAAATAATAATACGATTCTTTGATAGATCTTGATATATCCCTGGAGGGGATAATCAGGGAAAATAATAGTGCAAGAATAATACTTAACACTGAAGATAGATGAATAAAGATTTATTATACCACAGTACAATAAACCAAAAGACAATACAAAGACACCAACGAATAGTAACAGGTATGACAATCAAGTAGACAATGTCTCTGCCTAGGACGTTTGCGTCCGTCTCGTGAAGAATGATTTCGTCTCGTGACGTATGCTTCCGTCAAGTGGCGTATGCTCTCGTCTAGTGACGATGGCAGTATTTAGTCACCTCCCCACTTAAGGCAAAATGTCACACAAGGTCTTTTTAATGTGGGTCTTCCGGGCCATATAGCTCGACCAAAAATTTTCGTCTATCTTTCCCCAGTCGTGATTCTACTATTCGGCGGAACCACGACTGGGTTAGGGCTCTCTGCTCGAAAGCAAAAAGCGCTCTCCGCCCGAAGGCAGAGGGCTTGAAAGTTCTTGCAGCTGTCAGTCTAGTGACAATGGCGGTATTTACCAACCTTCTCACGTAAGGCTAGATGTGACACGCGGTTTTTTATTGTGGGTCTTCCCGGCCATATAGCCAGGCCAAAAAATATCTATTTTTCCCCAGTTGTGATTCTAACCTTCGGCGGAACCACGACTGGGTTATTGCTCACTGCTCGGAAGTAGAGAGCGCCCCCTACCCGAAGGCAGAAGACTGACAGTGTCATAGAGCCGTCTAGTGACGATGGCATTATTTAGCTGTCCCTACCAGTAAGGGCAACATATGACACATGGTCAGTTTATATCTGGGCTTTCCGGGCCATATAGTCCAGCCAAAAAATGTCTGTCTATTATTCCCCAGTCGTGCTTCTACCCTTCGGCGGAACCACGACTGGGTTATTGCTCTCTGCTCGGAAGCAGAGAGCGCCCTCTGCCCGAAGGCAGAGGGCTGACAGTGTCATAAAGCTGTCTAGTGACGATGACATTATTTAGCTTTCCCTCCCAGTAAGGGCAACATATGACACATGGTCAGTTTATATCTGGGCTTTCCGGGCTATATGGCCCAACCAAAAAAAGGCAGAGAGCTGACAGTGTCGTAGCGTCGTCAGTCTGGTGGCGACGGCTCTATAGTTCGCTCTAGTCCCAGTCTTTTATAGACCGGACCATATCCATTCCGGGGTAGGACAGGATATTCCTCTACAACACCTCTCCCCGAGCTAAATTCTCCTTGGAATTTTGCTCAGTACTTCTTTCTTTTGGGGTCAGAGCATAGGTGTTTAGTCGTTTATCTTTTTCTTTTGCTCCTTCTCCTAGCTTCCTCTATTTCAAGAGAATCCTTAGTTACCTCCATTGGTACGTCCATGTTCGCGGGTGGTTTAATCGCGAATGTATCGTAGAGATCCTCCATTGGTATCTCAAATTCCTTATTTACGGTTTCTACGAATTTGGGTCTTAGCTGGTTTAGGTGTCTCCTACAGACAAATTTTGGTCTTTTCACTAAATAGATCACCTTACCAATCCTCCGAGTTATTATACCATCTTCCCACAAACATTTTCCCTCGCGATAATTTTTGAAGAAGAGTTTTTCGCCTTCTTTGTAAAATTTTGTCTCCGATGTTTTGTTTTCTTGAGGTCTTATTCCTTTCCTTAGGTAATAGTTGATCGAAGATTGACTTAATCTTCCTAGCAAACATTACCTCTGCAGGCGATAGATTACCATTGATATGATGATTAGGTGTAATCCTATACACCATCAAAAAGTTTGTATGTTTTTTTCGTCCGTGTCGATTCCATCTGTTTTCCTCATTGCTCTTTCAAATGTATCGACGAATCTCTCCGCTTGCCCATTTGACCTTGAATTATATGTGGGTGTCGTAACATGTTCTTTAGTTAACGCCTCGCAATAATTCTTAAACTCGGATCCAGTGAACATCGTCTCGTTATCGCTTACGATTGATTTCGGTACTCCCAGCGGCTAAAAACTTCATTTAGAGCCTTAATCATGTTTGCCGCTGTTGGTCACTTGAATCTATACACCTCCGCCCATTTTGAAAGACTATCTACCATAATTAGACAGTATTCACCTTTTATCGGCCCTGCGTAGTCTATATGAATTCTTGACCACGGCACATCAGTTTTAGGCCACGGCTGCGTTTTTACAGGCGAAGATTTAGCTGCTGGCTGACAGCCTTTACATTGTTTCACTGATACTTCGATATCTTTGTCCATTCCAGGCCAGTACACGTAAATCCTCATTAAATCCTCGTATGAAACGTGACATGCCTGGATGACCTAGATGGAATTCTTTTAAAATTCTTTTTCTCAACACCCTTGGTATCACCACTCTATGAGCATACATCAAAGTTTCGTTGCAAATGGAAAATGGTGAAATTTTTTCTCCTTTATTTTCTTTGACTTGCCTAATCATTTTAGAAATATATTCGTCAGTTTTCATCATTTTTTCCATTTCTTCCTGTGTTACTGGTAATACGCTAACGGTATTTACTAGTACACACTTCAGTTCTTTTTCTTCTTTCAGCGCCGCTATTACCATTTCTTCTAGTAATTCAGGCTTTTTCGGAATCAGTCTTGATAGACAATCCGCATGCGATATTTTTTTCGATGGTATAAACTTCATTTTGAAGTTATAATTCAATAAAATTACAAACCATCTTTGCAGCCTATTCGCTGAATGGGTCGGAACACCTTTTTTGAACCCCTAATATTGACAATAACGGTTTATGGTCAGTTTGCAACACAAACTCTCTACCATAAATAAATCTGTGGAACTTTTTAGCCGCATAAATTATGCCCAGTGCTTCTTTTTCTATTTGACTATAATTTTTTTCAGCGGATAGCAACGCTCTCGAAGCATGAGCGATAGGTTTCCTTGTGCCATCCTCGTGTTTATGTAATAATACAGCTCCAATGCCGTATTCGCTTGCGTCCGTTGCCACGATTAATTCTTTCTTAGGATAGAAATGCACCAACGCCAAATCTGACAGCAAGCACTTTTTTATTTTTTCAAAAGCTTCATCGCATTCCTTTGACCAACACCATTCCTTCGACTTTTCCAGCAATTTATTTAATGGTGCTCTAAGGTCGTTCATCTTAGGAATGTAGATGTTGTAGTAGTTTGCAAACCCCAGAAATAACTGAAGCTTAGTTACATTATCTGGAATTGGCATATTCTTAATGGCTTCAGTTCTATTTGGATTAGGTTTTCTACCTTTGCGATCGATAATTTGTCCTAAATACTCGATCCTGTCCAAACAAAACTCGCATTTTTTCAGGTCCTACTTTGAACCCGTAGTTCCTAAGTCGCTTAAACACTTCGCTGACGATGCTCTTCCATGTTTTCGCTTTTGATTAAGATGTCATCAAGGTACGCCATTGCACAGTCCAGATCCGATAACATAGTGTCCATTATTTGCTGGAATGCACTAAGTGCAAATTTAATCCAAACGGTAGACGTTTCGTTCTGAATAATACTTTGTGTGTATTTAATGTTAAATACTTTGAACATTCTTCCGCTACTTTTACTTGTAAATATGCTTCTGATAGATTTATCTTAGAGAAAATCTTTCCTCCGTTTAATTTTGAAAAAATCTCCTCTGGTGTGGGGAGGGGATATTTATGATCTTTTAAGCATTCCTTTACTCCAGTTGAAAAGTCAGCACACACCATGATCTTGTTATTTTTCTTCTTTACATAGACGGTAGGCGATGCCCAACCTGAATAACTGTTCGGAAGCAGAGAGCGCCCTCTGCCCGAAGGCAGAGAGCTGACAGTGTCATAAAGCCGTCTTGTGGCGACGGCATTATTTAGCTGTCCCTCCCAGTAAGGGCAACATATGACACATGGTCAGTTTATATCTGGGCTTTCCGGGCCATATAGTCCAGCCAAAAAATGTCTGTCTATTATTCCCCAGTCGTGCGTCTACCCTTCGGCGGAACCACGACTGGGTTATCACTCTCTGCTCGGAAGCAGAGAGCGCCCTCTACCCGAAGGCAGAGAGCTGACAGTGTCATAAAGCCGTCTTGTGGCGACGGCTCTATAGTTCGCTCTAGTCCCAGTTTTTTATAGACCGGACCTTATCCATTCCGGGGTAGGACAGGATATTCCTCTACAACAGATATCTAGAAACAATTTAATATTTTGTATCAGGTTGCACAGTGTTAGCACTTACAAGATATAAAACTCGACTTGATAGAGTCGGCCATTATCTGCACTGGAAAATATGCAACTTTAATGGCAAGGAAAGTACAAGAAACAGGTATGAACATCCCCCAGAGCCTGTGACAGAACCTGTAAGAGTTTTACATTTTACATTAAACACGGACAAAACAATAAAAGCTAATCACCCAGATATTGTGATCAAAAACCACAAGAAGAGAATGTACTTTTTTATTGACATGGCAGTCTCTGAAGATTGTAAAGTATTTTTGAGGATCTTCAAAAACCTATCAAAATAAAAGGATCTTGAATTGGAAATCTCAAAAATGGGACACATGAGGATATTAATGATTCCAGTTGTAGTTGGGTCCTTCGTATTGATTGGAAATGTTTCCGATAGACGAATTCAAGGCATTTCGGGTAGCCCATGCCTTAAAGAAGAAGAAGAAGAAGAAGAAGAAGAAGAAGAAGAAGAAGAAGAACAACAACAACAACAACAACAACAACAACAACAACAACAAAAAACAAATAAAATAAAATAAAAATAAAAATAATCACAAATTCAAAGAGAAACATCACGATTTCTCCAGAAGGTGGCAATTGTAATAATCCCCATTAATATACGCCGCCCAATGTGCCAAATATGACTATTTATGTTGGTTACACAACGGAGAAATTAAATAAAAAGACACAATAAAGCGACATCAACGGAACTTGCAGAGCATTTTATTACAAATGACTGTAATTTTCACAAGCATCTTAAGGTGCACGTTCTGAAAAATTATTCAGATTCTACCGACCTTTCGACCCTTAAAACGCATGAGGATGGTTACGTAAGCAAATTACAAACTTTCGCCCTGAGGGAATTAACAGAATAGCATAATTTAAACTAAGCTGCTTGATTAATTCCTCTTAGTAACTCGTCAACTAACGGAAAATTCCAAGATGAACAAGACCACCGCCATATTAAGAACGTTTTAGTTTCATGCCTTCACGCTTTATTTGTTTTGACGCTTTCATCCCCAGGGCAGTCATTTTTCTTTTCATTGCAAATCAAACAACGTTTGTACAGAGACTTATAATTTTTGGCAGATGTATATATTGTTATGGCTGAATTTAAAAAAAAAAGATATCTAACTTGAAGAAGACAGACATTCTGTTGAAATATTGTTTAAAATTTTCAAATATTGTTTGTACTTTTCTTCTCTTAACTGTAATAATAATAATAATAATAATAATAATAATAATAATAATAATAATAATAATCCTTCAAGCACTGGGTAGCAAACGAACGTAAAAGAAGGATAATTCTAAATTTAAAATCGGTGAAGTAAAGGAATTTTTATTTTGCAATTAAAAAAATAGTTCGAACAAATGCTAAAGTTAACATTTATGGACAAAACAACAAAGGCAGACGACACGAGCCGAATTCAAGAACAAACGATAAATTTATTTTATTGTTAACACACAAAATTGAGAGGATTGCACAAATTAAGTGCATTGTGTGTCGAATGATGGCCATTAATATATATGTAAAAATGATTAATGCAAATGAAATATGAAGACTACATATAAAATGTGAAAAAGGAGAAAATACTTCTGAATAGCTTTCAAAAAATTGGTACAATTTTCAAAGCAAAGTTCGTAGTAACAGCGAAGAATAGCCGAAGACTTTGTAAGAATCTTTCTACTCAGATGTTTGTAAAACGTCAAAATTCAGTGTCGGGATTCATAATTCGGCCGTTTATAATAATCCCATTACTCACGGGAAGAATAAAATTCAGAAGGAAATAACAACATTGTATGAACGAATAACATTCATTTTATATAACAAGAGGAATACAAGAAGTTGGTTGAATCAGTAATGTCCTTTTTTATATTTTTATCTTTTTTTTGTGTGTTATTACAGTTCTCGGATGGACATTGTGGTGTAGTGAATATCGACTCGGAACGATAAATCGGAGAGCCGAGTTCGAATTCCAGTTGAATTCGTTGCATTCACATACGCGCAAATAGCTGTGGGAAGGGTATGAATTTACCGAATTTTCCTCCAGCTATGGGTTAAATAGCAGGACAGATTAAGTTCTATAGCCTTGCTTGGCAATCTCAGAAAGTAATGGCAACCTACTGCAGGAAAAATCTTCTGCCCAGTCAGTCATGTCTCTTTCGAGACATGATCACCCAAGCGTGTATCCCGTATGGCACTTAAATGCCTGAGTAAAGTTCTTGGATAGAATATAAACTGTATTGAGTACAGTGTAATGTAGTTACACATGTGTTTATGTGAAAGAGTTGGTATGAATATGCATGCGTAGTTGTAACGTGGATAAAGGAGACAGGTAGAATTTAGTTCTTACTGTGGACGCTGGTGCCGTAGTCTGGGGTGATTCTTTTCTCATTTGGTCAGTGCGCTGCTTTTGCGTGTAGGCGTGAATAAGGTCTTGAATATCAGCAGCTAGAGTGGACCTTGATGGCATGTGGGACGTTTCTTTCTTGAGACCGGAATCGGGATATTTATACCTTTTTGCCTCAGAAATAGGCTTCAGAATTATTTTATTTATTTCTAATTGGCCCTAAAATGATGCCACATGATAGTACACAATATTCTGGCGGTATCTGCTTAAATTATGCTGTCTAATAAAACAACCGTTTTGTATTGTATGATTTAACTGATGCGTTTTAACATGTGTAGGGGTCTCTGCCATGTTAAATTGGCCTTGGGCCAAACACAACCGAAGTCCCCACAATTTAAAATATCAGAAGGTTCAAAGTTGGATGTTGGAATGTGGAAGAATAAAAGATTTCGTTTTGTATGTTAAAGTAAAATTTTATTAACTAAACAGAATAACAAATTTGTAAGAAATAAAAATATTCAATTAGAAAAATGTACGTAATTAATTGTTCCAGGGAAATCGTAGTAAAGAGTTAAATGAATCAAGCTTATTGTTGATAGTAGCAGAATGTGTGTGTGTGTGTGTGTGTGTAGAACGATTAAAAGATTTCTAATAAAGTCTGTGCTCTTTTCCTTTTTTATGGCCGGCGAGAAAGTGAAAAGGAAGGTGAAGCAAGAAAGGAAATTGTACTTATCGGAGTTAATATTTAGGAGTCAGTTGAAGTATCTTGTTGTTGTTTCTTTGACGACGTGTGAGTGAAGACGAAGAAAGGAAAATTAGAAGGAGAGGAAGAACGAATCTATGTCGACGAGACATGACAGAGTCGGCGTCTTGAAATTTCTTTTGTTACATTTTAGCGTGTCGTCTCGATGCTCCCATTTGACTGACTGATCCTGACTTACTTTCCCTCTTCATTTTATACCGATTCACCTTTTCACACTGGATCGCTAAAATTTCCTTCATTGGTTAGAAAATAAACTTAACATCTGGTCGCGAAATTTGGCTTCGTTTTTTTCTTTCAGTATGGGGTCAATTCTTTTCCTATTTGGCAAAATTAAATTTCATATTTGATTGCGAATTTTTGCCTTGGTCTGTTTTTTTTCAAAATGTTTTCAGTCCTTCTGATCCATTTTTGCGGGTGGTCAATATTACTTTTTACATTTCAGTTAATTGTTGGGTGATATAGGATTTGTATCCTACACATGTAAACACTATTGCGTGTTATTATTGATTCATAAATAGTTTGTAGACATGTGTTTATGTAGTTAATGTATTAGATATGTTACTGAACACGATACATTTCTTTTTTTTATGTGGGAACGACTTTGATGTTCCTTTTTAATTCTCGTCTTGTAATTGTCAAATTTCTTCTGCATTGTTTTTCATCCAGAACCAATCAAAAGGTTTTCCATCAAATTCCGAGAAGTGAATTTGGATGCTACCTGTAGGTAATCAAACTGAATTTGGATAGTATCTGTTATTATTTACAGGTACTATACAAATTCACTTCTCGAAATTTTGATTTTGATTGGTTCTGGATAAAAAACAAACGCAGCTGTTTTTTTTTTGTTTTTTTCACAAATGGAAATGTACCAAAAATATTTTTGATTTTCAAGAATCAAGCAAGAATTCAATACAGCGTTTGCTTTTCTTAGAACAGTATACACTAACATGTCTCATAAAAGAAACGTGAAACCATTTTTCACTATCTTATTTTCCACAAAGTAATTTCATTTCACTTGTATTAAAAGAATAGGAAGCTGTGTGGAACCATGATCGCTTAAATTTTGAAGGGACGTGGCATTAAAAGACAAAAAAACAAATAAAAAAACAAATCACCAGTTGTAGGATCGCCTGTGCCATCTGCTTTAATAGCCCCATTTCATTGTCATACCCGGATATATATATATTTTCTTTTCATAATCTCTCTTTTTCTCTTAGTGGGTCAGATATTTGCCAGACTGTTACAGTTGCAGCTGCGGTGGAGTGTATAAAAATATCATGAACTCACACTTCTATGTTTTGAATCATTTGTCGTAAGTTTTATTTTTTCAATTCATTTTTTCTTCAAAAGCTAAAACAAATTGTACATTTATCTAGGTTTTTACCGCACATCGCTTTTAAAAACCACATTTTCTTTACTATATTATATATACCTTTTAAGCAATTTTAGGACCTTATCTGTTAATTCACCCCAAATAATATAAAGCTACTTATCGCAAATACTAATTCCCCCTAATAAATTATAAATCAAAGTTTATTTACTTTTTATTAAATTTTGGCACCCTTTTGAAATTAGAAATTTTAAATTAATTGTTTTTTTTTAGCTTGCATCGCAAAAACTCCAACGTTCACAATGAAAAATTGCAAAAAATAAGTGAGTTATTCATATTCTGTAAGTGCGAAGGATATTCGACGTAGTTACAAAAAGTTTTTTACGATTATTTTGAAAAAAATGAGGTTTTTGAAAAATTTTTATCGTGGTGAGCGCGAACGTCGACCCCCACACTTAGAAATAGCGCACCGTGTCACCCAGAACCGGAGTGGAATGGAAGGACGGCGATTTGAGAGAATTTTGAGTGAATTTTAGAAAAAATTATAAATTCTTTTTATTTTGTGGCGTATTAATATGAATTAACAGAAAATATCTCAATTTTAAATATTTCAAAGTATTTATTAGCTAATATACAACATCCAATAATTAGTAAAGAACGATATATGTCCTCTTTACAATTTTTGTATATTCATTTATAGCGGCGATTTTCAAGGATCGCGTCAAAACCATGTTAATCTTGGTATCAGTTTAAATTGACGTATTTTTCCTCTATATTGTGACAATTTTGTTTAAAGTTACTATTTTCTAATTTATGTCAGATGAAAACTTGAAATTTTCCAACATATTTCGGGAAATGTTTCTCATTTGAAAATTATAGTTTATATCATAATTTTTGGATTTAAAAAAAAATTGAGGTATCAGTTTATATATTAAACAGACACCAGATAGATATGTGTTAAACTAACTAACGCTTTCTTTATTTCCATATTTTGAGCATTTTGCTTAAAGTTCGTATTTATTGATTTCACATGAAAAAAAAAAGCCAAATATTTCTGACATTCTTTTAAAAATCATCTCGTTTCAAGTAAGGCAGGACCACCATTAGGGCGTAGTGCGTTACAGAGAGAGAGAGAAGACTAGTCACAGGGGTATTGAGGAAAGGATAAATGATGAACGGAATTCAAGAAGATGGAAGATGGCAACTAGCATTGCATTGAAATTTTGGGAGACTGTAGCTATCAGAGAAGCAAATAAATAGGAGTTTTATAGGCGGAAAATGCGAGAAAAAATTGTTCGAGTAGTAATGGCGGTTACATTTAACTATTTTAACGGTAAAAGGTTGGGATCTAGATGCTAACCTAGTAGCATGTGGTTGGAGCCACAGCGAAAAAAGCTCGTCAGAACAGTTCCCATGAAAACATTTGTAGAAAAGACAGAGGGAAGCCACGTCAATTCGGTGAAAATTGACTGAAGTCAAGATCCCAAGTCAGGATCGATAACAGTGCAGATATATACATATATAACCAGACCCGTACTATAATCTAGTGGCCCCCCAAGAATCTATAACACGGGTCCCCACTCAATTATCTCTCAATTTTCATAGGGTTGCATTCATAGAAAATACAAATTTTATTGTAATCTAATTATGTACAATAATGAATCATATGCAATATAGGTGACAAATTCAATTAGAAAAACGGAAAATAAATTCAATACAAATTAGAGACATGTCATTCCATCTTAAACATATCAGCAATGGTTTGCGGGAATTTTAAATACCAACTTGAGGTTTATCTTTTTAAAAAGCTGATTAACTTTAACACATTCAACATTATGGATAAAAAATAGTGAATTCTATATAATATTTTAATCAGAAATAGCATGAGCAAAACAAATTTTAAAAAATTATTTAATCTCAAACATGGCGGAACCGCCACTGTTATGCAGTGGTTACAGTAAGAGAAAAGACTAGGTACAGGAGGTATTGAGGAAAGGATAAAATATGAACAGGTTTCAAGAAGATAAAAGTGTAGTGGTACTAAGAGCAGAAACAGGAGTTACCCCCTTCATAGCTTAAAACGTAATGACATATTTCGGACTTTGAGCTCGACGCAGAACTTCCGGTTGAGATTGATTAAATACAATCCTAAAGAAATGTATGTTGAAAGAAATGAGTGCGCCTAAAATAATCAACAACTTAATCGGGGCCGTTTTTCTACTTCGCTAAAATATAAATAGACCACTGTCTAAAAGAAAGAAAAAGAAAGGGTGAGATTCCAACAGGAGACACAGAGAGAAGACACACAGAGAGAACACACACACACACACACACACAGAGAGAGAGAGAGAGAGAGAGAGAGAGAGAGAGAGAGAGACGAAAACTTACTAAGTTATCAAAGGCGTCTCGACTTCAACAACCACAACCACTCCACACACTTTGCTCGCCATTTATACCTTACATCTTTCATACGTTCTTCCTTCTTTTTCTTATTACCCAAATAAAATTGACATCTCAAATAAATTTAAGTACTTTTACAAACCCTTGTGTTTGTTAAATTTCTTTTTATTTAATTTTACTTTTATACAGACCTTGTGCCATCTATGAACATTACTACTATTTTTGTACAATACAAAACTATTTAATGATGTTTATATGAATTATTATTGTTATACTCCAGGTTTGATTGTTATTAAGATGTGGTTTACCTTCCTTTATTTACTCATTCATACATCCCTTATAGTGAAATAATCCTAACAAAGCCCAAATCGAACCCCACAAATAATCAACTATAAACTGATGACCACCGCGTGATATATAGATATATATGTGTGTGTGTGTGTGTGTGTGTGTGTGTGTGTGTGTGTGTGTGTGTGTGTGTGTGTGTGTGTGTATATATATATATATATTACGAGCAATACCAAACACCGAGATAATTTTTTCACTCACATTACCAAACTTTAATGATTTTTTCAACAACAATAACCACGGTAGAAAAAAGAAATCGACATGATATAAATGTTAATCAACCAAGGTCCATATATACAAGCCATGACAATCAACACGTGTATCTATAGAATTTAACGTGATCGTTTGGTTTTCCATTATGGAAGCACAGTTTAACATAATGAACTTTAAACAAGCGAGACAGAATTTTTATTACACTTTGTTAGTTCTTCCTCCAGACACAGTAGGAAAATACCAACAACTATATTACATTCAAAGGACTATGATACCCTAAAGGAAACGGTAAGTAATTCTTACGAAAAGTCGAAAACAGAGATTCGACAAACTGATGTCATCTTCAAACATATCAGGACAACCTTCAACTTATTTAAACGAATTGATGTCGTTAGTCATTTGTGTCAGAGTAAATACATTGTCCGACACAAGTTCATAAAAACGCTACCACTCTTCATAAAGCCGGTGGTAGCTGCGCAAACAGTTCTGGAAACGGATCGGTTAAGAAAAATGTCCAACTATCTCCTATACTTCAACAGACTAGAAACAAAACACATTTAACAAGTATCCAGAGATAACCAACAACGTCAACGCCAACGACAACCGCAAATATACCAAAATACAACAAACGATTACCCACTTGGTATCTCCCCGTTTCACAGAGATTATATGCCCAGGAGTTATCGATCGCACATTTACTTTGCAGAACGCCCGAAATTCTGCAAACTCTAGTGCAAATGGCGAAATAAACGAAATGTGCAAACGCAACCCACTTAACAATCTAGTTCACCTGTATCAGATACAAATCAGGGAAGCTAATTCGGCGAAATGTGATATCTTCTGATTACTCACCACTTCTTGAAGTAGTCAGTAGGAGCTAGCAACGTGAATTTTGTTGTAGATACGGGAACTGTTGTATCAATAATACCAAAACAGTTTTTACACATTTCAGTCAACTACCCGACCAACCATTCTGTAGTAGCAGGCAACGGAATAAAAAAAATGGAATACTCCGTTTAAGCAGTATTTGCATTAGCATAGAATCACCTCAAAAGGGACTTTACTTGGACCTTTCTCGTTGCAGAAACGACAAAACCTCTATTACGATATGACTTCTTAAGTCACTTTGAACTGTTGGTTGATTGCACCAACAGTAAACTAATCGATAAAACAACAAATAGACACTCAACCACAGCCACAACTATCGTCTGCGATTATGAACATTCGTGTTTATCCGGACAATCCTACAGACATAGCAGTAAAATATATCATAAAGAAATTTCCGAATATAATCTCTCCACATCAAGATCTCAACGCTAGCAAACCCAAGGTGTTTCAAAGAATTTAAATTGGAAGCAATCCTTTTTCTTTCTCAAAGGCCTGGCAATTATCACCTAAAAAATACGACATAGGAATTTCGGAAACTTCAGAAAATTGGAATAATTTCTTCTTCCAAATCAGAATGGAATGCGACTTTACATATGGTACCTAACCCTGATGGAACTTATAGAACCGTAGGTGATTATAGATTATTGAATTCAATAACAAAACCTGATCGCTCCCCGATTCCAAATATAAACTCTCTGTCGTCTAATTTGCATAACAAAAAAGTCTCGAAAATCGATTTGTCATCTGAATATCACCAAATACCAGTATACCCTGATGACATACGTAAAACAGTGATAACGACGCCTTTAGGGTTATAAGAGTACAAAGGATGATGGATAGTATTTTCGTGACGTCAAATGTACGTTTACTTACATTGATGATATTCCTATCTTCTCGGATGACGAAGATAGCCATTATAAAATTCTTTAAGAAATATTACATAAACTCAGTGAGTATGACTTAAAAAACTTTCGTTCGAAGTGTACATTTGCTGTCAGCGAGCTCAAGTTTCTAGGATTTTCAGCTGACGGACTTAAAACCAGTACTAATAAACTTAACGAACTCACACAATTTCCTAGACCAAATGGTTATAAATCGCTACGCAGATATATTGGAATGGTAAATTTCTATAGAAAACTTGTAGCAAATTTGAGCAACATAATATTACCGCTGACAAAACAAGTTTAACAACTTGTTTGACAAGTACAAACCCTTTAGCTTTCCCCGACTCAAAAGCTACTATCAACTAGTGAGAGTTCAAATTATGATCTAGGAGCAACACTTCATCAAATGATTAAAAATCAACATATTCCTATTAGTTTCTTTTCAAAAAATAATCACGAACTCAACAAAAGTATTCCACGTTTGACAAAGAATTATTAGCTGAATATTTATCGGTGCTACATTTTAAACATTTAGTGAAAGGAAGGAATGAGTTATTAATGATTGACCATAAACTACTTTGCAGTGCTTTTAAAACCCAGTCTTTATTAAAGTCTGATAGACAACAGCGTCACCTCAGTTTCATTAGCGTGTACGTTAACGATATATCCCTCATAAAAAGCTCACAAAATATAGTGGCCGATTGTTTGTCACGACCTGCAAATGCAATCAATATTGATGTCTGCGACTTACAAAAAATAGTAACACATCAAAATATTGACGATGAAATCAAAACTTTCCGCAATTGTCTGAAACCCTATACTGTGAACAAAAACGAAGTAGTAGTATGTGATGTGTCATTACCTCTTTCACGACCTTTTGTGTTAAGGAAATCAGTATTTGAGAAACTGCATATTTATCACATCCTAACAACAGCCGCTATAAAAATCATAAAATCAAGATATTATTGGCCCAAGATGGACAAGTCCATAAAGACTTAGTGTAAAGAATGTCAACATTGTCAGCAAGCGAAAATAGCATTACATTCAAAAAGTGAAGTGCAATCGTTCGAATTGCCTTCCAGCCACTTCCATATGGTACATGTTGATATTGTAGGGCCCTTGCCGCCACTAAAGAACCCTACTGATCCTTATATTTTATCCTACCGTTATAGTTTAACGAGTATTGACAGGAACACCAGATGCATGCCCAATTTTTAAATGTAAAGTCAATAGACACCTCCTAACACACTAACCTGCTCCCATTCTATCAAACACTCTTCCCATCTGCCCAACCCTCATCCTCGGTATCCTTACTCATTTGTCACCTTCCTCCTGACATTCCCTATGTCTAACCACTCCTTCTCTTTACCTTCCCCTATGTAGCCCCATGCGCAATAGTGGCAGTGGAATGCCTTGCTTGGGGTGAGATGATTAAAAAAAATGTCGGAGATCACAGCGAAATTAGTATAAATAGTTTTCGTAGATTCATGGCTCTCTAGATTCGATGTTCCACTCCATATTGTTACAGACAAAGGACGCCAATTCGAATCTGAATTATTCACAGAATTGTCCCAAATAATTGGTTTTCACCAATTGAGAACAACAGCGTACCACCCGCAAACAAACTTTTTAGTATAACGAGCACATAGAACACTGATAACAGCAATAATATCAGGAAAAGAGTAATGGTTGTCAGCTTTTGCTATTGTACTTCTTGGAATCAGAATAACACCTAATGAACCAAACTATTTCCCGTCTGCTGCATTTAAAGCAAGTCAGGCACAAGTTCTGCGATTGTTAATCCATCCTTCTAAAATGAAGACATAGAATTAACAAACGCTCACACGAAGACTTTAGCTGAAGAGATGCAAATATTTGACATGATAAAACCTTCCAGCGAACATCTACACTCTGTACCTAATTCATATATTCCCAAAGAAATACAAACTGAGAATATACAGTGCCACATAAAAGTTTGCAATCCATTACAAAAAATGTTTCTTTAAGTATTTCTAACACAGATTAATGAAACTGTTACTGCTAATAATGCATATGTTTAAGCCTTTAGTCAAACAATCAGATTTTCAAAAAGTAATCAACAAAAATATCCCACGAAGAAAAACCGATATTTAATAACGCAAAAGTTTACAATACATTTATTAAATCATCTGTTAATATTTCATAGCATAACAGTTATTGCCAATTACAGCATGTAGGCGTTTAGAGTGATCAATTACGAATTCCTTGCTGGTTTCTTGGCTAATATTTTTCCGTTCTTCACGAGAAAATTTTTTAGTTCTTTCAGATTTTGCAGGTTCCTTCTCTGAATTCTCAGTTTCAAGTCTCTCCATAAATTTTCTTGTAAAATTTGAACACTTTTATAAAAAAAAAAACTGTTGTAAATAAACAAAATATTGGTTTTTCTTCGTGAGATATTTTTTAAGTTTTTTTGTTTAATAAATCTGATTCTTTTACTGAATACCTAAATATATGTTCTCCATTAGAAATATCTAAAAACATTTTTGTAGTATATTGTAAACTTTTGGCTGAGAACGGACAGAGTACGAAAACATTTGGAAGCGCCGTACGCAGGCCCATTCAAAGTAATAAGTCGATGTCATAAACGTTTTACAATCAGAATGTCCGACAATCTACATAATGTTTCCATTAACAGAAAAAACCTAGCCGATATTTCTAAAGGTACAAAATTAGTGGATTCTGTCGAAAGAAATCCGGAAATTAAATAATTCCTAATCTCATGTCGATGGAGATGATGATGAAAAACGAATAACTAAAACAATATCCTGTAGAACTGTTAAATGAGGAAAAAGAACACATTTTTACTACTAAAAACAGCACACACACACACACACACACACACACACACACACACACACACACACACACACACACACACACCACTGAAAAAACACTAAATCATTGGGTAGTGACACTAACAGCAGAAACAGGAAGTTAGCTCCTTCATAGCTTAAACATAATGGCATATTTTGGGCTTTGCGCAGTAGGCTTCATCTGTTGAAGTTCATTACAATCCTAAAAAAACATATGTTGACCAATAAGAAATTAGCACGCTTGAAATAATCAACAACTTGATCAGAGCTTTTTTCAACTTCGCTAACAATAAAAATAAGACCCTGTCTTAAAGAAAAAAGAAGAGATTCTAACAGGAAATGCACAGAGAAAACACAAAGACGAACAATTACAACTATGAGTGGATAGATCAAGGACATCTCGGCTTTAACAACCACTACCACTCCATATACCTTTCTCGCCATTTTAATCCACTTTACTAAACTTGTAGCGGATACCGGCATATCCGCTAACGATATTTGTATTACGATTCGATTCGGCGTAAGATGGCATAAGGAATAAGACAACGACACCAGAGTAAATAACAATTAAAACATGTATTATTAACAATAGGTTACATAGAGTTGATTAAGTATACAAATAGTTAAAGAAAAGTTGTAACTTGTTGAACGTAATAAAATGTTCATGAAAGACGAAACTGAAAAACTAGAAAAACAAACAAATACTTGGAAAGTAGAGTTGATGTCAGTTACGTAGAGTTGAAGAAAGTTTCAATTGGAAAATGTGCGTGTGTGTTTGCACATGCGTGTTAAAGAAATAAATTGCCGCCTAATTGTGACCTGTAATTAGTGCGGTGTTTATATGTGAGTGAGCGGCTAATACCAGCTGGTAGGCTGGGTGCCTAACTGCCCACTCAAGGGATCACGTATGTGTCCGCTGTTTAAATACACAAACGGAAAAAATGCACTTGATAGATAAATGAAAGACGCGTGTCTCAAAGATAAGAACGCGCCAGACAGAAGTAAATGCGTAGGTGCGAAATACACAATATGTAAATGTGTGAATGAGTATGTGGGTGCGAATGTAAAGATGTGTACGTGAGTACCACAAACTCATATGTTCTACTTCCTTTTTTTTCATTCACAGAACTTATTACCTAAATGAAATTAGCATTTTTCAAATAATCTTACGTATAGGCACCTCTGCTCGTTTTCGGTAGCTAACTTTAAATTGAATTTTTAAAAATAAAAATGTTTTCTTGAAGCTTTAATTTTAGCTTAATTGAAAAGTGAATGATTAAATTTATTATTTCCAATAAGCCAAATATACTGGTGAATTTCAAACAGAAATTATATTAATTGGAATCTAAAATTTTGAAATTTTAAAAGACTTTCATTTTTGAGCAGTCGATATATTTATAAACAAAAGTTAATTCTGGGTTTTAAAACCTTGTAAAAATAATATATATATATATATATATATATATATATATATATATATATATATATATATATATGACACGGTATTTTTGAAAAATTAACAAATTTAAAATTAATTTAATCTGATTTGAAAAAATATTACTTGAAATTAAATTTAGGATAAAAGTATTTCTTAATCACGGAGGGCTTATCTTTCTGATCTGGGAACGGATTGATGATAGCTTGTTATCATTCATTTCACACATCAAACTATGTATGCTGGATCAGAATTTATATAAATTTTTGAAACCTAAGTAAACGTTTAGTTTTTGGGTTTTAACTACCTAGCAATTTAAAAAAAATTAACATTATATTATCAGCAATTTTCTATTATTTTATTAAATTTTTGTTACTTTAGCTTTAGAGCCTTAGGTTTGAAGATGCTTTCTGAAAAATAAGGGTTAAAATAATATAAAACTCTTTTAAATTCATTCTAAAATTCAATAACAGAGAATGAAATTATATAACAAGACAGTTAACTCAATAATCCATGAAATGTTATGATATTTATTAACTTATATTTTTAATATTTATTTTTCATATTACTCTTTATTAATAATAATTGTTATAATATTTAATAGATTTTTTTGTTTTTAGTTCTTTAATATTTGCTCAATCTTGTTTATCCCCATACGCAAAATAAGTATAGAAGAACTTTTTCATTGGTCAGTTAGATAATTTCCAAACATTAAATAGAAAAATGATCATAAGTCTCCAAATGTAATAAAAAAATGTTTTATCATGAAAATCTTTAGGTTCAATTATAAAAGCTTTTCATTATTATATTTGTTTTTTTCTCTTTGCAATTCATTTTTTTAAATTCATTTTTAAAAATCTTATCATGAGTTAATATACCTACATTCACAATTAATTTTAAAACTGAGGAAACTAGGAATTGAAAAAAATAGGACTTCATTTAAATTTTGACTCGCAGAGGCTGTTGAATTTAGGAACGTACAGGATACAAATCCTATATCATCCAACAATTAACTAAAATGCAAAAGTAAAATTGCTCACCCGTAAAATCGGATCCAATTCAAACAAAGTCAGCGTGAAAAGTAAAATTGCAAATCCGCAAAATCGGATTCAAACGCCTAAAGACATTTTGGAAAAACCCAAACTGAGGCAAATTTCACAACTCAGTGTAAAAAGTAAAATTCTGGATCCTGATTGGATAGGAAATCAAAAATTGATATATGACGCTAGTCAAATTTTTTTTTCACATCTATAGAAGAAAACGCCTACCAGAGCCGGCCACATGATAAATTTCACTATTTAAACTACGTTTCCCGACCGGTGAAGACAGTCAGAAAGGCGCAGAGATCCGAGAGGCCAAAGAACCGACAGACAGGTCCGTCGCTAATGCAACAAATACAAAATAGAAGAAGAAGAAAAGGAAAACAACAACAACAACAAGATATCCTCAACTGCTCATAAAACTTTTACATCTCTCGCCGGCCAGAAAAGAGAAAGAAACACAAACTTTATTAGTTAAGTAGACTGATTAATCTTTTTACACAAATACATTCTGCTACTTTCTGTTTGACCCTGTTCCCTCTCTTCAGTTATTCTATTTTCTAATTTTATATAAACATTTCTTATTGCGTTGTCTTTTCTTGAACTTTGTGTTGTATTTTGTGAACAAGATATCCCGCATTAAATTCTCCCTTTTAATCCTGGTGTTCTGTACCCCACAAGCGTACTAAACACTGGAGGGAGATGAAAGAATTGGAAACAGCCACACACACACACACACACACACACACACACACACACACACACACACACACACACATATATATATATATATATATATATATATATATATTGTCATAGTGGCATGACCCATGACAACGGACTAAACTCTTTCTACAACTACACATACTTCCCCTCACAAAAGGTGGCAGATAAGCAGAAGGTCAGCATAACGCAGAGCGATAGGCAGAGATAGCAAAGACTGCTGCCGTATTACCATTGCGAGTCCCGAATTCTAGTATTACTTCCTAACCCGTATTCGTTCTACTAACAGAGTTCAACGTATTTGTATTTTGCTGTGTTTAGTATATATATCGTTATTTCTTATTTTGGTTGTTGTTATATTATTTCTTACTGGATTTCTTAATCGAGTCCACGACACACACACACACACACACACACACACACACACATATATATATATATATATTCCTGTAAGGGGAACAATCCTTGAAACATGTTAGCCTTTTAAATCAGTATGTTTTTTATGGAACATCGTACTTAATAAAAACAAACATTATCATAAACAAAACAAAAAATTTAATTATCTTAAAAACACGATGGCTCGACGATTTGTATTTTCATTTTCATTTTCGATTAGTAAATATAATCTTCACTTAATAACCTAACCGCTACAAGGCTTTGTAGAATTAAAAAAAATTCAGCTTTTATAAATTATTGTAATTAAAAAGAAAAAGTTAACGCTTCTTTTCAAATTTTATTATTCATCGGAATTTTTTTCTTCGTCTTTGTCCTTAATATATATTATTTATAAAAACAATTATTTAACCCTCTTTCTTCTCTCGGGGGGGGGGGGGGTTATCCTGGTCATGGGACGGTATATTTAGCACTTTCATTCCACGGGCCTATTTTGATCAACGTGCAGCAGATTTAAATCTTCCACTCTGGCCCCTCAACCTCCGGCGTCTTTCTCTTCGGGTTGAGGTGCCTATTCGGTTCTAACCGAATTCAAGGGGTTGGCCTTACGTACCTGAGCATCCGTAGGTTAGTCACCCGGCCCAGTGGTTTAAATCTGCTTTCTGCCCAAGTTGTGGTTATTTGATCCAGAAAGCAGAAGTGTTGTTCGTTCACGGTCGACTGAAGATGTAGACACAGCTGAGGAGCATGTGCTAAACATTTAGAATACAACAAAAAGACATAAAAAGAAAAAAATAATGTCTGTAGAAAGCCGAACAAACAACTGCTCAATGGTTGCACTGTTAATGTCTTTTATATACAAGAAAAGAATAGAAATAGAAAAAGGTTACAGAAAGTAAAAGACTTTAGTTTAACACCTCACACACTGAAGTCTAAACACACAGAGAGAGAGAGAGAGAGGGGGGGATGCGCGTGTATGGTTTACTTGTTGCTAAATCGTCTCAGAAGATATATAACTCTTTTGAACAATGTTCTCCAGACTATTTTGATGGAGTCAATTCTTCTCACATAAAACGCTGGGACCGCGGTGCCTTTGAAAGGTGCTGGACGAATAATGCAGTTCCGATTGTTGTCGTGCTGGTGACGAACATTATGTTTCATATACTCAGAGGCTTTTCAATGCGATTGCTGCAACGATAATATTTCTCAGAATCCTTGTTTCTGACTCGTCAGCACTCTTACTTCAACGAAAGGAGA
The DNA here is from genome assembly GCA_037127315.1 of Ascarosepion bandense. Lineage (NCBI taxonomy): Eukaryota > Metazoa > Mollusca > Cephalopoda > Sepiida > Sepiidae > Ascarosepion > Ascarosepion bandense. The sequence goes on along the minus strand of JBBBDQ010001835.1, from coordinate 600,580 downwards.
GATCAGGAGAACCCGATCTCACACAACCGTGCGCTTCTACGGTTGTCGCCTCTGACTCTCCTTTCACCAATCCTTCAACTCTTCAAATCATAATCTCCTTGTTAGAAGCCCTCAATCCGACTTCAACACAAAACATCAGTTTCACATAATCATTTCATAATCTTCTTCTTCCTCTTCTTTGTCCTTCCGTTGTCACCACCAACAACATCGGATACAATCTGCAACAAACCTTCATCTGAAACAATAGGACCAAATGCAAGTAAAACATAAAATATATTTTACTCTCCTTTTTCATACAATGGCGTCTTCGGTTAGGAGGTTGATTAGTTCGAATTGTCAGCAACCTTACTCCTGCGGGGGTAGGTGACCCGTTCTTACTCAATCGTACGCTCACACGGTTCTGGTTTCTCTTGACAGCACTCCTCATCAGGGAGACCCGATCACACACACAACCGTACGCTTCCACGATCGTGATCCGACTCTTTTCTCCAACTAACTTTTTCAGCATTATATAGGAAACCCGGAGAGTCTTAAGCCAGGCTAGCACAATTATCACGAGTGTCCGGCTTACTCAGCGCTATTTCGATTTTACTTGCTAAAAATTGATTCGTTCATTTCCATTGTCTTCTGATGACCAAAATTAACCGGCAAACAATTTACGCTGAGATCAGATTTCGCTGCTGGTAAACAAAATACATTTCGATGTTCCAATTTACTTCAATATGTTTTTTTCAAAAATATTATTTCGTTCATTTCTATTGTCTTCTGATGACTCCAAATTAAACGGGCATATATTATGCCTTGATCGGATTTCACCACCAGTAAACAGAACGTGCTGGTTTATTTCACTGTTAAATTTAATATTATCACGTTTACTGTAAGTAGAAAATCTGTTTAAAAAAATCTTAATAAAAATTAAAAAGAAAGCAACAAATGACATGACGTTTCGGCCGTTGTACGTTTTGGCCTTCTTCAGGTGCCATGAATTTTGAACCCTGTAAAAGTGTGCATGTGTTTGACTCTCTCTCTCTCTCTCTCACTCTCTCTCTCTCTCTCTCTCTCTCTCTCTCTCTCTCAGTTACTTTTAAAACTTATCGAATTAAATAATATCATAGTCTTATTGCACTTTTTATTTTACTATTAGGAGCAGATTTTCGGAAAAAAGCCAACTATAAAAAAACAAAAAAAAAACAAATACTAACTAATAAAAGAAATTTCATTTCTTGAAATTTCATAAATTTACGTGGAGGGGACTAAGAGGAGTAAAAAGAAATATTTTTATCAAGATTTTCTAAAATATAATTTCATTAATTTTTTCATAAGTCCTGAAAGTTTCATTAAAATCCGACAATTATTCGATTTTTGCAAGAATTTCCACATTAATGTGTTTCTCACCGAAAAAAAAAAAGAAGAAAACAAAAAACTTCAGAGACGACAACCGTAGAAGCGCGCGGTTGTGTGAGATCGGGTTCTCCCGACCCTTCTCTTCGCTGAAATAAGAAACATTATAAACTCTCGTAACAATTTAGTTACCTGCTGACGAAAATTAAAACAATATTTTTTACCAAAATTTCGAACGTGTTAAAAAGGATTCAAAATAATAATAAAAAAAAAATAATTAAAAAATTAAAAATACTTTGATCTTTCCTCCTAAACATCAACGTTTTGATGGAAAAAACTTTGTTTTTATTAAGTTTGGGGCCTTTTTTCTTCATATTATTTATTTATTTTTTTTAAGCGAATTAGTGGAGTCACCAACAGTATTTTTACAAACTCTTGTATTCATTAAAATGTAACACACACACACACACGCGTGCGCGCACACGCACACACGCATTATTTAATCTTACTTAAATACCACGTCTATTGAACGGGTGAAGAGGCTCAACCCTTGTTTCCTGTTTAGGATGTGGTTTCCGGCTTTCTCTTTTCTAATCTTTTACTCTTATTTTTTTTCAATTGGAGTAGATAGACTAAACTATCGCCCGGTTCACACTCCACCCACGTCTATTGAACAGGTGAAGAGGCTCATCCCTTGTTTCACTCTTATTTTTTTTTTCAATCGGAGTAGATAGACTAAACTATCGCCCGGTTCAAACTCCACCCACGTCTATTGAACAGGTGAAGAGGCTCATCCCTTGTTTTCTGTTTAGGATGTGGTTTCCGGCTGTCTCTTTTCCAATCTTTTACTCTTATTTTTTTTTTCAATTGGAGTAGATAGACTAAACTATCGCCCGGTTCACACTCCACCCACGTCTATTGAACGTGTGAAGAGGCTCATCCCTTGTTTCCTGTTTAGGATGTGGTTTCCGGCTTTCTCTTTTCCAATCTTTTACTCTTATTTTTTTTCAATTGGAGTAGATAGACTAAACTATCGCCCGGTTCACACTCCACCCACGTCTATTGAACAGGTGAAGAGGCTCATCCCTTGTTTCCTGTTTAGGATGTGGTTTCCGGCTTTCTCTTTTCCAATCTTTTACTCTTATTTTTTTTTCAATTGGAGTAGATAGACTAAACTATCGCCCGGTTCACACTCCACCCACGTCTATTGAACGTGTGAAGAGGCTCATCCCTTGTTTCCTGTTTAGGATGTGGTTTCCGGCTTTCTCTTTTTCCAATCTTTTACTCTTATTTTTTTTCAATTGGAGTAGATAGACTAAACTATCGCCCGGTTCACACTCCACCCACGTCTATTGAACGGGTGAAGAGGCTCATCCCTTGTTTCCTGTTTAGGATGTTGTTTCCGGCTTTCTCTTTTCCAATCTTTTACTCTTATTTTTTTTCAATTGGAGTAGATAGACTAAACTATCGCCCGGTTCACACTCCACCCACGTCTACTGAACGGGTGAAGAGGCTCATCCCTTGTTTCCTGTTTAGGCTGTGGTTTCCGGCTTTCTCTTTTCCAATCTTTTCACTCTTACGTAGCCCCCTGCACATCAGTGGCGTTACCGACTTACTCGGGGTGATATGATTTTTTTAAAAAAAATCTTTGTGTCTTGTATTGTGCCATTACTACCATTTTCGTAAAATACAAAAAAAAAAAACAAAAAAAAAAAAACTAATTAATAATGTTTATATAAATTATTATTGTTTTACTCCAGACTCGGGAGTTATTAAGATATCGTGTTTCATTTATTCATTCATACATCCCTTATAGTGCAGTGGACCAATCCTAACAGGGTTCAACAAATCGAACCCCACAGATAATCCCTTAAAAGATAGCAACTGGCGTTGCATTTTAGTAAAAATGCAACGCCAGTTGCCATCTTTTGTAAAATGATTGTCATTTTACATTTTTGAAGATTGCAGTAGCAGCTGCAGTGGAGAGTATAAAAATATCACGAACTCACGCTTTTATTTTTTGAATCTTTTGTCGTAAGTTTTATTTTTTAAATCCTTTTTTTTTTGCTTCATAAGCCTGCTAAAACAAGTACAGTTATCTCTAGATCTTTATCACACATCGCTTTTAAAAACAATATTTTCTTGAATTCTTGACTATATGAGTTATACTAGTTTTTAAGCAATTTTAGGATCTTTTCTGTTAAATCAACCCAAATAATGTAAAGTTACTTATCACAAATATTTATTCACCCCAAGAAATCATAAATCAAAGATTGTTTGTTTTGTATTAGATTTTTGGCACTCTTTTCAAATTAGAAATTTTAAATCAATATGTTTTTTAGCTTGCCTTGCAACAACTCCAACGTTCACAATGAAAAATTGCCAAAAATAAGGAAGTTATTCACATTTCGTAAGTGAGAATGATATTCGACGTACTTATAAAGAATTTTTTACAATTTAAAAAAAAAACAAAAAAACATTTTTATTTTTTCATGGTGAGCGCGAACGTCGACCCCCACACTTAGAAATAGTGCACCGTGTCGACTACAACCGGAGTGGAATGGAAGGACGGCGATTTGAGAGAATTTTGAGTGAATTTTAGAAAAAGATAAATTCTTATTATTTTCTGGTATGTCAATATGAATTAATAGAAAATATCTCAATTTTAAACATATCAAAGTATTTCTCAGCTAATATACAGCATCCAAGAATTTATAACGATCCTCTCTAAAATACTTTTTTTTGTATACACAGTTGCAGCGGCGTTTTTCAAAGATCGCGTCGAAACCGTGTTAATCCATATCTTGGTGTCAGTTTTATTTTCCCTTGTATATTGTGACCATTCAGTCAGTTAAGTGCCATGCGCGATACACGCTTTGGGCGGTCATGTCTCGAAAGAGACATGACTGACTGGGCAGAAGATTATCCCGCAGTAGGTTGCCATTGCTTTCTGCGGTAGACTGGTTGCCGACCAAGGCTATAGAACCCAATCTGTCCTATTATTTAACCCATAACTGGAGGGAAAGAGGCTGATTAATACCTTTCCCAAGGGTATTTGCGCGTAAGTGAATGCAAGGAATTCAACTGGAATTCGAACTCGGTTCCCCGATTTCTCGTTCCGAGCCGATATCCACTGCGCCACAACGCACATCCATGTTTAAAATTACTGGGTTTTTTTTGTTTTTTTTGCTTGAAGTCAGATGAAAACTGGACATTTTCCAACATATTTTGGGAATTTTTTCGCGTTTCAAATTTTTTAGTTTCATAATTTTAAGATTTAAAAAAATTAGAGGTATCAAACAGACACCAGATAGATACGTGTTAAACTCACTAACGCTTTCTTTATTTCCATATTTTGAGCATTTTGCTTAAAGTTCGTATTTATTCATTTTACATGAAAAATCTTAATATTTCTGACATTCTTTAAAAATCATTTAACTCCTAGCAAACGGGGCGGCTCGGGGAAAAAAGCCAACTGTTAAAAAGATAATAAAACTAGATGATTTACATTCCAAATGAGTCCTGAGTTTAACTAATAAAATTTTAAAAGACATTTTCGCTACAAAATTTAATTTAACAAACCTTTTGATGGAAAATCTTTGTTTTAAGTTTTAAGTTTCTTCATGATGTTTTCTTGTATTTTTTGGGGTTTTTTTTCAGCGAATTAGTGGAGTTACCTACTTAAGTACTTTTACAAAGTCTTTTATCCATTAAAGTGTCACACACACAAAAACATTTTATTTAATCTTACTTATTGAGCCATTACAGCTATTTTTTTACAATACAAAACTATTTAATAATGTTTATATGAATTATTATTGTTTTAGGCTTGAGACTGCGAGTTATTAAGGTGTATTTTATCGTGTTTCATTTATTCATTGATACATCCCTTATAGTGGAGTGGACCAATCCTAACAAGGCTCAACAAATCGAACCCCACAGATAATCTGTTAAAAGATAGCAACTGACGTTGCATTAACAGTTTTGAAGATTGCAGTAGCAGCTGTAGTGGAGAGTATAAAAATATCACGAACTCACGCTTTTATTTTTTGAATCTTTTGTCGTAAGTTTTATTTTTTCAATCCTTTTTTTTTTTGCTTCATAAGCCTGCTAAAACAAGTACAGTTATCTCTAGATCTTTATCACACATCGCTTTTAAAAACAATATTTTCTTGAATTCTTGACTATATGAGTTATACTAGTTTTTAAGCAATTTTAGGATCTTTTCTGTTAAATCAACCCAAATAATGTAAAGTTACTTATCACAAATATTTATTCACCCCAAGAAATCATAAATCAAAGATTGTTTGTTTTGTATTAGATTTTTGGCACTCTTTTCAAATTAGAAATTTTAAATCAATATGTTTTTTTAGCTTGCCTTGCAACAACTCCAACGTTCACAATGAAAAATTGCCAAAAATAAGGAAGTTATTCACATTTCGTAAGTGAGAATGATATTCGACGTACTTATAAAGAATTTTTTACAATTTAAAAAAAAACAAAAACACATTTTTATTTTTTCATGGTGAGCGCGAACGTCGACCCCCACACTTAGAAATAGTGCACCGTGTCGACTACAACCGGAGTGGAATGGAAGGACGGCGATTTGAGAGAATTTTGAGTGAATTTTAGAAAAAGATAAATTCTTATTATTTTCTGGTATGTCAATATGAATTAATAGAAAATATCTCAATTTTATTTTAAATATATCAAAGTATTTCTCAGCTAATATACAGCATCCAAGAATTTATAACGATCCTCTCTAAAATACTTTTTTTTTGTATACACAGTTGCAGCGGCGTTTTTCAAAGATCGCGTCGAAACCGTGTTAATCCATATCTTGGTGTCAGTTTTATTTTCCCTTGTATATTGTGACCATTATGTTTAAAATTACTGTTTTTTTTGTTTTGTTTTTTTTGCTTGAAGTCAGATGAAAACTGGACATTTTCCAACATATTTTGGGAATTTTTTTCGCGTTTCAAATTTTTTAGTTTCATAATTTCAGGATTTAAAAAAATTAGAGGTATCAAACAGACACCAGATAGATACGTGTTAAACTCACTAACGCTTTCTTTATTTCCATATTTTGAGCATTTTGCTTAAAGTTCGTATTTATTCATTTTACATGAAAAATCTTAATATTTCTGACATTCTTTAAAAATCATTTAACTCCTAGCAAAGCGGGGCGGCTCGGGGAAAAAAGCCAACTGTTAAAAAGATAATAAAACTAGATGATTTACATTCCAAATGAGTCCTGAGTTTAACTAATAAAATTTTAAAAGACATTTTCGCTACAAAATTTAATTTCTTGAAATTTCATAAATTTACGTGAAGGGGAAAAATATTTTTGCCAAGATTTTCTAAAAATATTAATTTCCAAAATATTTTCATTAAGTTGTGAATAATCCTGAAAGTTTCATTAAAGTTTGACAATTATTCGATTTTTTTTTTGCAAGAATTTCCATATTAATATGTTTTTTTTGTTTTTTTTTTTCTCCGAGAAAAATAAGATTTACGTAATGTTACATTTTCTTATTGTAAAACCCGCTAACGAAAATCCAAAAATTTTTTACCAAAATTTCGAACGTGTTAGAAAGGATTAGAAATTTTTTAAAAGTAATTTAAGAATAGTTTTATCTTTCCTCTTAATAATAACAAACCTTTTGATGGAAAAACTTTGTTTTAAGTTTTAAGTTTCTTCATGATGTTTTCTTGTATTTTTTGGGGTTTTTTTTCAGCGAATTAGTGGAGTTACCTACTTAAGTACTTTTACAAAGTCTTTTATCCATTAAAGTGTCACACACACAAAAACATTTTATTTAATCTTACTTATTGAGCCATTACAGCTATTTTTTTACAATACAAAACTATTTAATAATGTTTATATGAATTATTATTGTTTTAGGCTTGAGACTGCGAGTTATTAAGGTGTATTTTATCGTGTTTCATTTATTCATTGATACATCCCTTATAGTGGAGTGGACCAATCCTTACAAGTCTCAACAAATCGAACCCCACAGATAATCTGTTAAAAGATAGCAACTGACGTTGCATTAACAGTTTTGAAGAAGTGGAGAGTATAAAAATATCACGAACTCACGCTTTTATTTTTTTAATCATTTGTCGTAAGTTTTATTTTTTCAATCCTTTTTTTTTTTGCTTCATAAGCCTGCTAAAACAAGTTCATTTATATCTCTAGATCTTTATCGCACAACGCTTTTAAAAACAATATTTTCTTGACTATATGATTTATACTAGTTTTTAAGCAATTTTAGGATATTTTCTGTTAAATCAATCCAAGTAAAGTTACTTATCGCAAATATTTATTCACCCCAAGAAATCATGAATCAAAGATTGTTTGCTTTTTAGTTTTTAGTAAAAACTTTGAAGAAAAGAGTGCCAAAAATTTAGTAAAAACTTTTTACTAAATTTTTGGCACTCTTTTCAAATTAAAAATTTTAATTCAATTGTTTTTTTTTAGCTTGCCTTGCAACAACTCCAACCTTCATAATGAAAATTTACCAAAAATCAGGAAGATATTCACATTTCGTAAGTGAGGATGATATTTGACGTACTTGTAAAAAAACTTTTTACAATTAAAAACAGAAATAAAAACATTTTTATTTTTTTTTCATGGTGAGCGCAAACGTCGACCCCCTACACTTATAAATAGCGCACCCTGTCGTCCAGAACCGGAGTGCAATGGAAGGACGTCGATTTCAGAGAATTTTGAGTGAAGTTTAGAAAAATATATATATTCTTATTATTTTCTGGTATGTCAATATGAATTAATAGAAAATATCAAAGTATTTATCAGCCGACATACAATATCCAAGAATTTGTAAAGAATGATATATATCCTCTCTAAAATACTTTTTTTTGTATACTCAGTTGCAGCGGGGATTTTCAAGGATCGCGTCGAAATCGTGTTAATCCATATCTTGGTGTCAGTTTAAATAGACTTATTTTCGCCTTATATTGTGACCATTATGTTTAAAATTACTGGGTTTTTTTTTTGGTTTTTTTTTTTGCTTGAAGTCAGATGAAAACTTGGACATTTTCCAACATATTTCGGGAATTTGTTTCACGTTTCAAATTTATAGTTTATATCACAATTTCTGGATTAGAAAAATTAGAGATATCAGTTTATATATTAAACATACACCAGATAGATATGTGTTAAACTCACTAAATTTTACATTTTTTGAAATCATTTCACCCCTAGCAAAACGTGACAATCACTAGGGCTTAGTAGAGTTCATTGAGATAAAAGACTCTGAATAGGGAGTATTGAAGAAAAGAGAAAAGATGAACGGGATTCAAGAAAATAGAAGATGCCGATTGACGTTACATTTAAATCTTGAGAGATTTTAGCATTCAGAGTGTTTTATAAGCGGGAAGTGTGAGAAAAATACTTTCTAAAACATGTCAGAAATATTCAGATTTTTCATGTAAAATCAATAAATACGAACTTTAAGCAAAATGCTCAAAATATGGAAATAAAGAAAGCATTAGTGAATTTAACACATATCTATCTGGTGTCTGTTTAATAAATGCAATTTTTTTAAAATCCAGAAATTATTATTTCAACCAAGATTTTGAAACGTGAAAAATTTCCCGAAATAGGTTGGAAAATGTACAATTTTTCATCTGACTTCATGTAAGAAAATTATGTATGTGGATATAAATACGTGTACGTGATTGTGTTAATATGTAGGGTTACACGTATATACATATCCTTGTGTTTGTGAGTGGGCGTGTAATGAGTTTATGGTCACTAACCAAGAATAATGATCTCTTTTTGACCAGTCAAGGGATCCCCAACTGAGATAACGTTAAGGTTTCCGTTTTAAATCATGTTACTTGTTTTCCATTTCATTTTAAAGAATGTTTATTCCAGGAAAATATTCCGAATGAAACGAATATAGTGTGGTCTGATGAAATGAGCTAATTTAGCTCATAGAAATGAATTATAATTTATATCCAATTTAAAAATGTATTGAGTTTTTCTTTATATATATATATATATATATATATATATATATATATATATTATTAATTATACTTTCGAAAATGTACAAACTGCAATCTACTAAGTATACTTAATAATAAATATTCATGAGTCAATTTTTATATTGTACACTGTTTTAAATTAAAATTTTGTTCCTTATTCATATATATATATATATATATATATATATATATATATCCAAATGAATAAGGAACGAAGAAAATAATTGCAACGTTCAAAACATTAATTTAACTCTCGTCTGTCCTTTCTAAGCTTTACAACTTCTGCCTATGTGCTTCCTGCTTTCCTGCCTGTTGGAATCTTCCTCTGTAGTTCCTATATTTAAGAACACTGGAGAACCCTGAGACCCCGTAAATTACCGCCCTATCAGCCTTCTTCCGATCTTTGGCAAAGTGTTCGAAGCCATTATCAACGCCGAGGTGGTTCAGCATCTCACAGCCGACAGGCTCCTCTCGGACAAACTTAGGTTTCTGCTTCACCAGGTCTACTGCTGATATGCTAAAGACCATCACCGAGTATATATACCAGACTCTCAACAAGAATGGTGAAGCCCGAACCGTTGCCTTGGATATCTCTAAAACGTTCGACAGTCTGGCATGCTGGCCTTCTACACAAACTGCGGAGCTATGGTATAACTGGACATTTGTTTGACCTAATCCAGTCTTCCCTCTCTAACCGCACATTGAAGGTGGTATTAAACGGACATGCCTCCCTGAACTACTATACGAACGCGGGTGTCCCTCAGGGCTCTATCCTAGATCCTACGCTCTTTCTGATCTACATTAATGATCTCCCCGATGCCATAAGATCCCAAGTAGGTATGTACGCCGATGACACCTCATTTTACTCTAGCCTCGATCAAAAATCCGGTGTGGGCGACAAAGCAAACCTCGCTGCCGAGCTTGAAAAGGACCTCCAATTCGTAGTGGACGTGGGTAAGAAATGGCTAGTAAATTTTAATCCTTCCAAAACGAAGCTGCTATCAATTAACCATCATAGACAATCGCACCTACCTCCCATTAGCATGGAATAGGCTTGCCTCCCAGTGAGTAAAACACTACGCCACCTTGGCCTCAAACTCTCAGCAGACCTTAAATGGAATGACTATATCGAATCCATTGCTAAATCTGCTGCTATGAAAGTCGGTTCTCTGTGCAGGGCCCAGAAGTTTTTTCCGTCTGAATCTATCCTGCACATATACAAATCTACCATCCGCGCATGTATTGAATACTGCTGCCACATCTGGTTGGGTGCCCCTGCTGTTCTCCTCGGGGTTTTTGACAAAATACAACGGAGTGTCTGTAATGTGATCGATACCAACTTGGCAGACCGGCTGCAGTTACTCTCTCACCGGCGTGACGTGGCTCCCCTGTGCCTCTTCTGTAAATACTTTCACGGCTTCTGCTCCGAAGAACTTAGATCACTGGTGCCCCCTAGGTACGAATTTGCACGAGATACTAAATTAGCAACTAGGTCCCACCGTTTTACAGTGAAACCAATCAAATGTAACCGCAATTTCTACTCCAATAGCTTCTTTTATCGCACTTCCCGTCTGTGGAATTTCCTTCCACATGCTTGCTTCCCCGACAGCTACAATCTCCAGGAGTTTAAATGTAAGGTCAATTGACACTTCCTAACACACTAACTCGCATCCATTCTCTCAAACACTCTTTCCACCTACCCAACCCTCATCCTCGGTATCCCTACCCGTCTATCACCCTCCTTCTGACATTTCCTATATTTATATATATATTTCCTTTCTCATCACCTTCCTCTATGTAACCAAATGCGAAATAGTGACACTGGAATGCCTTGCTTGGGGTGAAATAATAATAATAAAAAAATAAGTGCTCAATATAAAAATAGACCCATGAATATTTATCATTAAGTATACTTACTAGGTTGCAGTTTGTACATTTTCGAAAGTATTCAGAGTTTAGTCGCGTTAGGGAACAAAAAATATATATTGGATCACTTTACTGCGTAGGCAGCTGTATCGGTTTTTCTTTCATTGTTTGGGACTTTTGTTGACTAATGTGTTAAGTCATCTGGTAAGTTGTTCATTGTATATAAAAGGCATTAACAGTGCAACCATCGAACAGTTGTTTGTTCGGCTTTCTACGGACATTATTTTTTTTCTTTCTATTTCTTTTTGCTGTATTCTGAATGTTTAACACCGGCTCTCTCAGCCGTGTCTACATCTTCAGTCGACCGTGAACGAACAGCACTTCTGCTTTCTGGATCTAATAATCACAACGTGGGCAGGAAGCAGATTCAACCTGAAGAGAAAGACGCTGGAGATTGAGGGACCAGAGTGGAAGAGTTAGACCTGGTGCACGTTAACCAGATTAGGACCGTGGTGTGGAAGGGTTAAATATATGATCCCGTGACTAGGATAGCCATCCGGTTACAGAAAAGAGTTAAATATATGGTTCCGTGATCACCAGGATTTGACCCCGTGGAGCCAGAGTGCTACATATAGCATGTGCCAAGTCCTATAAGAAAGAGTGGTTCAAAATTACACATAGGGCTGGTTCTAATAATCATTTAAAGATTTTGGAATGAGTCTCTATATCATTACGGAAACCTCTCTGTCGGTAGAAGGATTTTGTAAAATCTCTAAATTTGTTGGGGGATATTTTATTTCAATTGCCCTTCTTTAATTATTTACAGGTGATTTCCCTTCCCTCCGATATACGTACATATATATATATTTTTATTTTATCGTGTTTCCCTCTTTTTCTTTTGCTCTTCAGTTTCGTTGTTACAGTTTTTTCGTTTAATTCACACACACACACACACACACACACACACACACACACACACACACACACACACACATATATATATTTATATTAAACATTTATCAGAAAAACATAAACATTTAGGTAATATCAGACAGATTTTAGTCAACAATACAATAATCCTCACTCATACACACAGAAAAAAGAACCTTCAGATATTGGAGACCATCTACATTACATCCAAACAAACCATACTTAATAAAATCACGTTTAGATTTGGTCATAACACATTACATTTCATTTAAATATATGATTCTGCTATCATTTCGAGCTCTCACGCGCTGTGACGTCATAGAACCGCAGTACAGATTTGCGAACTGCGTTTGCTATTTTTGGTAACTGTTGCCGTTACTTAGCGGAGTTTTATGTCAACACAATATAAAATCGTCGCTGATGGTAGATGTTTTGTGTTAACGCCCTTGTAACCTCTCTGAAGATGGCTCAGGTGAGCCGAAAGCTTAGAACCAACTTAATAAAAAATTATCCAAATGTTGGAGAATTTTTGTATTTATTTTCAACTGAAATTAAAGCCAAAGTACGATGTTAGAACGGCTCATGATTAAACATAATAGACATTCATTGTCACTTATATTTAACAGTATATGTTTAGAAATATATATAAAGGAAAAACTCAACACATCATCTTAGACGGTGATATGACTTTTACAGATTTGCATATACCTCCAAATGGGCAGTTATTTCTAACCCTACCACTACAAGAGGGTTTGTTATCTATTTGGTGATTGTAATAAAATTTGTCTAGTACACACAATAATAAAATATTAAACAATTTTCCCTAAAGAAAATTAAAATAATAAAAAAGTACATTTTGTTATTTTCCCTGAGCCCTGAAAGTAGAGGTTTTATTATTATAAGCACTCTTTCTCTGAAATTCTTCTAAAATACCAAACGGCCTTTTCTAAATATTTCTGAGAATTATTCGGACTTATACAAGACATACATATTATTATCATCTTTCATACCCCCCGTTCCAAAGCTTTAAATTTATTTTTTTGTCTGTCTGTTTAATGGGATATTAGCAAACCGGTAGGACAAAAAATTAAGCCGACAAAGGGCGGATGAACACTTAAAGAGTCAAAGGCTAGCTAATCAGGAGTCACCGCATCGTCATCCTGTGACTGTTAGCATTAACGGCGTAAAAGGAACAACTTTCCTCAGAATTTATCCGTCGCCCGGAATAGACGGACATGAGAAACAGGTGCCACCGGACCGTTATCCTGTGACTGTTAGCATTATCGGCGTAAAAGGAACAAATTTCCTCAGAATTTATCCCTCGCTTGGAATGGAAGGACATGAGAGATAGATACCACCGGGCCGTTATCCTGTGACTGTTAGCATTAACGGCGTATAAGGAACAAATTTCCTCAGAATTTATCCCCCGCCCGGAATAGACGGACAGGAGAGACAGATACCACCGGGCCGTTATCCTGTGACTGTTAGCATTAACGGCGTAAAAGGAACAAATTTCCTCAGAATTTATCCCTCGCTTGGAATGGAAGGACATGAGAGACAGATACCACCGGGCCGTTATCCTGTGACTGTTAGCATTAACGGCTTAAAAGGAACAAATTTCCTCAGAATTTATCCCCCGCCTGGAATGGAAGGACATGAGAGACAGATACCACCGGACCGTTATCCTGTGACTGTTAGCATTAACGGCGTATAAGGAACAAATTTCCTCAGAATTTATCGCTCGCCTGAAATGGAAGGACATGAGAGACAGATACCAACGGGCCCTTATCCTGTGACTGTTAGCATTATCGGCGTAAAAGGAACAAATTTCCTCAGAATTTATCCCTCGCTTGGAATTGAAGGACATGAGAGACAGATACCAGCGGGCCGTTATCCTGTGACTGTTAGCATTAACGGCGTAAAAGGAACAAATTTCCTCAGAATTTATCCCCCGCCTGGAATGGAAGGACATGAGAGACAGATACCACCGGGCCCTTATCCTGTGACTGTTAGCATTAACGGCGTAAAAGGAACAAATTTCCTCAGAATTTATCCCCCGCCTGGAATGGAAGGACATGAAAGACAGATACCAATGGGCCGTTATCCTGTGACTGTTAGCATTAACGGCGTAAAAGGAACAAATTTCCTCAGAATTTATCCCTCGCCTGAAATGGAAGGAGATGAGAGACAGATACCACCGGGCCGTTATCCTGTGACTGTTAGCATTAACGGCGTAAAAGGAACAAATTTCCTCAGAATTTATCCCCCGCCTGGAATGGAAGGACATGAGAAACAGGTGCCACCGGACCGTTATCCTGTGACTGTTAGTATTAACGGCGTATAAGGAACAAATTTCCTCAGAATTTATCCCTCGCCTGGAATGGAACGACATGAGAGATAGATACCACCGCGCCCTTATCCTGTGACTGTTAGCATTAACGGCGTAAAAGGAACAAATTTCCTCAGAATTTATCCCTTCCGGAATGGAAGGACTTGAGAAACAGATATCACCGTGCAGTTATGCTGTGACTGTTAGTATTAACGGCGTAAAAGGAACGAATTTCCTCAGAATTTATCCCTCGCCTGGAATGGAAGGACATGAGAAACAGGTGCCAGCGGACCCTTATACTGTGACTGTTATCTTTAACGGCGGAAAAGGAAGAAATTTCCTCAGAATATATCCCTCGCCTGAAATGTAATGACACGAGAAACAGGTGCCACCGGACCGTTATCCTGTGACTGTTAGCATTAAAGTCGTAAAAGGAAGAAATTTCCTCAGAATTTATCCCTCGCCTGAAATGGAAGGACATGAAAGACAGATACCACCGGGCCGTTATCCTGTGACTGTTAGCATTAACGGCGTAAAAGGAACAAATTTCCTCAGAATTTATCCCTCGCCTGAAATGGAAGGAGATGAGAGACAGATACCACCGGGCCGTTATCTTGTGACTGTTCGCATTAACGGAGTAAAAGGAACAAATTTCCTCAGAATTTCTCCCCCGCCCGGAATGGACGGACATGACAAACAGGGGCCACCGGTCCGTTATCCTGTGACTGTTAGCATTAACGGCTTAAAAGGAAGAAATTTCCTCAGAATCTATCCCTCGCCTGGAATGGAAGGACATGAGAGACAGATACCAACGGGCCCTTATCCTGTGACTGTTAGCATTATCGGCGTAAAAGGAACAAATTTCCTCAGAATTTATCCCTCGCTTGGAATGGAAGGACATGAGAGACAGATACCACCGGGCCGTTATCCTGTGACTGTTAGCATTATCGGCGTAAAAGGAACAAATTTCCTCAGAATTAATCCCTCACTTGGAATTGAAGGACATGAGAGACAGATACCACCGGGCCGTTATCTTGTGACTGTTCGCATTAACGACGTAAAAGGAACAAATTTCCTCAGAATTTATCCCTCGCTTGGAATGGACGGACATAAGAGACAGATACCACCGGGCCGTTATCCTGTGACTGTTAGTATTAACGGCGTAAAAGGAACAAATTTCCTCAGAATTTATCCCTCGCCTGAAATGGAAGGACATGAGAGACAGATACCACCGGGCCGTTATCTTGTGACTGTTCGCATTAACGGCGTAAAAGGAACAAATTTCGAAAAACTTGTAGAAGATTGAGAGCCAAAACGCCCTGAAATGGCTATAAATGTAGCTAGAAAATGCCAAAAAGTAGCTAAAAGTTGTGAGACCGTTTGCTTCAAAACCCCAATTCTGCGATTTCTTCTGTTTTTTCGTTATCACCGAATATCTGCGTTCCGAAGTATATGTTATTTTGTTTAAAGTACCATTTATTGTGGGTTCAGTATGTTGAAGGGTGAGGGGTGGCGCAAGTTGAATTTTGTGGGTAGGGGCAGCATTTTGTGTGTGGGGGGGCGCGATGTTCCTAAGCGAATAGTGAGTTCGATCCTCACTTGGTGTCCCATACTTTCGGCTTTGTGCCACATCTAAGCTGCGCTTAGGAAATCACCATACTTACCCTTTACTTAGGTGTGTGCATATAGTAAATAAACATTTTTCCTCAGCGTTATCACAGCCATGAGTTTCTAGAACGATGCAGTCGTTAGCAGCACCTGCCGATTTCATCGTACATGAAACTCATGAAACATGAGTTGAGTTACTAGTGAGGAAAAAAATGCATATTTATTATTAATATAAATCTTAGCTCTGTTAGTATACCTTGAACACTATCTATATAACACTAGCACTCAATATGCGATATATATATATATAATTATTATTATTTTTATTACTCAAGAAAATAAAAACAAATGTCTGTGTGACCAACAAACAATTTACTAGACGACTTGAGGCAAGAAAAAAATCTCGAACAATTCAAAAAAATCAAAAGACAAACATCTTCTTCCGCAGTAAAGTGCTCGGCGCTAAAACGTATATATATATATATATATAATAATAATAAAACCGACTCTGTCCGTATCCTAATCTTAAAATATTACACAAGAATCTTTTAAAGACTATGAATAAGCAACAGAATCTAACTCCGTTACCGTCCTCGGCTATAGAGCTTTGGACAAAGAGGGGAAAAAAAAAAGAAAACTGCGTAGGACCGACAATGCATACGGTTCTTCACAGTAAAGAAAAAAACCCTCGAACGGAACGAACCACCAGGAAAGAAAAGTGCTCGATACAAAACTAACCAAAAAGTGTTAACCAAAAGGCAGTTACGCAGAGCAAAAACACAGCCGTTGTGCGAAACCGCGGTAGGTCTTGGCGATCTTGCGATTTTTTTCGTGTATATATAGCTCAAAAAAATTAAAGGAACACTTTTTCATCATAGTGTCTCAACCTATCAGTAAAACATTTGGGATATTGATCTAGTCAGTTAAGTAACAGAGGTGGTTGTTAATCAGTTTCAGCTGCTTTGTTGTTAATGAAATCAACAACAGGTGCTTCAGAGGGGCAACAATGAGGCACCCACCAAAAAACAGGAATGGTTGAGGACACTGATACTTATTTTCCCTTCTCAACTTTTTTGGCTGACTTTTTACTGACTGACTTTCTACTACTGTAGTTGTTCATTTGTCTTGAATCAACATCTCTGCTGATAGCATGGTGCGGTACCTGCATGCTATAGGGGTTGCACAAGTAGTGTAACTCTTCCAGGATGGCACATCAGTACGTGCCGTTGCAAGAAGGTTTGCTGTGTCTCCCAGCACATTCTCAAGAGCATGGAGGAGGTTTCAGGAGACAGGGAGTTATTCTAGGAGAGCTGGACAGGGCCGCAGCAGGATCGGTATCTACGCCTTTGTGCAAGGAGGAACAGGATGAGCACTGCCAGAACCCTACAAAAAGAACTCCAGGCCACTGGTGTTAATGTTTCTGACCAAACAATCAGAAACAGACTCCATGAGAGTGACCTGAGGGCTCGACGTCCTGTAGAGGGCTCTGTGCTCACTGCCCAGCACCGTAGAGCTCGATTGGCATTTGCCATAGATCACCAGAATCAGCAACTCCGCCACTGGCGCCCTGTGCTCTTCACCGATGAGCACATGCGACAGACGTGAAAAGATCTGGAGATACCGTGGAGAATGTTATGCTGCCGGCAACATCATTCAGCATGACTGGTTTGGTGGTGGGTCAGTGATGGTCTGGGGAGGCATATCCCTGGATGGACGCACAGACCTCTACAAGTTAGATAATGGTACACTGACTGCTATTAAGTATCGAGATGAAATCTTTGGACCAATTGTCAGAACCTACACTGGTGCAGTGGGATCTGGGTTCCTTCTGGCCCACGACAATGCCCGATCTCATGTGGCCAGAATATGCAGGCAGTTCCTGGAGTATGAAGTAATTGATACCATTGACTGGCTCCCACATTCAACTGACCTAAACCCAATAGCACACCTCTGGGATATTATGTTTAGGTCCATCCGGTAACGCCGGGTTGCCCCTCAGACTTTCCAGAAGCTCAGTGATCCCCTTTTCAAATCTCGGAGGAGATCCCCCAGGACACCATCTGTCGTCTCATTAGGAGAATGTCCCGATGTTGTCAGGCATGCGTACAAGCACGTGGGGGCCACACAAACTACAGTGAATCATTTTTAGTTTCTAAATAACATTTTGGTAAAATGGACCAGTCTGCTGCATTATTTTTTCACTTTTATTTTTGGGGTGTGTTTGATTTCCCACCCCCCTCTACAGAGTAATCATTTTCATTTCTATCAAATTATGTGGCATCATTTTGTTACTAATACATCACCTACTTATTATCAAGAAAGATATTCAAGATCATTTTTCATTTTTCATTCTTATGTGTTTTCGAAGTGTTCCTCTATTTTTTTGAGCAGTATATATATATATATATATATATAGTCATCCGCAGACAGATCTGTTTCGCTGTACTACAGCTCATTAGTACGGTTAGACATCCGATTTTACCCAGGATTGAAACCCGACCGAATTGATGCCAGTCGGCGATTCTACCTCTGAGCTACGCGCGCTGGGTAGAAAGAGGCAGACATTTTAGCGTGTATATTATCATTATACATGCCCAATAGCCAGGGTGCTCTAATTCATTACTGAATGAGCGATGCTAGAGTAGGTATATTGTTTTTTTGTTTTTTCATATATATATAATGATAATAATATAAGCAATGGTTACTAATGAAAGTACATTCTACAGATATTTACTTTTAAATGCTCAATACAAAAGTAGATCATTTTCTCCTTTATCTTTTTCTTCTCCCAGGTTCAAATTTGTGACCTGTCTGGTTTTCCGTGGCAAAACATTTGCTACACTACTGCCTAGTGAGTTGTACACGCACCGTTCTTTGTGCTGTTATAACCTCCCACCCCACGTAATTCTTCCAATTGGCTGACCTTGTTTTTGTTTATTTCTTCAATTTAAAAAATATCTTTATCTAGGGATTAAATAGATTAACCACATTTTACTGCCTGACGATGGTGTTTAAACACCAAAACTGTATAGTTATTCAGTTGCAGTATGCTATTGTTATATTATTATTATTAATAATAATAATAATAATAATAATAATAATAATAATAATAATAATAATTATATATATATATATATATATATATATATAATACATATGTCTCCGCCTGTCTCTACTCAGTTCGTTTAGTTACCTATTCTTTCTTTACCGTTCTCCCTCCTCTCCTGACTGCTCCCTACTAGATAGCATTGCTGACGACATAGATAAGGCTATTTCCAATGACCCATTCGCCCACATATTTGTATTCGGAGACCTCAACGCCCATCACTCTGAGTGGCTTGAAAACGCTGTAACTGATCCAGCGGGTATTCACGCCATGAACTTCGCTATTTCCCAATCCCTTACGCAAGTGGTGGACTTCCCCACTTGCTTCCCAAGCACTCCCTCGAGTCATTCCTCACGACTAGATATATGTTTCATCTCTGCGCCTGACGCCTGTCAAGTCTCGCAACTTTGCCCTCTCGGCAACTACGAACACACTGTAGTCTCTCTCAGTATTTCTTTCTACTCTCACTCCCCCCAGGAGCCCCCTATCTATAGGATCTTCTACCTATACCAAAAAGCTGACTGGGATGCCTTTCGCAATTTCTTCTGCGACGTCCCTTAGGGAAAAGTGTTCGATCTATCAGCTGATGACTGTACCTCTGAGGTCTCGTCATGGGTGAAAGCTGGCATTGATGCCTTCATACCCACCAGGAAGTATTGCCTAAAACCTCATTCCTCTCCGTGGTTCTCTCCTGCCTGCTCAGCCGCCATTGCCAACAGGAACCATTACTTCCGTCTATTCCGGAGACAGTCATCTGATCACAATAGGCGCCTGTTCACGTCTGCACGCAATGAGTGCAAGAGAACCCTAAATGACGCCAAACGGTTGTTTGCCGAGAGAATGCGACAGCGCATAGCTGACTGCAAGTTCGGCTCCAAGAACTATTGGAGGATTTGCAAACGAGTGCTGAACAATAACAAATCCTCAATACCTCCTTTAATCCATGAATTTGAGGTTTTCACGTCATCTGCGGACAAAGCTGAGTGCTTTGCCCGCAGATTCTCATCCAACTCCACATTTGACTCATCTGGAGTACACCCACCGGACTTCCCTATTAGAACTGAGGCCAAACTGCACGACGTATATATTACCCCGACAGTAGTATCCCGAGTAATTTCAAAACTCGACCCCCATAAGGCGAGTGGAAACGATGGAATCCCGGTGATAGTCCTTAAGAGGTGTGCTCCTGAACTTTCCCCTGTCCTCTCTAAACTGTTTAACTACTGCCTTTCTGCTTCCTGCTTTCCTGCATGCTGGAAGTTCTCTTCAGTCGTTCCTGTATTTAAGAATTGTGGTGAACCCTCGGACCCATCCAACTATCGCCCTATCAGTCTTCTACCGATATTCGGGAAAGTATTCGAGGTCATAATCAATGCTGAAATAGTTTAACATCTTACTGCCCACAAACTCTTCTCTGACAGGCAATATGGCTTCCGTTTTGCCAGGTCCACGGCCAACTTGCTAACAACCGTAACGGAGTACATGCTCCAGGCCCTTGATGAGTCTGACGAGGCTCGCGCGGTTGCTCTGGACATCTCCAAGGCTTTTGACAGGGTGTGGCACTCTGACCTCCTATGCAAGCTACGGGGGTACGGTATTACCGGTCGCCTGCTTGACCTAATCCAATCTTTTTTAAATAACCGCAAAATGAACGTTGTTTTGAATGGGCATGCCTCTTCATCCCACAGCACGAATACTGGTGTCCCACAGGGCTCTATCCTGGGTCCAACGCTCTTCCTTATTTTCATCAACGACCTCCCAGATGAGATCAGTTCCCAAGGAGGATGACACCACAATATACTCCCGCACCAGTAAGAAACCTTTCGTGGGGGACAGACATAATCTCGCTGCTGACCTTGAACGGGATCTGCACTCTGTGGTGAATTGGGGCAAGAAGTGGCTTGTCAACTTCAATGCGTCTAAGACCAAGCTGTTGTCTGTCAACCATCAAAGGCAACCTCTCCTGCCTTCCATAAGCATGGAACAAGCGATTCTCCCCGAGAGCAACACACTACGCCTCTTCGGACTTACCCTTTTCTCAGACCTCAAATGGAACCACTATATTGAATCCATAGCTAAATCTACTGCTAAGAAGGTTGGGTCACTATGTCGATCCAGGATGTTTTTTCCGCCTGAATCCATCCTGCATATATACAAGTCAACCATCCGTCCGTGCATGGAGTACTGCTGCCATTTATGGTCAGGCGCCCCTGCCGTTCTCCTCAGTGTTCTCGACAGGCTCCAAAGGAGAGTCTGTAATGTGATAGGTACTGATCTGGCGGCTCGACTGCAGCCACTTCCCCACCGTCGAAATGTGGCCTCCCTTTGTCTGTTCTATAAATACTTTCATGGCTTCTACTCGGACGAGCTTAAGTCACTGGTGCTTCCTCAACAGGTGTTTACCCGTGCAACCAGACTGGCAACTGGGTCCCACCCATTCACAGTCAGGTTAGCCAAATGCAGACTGCAGTTCTACTCCTGCAGCTTCTTCTCTCGTACTTCCTGCCTGTGGAACTCGCTCCCATATTCTTGCTTTCTTGACGGCTACAACCTCTAGAAATTTAAAAGCAAAGTTAATACTCACCTACTAACCACTGGCCTCTAGCTCTCTCCCCACCCCCGTATATCTTTCCCTTTCTCTCCACCTATGTATCTGTCATCGTACCTGCATTCTCAGCTTTCTATTGCTCCTTTCTAACTAGTTTGTACACCTCACTCTTTTCTAATTATTCTTTTTACAGTTATGTAGCCCCCCCCTCTCATCAGTGGCATTTCTGCCTTGCTCGGGGCGAAATGATTAAAATATATATATATATATATATATATATATATATTAAGGACATATGGCCCAATGTATATACAAGTTGTTTCGTTCCTGTGACTTGCCCCAAAAAGTTGTGAGTTCAGTATTAGGCTACAGTAGTGGTGAACAATGAACAAGAACTTACAGGCTTAGAGGGAGATAAATCATGACTACTAAAAAGAGGCTCTAATCAAAAGGGATGGAGATGATATACCCCAGTGATTGTAATAAAGGGTTCTGTTCGAGATTCCTAGCACATGAAGAAGGCCGGAGTGTACAACGGCCGAAACGTCGTACAAATGGCAACAAAGATGAGGACAATAGGCCGAATAATGTAAATACTATCTCATCTCGGAAATATAGATAAATACTTATAATTTATTTATTAACTATAATTTTTACAAGAAATGAGAATATGAAAGGAAAGCGTTTTACATGAGATTTTATTTAATATTCGATAGGGGCATTGTGTTTTTCTTCACCAGCCTATCGAGCCACCCAGTAATCGTGTCAATTGATTTCTTGTGGTATGGCATACATACTGTCTTCTATTCGCCCTTCAGGTTTTTTTAAAAATCTTTGTTTCGTATTGTAGACTTGCTACTTTGACAAACCCTAAAGAAAAATGTCACAGGATATTAAGTCAAGACACCTGAGTTACTTTTCAACCTCCTTGTACCTAACAGACAAGATATTGTTCAGTTTCTCTTGCGATTGAATAAGCTGTTTATTGTCAGGTGAAAATTATATATAGCCTTGCAAGCATGTTGCTTTATGGTCACTTTAACCATAATGATTGGTTTTCAATTAAAGAAAATCAATCATCCATTTATAACCAGGGTGTGACGTTTATGTTGATAATGTCCTGAACTTGAAATGAAAATCTCACACATTTACCAGTTTACTTTGTTTCCAGGTTATTTTAAAACGTGCGCGTCAATATTGAAGTCTGTTTTATTGATAATGGTTTGCACCAAAGTTGTTTAATTTTTAGCTTCCTTAGGATGTGCGTTGTGGCGCAGTGGATATCAGCTGGGAACGAGAAATCGGGGAACCGAGTTCGAATTCCAGCTGAATTCATTGCCTTCACTTACGCGCAAATACCCTTGGGAAAGGTATTAATCCGTCTATTCCCTCCAGTTATGGGTTAAATAATAGGACAGATTGGGTTCTATAGCCCTGGTCGGCAACCAGTCTAACGCAGAAAGCAATGGCAACCTACTGCGGGATAATCTTCTGCCCAGTCAGTCATGTCTCTTTCGAGACATGATTGCCCAAGTGTGTATCGCCCATGGCACTTACCTGACTGGCTTTTTTCCACCGTAATTATGACACAGGCTTACGGCCATATCACGTTGAATATACCGGTTCTCGCTCGATCACCGAAGATAAGCAACGTTGAGCCTGGTGAGTACTTAGATGGGTGACCGCTTGGGAATACCAGGTGCTGTAAGCGTTTAGTGACGAATATGCGTTGTGGGGCATTGTATATCGGCTCGGAACGAGAAATCGGGGAGCCGAGTTCGAATTCCAGCTGAATTCAGTGCCTTCACTTACGCGCAAATACCCTTGGGAAAGGTATTAATCCGTCTATTCCTTCCAATTATGGGTTAAATAACAGGACAGATTGGGTTCTATAGCCTTGGTCGGCAACCAGTCTACCGTAGAAAGCAATGGCAACCTACTGCGGGATAATCTTCTGCCCTGTCAGTCATGTCTCTTTCGAGACATGATCGCCCAAGTGTGTATCACGTATGGCACTTAACTGACTGAATTATGACACAGAAATATTATATTACCGACAAAGTTGTTAAAGAATTAGAAGACTCATGGACTTGTTTTACCGATATACGTTTGCATGTAGCCTTTTACTTGGAACTATGGCAAGCCAATAATAAAATCTAATTAACATTGAAATATTTTATAAAAATTATCAAATGAGATACGGTCTTCAAAAGGACAAGGCATGTAATTTGTATTTTTTTCTGTAAATTTTGGTATTTGATTTAGATTATGCGATTATATTTCATCAGATAGTTGCAGGATTATGCGATTATATTTCATCAGATAGTTGCAGGATTATGCGATTATATTTCATCAGATAGTTGCAGGATTATGCGATTATCAGGTAGCTGAGGATTAGAAAAGAGGTATGGTATGTATAATCTTGTTCTGCATTGGTCTTTATTTTTAAATTTATCTTTGTTTAAAGTATCTTTATTATTTTCATTTTTTAAGTTCATGAATTTTTTACTTATCTTTTTATTGTTTTTTATTTTTGTTATTTATTTTATTTTTATTTTTTTGAAGATGTGTTATTAGTAACTTCAAGCCGTGCTGGATTAAATCAGCAGCAAAAGATTAGTAATTTCTACTTATTCCATACTTTCAATGAACACGCATTAAATACCTCTAAGCGATCTGGTATCTTACGATTTGCCAGTGTTAATATTTATACGTCAGGGAGGCTGCAACTTTAATTCAAAATCTCAGCTAACGTTATTGTTGCGATGTCTTCTAGTCACGCTTTTTATCATGGTATTTTCATTTCATCGCACATTGTAATCAGATATGTTGCATACTGCTGCATTACTCTTGGATCTTTTGAAATTTTCAATTCCCGCATATTTCTGCGTATAAGGCGACCTTTAGATAAGAGTTTAAAAATATAGCAAATTTTCATGAATTTATCTTATACTTGTTGTATAAGGCGACAGCTTATTGATTATATAAAGATGTTCTTGGAAATGTTACGTACTGTATCTTTAGATAAGACGAGGTAAAAATACGGCAAATTTTCATGAAAATATTCTATACCTGTAGTATAAGACGGCAGCTTATTGATTAAGTAAAGATGATGTTATTGGAAATGTTATTTACTGTATCCTAAGAAATAACAAAACCGATTCTAAGTCATGTTTTCTTACACACGTTCCCTAAAAGGGAAACCATTATTTTGTTTACGTTTAATCACGTGATCTCTTGTGATATTTTTATTACTTTTATCATTTTATTTGATAATGTGACTCATGTACGTTATTGCTTATCGCATTGAGGCCGAGTTTAGCCTACCGACAAACATCACTCAGAGATAAAAGCTACTGGACTTGAGAAACTTATTTTCCTGAAAAAATGTTTTAAGGAAAATATATAAATTTCAATCGAAAGCAGTACTTGCTGCTCGGTCAATGAATCAATGAATGCCAAATGTTTTTTGTAAGGAAACGGCTAATATTACAATTTCCATATATGCCGACATTTTTTACTTCTCTGTACAACCTGTATAATGGAAATTTGACGCATTTGGCGCGTCACACATTTACATATGCTAGACTCACATTCACAAAAGATGTTCACATCATAAAAACATGACTCATTTTCAATTAATGAAAACCAGGTGCATCAATAAATACAGTCCTTTTGATGTCTGTATAATATTCCTGGCTACATATGCATCTAACAATTAAAAAGGATTGCCAATACAGTCGCCAGGAGTTAGTTTTCCTTTCAAAATTCATTCCCCTCTCAGTTTTCACAGACAAACTTTGTTTCTTTGCGTTAGAGAAAGAGAAATAAAAAGCTTTTAAACCGATTGAATGAAAAGAACAAAACGTTATCTCATGAAACCCAATCTTGAAATAGTGTAATTAATTGAACGATTTCACTTATCCACCTTCCACTTGCTTCCTGTTTCTCTCATTCATATATATATATATATATATATATATATATATATATATATATATATATATATATATTAGAGAAAATTTTCAAAATTCAAGGGTGTCGGATGCACATTTCGACATGAGATCTCTAACAGAGATTCCACGTCACCTCAGCGACATTGTTCTGTTTCCTTGGAACAAAACAATGTCGCTGAGGTGACGTGGAATCTCTGTTAGAGATCTCATGTCGAAATGTGCATCCGACACCCTTGAATTTTGAAAATGTTCTCTAATTTATATTGGCTCTGTAATCTACATTGAGCTCTCCTCCTGCATCATTTTTTAATATTGAACTTTTTTTAATATTAATTAGGATCAGGTTCTTGGAATTTACCTTCCCACTCATCCACTTCGGATTAAAGAATATATATATATATGAAAGAGTAAAAAAGAATCAGAAGGTTGAAGCTGTCAAATGTTTGCTGTTTGTACAATTGTAATAGGCGAAATGATATCTGTTTCACTTTTGTTGCCGACAAGTAAATGAGGAAAGAGGAGAATCAGTTAATGCAGTGTGAAATATAGTGAGAAAGGAAGAAAATACATGTCGTCTGAACTGGGTGTCTAGCCAGACAATAAGTAACAACTGTATGGTGTTCTGTTTTTCTTCGTTGTCAGTACATGAGAAAAAAAAGAGAATCAATGAATTCAGCGCGAAAGAGAAGGTGAAAGAGTAAGAAAGTGCAAGTCTCCTCATGCGTATTTATACGTTTGTGGAAAACACATGTAGATCACCTTTTAATTTTTTTTCCTTGCTCCTGATTGGTTAATAAATGAGAGATTGTATCAATTTTGTTTTCAAATATGTCCGCACATGGTAAAATTCAGTGATCCTATTGTTTTACGAAAAATCTTTTCTATTGATGAATAAATAAATGTATATGCTTTTTTTCTTACTGGCTCATGGAAAAGTATAGGTGTTTGTAAACTCGGATTTTCTTTGCATTCAATTTGTCAAATATTACGAAATCCGACATCCGCTCATCTTGGTGGTTTCTTCTCCGTAGAGTGATTTATGACTCGCTTCTGCTTTGACACTTCCTTCTGCCGCGAAATCTGATCACTTTCTGCTCTTCTCCGGGGGCCAGTCTTTTTTTTTTTTTATAGGAAATCAGGAGGCTCCCAAAAACTTTATTTAAAATATTACGGGGTATGAGACCACATCTCTGATTGGGCTGTAAATACTACAATATATATTTATTCAAATTGAAAAATTAAATCCGCAGCAATTCCTACACAAGAAATAATCTTAGTGATTATTTAGTCGGTAATTCTAAGTATAGAAAAATGTGACAGTTTTATACAAACTATTTTTAATACATTTCTCTCAAAAAAGTACACATAAAATACAAACCTATAAAGACCGTTGTGTATTTATTTGTAAACATGGGAAATGCGAACATGAAAGTAATATTTTTAAGATTATATTAAACCTGGAAAAAAACAGAACAACTTATTAAACCTGGAAAAGTAAAGGACAAGATATTCTAATGAAGTAAAAAATGCACACATTTTTCCATGTAATTCATGATCTTTTCAGGCATTGCTATTAATTTAATATAAATTTAATACTGAAAACCACATTCAAAAATGTTAAAAAGAAAAAAAATCTTATATGCAATTGATTAAAAAAACAATAAAAATTGATTATCCATAATTAATTGATTCCGATAATCAATTCTAATAAGTGATAAGCAAAGTTTGATTGACAAAAATGATAAAATATCAGCAGCATTTAAATGTTGAAAACCGCATGCAAAAATATTAAACAGAAAAAAAGTAATAAAAATAAGATTTATTATTATCAGCGTTAGTCACTCACTCACTTATGTACTAATGTAGTTAGTCTCTCTTATCGGACTTCACATATTTTGATTTAACTTTTTTCTACTGAACCAAAATTCATATTTTTTTCAAAATCTAGCTAAGGAGATGTCCTATCTAATTCTGTAAACTGTTTGAAATTTGATTGAGAACTGAATTAGTGGTGAAGCTTGAAAGCTGCCTAGATTCACTCAATGTTGGACTTTAGAATACATTCAATCACTGCCATGGTTGAATGCTATAAATACACAGCGGTCTTTATCATAATAAAAGATGGTTGTTATATCCGTTCACTTTAACTGACATTCCGTCAGTTACTTAAGTGCCATACGTGATACACGCTTGGGCGATCATGTCTCGAAAGAGACATGACTGACTGGGCAGAAGATCCGGCAGTAGGTTGCCATTGCTTTCTGCGGTAGACTGGTTGCCGACCAAGGCTACAGAGCCCAATCTGTCCTGTTATTTAACCCATAACTTGAAGGAATATACGGATTAATACCTTTCCCAAGGGTATTTGCGCGTAAGTGAAGGCAATGAATTCGGCTGGAATTCGAACTCGGCTCCCCGATTTCTCGTTCCGAGTCGATATCTAATGCACCACAACGCACATAGTTGGCCAAATTCAATTATTGATCATTTATCGTAAGTGTTATTTCATAATTTTCATAATTTTCTTTCTTATCTAAAGAGAGGTAAAAAATAGTAAGGAGAAATATTCGGTAAGATGTCTCTAGATAAAACTGACTCTGAAATTTATATTTACCTCTTTTACAAAGTATAATTGATTTTAAATGGTTGTTTCAATTTTGGGAACAGATGCCGTAGGCTTTCTTGTTATTGAGTGTGTGTAAAATTGGATAAGAATTCATGCGCACGGACGGAGGATGTTGGGTATTTTATGACTTATATAGTATATATAACCATATCTGCTCTGAAATGCATCGTAATGTCAACAAATGTAAACATGTTACGGAAATTAACGAAGATTAACGAAACTGGTTATAAACAACTGACATTTTGAAATGATTTATTTGTTTGAACACACACACACACACACACACACACACACACACACACACACACACACACATATATATATAGTCGAATTCATTTATAATCTTTTTCTTTATATATATATATATATATATATATATATATATATATATATATACTCCCCAGTGTTGTCGTACCAACGTAACAAATTTAGTCCGATGAATTCTTGAAGAACAAAACGTGTCACGAGTAAACTTTTACACTTTGTCATACAATTTCCTCAATATTGTTTTTGATATATAAAATATATATCGTTATCTCATAAGAATCCAACAGAATGGCAAAAATATAAATTCAGGAAATTTTATCAACAGGTCCCCAACGCTTAATAGACGACATGATTGTTTCAGTCAATCGCCTATTCTTACTAAGTACTGAAACAACGAATAAGTACGTCTGGATGTATGTAGATTATTTATTGATATTCTTTCACATATTTATAAAAATTAAAATTATCTAATGCAAATTGAATTTGTCGCATTCACTTACGCGCAAAATATCCTTGGGGAAGGTAATAATCTGTCTCTTCTACTTACAGCTATGGGTTAAATAGCATGGCAGATTGTGTTTTATAGCCTTGGTTGGCAACCTGTCTACTGCAGAAAGTAATGTCAATCTACTACAGGAAAATCTCCTGCCTAGTTAGTAATGTCTCTGAAGTAGGGAGTTCGATCATGTTTATTAAATTGGCCTTGTATCAAACATAACCGAACTTCCCACAATTTAAGATTATCAGAAAGTTGAAAGAATAAAACCGTTTCGTATGTATAAATAAATGAAAATTTATTTGTCAATTTGCATAACATTAAATTGTATGTATGGAATTATTAACCGTGAAAAGAATTTTAAAAAATAGTAGTAAAGTGTTTAAAGAATTAAGAGTTCATTCATTTTAGCGAAATGTGAAATTTTAGTAGTAGTAAAGTGTTTAAAGAATTAAGAATTAAGAAAAATAGTAGTAAAGTGTTTAAAGAATTAAGAGTTCATTCATTTTAGCGAAATGTGAAATTGGCATAAAAAAAATCTGTTATCGCAGTGTGTATCGACAAAGTAGTGGTAATGTCTAGTTCCGGTAAAGAGTATAAAGAATTCAGACTTCATTTGTTTTAACGAAATGTAATTTGTAAAGAAAACTTAAGTCCACGTTTTCACTATGTGTATCAACAAAGTAGTACTCATGTTTTTCTTTCCTTCTTTCTTTTTTTTTACTTTTTTAAAAAGAAAGAAGGAAAGAAAAATCAAGGACAGTCAAAGGATGACTCTGCAAAAATGTCGAAAATGCAACTTCTTTCTTGTGACTACTGGTAACGTATGCTGATCGTAACTACTGCTGACAGGTTCTTATAATTTAGACTAGTTAAAGAAAATGTTCGATTAATTCATGCTGTGTATATTTTATTACATATATTTCCTTTCAGAGTGACTTTATTTTGTTTTTTTTTGTTTTTTTTGTCTCTAGCTGCCATAAGAAATGGATTACATTGAATTTAAAATTAACTTTTTTCTCTCTCCCTTCTCTAAGTCTAAAAAAAAAGTTAGCGTCCTTTCTGCCCCCCACCCAAATAACCCACACGTGTTCCTACCAGCACCGTATCAGTATGAATTTGATATCAGTCAGTTAAGTGCCATACGTGATACACGCTTGGGCGATCATGTCTTTTTGAGACATGACTGACTGGGCAGAAGATTATCCCGCAGTAAGTTGCCATTGCTTTCTGCGGTAGACTGGTTGCCGACCAAGGCTATAGAACCCAATCTGTCCTGCTATTTAATCCATAACTGGAAGGAAGAGACGGATTAATACCTTTCCCAAGGGTATTTGCGCGTAATTTGATAGAATAATCAAAAACAGTCAAAAGATGACTCTGCAAAAATGTCGAAAATGCAACTTCTTTCTTGTGACTACTGGTAACGTATGCTGATCGTAACTACTGCTGACAGGTTCTTATAATTTAGACTAGTTAAAGAAAATGTTCGATTAATTCATGCTGTGTATATTTTATTACATATATTTTCTTTCAGAGTGATTTTATTTTATTTTATTTTATTTTTGTCTCTAGCTGCTAGGTTCTTATAATTTAGTCTAGTTTGTATCTGTTTTCTTTTAATCATTTACTTTGGTTACTAAAAATATACTAAATTTTTCGGTTGTCTAAAGGCTGTTTCGACTTTTAGTAAGTGAAAACTTAGTAATTTTTTTTCCTTATTTTTTTATTTTATTTTATTTTATTTATTTTATTTTTTTACATCAATTATATATATGTATATATAATTGGGACGTTAGCATCCCTGTAGGTCCAAAAAATATAAATCTACAAAGTGCGGAAGAACTCTCAAAGAGTCAACGGCTAGCTAACTAGAGGTGATGTCTCAATAAATCATCGTGGAGAAGGCAACGGGATACCATTCCACTATCTACCCCCGCTCAATCATGGATAGTTACAACAAATATATTAAAGCCAACAGCGTGAAGGGGGCTGCTTGCCAAGGAAGCAACACCTCGCTCGGTAAGGACCGGCATGGGCAACAGGTGCCACCTGACCGTCATCCTGCGACTGTTAGCACCAACGGCGTAAAGGGGACATTTTACTCCAAAATTTGTCCCTCACCCGGGAAAGAACGACATGAGCAACAGGTGTCTCTGGACCGTTACCCTGCAACTGTGCGCATCAAAGACAAACTCACTATAGGAACATGGAACGTCAGGACACTGAACTGTGGACAACTAGAGAATGTCAAACAGGAGATGAATAGACTGAATATCAACATCCTAGGCATATGTGAAACAAGATGGCCTAATAACGGAGATGTCAGTAGCGACACCCACAGGGTAATATATGCAGGAGGTAAAAAAAAAACGAAAAAGGGGTCGCTTTAATACTAAACAAACAAGTCAAGAGATGTGTACTTGGATACTGGCAACTGTCAGAGAGAGTCCTCTTGGTTAAACTGCGAGGAAGGTCCTTCAATATAGCTATTATAATAGTTTATGCGCCGACAACTCAAAGCTCGGAGGACGAAATAGAATCTTTCTATTCAATACTGGACAGTGCCAAGGCTCAGTGCAAAGGCCAAGAAATTAGGATAATAATGGGGGACTTATATGCAAAGGTAGGTAAAGATAGAGAAGGAGACATGATCGACAACTTCGGCCTAGGAGAGCGCAACGAAAGAGGAGAAAAATGGATCCAATGGTGCTCAGCCAATGACCAGGTTATTACTAACACCTGGTTCCAAGAACACCCACGACGTTTATGGACATGGAGAAGTCCAGGAGGCGACACGAAGAACCAAATAGATTATATAACTATAAACAAGAGATTCAGGAACGCAGTAGTCCAATGCAAAACATACCCAGGTGCCGACTGCGGAAGTGACCTCGTCCCAGTCATCTGCAAACTAAAAGTGAAACTCCGAAGACTGAAGAAGCCCAGCACATCACCAAGGCTGCAATACGACACGCTAGAGAACGATCTCACCCTGCAGAAAGAATACAATAACAGCGTGAGAAAGAAATATGAAGAACAAATTGGAAAAGGGTACTCAAAATGGGATTCACTAAAAGAAGCAATGGTGACCTCAGCGAACAACATAGCCCCAAAGGAAATCAGACGCAGAAGAAAAAACGAGTGGATGACCGAAGAGATCCTCCACATGATGCAAAGGAGACAAAAAATAACGCCAAGGCGCGGAGCAGAGTACAAAAAACTTCACAGGGAGATAAGGAACAAATGCAGACGAGCCAAAGAGGAATGGCTCAACAACAAATGCGCAGAAGTAGAGAGACTGGGCAGTAACAACAAAGCAGAGATGCATAAAGAGATAAGAGAACTGACAGGACAAAAACCTGCTCCTCAACAAGGATGCATAAAATCCAAGGAAAGGAACAATCATATTAGAGAAAGAGGAAATACTCCAGCGATGGGAAGAATAGATAAAGGATCTCTTTTGCGACAAGAGAGAACAACCGAGAATACACAAGGAGATGGATGGACCGGAAATACTAAAATCCGAAGTAGAAGCTGCAATGGCCAAAATGAACAGAAACAAAGCACCTGGTCCAGATGGCATAGTGATAGAGCTGCTGACAGCCTTAGAAGAATATGGCATAGAAAAGATTACCGATATAATAAACGAAATTTATAGCAGCGGAATAATACCAGACAACCTATGCAAGTCGATATTTATAGCGCTGCCGAAGAAACCTGGTGCAAACTAGTGCGTACTACACAGAACTATCAGCTTAATGAGTCACATTACAAAACTGATTGTCAGAATCCTGATGAATAGAGCGAGAAGCAGAATCAGGCCAGAGATAGGGCAAGAACAGTGCGGGTTCGTCAAAGACACTGGAACAAGGAACGACATATTTATGATTAGGATGCTCTCTGAAAGAGCATTACAAATGAAGAAAGACTTGTACCTATGCTTCATTGACTACGCGAAAGCACTCGACAAAATACGACACAAAAATTGATGGAGATGCTAGGCAGCCTCGACATTTTCGGGAAAGACATAAGAATAATCAAGAATCTCTACTGGCAGCAAACGGCCTGCATACGGACAGGTAACGACCTCAGTAGATACACAAAGATAGAAAAAGGCGTAAGACAAGGATGTGTCTTTTCACTGGATTTGTTCAACCTATACAGCGAGAATATTTTGAGGATCCTAGATGACACGCCAGGATTTGTTATTGGAGGCCACAACCTGAACAACATAAGGTATGCGGACGATACAGTGCTGATTGCGGACACGGAAAGGAAACTACAAGACCTCATACAGAAAGTAGCAGTGGAGAGTGACAAGAAGGGACTACAAATAAACTTTAAGAAAACTGAGTGCATGGTCATCAGCAAAAGATACAACCCAAAATGCCAAATACAGGTGGGGGATAACAGAATCAAGCAAGTCCAAAAATTTAAGTACCTAGGAAGTGTTCTAACAGAAGATGGAAAGTGTCGACAAGGAGATCTGAAGGCGAATTGGCATGGCAAAGGACGCGTTCCAGAAGATGAGCAAAATACTAACACACAGGAAAATCTCAATAGAAACGAAGAAAAGAGTGCTAGGCTGCTACGTGATGTCAGTTCATCAATACGGCAGTGAATGCTGGACAATATAATCGAAAATGAGGACAAAACTGGAAGCGGCCGAAATGTGATTCTACAGAAGGATGCTACGGATATCGTGGACTGAGCATGCAAGCAACGAGGAGGTGTTGGAAAGAATGGCAACAAAAAGGAAATTGATGCTGAGCATCAGGAAGAGGCAACTGAAGTTCCTGGGACATGCAATGAGGAAAGAGAGCCTGGAGAACCTGATACTGACTAGTCAGATAGAAGGAAGGAGAGACAGAGGAAGGCAGCGGATATTTGCAGGGTCTGATCAGGTGGATGACGGAACGGGGGTTGCCAGGAGCAACAGGTGTGGTACCATATATTCACGATACCGGGTTGGCCGATGGTTTCGTGATTACCACATGTTCTAGACTGGATGTTCTCTGATCCCTTCCGCGCCCACGTTGTTTCTTGAGATCCGCGAAAGTGGGGATGGATACAATTCAGTCGATGGAGTGTTGAATTTGGCGTCGGAGTAGAAGAATAGTTGCCACACCATCAAAGAAATGAAGAAAAGCGTTTGTTATAAACAGTAACAAACATTTATTTACACTGGTATACAATAATTTCTTATTAAGTTAAAACAAACACCGCGAAGTGAGGGGTGAATGTAGTTGACTGGCGGAAAAAGTTTCTTTAACTCGAAGAAATCTTAACTGCAATTAGGCAGTGTCAATGATGGAGTATGCAGTGGCAACGGATTCGGTTCTAGGTAGCGAAGAATGACCGACTCAATTTTTTTGCTCTGGGTGTTCTCTATTTATGGACCCGAATCCCGAATAATTAGCTCCTGATTGGTCAGCCAATAGGGATCACCGGCCAATGGCTATCGTCGTAACAACACCCCTGGGTTGCATCCGATTGGTTTAGATAATTAGCCAATTAGTTGCAGTCATCGGGGTGGGCTAACAAGAAGCAGGCGCTGTGGTTGGTTGATCAATGATTTATTACCTTGTGCCATACTTGCACTCAATCCCCGGGTGAAGCAACCTACCTGTTTACCACGCTCAAAATATGTTTATATTTTGAAATTGCAGTAATTTTTTACATGCTATTACACCTGCAGAGTGTTTTGTTTTAGTGACAGTTTATAGGTCAGCCTTCCGCTTAGGTCTAGATATCTTTATACTCAATGACCTCGGTTTACTGCACCTGGTTCTTAAAAATGTTGGATATCCAGAATGAACTTATTTTCATAATGGTTTAATAAAATAACTATTATAATGATTAATTATCATTTAATTAATTTTCACTTAATTAATTTTCATTTAATTAATTTCGCCAGTCAACTTTTTGAAAGTGTCATACAGGAGTAAACATATTAAGAGCCACAAGGGATAGGGAGACGTGGAGAACCATGATCGCCTACGCCCTGGAGAGACAGGGTACATAGAAGAAGAAGAAGTACTAATGTCTTTTTCCTCTCTTTCTGTTGTATTGACGGTGATTAGGTAAGGAAGAAGAAGAAGGATACATAAAGAAAACAGCACACAAGAATACATGTGAAGCTTAATAACCTCAAATAATTTGAACCTTTTTTTAATATTCGATAAAAAGAATCAACCTTCTTCAAACATGCATTCAAGAGTAGAACGCAACAAACGATAGTAAAATTGATCAGCGTCCAAGTTGAATGATTTATCCGAAACTCGATGGATAGAAAAGCATCTCGTTTTAGAATATTTATCAGAAATCTATTGTCCTTTATTGTCTTGTCTGAGTCGAATAACAGCGGCAGATGACTGGGACAGTAATAGTATTGTACTGTTGTACAAGCAACGGGCGTTTTGAAGTCAATAACCAATTCTACGTTTATTGTATCTGTTGTGGAGCGTTACCTACTTAACTATGGACTCTTAATCACTCTCGTGGCTTCAGTTCAGCTCAGTGCAGTCTGTCTGTCAGTCACTAGTAAGCCAAGCTTATATTTACTCTTTTCTCTTGTATCTATTTTTGACTTAATATATGTTGTTTTGAGTTATCATTTCGTGGTCCCATCACCGGTCCACATTAACTGGCGATGAGGATTTCGAACATCAAGGAATACCCTACGCAATAAACCCAGTTAACTCCACCAGGAAATACGAGTTCATAAAAAGAATACCCCTTCTCATCAACTGGCGAAAGGGAACTTCGAAAAACAAAAAACAAACACTGTCAGATCCACTGCAACGAACGAAGATTCGAGCTAGGGTACCAACAGCGACTGACTAAGTGATAACCCGACTCACATTAAATCTGCTGACAAACGTCGAAGTACCAAAAAATACTCCAACTAAACCAACCTGCAACTGTTTCTAAAAAGAGAAAAATAAAAAATAAAACAACTTCGAACGAATTCAAGTCAAAACGCCACATCAGGAAATAATCTACAAGTCCCTTCTAAAATTGTGGCGACGTAAAAAAAAAAACCTTCAATAATTAAGTGTGGCATGAAAAATCTTCTACAAGCTCAGAATAACGGGATTACAGAAAAAAAATCTGAAAGTAGATTTTTTGTGGCTTCTCTTCTTTCGCGTACGTCTTATAAAAAGCTGTAACTACAGTTAGTTTTATTTCTTCTCTGTTTTTCACGTAAAACTTGGTCGTTTTGAAAATGGAAGATTTTCAGAAAGTAATAATCCAATTGATGAAAGCTCATTTAGATTATCAGCAAAAAAGTGACGAACGACAGCAGAAAACCGAAGAACGGTTGCTTCTACAACAACAACAACAACTGCTTATGGAACTTCATAAACAGCAGAAAGATTTCCAAGAGCAAGCTCTTAAGAAAAGCGAGGAACATCAGTCACATGGAAGAGTTACTGTACAAATCATTAAATGGCAAACAAGCATCTGAGAACGATACTGCATTTTCCCAGGGCACTATCTGGAGTACCATGGAAACTTTCGAATATGTACGCGAAGATGAAAAACATTCGATGCTTTCTACAGGCGATACGAAAATTTATTCAACGTTGATTGTAAAGAATGGTCAAATTCAAAGAAATTTTAGCTATTACTAAGAAAATTGGGTACCGCAGGACACAGTAGGTTCGTTGACTTTATCCTCCCCAAAAGGACAACGGACTTAGGTTTCTCAGAAACAGTTAAGTTACTGTCGGAATTATTTGGGCCTAACACGTCACTCTTCTATAAGAGATGGAAGTGCCTAAATCTATTCAAGGAGGATCTGCAGGACTATATGACATTTGCGGCTACAGTAAATAAACACTGTAACGACTTTAAACTAGCAGATTTATCTGTTGACGACTTCAAATGTCTGATTTTTGCCTAGGGTTTAGTCTCAGCTGGAGACGCTGAAATTAGACGCCGAGTGCTGACAAAATTAGAGAATGAGCCAAGTCTTACCCTCCAAAAATTGGCAGAGGACTGCCAGAGGTCGTATCCATAAGATGTGACTCTAGAAATATCGAGGAGTCGGGAGTCGCTCATATAAAAAAATTAAGAGCAGACGAAAACACTACTCCCCGAAAAAAGAGAAAAGTAAATTTATGCGACCAAAATATCGTGACAAGCATACTACTAATAGACGAGAAAATTCACCACCAGGTCCGTGTTATATTTGCAGAAACCTATACTGGATGAGGTTTTGCCCGTCTAAAAAGAAGAAAACCTGTCAAAATTGTGGTAAAACTGGCCATGTAACATCATACAGCGGTTAGTTAAAAACTTTAGAAGACCAAAGAATATAATTAGACAGACGCAGTCAAGTGATAAAGATGGAAATTTGCGTAAATACGTAATTGTGCAAATATTCATCAAAACGATAAAATTTCAGCTCGACTCTGGGTCTGACCTTACGATTATTAATTTGCATACCTAGAGGCGACTGAAAAAAAACCAACTTTATTAAGAACAAAGGAAACAGTACGTTCTGTAACAGGTGACTATTTTAGGTGAAGTATTTTTTGTTGTAACATTAAATTGAATAACGAAAAAATAAAAGCTTATGTTATGAAAAATGCAGAAAACTTATTTGGAACAGATTGGATTGATGTGTTTTCAGGCGGGTTAGGGAAATGTAATAAGATAAAAGCACAATTCCAGTTAAAAGATAACGCTCAGTCCGTGTTTTTTAAAAAAACGGAACGTTCCATTTGCTGCGGTGAACCAAATCAATGAAGAGTTAGACAGATTTGAAAATGCAGGTATCCTGTCTAAAATAGATTTCAGTGAATGGGCTGCTCCAACAGTATATATAAAGAAAAATTAAGCCAAATCAGAATATGTGCTGCTTTCTCAACGGAATTAAACGCCGCACTAAAAGACCACCACTATATTGTCCCTCGCCCCGAAGAGATATTTAATAAATTAAACGGTGGCAATTTTTTTTCTAAAATTGACTTCTCTGATGCATATTTACGAATCCAGTTTGAGAACTGTTCCAAACTACTTTGTATTAATACACATAGAGGTTTGTATAAATTTAATAGACTGGCCTTTGGAGTCAAGGTCGCACCTGCTATCTTTCAGCAGGTTATGGATACCAAGCTGGGCGACCTTGATTTCGCAACTGCCTATCTTGATGATGTCCTAATTACTAGTCAATCGGTGAAAGACCATCGGGAGCACAAAGCGTATTTGACAAAATTCAAGAAAACGGTTTCAAAGTCAAGGAGGCTAAATGTCATTTTTATTTGACGCAAATAAAATATTTGGGGCATATCATTAACAAAGACGGTCGATGACCGGATCCAGACAGGGCTACGGCGATCAAGGACATGCCGGCTCCGGAAAACGTGCAATCACTACAAAGCTTTCTAGGCTTAGCAATTTTTTACCAGGTGTTCATTAAAAACATGCACAACTTACGAGCTCCCTTAAACGAACTACTAAAGAAAGACAAAACCTAGGAATGGACACCGGAATGCCAATCTGCATTCAAAAAAATAAACACACTCACTTCAAACCTTTCTCTCACTCACTATGACCCAAAGTTGGACATCATAGTAGCAAACGATGCCAGCTCTTATACTTTGCTGCCTGCGAAAAACCAATATTCGCAGCTCGAAAAAGAGGCGTTAAGCATAATCTTCGCCGTTCCCAAGTTTCACAGATATCTACACGGCAGATATTTTACGTTACAAACTGACCACAAGCCACTGCTGACTATATACGGATCTAAGAAGGGATTACCGGTGTACACCGCGAACAGACTTATACGGTGGGGTACAATACTACTGAAATATAATTTTAAGATTGAGTACCTGTCCTCCAAGAACATCTGCCACGCTGACGGTTTGTCTAGACTCGTTCCAAAAAAACAAAGAAATATTCGAAGACTCGATAATCGCGAACTTAAGAACGAACTGCGAGATAAAGAACATGATTGCGAACACCATGAAAGAGCTTCCAGTAACACTATCAGACATCAAAAGAGAGGCTCTAAAAGACGAGTTTATCCGTACTACCAAGAACAAAATTTACAATAAAGACTCGAGTGTGCCTGAGGTTTTTTCGATATGTGACGATGTATTGTTGTATAATGAAAGAGTGGTGATACCTAAAAATTTGCAAAAAATCATGCGGGACTTTCATATGGGACATCCCGGGAAAAACGTACAAAAAGTCTTATGCGTTGTTACGTCTACGGGCCAAACATGGACAGAGATATAGCTGATATGATTGAGGCATGCAAAGGGTGCGCATTCGCACCTAAAGCTCCACCAGAGTTGATTTTGATGTGATCAAAGAACTTTTGAACCAATAAGCTACCATCTGGAAAGCCATGTGGAGCAAAATTGCTTTTAAACCAGAAACAACGTCTTAAACTTTCAACGATTAATGTCTTTCGCCAATATGTTTCCAAACATTATGAAACCATTCGCACTTACCGTCGTGTCTGTCAGTTCTGTTTACCGATCAAACTCATTCTTAAAGTTTATAAAAAAAAATCGAATGAAGCGCGCAATGAGTGAAAACGCTCTTCTTCTTTTGTATGTTCACAAAGACATTCAGCTCGACTATGATAAAATTGTGAACTTCTATGCAAATATTGGTTTGAGTTTTGTTTAGCGGCATATCAATCTCTCTGAGTTATTCAATGCCAAGAAGGTGAGGTTTTAAGGTATTTTTAAACGTTGGATTATTGGTTGATTTAGTCAGATTTTGATATTTTTTATTGTTTAATTATCTTTTTTATTTTAGAAAACTGAAGATATCTTTTAGTTTTGTGTTAAAATGTATTGCTAGTAATATTTTTTCCTTCAAAAATGTGTTATGGTAATAATTTTTCCTTCAAAAATGTATATTTTTCTATAAAAGTCTATTTTTATGTATAGATTTCTATAAACGTCTATTTTTAAACTTTCATCGTAATTTGACCCCAGTTTGGGGGTTAACTATTTACCCATAGTTGGGACCCTAACAGGTGCTACCACTTTGAGTCAGGGTGGACCTGGGAACAACAGCAATTAAGAGGTGGTTCCATGCTCCTCACAACCTCCCAATCGTTCCCACTGAGATAGGGTCTACGGGAAATTTTTGCACGGGTTCAAGAGTTCGGAGTTCCCACAATAAAATGTTCTTGTACTGCATCCGGCCTTAGTGGGGAAGCCGGTAGATACCCAGAGTTCCGCTCGAACTCAGACTTCGGGCCGACAGGAACTTAGACGAGGCTATGTTGAAGGGTAGAGTCTCGTATAGGGAAAATTAGACGAGCCTGGCTCTGCTTTATGCAAGGTCTACGGAAATTTTTACCCGAGCTTAAAAACCGACCCTGCCTCATTCTGCCTCAGTTTCTGGTAAATATCCAGTGTTGTACGCGATCGGAAACCTCACGTTAAAAACTAACCTTATGTCGCATGCCTCCTCAGCGCGGAATAAATAGATTGAGTTGAGATATAGTTGAACAAATCTTTAAGTAAAACTCTTGGTGTTTGTTTGGTTGGTTAGCGTGATATCAACACATTAAATTAGTCATTTAATGCAGAATTTTAAATTTTCTTGGGGACATTAGTCATTTCTTAAAAAATGTATTGCTGGTAATTTTTTTTTTTCAAAAATAAATTACTAGTAAAATTTTTTACTATGAAAATACTTAGTGTTTTGAACCCATTTTTGGGGTCATCTATTTACCCATTACTGAAATCTTATCAGAATGCTACCACATCGGGTCAGGTTGGACCTTGGAAGAAAATTAATTAAAAGGTGATTGCTCACTTTTTAATGCCTCCTGATTATAGACCCTCCTGCCGAATTTCGTTTATCGTCATACCCAGAACACAAGAAGTGGGTTCATAGGAACATGGAAATAGTGATAGGAATTATTCAATAGGGCACTCGGTGACTAGTAACTATAATGCATTCAACGAACCGCTCGAAGCCTCACAGTAATCGCTCTCTGTTTGATAAAGATTTAGCAAATTATATATTCTTTAGATAAATCAGTTCAGACTTTTCCAGCTATGACTCGCCACGCTACATTAACGGTGTCAAATCGCATTCACTTCCTCTCTATTACAATTATGTTGAGAAAGTTTCACTCGGAGAGCTTTTTCTCAAGAACTTTGTGTAGGTGCTTCCCTGTACACGACAAT
Organism: Ascarosepion bandense; assembly: GCA_037127315.1. NCBI lineage: Eukaryota > Metazoa > Mollusca > Cephalopoda > Sepiida > Sepiidae > Ascarosepion > Ascarosepion bandense. Next base: position 559,318 of record JBBBDQ010001835.1, on the reverse strand, counting down.
CTTAAACTTTTCAAGGGTCAATCGTTATTTATCCTCCCTATCCTCACAATCTTAATTTTCTGCTTCCTACGCTTTCATATCTCACATTAGATTTTAATAATGAATAATTTTTAATAATCAATAATTTTTCAAAAAGTTTTTATTTAGTAGTGCTATTGAGTGGCACTTGGATGAACATTATTTGAAAAAATATTTGTTGTATCAGGAACATTTTACTAAAAAAAAAAAAGAAAAAGCAGATTAAAGTAAACTTAAAATGTAACTTGGTCACATTGTTGTAGATAAGCGATTCAAAAAACGTAGCTTAGATGTGGTACAATATCGAAAGTATGGAGCACCCAGTGAGGATCAAACTCACTATTCAGTCGCAATTGAGCAAGCAAAGAAAATTGCGAACCATTACACCACGTCGATTCTCTAAGCATAGATGTAGCATAAAGCTGAAAGTGTGGGGCACCCAGTGAGGAACAAACTTATTCAATTCCAATAGATTTAACAAGGAAAGCTTGCTAAATATTACACCACATTCAAGTGCTCTAAGTGTGGTTTAATGTTTAGTATTCTTGTCACGTCAGACATTTGCTTGTCCCATGAATCCAGTTTCCACTGATAAATTGTTATCGTTGTCTTTTGTGAAATTAAGCTGCATTTAGAAAATCTTCCCTTAACTGTGTCAGTTACTAAAAAAAAAAAAAATGCTGTAAACCCGACAAAAAGGAAACTCCTTCTTCCTGTCAATTATTCTAACACAGTTTCCCGTCAGACTGGCTGTTATAATTTGACTGCTTACGGCTATTCTCTTTCGGCATGGAGGTGAAAAGTGTCAACCTCACTCACCGTTTCCAGTTTTACTTGCGGAATGTTCGTAAGTCTACAGTAGACCTGATAACTAAAAGTTGATATTTCAGTCAGTCTGAAGCAAAACTATCATCGTCAGATACCTAGTGATTCAACTATAACAGAAATAGTCCTTGGACACATAATGAGGAAGGAAGGCTTAGAAAACTTATCCCTCAGGGGGCATATTGAAGGCAAGCGTGATAGAAGAAGGCAGCGAGCTGACGAGTTTGTGTGAATGGAAGGCGTAACGGAAGGTGGGGACTTTAGCAAAATGAGAAAACTGCTAAGTGTCACACGAGATAGGAGGTCATGGCTCTCCACAACTTTCTGCATCCTAAAGAAGAAGAAAAAAACAAACAAAAAAATAAACTTACTGAACAAATGAGGCGGCATAGATATCTTCAAAATATGCTGACTATCGTGACAAAAAGAAATGTTACCCCCTGTGTTTAAAAAATTACCCCCCCCCAAAAAAAAAGGTTTATCCAATTTTATTGAAGTTTTCAGTATTTATTCATTAATGGATAAATTTTATATTGAATCATTGTGTGTAAAAAAAAACGACTTTATTCTTGCTACTTGTGGTGCAGTTAATATCGGCTCGGAACGAAGAATCAAAGAGCCGAGTTCAAATTCTAGTTGAATTCGTTCATTTACGCGCAAATATAAAACCTAAATCAAATCTGCTTCCAAAAACCATTCATAAAAGGAGTTTGTCTTTTCCTATCATTAACAAAGAAACTACAAATAAGCGCAGTTTTATTACTTACTTGATTGATGAAAATAGTAACGTCCTTTCCAGCTGTGTTTTCTACTCATCTACCTCATTACTTTCCTGGAAGGATAAAATCTATAACGAAATCAATACTAGCATCGAGTCATCGGCTTAAGACAGAATTCTTCTGAATTGGAATGTAATAAAAAATACTGAAGGGTTGTTTATAGTCTACAATGCGCTATGACAGCGTGTGTAAGAAAAGCCTATCCATTATAAATATTGAAAACGGAAGAAAAGCTTGCTAAATATTGCACCACATTCACGTGCCTTAAGTGTGGTTTAATATTTAGCATTCTGGTCAAGTTCCTTTCATTTTCATTTTTTTAATAACGTCTGATACTTAAGATCATGAAGAAACAGCTAAACTGTTTTGGACATGTAATGAGGAAAACGGGCTTGGTGAATCTGATACTGTTTATATATACTGATCTGATACTGTTTATATATATAAACCGTAAGAGAATGCAACAAATTTAACAGGAATTCCACATAGACACGTTTAAAGTAAAAATGTCAGATTAAAAGTATATATATATATATATATATATATAACTATGAATTAAAGTACATTGCGACACGGAAATTTCTGTTTCGAGATAGAATCTCGTCATCAGGCAATGTTGGATGTTGGTTGTGAAAATGGTTTACATTTAAATACAAAAAGCCATCGGTTTGCTATTTATGTATGTGTAAAGATATAAAAGTTATGTGTGTTCCTTTTAACTAATCAGAATAAAGATTCACTTTGAAATTTGGCCAGTAGTTTCTAGGGAATGCACACTTACTTTTGCTTTCTTTTTTTCTTTTTTCCCTTTTTTTTCTCTCTAACGGTCAAAGTGACAACTTACTTTTAACCTAATTTTATTTTCATTTTTATTTTCATTTTTATTGCTTTTCACTATATCGTATTACCTTTTATGTATCTATTCTAGTACCAAAAATGTCCTTTCTGCTTTCTCCATATTTTGACCTCTTCTCATAGAAAACAATTTAAATAATTTGGATTGATATATATATATATATAAAAAACACAATTATATGCTCTTTTTTATAATATTAGGACCTAGACTACCTTTCGGCCAACGCTTTCTTAAGGACCAATCTTTGGCACAATTGTAATTACATTAGACTAGATGGAGAAGAATTAATAGAGATAAGGCTGGAACACTTTTATAATTACGATTGATATGAATACGTAAAGTTAAGAAAATAAATAAATTTCCGATTAAAATAAATGCGTAAATAAAGAAAAAAAGATTGTAATCTTGTAAGTATTCCATATATATATATATAGAGAGAGAGAAATATTTATAAATCTACACCATGTTGTGGCGGTCTTGAATCTGGTTTTTATCATATATCAATCCTTTACATGTCTAATCCAGTCTCATCAAATGGTAATAAGCGGTTCTGTTTTGGCTAATCCGAGATCAACAACAACGTGGGCGGTACAACAGATATTGCCGGCATCCATAGTCAATCACTTAGTGTCTCACGCAAATAATGGATTTCCTCACGTGCTTTCCCAGTATCTCTGAAAAAACAAGCTTCCCTACTTGATCTCTTCTTCACTTCTATCACTGACTTCTGCCATGCCATGCAGCTCTACTATCTTGGCAACTCTGATCCTGCTTGGTTTCCGTTAATATCTCTTTCCATTTCCTTTTCCCCTGGAACCTCCTCCCACCAGAATATCTAACTGCTATCAAAGAGCGGACTGGGAGTCGTTCTGCAATTTCCTTTGTGACATCCCTTGGAACAAAGTGTTTAGTCTCCTCCTGGCTAAAAGCTGGCATCGATGCTTTCATCCCAACCAGGAAGTTCTGACTTAAACTTAATTCATCTCTTGGTTCTCTTCTGCTTGCTTGACCACCATTGCTCACAGGAATCAGTTCTGATTATAACAGGCGCCTTTTTGCCGCTGATCGTAATGAATGCAAGAGTATCCTAAATGATGCTAAGCTGATGTTTGTTGATAGAATGAAGCAGCGTATAAGCAGCCCGCAAATTTGGTTCGAAAGACTACTAGCGGCTCTACAAATGTGTGTTAAACAACAGCAAACCCTCGATCCCTCCTTTATTCAATAAATTTGCGGTCCTCACTGCTAAAGTGAACAAGATCGAGTGCTTTGCTCTGTTCGCAAATTCTTTCCCAACTTCACATTTGACTCGTCTGGCGTACCCACACCCGATTTCACCCGATTTCACATCTAGAACAGAGGCGCAACTGAGTAACGTATAAATAACCCCCTCTCTGGTATCTAACGCAATTTCTAACCTTGACTCACATAAAACAAGCGGAGGTGACAGAATCCCAGTTTTCGTCCGAAAGAAATGTGTCCCTGTATAACACGACCCCTGGCTGCTTCTAGTCGACCTCCCTGACCTTTGGCCATGTCGTGATGTTGACCTCGGATTAGCCAAAACAGGACCTCTTATTACCACTTGACAAAGCTGGTCTCGCCATGCGAGGGATTGGTATATGATAAAAACAAGATTCAAGACCGCAACGACACGGTGTAGATTTATATATATTTATATATATTGAATAATTACAAAAGTACAAGAAAGTCAAAATAAGTGACGGAAAAGAAATATCAGTTGGCTGGTATTTCAGTAGACTATTCGTGGTATATTATTTCTACGGGACAATCAGTTGGTTGAATTTGCAATATCTCTCATCGATCGTTTTCCTCTTATTTCCAGCAGCAGGTGAGTTTTCAGGCCGACCGTATTTCAAGTCTGTACTTCCACGATACGGGAGCCGACTCGCTAATTCTCGTTTTGTATTCTAATTTTGTTAAACAGTAAATGGGATGGGAAAGAGAGGTGTAAGGTTTTCATTCCCCTCCCTGTATAAGTGTTACCAGCTCGAAATGAAAACACATACATTTAATCATTTCGACTTCCAATAGTAAACACACTCCCTCTATTTGCCTGCCTGCTCTTATGAACTGCCCTGGTAACCCAGTACACAGGAAATTGCCAAAGTCTCATTTAGACCTAGGGTCACCACCCATCGTTAAAACCCACTGACAGATATTTTGTCTCGAATTACTTTGATGAATTCGATTTAAAATAATTTTGTACTCAGTAAACTTCGCACCAAAGTTTTTCACTTGTTAAGGCTTTGGCTATTTTTGCCGACAAAAAAATGTATTCTCCAATTTTAGAGAAATCTTTTCTCATCTTGAAAATCACTTAAAATTAATACCAATCATCTGAAAATGAGGTTACACCTGAATTCACCCCTGTCTTCTCCAAACTCTACAACTATTGCGTCTCTGCTTCTTACTTTCCTGCTTGTGCTCCTCTGTAGTTCCTACCTGTAAAAACTCTGGAGAACCCTCAAACCCCTCCAATTATTGCCTTATCAGCCCCCTACCGATGTTCGAGGCTATTATCAATGCTGAAATGGTACAACATCTTACATCCCACAATCTGACAAACAGTATGGTTTCCGGTTCTCCAGATCTACCGCTGATATGCTAACGACCATCACCGAAAATATATACGATAAGAACGGCGAAGCTCAAGCTGTTGCACTGGATACCTTCAAAGCGTTTGACAGGGTTTGGCATACTGGCCTTTTTCACAAACTACAGGGCTATGGTATAAATGGGCACTTATTCGGTCTAATTTAATCATTCCTGTCATATCACGTAATGAAGGTTGTATTAAACGAGCATGCTTTTAAATCCTATCATACGAACGTGGGTGGCCCTCAAGGCTCTCTTCTAGGTTCTACGCTTTTCACGATCTTCATCAATGATCTTCCTGATGTAATCTCTTCCCTACTAGACATATACGCTGACGACACCACCATTTACTCCCGTCTCAATAAGAAATCTGCCGAGGCTGATAAAGTATGGCTTCCCTATGTCTTTTCTACAAATATTTTCACGGCTTCTCTTCTGACGAGCATATCTCCTTGGTTTCCCCCTATACATGAATTTGCTCGGGTTACTAGATTGGCAACTAGGTTCCACTCTTTTACAGATAAAACAGTCAAATGTTACCACCCCTTCTACTCCCTCAGTATCTTTTCTCGCACTTCCCGCCTGTGGAACACCCTTCCGCATACTTATTTTCCTGATGGCTACAATCTTCAAGAGTTTAAGTGTAACGTTAATTGTTGTCTTTTATCTCCTTGATTTCCTCGCCACCCACTGTATCTTGTTCTTCTTCCTTCTCTTTATACTCTCACGTAACGCCCTGTGCACCAGTATGCGCACCATTCTCTTGTCCATTTTCCAGCACCCCCTGTACCTTGTTCCTCGCTCTATTCTCATGTAACTCCATGCACACCAGTAGCAGTACTGTCCTGCTCGTGGCGAAAATAATTATAATATACACCACCGGCCATAATTATTAGGTTACCCTAGTTTTAAAAAAATGATGTATTGCATACTATATTTTAGTATTTATTACCAAGTAGATAATTCTAAATGAAAATAGAATGGTTCTTTTGTTATTATTACTTAGCAGAATTTTACAAGGCAGCCAATAAGAAGAGACTAACATGGGGAAGAGAGCACAAAAACTGGACAACAAAACAGTTCATTTGATGCACATAATAATGTGCAGTATTAACAAAGAACCATTCTATTTTCATTTAGAATTATCTATTAGGCAATAAATACTAAAAAATAGGATGAAATACATCATTTTCTTTATAAGACTGGGGTTACCTAATAATTATGGCCGGTAGTGTGTATATATATATATATATATATATATATATATATAAATATATGCAAGTTCCTCTGATCATAACTCTATTAGTCATCATTTAAATACACAAACTGTATTATTTCAAAAATTATTCAAATTGACACATTATTTTTCATAAATATCCCACTCTTACTCAGTGGCGATTGTGGAACTCTGAAAGTGAGCCGAAATTTTTCTGATGAGTGGGGGGTGCAACTCAAGCAGTGTCTTCATTTTCATACTCCACCACTATCGTATACACCACTTAGGAATGAGTTTAAGTATAAGTATGTTACTTCACTAGATTAAAGGGAATAACTTTTCATTCATAGTAGTGGAGTTCTAATCTATTCTTGCCCTCTTTTTCACTCTCAAGCTGTTGGGACACAAAAGAGGTTAATTTCAAAACAAAATCAAAGGGTTAATACTAACGTCAATACTAGCAGAACAGTGTGATTTGTCTGCTCTGATTTTGTCCTCTACAAAACTCTGGATGTGTCCTTAAAAAGCTAAATGAAAAAGGAAAGGCAAAGGGAAAAAGTGCTGAAGATCAAATCTTATCAAAATCAGAGACTGATCAGTTTCATAGATTTTAAGCTTATAAAAGTGGTGAGGCCAACCGAGGATTCATCCCAAATTCCGTAGCCTCTTCTGTAACCCCGCCTTAGAATCGCCACTACTCTTACTAATACATTTTTTGTACGCGCTTAAAAAAATATCAGAAAGACACATTTTCTTTACTTATATTTCTCGAGTCAGTCAGTCAGTTAATTGCCATACGTGATGCACACTTTAGCGATCATATCTCTTTTAAGACGTGACTGACTAGGTAGACGATTTTTCTGCAATAGGATGTTCTTGCTTTCTGCGGTTGACCAGTTGCCAACCAAAGTAATATCTCCTGCTATCCAACCCAAAGAAGAGACAGATTATTACTTTTCCCAAGTAAATGAAACAAATTCGACTTCTCCATCCAGCCGATATTCATTACACTTCAAAGCATATCCAAAGACGGAGCAATAAACACTGTTTAATAGATAAATGAAAATAGGACGTCTATTTACAATAAAATTTGCCCACGTTTGAAGTAATACATAGTGTGTAAATATTCTCAGATGGAGTGTATCTGTAGAAGAGACAAAATGTTTTCTTTTTTTTTTTTTTTGGTAACAGGTTTTTTTTTTAAGTGCTCGATAGCAGGGTGGAGATAGATCACTGAAAGGCACAAAAGAGTCTTTCACTTTAACTGAGCAGGTTCATGCCGATTTTAAAGTTTTGCGAGGACACCGTTATGAGGTTCACATTTATCAGGGCTGTTTGCAGAAAATCAGCCCTGACGAGTGAAAACATCATAACGGTGTGCTCACGAAACTTTGAAGTCAGCATAAACTTGCTCAGTTAAAGGGACAGCCTACTTGTGCTTATATATATATATATATATATATATATATATATATATATGAGGCCCCCACACATAAACATACAGACACGCACACCGCCAAAGCTATAAAGATAATACAAGGCGACAACATACCAAAAATCTCGTCGAATTGGGATAAACACTTGACTCTTTTCATCTGTTTATCCATTTGGACACATGCTGATATGGAAAGAGACCATTCAACATGCCAGCATTTAATTCATATTATTTTGATTTATTTTATTTTATCTAATTTTATCTTACTTTATTTTGTTTTACTGTTTTTATTTATTTTCCCATTCTTCCTATTAACTTTATAAAAAGAACAAACTCGTGATCAGATATTCGAAGAAACTCAAACGTAAAAACCACAAATTTATTCGCCTGAAGAGAGTCAATTTTAGACTCGAAACACGTGTAGCGTCATGGACAATTAATGTTTCATAACTTGTATAATTACAAAAACAATAAACATAAACTTTAAAGAAAACGTTCACGGCTTTTCACACTTTTTATTCTCTCTCTCTTTCTCTCTCCCTATATATATATATATATATATATATATATATATATATATATATAAAACTGTTAACAGTTCTTCTTTTCAGTTGTGACGTCAAAATATATTCATCTTCAAGTTGAAGACGGATTCCGTTTTCTGATGCTTTGCTGCAACTATTGGGAGATCCTCGAAATTATGTTGTCTTCTTGGCCGCTCTATTTTCGGATACCATGTGGCTGCTGGTTGAGTTTCATGGAGTTAGAATTACACCGTGTTGACTCGGCGAAGTCGTAGCGATAAAAAGGCCAGAGTCGGGCTGCTATCAGCCCAAGCCAGCGGCCGGTTATCACGACCCCTACAAAGGGAGAGAATTCATTTGTTTATGAAATATTTCCAATATTCTACCCAAAAACATGTTTGCAATAAAGATTTATTGCAACGTAATCTGCTACATAGTTTTGCGGGTTTCAAAGAAAACTATGTTCTGTCCTTTTCTTTTCCTTAGTGAAACATTTCAAAGGTGAAGTGCAATATTAAAATGAGAAGAAAAAAAATCTCAATATTTTTCTTTACCATTCCAAGGATAGTTGTAGGAGGATGAGAAAAAAAACCAACATTTTCTTTTCTTTTCAAGAATTCCAAATTTGATAGAGTAGCATGAGAATAATTTCTCAATATTTTTGTTTTCAAAAGAATTCCAAATTCGATGGAATAGAATAAGAAACAACCCAATATTTTCAGTCTTTACAATGATTTCAGAGAAGAAAGGCAATAGAATAAAGAAAATCTCAAGGTTTGGTGTTGATAATTTCTAAAGTAAATTTTAAAACATTTAAATGATCATTTTTCTTTTCTTCTTTTTTACAAATGACTTAATGGACAGACTGCAATCACAGAATATAGAATCTTTGAATAGGTTTTATTGTTCGAGCTTACTGACGACTCTGTTTAAAACGGAGAGGGTTACTCGATGGTTAGATGGTTAGATGGCACAGACTTTATTTTGTCTTCATGCCAAGGGAGGTCAACGTGATAGACATCATTCTTATATTAAATGGAGTACTCAAACTGTTTGATTTTTCTTTTGACATACTCACAAACGGAATCATCTTCAGGGGTTATAGAGTCAACATCGAACATTTTCTCTGAACTTCGCTTCACTTGACCTTCGTCAAAAAACTCAGTGACAGAGTCTGAGTAACTTTTTACAGGGTTCATCACAAAATTTACTCTAGTATTAGAGCAAGTGGCATACCCAGCAATCATAGCGTCATAATTATGTTGAGAACTTCTCCCATTTACTTTTATTGGGGCTATTTGGTTCTCATACAAAAAGTGTTGGCATTTGCTAAAGGGGAAATACTCGTAGGGAACTTCCAAGCAGATCCCTTCATGCAGTCCCACCATCTTAATATTTTTTATGAATTAATTACATCCACGCCCAAGAGACCATGAGCGCGAATATTATTGCCTTTGTCATGAAGAAAAGCTAACTTATATTTTAAGTTAATCAAATTATTTTTTACTGCCTGAAACTTATCGAACTTGAAGTTCATATTCAATTGGTGTAGATAGATCCATCTATCGCTCGGTTCACACTCCACCCACGTCTATTGAACAGGTTAAGAGGCTCATCCCTTGTTCCCTGTTTAGAATGTGGTTTCCGGTTTTCTAACTATTACGTAGACCCCTGCACATCAGTGGCGTTACCGCCTTGCTCGTGGTGATACGATTAAAAAAATATATCAAAATTATCATCGATAAGAAGAGGTAAGGGTAAAGAAATGCACTTATTTACTTTAATACGCACTACGCCTGCTTGGCCTCACAGTCTCAGCGGACCTCAAGTGGAATGACTATATCGAATCCATCGCTAAATCCGTTGCTATGAAAGTCCGTTCTCTGTGCAGGGCCCGAAAGTTCTTTCCGTCTGAATCTATCCTGCACATATATAAATCTACAATCCGCCCGTGTATTGAATACTGCTGCCACATCTGGTCGGGTGCCCCTGCTATTCTCCTCGGGGTTCTTGACAAAATACAACGGAGAATCTGTAATGTGTTCGATACCGACTTGGCTGACCGCCTGCAGTCACTCTCTCACCGGCGTAACGTGGCTTCCCTGTACCCCTTCTATAAATATTTTCACGGCTTCTGCTCACCACCTTCTGCTTCTGCTCACCACCTTCCCCTATGTAACCCCTGCGCTATAGTGGCAGTGGAATGCCTTGCTTGGGGTGAAATGAAATTAAAAAAATTACAACTTGACTTAGTTTTTCTTTTTTTTTTTTTTACCCTAAGAAGGTTTTGACGTCAAATTCCACAGGAGTTAAGAAATATTTTTCACACTTTAATTTTTTTTATCACGTGTTTAGAAAAAATATGACCTTTAACTTCCAGAATCGAACAGGCAGTTAATCTTATACCTATTTGTGCCTTTTGACACAGTGACCGATACTATGGGTAAGATGAATGGTTGTTCATGAGTGTCAGTATTGGTACACACATTAGCAGCTGAATAATTTCTGGATTTACAAATCATACATTCACGGATTAGTTTAATTTTTGGCCAGGGCAATCTTCAGTTTTATGATTAGTACTGGTACAAAGAAGGCACAGCTCAAAATCTGCACATTTAGCACGTCTCGACTCAAAGGAAGGGTACTTGACACAACGACCCATAGAATGCCCATTTAGGCTACAGAGCTTACAACGCGTAGTAAATTTGCTAGCTTTGGTAGAAAAATTTTCCAGAGTAGGAACGCTTTTTTTAAAACCGTTATTTTTATTACAACTCCCTTTCCGAGGTTTAGAGTCCTCTTTTTGAAGAGAATTACGGTTATTACTTTTTTTAAGTTGGTTTTCTGGGGTGGGTGGGTGGTTATTACCTCATTGTAATTGTTGAAAATTTGGTGGAGTCTGGGATAATTATCATCAAACTTTCGAATTAATTCTCTTTGAAGCGAAGAGGGCAACTTGGTAAAAATTATATGACTGACCAACTCAAAGTTCTGTGTGGATTCTTCAAATAATTTCAAGTCATAACCTTTTAGTTCGGATAAATCCGCCTTAATCTCCGACAAATATTTTCTCACATTTGCGAAGTCAGGATCATATTTGGGATTATTATCCAGCAACTGTCTAAAAATTTCATCAATAATGAAGGGTATGTTAAAGAATTCCCTTTTTAACAAACTGATAGGCACGTCATAATTTTCATTCTTGAGCGAGAGATGCACTATTAATTGCGACGCGGAACCAGTCAAATAACTTCTCAAAAGAGACATTTTTGCTCTCTCAGACCTTCCCGAGATAACACAGTTTTCGAATTGCACTAAAAAGGTTTTAAATGCAAATTTATCGCCCCCATGATCACTAAATTTGGAACATTGAAGTTTAGGCGCATGCGCATACATAAGTTGGTCTGTCACGGTGATAATTTGCTCCGGCGTAGTAGCAGCGGTAGTGAGAGCTGGTGAAGGAGAGTTTTCTCTTCAATTTCTGCTAAATTCTACAGCACGTAGAATACGAATTCAGCTTCCAATCTCTCATCTGTTAAAAAGCCACTATCTTCCAAGTTAATATCGGCTTTTTCACAAACCTCACTTATTTTTACATTTAATGAGTCGACTTTTGTCAACCATTTATTCATAAGTTTTTCTTGTTTTTCGAAATTAGCCTTTTTAACAAATCTTTTGATAACATAATATTGATAGTAGACGTTATTTTTCTTTTAAGTCAATCTCTGGTATAAATTAAGGTCTTTACACTTTTTATAGTTTTAAACACAGCCATTCTGAATGAGGAGTTTTATAGTGGGTTGCTTATCTATTCTTTTCTGTTAGTAGTGGAGAGTCCGTTCTAGTGAAGGGTAGTTGTATACTGTTGCAGGTTAACGGAATTTGGCCTTGTTGTAGATAGCCTACTATAAGTCATAAAATGATTATAAATCAAGAAAGGCAATTTGAGTTGAAAAATAACATAACAACTGCGTAGGCTCGCGAACTGGAAACTTAATATTTAATTAATTTCTATTTTTCAACCGGAACATCTGCGCGAACCCGGATGCGCCCGACGACTTTTGGTCATTTGCTTTTTGGTCGTGAAAGCGCTAACATCCGGTCCATCGCTTTTGCTAGGTATCACCACATAACTTTTGTTTGTTTTGTTAAAAATAAAAATGTGTTTTCTTTCTTCCATTTAACCGTTCTACCGGACTTAGTTTTCATTTTTGGTTTGTTTTCGTTAGTTTCCTCGGTACAAGATGGGGGTTTATCGAAATCCCGTCTTGATTCGATGGAATCTTTTGATTTTTTATTTTCAGCAATGTACGCCGGTTTTAATCTGTCTATTGAGACATTACTATGGACGTTGTCTGATCTTTTTATACTAAAATATTTTTCGTGTCGACTTAATACCTGAAACGGACATGTGTATGGAGCTTCCAACGGTTTTCTTACTCTGTCAGTTCTTAGTCAAATACTTTTACATGTCTGTAAGTCTTTTGGGATGTAGGAATTAGGTGTTGAATGTATGTGTCCGCTAGATAATTTGTCCATGTCAAATTTCTGCATTTCGTCGGTTAAAATTTTAACGTGCGAGTTTGTTATTTCGTTGTTTTCGTTCTTGTTAGGGTCGATTAATAATCAGGGAATTTGTGCGTTACTGCAGTAAATAGAGAATAGTTTGATTCGTTGGGAGTTATCCTCATTCCTAGAAGAACGATAGGGAGAGCTGATAACCACGATTCTTTCCTGGCTATTAGAGGACGATCTCACCCTGCAGAAAGAATATAATAACAGCGTGAGAAAGAAATATGAAGAACAAATTGGAAAAGGGTACTCAAAATGGGATTCACTAAAAGAAGCAATGGTGACCTCAGCGAACAACATAGCCCCAAAGGAAATCAGACGCAGAAGATAAAACGAGTGGATGACCGAAGAGATCCTTCACATGATGCAAAGGAGACAAAAAATAACGCCAAGACACGGAGCAGAGTACAAAAAACTTCACAGGGAGATAAGGAACAAATGCAGACAAGCCAAAGAGGAATGGCTCAACAACAAATGTGCAGAAGTAGAAAGACTGAGCAGGAACAACAAAGCAGAAATGCATAAAGAGATAAGAGAACTGACAGGACAAAAAACCTGTTCCTCAACAGGATGCATAAAATCCAAGGAAGGGACAATCATATTAGAGAAAGAAGAAATACTCCAGCGATGGGAAGAATACATAAAGGATCTCTTTTGCGACAAGAGAGAACAACCGAGAATACACAAGGAGATGGATGGACCGGAAATACTAAAATCCGAAGTGGAAGCTGCAATGGCCAAAATGAAAAGAAACAAAGCACGTGGCCCAGATGGCATAGTGATAGAGCTGCTGACAGCCTTAGAAGAATATGGCATAGAAAGGATTACCGACATAATAAACGAAATTTATAGCAGCGGAATAATACCAGACGACCTATGCAAGTCGATATTTATAGCGCTGCCGAAGAAACCTGGTGCAAACGAGTGCGAACTACACAGAACTATCAGCTTAATGAGTCACATTACAAAACTGATTGTCAGAATCCTGATGAATAGAGCGAGAAGCAGAATCAGGCCAGAGATAGGGCAGGAACAGTGCGGGTTCGTCAAGGACACTGGAACAAGGAACGCCATATTCATGATTAGGATGCTCTCTGAAAGGGCATTACAAATTAAGAAAGACTTGTACCTATGCTTCATTGATTACGCGAAAGCATTCGACAAAATACGACACAAAGAATTGATGGAAATGCTAGGCAACCTCGACATTTTCGGCAAAGATATAAGAATAATCAAGAATCTCTACTGGCAGCAAACGGCCTGCATACGGACAGGTAACGACCTCAGTAGATACACAAAAATAGAAAAAGGCGTAAGACAAGGATGTGTCTTTTCACCGGATTTGTTCAACCTATACAGCGAGAATATTTTGAGGACCCTAGATGACACACCAGGATTTGTTATTGGAGGCCACAACCTGAACAACATAAGATACGCGGACGATACAGTACTGATTGCGGACACGGAAATGAAACTGCAAGATCTCATACAGAAAGTAGCAGTAGAGAGTGACAAGAAGGGACTACAAATAAACTTTAAGAAAACTGAGTGCATGGTCATCAGCAAAAGATACAACCCAAAATGCCAAATACAGGTGGGGGATAACAGAATCAAACAAGTCCAAGAATTTAAGTACCTAGGAAGTGTTCTAACAGGAGATGGAAAGTGCGACACGGAGATCCGAAGGCGAATTGGCATGGCAAAGGACGCGTTCCAGAAGATGAGCAAAATACTAACACACAGGAAGATCTCAATAGAAACGAAGAAAAGAGTGCTAGACTGCTACGTGATGTCAGTTCTTCAATACGGCTGTGAATGCTGGACAATATCATCGAAAATGAGGACAAAACTGGAAGCGGCCGAAATGTGGTTCTACAGAAGGATGCTACGGATATCGTGGACCGACAATGTCTACATGCACTGTTTCAAAACGAATGGAAGGTAATTCAAATGGATTTACTTTTATCTTTGTGTGTCTTATTATTTTTGCTTGTTGGCAATGCTGGCATTCTGTGCACCAAGTTTTTATTGATTTGTTCATCTTCGGCCAATAGTATCTAGATTTTATTATTTTTCGTGAAGATGTTATTCCCGGATGTGATAGATTATGCAGACTGTCAAATACCGATTTTCTGAGCTTCTCTGTCATAGAAGGTCGTGGAAATGGTAATGACGTGTCGCATAATATGGTTTCATTATTATTGATTGTATATGGTTTCAGTTGATCTTTGAATGCCTGAATTTCATTGTCAGTAGCTTGATGTTTCATTATTTCTTGTAAGTCATATATATAAATAGTGATCGCATTAACAGGTCTTGATAAACAATCACCTACTATATTTTGTGAGCCTCTTATATGTGAAATGTCATTCACATATTCGCTGATAAAACAGAGGTGACGCTGGTGTCTATCTGATTTTAGGGAAGATTGGCTTTTAAAGGCACTACAAAGTGGTTTGTGATCCGTCAGTAACATTACATTTCTGCCTTCTATTAAATGTATAAAATGGAATACTGCTACATAGGCAGCTAGTAGTTCTCTGTCAAACGTGAAATATTTTTGTTGAGTTTGGGATAATTTCTTTGAAAAGAAACCTATGGTGATGGGTTGATTATCAATCATTTAGTGAAGTGCTGCACCCATCGCATAATTTGAACTGTCTGTTACTAGTTGATAGTTGTTAGCTTTCGAATTGGGGAAAGCTAGAACGGTTACATTTGATAAAGTATTTTTATGCTTTTAAAAGATTCGATTTCTTTCTTTCTTAAGGTTTATGATTTTGAATTTTGGTTTAGACGTATTTTTTCTGTGAGCGGTAATATAATATTGCTGAAATTTGGCACAAGTATCCTATAAAAATTTGCCATTCCTAGGAATCGGCGTAGCGATTTGGAATCGTTTGGTTGAGGAAATTCACCTAATTCATTTAACCTTTTAGAACTGAGACCATTAGAAGAAATGTGAAATCCTAAAAAGTCTAACTCCTTAGCACTAAATGTGCATTTGGAAAGACAAATTTTAAAGTCGTGGTCACTTAGTTTTTGTAGTACTTGGTCGACATGTTTGGAATGTGTTTCTTCGTCTTCTGAGAAGATCAGGATATCGTCGATATACACAAAGGTATAATCGGTATCGCGGAAGATATTGTCCATCATTCTTTGAAAAGTGCATGATGCGTTCAGTAGTCCGAAAGGCGTGTAGTTATATTCAAATAACCCGAAAGGGGTAGAGATGGCTGTCTTACAGATATCCTCCTGGTGCACTGTATCTGGTGATAAGCAGACGACAGGTCTATTTTTGAAAAGAATTTCTTGTCATGAAGATTTGAAGCCAAGGAATTTATGTTTGGAACTTGGTATCTATCGGCTTTTGTTATAGTGTTTAAGTGTCTATAATCACCTACAGGTCTATATGTGCGGTCTGCCTTCGGTACCATGTGTAAGGCTGAACTCCATTCTGAGTTCGAAGGGGAAATTATTCCTGCTTTTAGGAGTTTCTTAAATTCCTCTTTCGCGATATCACATCTCTGAGCTGATAGCTGTCTGGCTCTGGAGAAGGTAGGAGGATTGCTACCAGTTATTTGCTATATCCTGTGATATATTTTTGGTTTCGTTGCATTCGTGTCGCAATGAGGAGAAATTAATTTTGGATATTTTTCCAAGGTTTGTTCGTACTGTTTTGTTATCATTTTTGTTCGGTACTACATCTATATTCATAATAATAGATGATGGATGCGCATTCGATTGTCTGTTAGTCATTTTATCGACTAGTTTGTTGTTTTTGCAATCCACCACTAATCCGAAATGGTTTAGGAAATCATACCCTAGGAGTGGCTAGGCAGTTAGGTTCTGTAGCGTTAGGTTCTGAGCATTCAATTTTTTTTTTCGTTGGCTGATACTAAAGAGATATTGGTTTACGGCTCCATTTAAGTATCTCTTTGGACGTATAGATACAGCAGCTCCTCTATCCACAATAAAATTTAATCTCTGAGCTCCTAATCGTACGGCTACAGTGAAAAGCGGCGAGGAAATGGAAGCTAACGTTTGAACATTCCTTTTATTAGGCCATCTGCACCACGGCTTGCAAGATTTTGCACTTTAAGCAAAATATAAATGCGCTCGGCAGATTTGGAGTTTTTGGTCCTTGTTGAAAGGGCGAACACTGGTGGGGAATTTTTTTCATTGTGGGAACAGCCATGTGTCCTTTTAGTTTCATCTTTTTCTTCTCTGAAATCTGTTGAATATGTGCGGTGTCTTGTGAATTAAAATATAATAGTAAGTCGTCCGCCATTTTCTCAAGACGATTTGTATCTAAATCGACTTGTGCTGCTACTACAGGCTTGATAGAGTGGGGTAGGGCTTGTATGAATTTGTGGCGTACGATATGGTCCCCTACGCCAATTTGACCTGCTAGTGACCTGTGTTCATTCAGGTACACTGAGGGGCGGCCCGTTACTGTTGACGACGACATGAATTTGTCCAGCATCTCCGGTTTTGTTTTTTCATAAGCGCCCGTCACTGCTTCTTTCAGTGCGTCGTAGTCCTTTGATTGTAGTATCGTCGGTTGTATTTTTCCTACTATGTCCACGGGGAGTGCTGCCAGAACGTTGAAAATTTTTTGATGGGGCTGTGATATTTGCAATATTAAATTGCGCCTCCATTATTGCAAACCAAGCCGTTATATTTGATTCAAGAAAGTTTGGCGGTTTTATCGTAACAGCTTGAATTAGTTGGTTTGGGTTTATTGAAGTTTGTTCAGCGGCCGTTGCCATGTTGAGTTTCTGTTGCAGAGAAATATTCAAATTTCGCCGAAAGTCCAAATTCTTTTTTGTGTGTATATATATGTGTGTTGAAAATCCACGTGTTCGTCACCAGTTTATCTGGGGAACGTCGGGTTTGCCAATTTATCTGGGGAACGTCGGGGTATACCAATTTATAGTGGGTTACTTATCTATTCTTTTCTGTTAGTAGTGGAGAGTCCGTTCTAGTGAAGGGTAATTGTATACTGTTGCAGGTTAACGGAATTTGGCCTTGTTGTAGATAGCCCACTATAAGTCATAAAATGATTATAAATCAAGAAAGGCAAATTGAGTTGAAAAATAACTTTGCAAATTTGCAAGCCTGTGTGAAAATATTGATTAACCAATGAAAAGAGAGCGAATTGCAGAAAACAACAAATTCAACTTTCACTGACTCGTATCGTGTTTCTTACCGTTCAAAATTAAGTTTTGGTTTGGAGCTGACCATGTGATTTGAGTTGGTTACATGTTTCACGTTTTTCGGCAGGTCAGTCAGAGAGAAGAGGGAGCAGAGAACAGAGAGGACCCAATGTAGCAAGAAAATAATCAGGCCGACCGAGGCGACCTACATTCACACTCTTTCACTTTATCTCTCGCGCCGCTTTCTTTATATCTTCTCCTTCCTCTTCACCTATCGCGCCGTACACAATAAGAAAGAGAAGAAAAAGACATTACCATTACTCTGTAAATACATCACATCTAAAACATTGACTTTGTACCCATCACATTTCGTTACACAAAAATCTTGATACTTTAAACTCCTTACTACATTTTCTTTTAGAACATCTTCACAGTTAATAATTTTGTAACACTGTAAGTGTCCCTTATGCACCCACGTTAAAATAGTATAGACGTACCATGGATTTGAACCCTGAAATAGATAGTTGAACAATATTTAGATGTGTAAACATTTTTTCTTGGGAGGAGCTAGGAAAGATAAAAAGAGAGGAGTAGACGCTGTGGGGTGGCTGGCAAAGAGAGAGAAAGAGAGAGAGAGAGAGGCAGAGAGAGAGAGAGAAAGAGATAAAAAGGCACTCACGAAATGACATTTATTTATATGACAGCAATCAAACATAGACTAGATGGGGAGTTTGCCTCGCCAAAGGGGAGAAATCTCATCTTTCTTGTTTATTTTTCTTTTCTATCCCTTTCTCCTGAGAGAAGCGATGAAGACCGATCGAGGTTAAATTATAGGCCGACTGTAGTTAGGGCTCGAGCGAAAAAAGGTAATCAGAACAGTTGTCACGAAGATATTTGTAGAAAAGACAGAGGGAAGCCACGTCGTATTGGTGAGAAAGTAACTGAAGTCGAGATGCCTGGCCAGGAAAGCTGATATTACATCGCATTTCAACACTATTTCATTGTTTATGGTATAGACGAGTATTTGTCTATATTTCTGAGATGAGGTAGTATTTACATTATTCGGATTCTTCTCCTCATCTTTGTTGCCATTTGTACGATGTTTCAGCCGTTATGTGCTCCGACATTCTTCAGGTGCTAGGAATTTCGAACAAGACAATTTATTATAATCTCTGGGGTATATGAACTCCATTCATTGCGTAAAGCCTCGATTGGACGTCATGAGTTATCTCCCTTTAACCTTGCAAGTTACTTGTTCACCACTGCTGTAGCCTGGTATTGAACTCACAACTCTAACCAACGTCTATATCCACTGGGCCATGTGTCCTTAAGGATATAGGCATTGATTTGCTCGCAGATTCTCCTCCAGCTTCACATTTGACTCGTCTGGAGTATCCGCACCTGACTTCACTCTTAGAATTGAGGCTCAACTGAGGGATGTTTACATAACCCCCTTTCTGGTCTCTAATATAATTTCAAAACTTGACCCCCATAAGGCGAGCGAAGGTGACAGAATCCAGGTCACTGTCTTGAAGAAATGTACCCCCTGACTTTTCCTCTGTCCTTCCTAAACTCTATAGTTACTGCCTCTCTTCTTCCTGTTGTCCTGTCTGCTGAAAGTCATCTTCTGTGTTTTTTGTATTTAAGAACTCGGAAGACCCTTCAGACCCCTCTAATTATCGCACTATCAGCCTCCTGCCAATTTTCGGCAAGTGTTCGAGGCTATCATCAATGCTGAAACAATTCAACCTCTCATCGCCCATAAACTATTCTCAGACAGACAGTATGACTTCCCCTTTGCCAGGTCTACCGCTAATATACTAACTACCGTCACCAGGTACATATACTAAACTCTCGATAAGAACGGCGA
The DNA here is from genome assembly GCA_037127315.1 of Ascarosepion bandense. Taxonomy (NCBI): domain Eukaryota; kingdom Metazoa; phylum Mollusca; class Cephalopoda; order Sepiida; family Sepiidae; genus Ascarosepion; species Ascarosepion bandense. Next base: position 539,445 of record JBBBDQ010001835.1, on the reverse strand, counting down.
AGCTCGAACTGTTGCCAAGGATATCTCCAAAGCCTTCTGCACAAGCTACGGGGCTATGGTATCACTAGACGCTTGCTTGGTTTGATCCAATCGTTCCTATCGAACCGCATAATTAAGGTCATCTTGTACGGGCATGCCTCCACATTCTATCACAGCAACGGAGTGTCCCCCAGGGTTCTATCTTAGGTATGAGGCCCTTTCTGATCTTCATCAACGATCTCTCTGATGTGATCAAATCCCAAGTAGGCATTTACGCTGACGACACCACCATTTCCTCTCGCCTCAGTAACAAATCTGCTAAGGCAGACAAAGATAACCTTTTTGCTGATCTTGAGAAGGACCTTCAGTCTGTAGTGGACTGGGTTAAGAAATGGCTCGTAAACTTTTATGCTTCCAAAACGAAGCTACTATTCTTTAACCACCATAGACAGTCCCTCTTGTCCCCATCAGTATTGATCAAACTAGCCTCCCCAAAAGCAATACACTGTACCTCTTCTGCCTCACCCTTTTCTGCCGACCTCAGGTGGAATTACTACATTGAATCCAAAGCTAAATCTGCTGCTAGGAAGGTTGGGTCACTGTGTTGGAGCAGCAAGTTTTGAATCCATCCTGCACATATACAAATCAACCTCCGTCCATGCATTGAATACTTTTATCATATCTCAGAGTTCTCAATAGGATCCAGAGGGGAATCTGCAATGTAATCGGTCCTGACCTAGCAGGTCGACTCCAGCCATTTTCTCACCGACGGGATGTGGCTTCCTTCTGTCTCTTCTACAAATTTCAAACGACTTCTGCTCTGTCGAGCTTAGCACCCTGGTGACCACTCTACAAGAATTTACTTGAGTAACTAGACTGGCAACAAGATCCCACCCTGTAAAAGTCTTCTAGAACAACCAGCCAGTAATCAACTAGAATAGAAGTTGGGTTTAACTGACCAAAAAAAAAAAAAAATAAATAAATAAATAAAATAAACCCCAGGGCAAATTGGTAGGTGGTTTAAATAATAACCTGGGAGATTCCATTCTGTTACAGGCAAGTCCATTCTATAAGTATTGATTGGCTGACAATTTCAGTGTGTATTGAGCTCCATAAATATTGAGCACAATATTCACACTTTTGAATAGACACCTTCCTGCAGGAAGACAAAAGGAGACAGCCATGTTGAAAGGTAAGTTATTTGAATTCTACATCTCCCTCCTCTCCCCACTGCGGGAGCATAGTGGCCACTGGGGGGGGGGGAATCAGTTCCTTATCGCCTGGTCGATTATATGGGAGTAGTCGGGATAGAGCCCTTGGGATCCTAGTTCGTGATAACTGTGACTGAATAGGGCTTTGGGATGCCAGGTCACTTTGCAAAGTAATGCTGCCATTTCCAGATTTCTCATCAGGTTGATGTGGCCTACATATATCTGTGTCTGTCGCTCCAGGGGACACAGGCCAAGGACTTGGGATAGGGGCCTTGACTGTAGGTGCCTCAAGTTTCCTCAGAAATCTACGGTTACGCAGGGTTATCTTACCTGATCCTGCAACTCTAATCCTATATTGGCGGTTGGGCAGCGTTTCTACTATTCGCCCACTTATGTCCCATCGATGGCTATTTGGATTTTGGATTGAAACTGTGTCTCCCTCACGAAGTGGGGATAAGTTATGTGCAGTACGATTGTACCTGTCAATAAGGCCTGCATTGCGTTTAGATAATGCCTTTTCACGCCTTCGGGCTGCAGCTATCCACTCAGAGTGTGGCTGATATAAATGTGGGTGTGATGGTATAAAATCCCGAAGACGTCTATGAAGCAGGAGTTGTGCTGGTGACAAGCCAATGCCTTGGATAGGGGTGTTTCTGTACTGCAAGATCGCTCGTGCTACCATATCATTGTCCAAGGAACCTTGACGTCCTTTATGAGTCTTTTTGCAGTTTTGACTGCTAACTCTGCTCGCCCATTAGACTGGGCCACAGAAGAAATCCTTTGTTTAACATCCCAGGCCTCTAGGAACTGCTGAATGAGTAAGCTGAAAATGGAGGTCCACCATCAGTACTGAGTTCCTCAGGTGCACCATATGTTTGGAATACTTTCCTGCAGATGGATATCAACCTAGACGCGGCTGCTTGTCCTGGCTTGATGCGGTACAAAATGAGATATCCGGTGAGTCTGTCTGCGCAAGCAAGATATGTGAAAGATCCAACATAAAACAAGTCCATCACTATTTGTTGAAAAGGCCACTCTGGTGAAGGTGTCATGTGGATTGGTTCACGTGGTAGACTTGGGGCATTTCTTGGACAGGTAATGCAACTATTTCTATAATTTCGAATTGAGGCATTCATTCCAGGCCAGTACACTGACTCATTAGCACGTGCTTTCATGCCCACTACTCCTTGATGAGCCGAATGTAAACACCTTACTATGTTTCTGCGTTGGGAAGTTGGTATAACTACTTTCCTGTCCAGGAGAATTAGGCCATTGTCATTGCTGAGACGGTTACGAACTTCCCAATATTCTCGGATTGTAGGCGGCGTTGCTTGACGACTGTTCGGAAAACCTTTGTCTATGGTCCTGCATAACAAGGTGTATTGTGTGTCTTTCTGACCCGCATGGCGAATGTGGTCAGGGGAAGTTATGGCAGGGTTACTCTCTAATTGAGATATGGATGTGAGGGCTGTAGATGTCATTGCTGCACACGTCTCATCACTGATTCCCCCCAGCAGCCACTATGGGGAGAGGAGGGAGATGTAGAAGTCAAATAACTCACCTTTCAACATGGCTGGTCCTTTTGTCTTCCTGCAGGAAGGTGTCTATTCAAAAGTGTGGATATTGTGCTGAATATTTATGGAGCTCAATATACACACTGAAATTCTCAGCCAATCAATACTTATAGAATGGACTTGCTTGTAACAGAATGGAATCTCCCAGGTTATTATTTAAACCACCTACCAATTTGCCTTGGTGTTTTTTTGGTCAGTTAAACCCAACTTCTATTCTAGTTGATTACTGGCTGGTTGTTCTAGAAGACATGGCGCTGCGAACAGGATCGAATGATTGGCAAGAGCTACTTGTTGAAATTGGCATTCCAGCTGATTCTGCCAGGACCTATGCTGAAATGTTTGTGAGAGAAAGCATTACCAAGGATAGCCTCACTATGATAGACCAAGACACCCTCAAAGAGCTAGGTATCACGACCATGGGGCATGCACTATCTTAAAACTAGCAAAAGAGCTGCCTTTGACATTAAATACCTACACAAAGGCGCCTGCAGTTAAACTACCCCAGCTCCATTCGGATATGACATCTCAGCAATTCCGAAAGTTCAGGATTGACTGGGAGGTATTTGTACAAATGACAAATATGCCCCTTACACAAAACAACATCAAATTATATAATTGTGCCCACGAGACGGTCCAAACATCTATTATAAACACATACCCCAAGTTTTTCTCCGAGAAACCAAATAGACTCCTGGACATGTTGGAAAAAAATCGAACCCCATGGTTCATAGATTGTCTTTTGCCTCCATTTCTCAAAGCCAAGGGGAATCAGTCCAGCAATTTGTCATCTGCCTCAGAAGCATGGCGCAAGGTTGTGATTTTACATGTCCCATTTGCAGTCATGACCTATCGGACATCTATATCAAAGACCAGCTGGTCAGAGGCACAGCAAATGATGCCCTCCAAGCTGACCTACTAGCAAAGGCCAGCTCGTTAAAGACCCTCGAGCAAAATATCAAACATGCCGAGGCATTTGAGGCAGCACTCCGTGACCAAGCACAAATGGCAGGAACACGTGAAATGGCGGTATTGCGTGTATCAACCTATTGCAAAGAAAAAAAAGCTCAAGTAAAAAAAAAATTCCTCAATCTGAATTCCCTAAAAAACAAAATGTAAAGACAATTCGCGTTGCAGTGGATGTGGCAGCCAAAAGCATGGCATTCCAGGAATCAGTACCCGCCAACAAGCATGTCCTGCATGGGATCAAACATGTAACTCGTGCGGAATTCGAGGTCATTTTTCAAATATTTGTCGATCCAAATCAAACCCTCTTGAAGTGAGAGACCTTCAAGATGATGCCAATATGGACAGTTTAATTGCACACGTACAATTTGACCAGAAAAAAAGGCTCGTACGTGTCCCCTAACAAAAATAGTGTTGTGGAGATAGAAGCAACCCTACTCCCATTTTCTCCCGAGCCAGACCCCAGAAATTCTGAAGACATTCCAGGAAATCAAAGCACTCGATTGAGGATCTTCCCAGACAGTGGGGCCACTATCTGCCTGGGAGGACCTAAGCACCTACATTGCATGGGTCTCAAGGAAATTAACTTGATCCCATCTAAAAAAAAGTTATTCGTGCAGGGGGGGGGACTCAACTCTTATTAGCCATGTATGGCTTCCTGTTCAGTTCAGTGTTGGAGGAATGTCAACAAAACAAACTCTCTATATATGCAATAATATCGATAAGCTATATTTCAGCAAGGCCGCCTGTATTGACGTAGGCATATTGTCTCCTCACTTAACCCAACCTATGCCTATGACAGCCATGTTGAAAGGTAAGTTATTTGACTTCTACAGTCAAAACAACCAAATGCAGCTGACACTTCTATTCTCTCAGCTTCTTTTCTTGCACTTCCCGCCTGTGGAACTCCCTCCCATATACTTGCTTTTTTTGATAGCTAGAATCTTCAAGATTGTAAATGCAACATCACTTGCCATCTCTTATCACCTTGATACCCGTCCTTCTCTTATACCCCTGTATTTTTTCCTTCTTCCTTTTCACTCTACTTTTACGCAACTCTTTTCACACCCGTATTCTCATTCTTCTCTTGCCTATTCCTCTTCGGTTCTCCTTTCTCTTCGCTCTCCTCTTAGGTAACCTTTCACTCTTTTATTATGTAGCCACCCTGCGCACCAGTGGCAGTACTGCCTTGCTTGATGTGAAATGATTTAAAAATTCAAAAAAGGTTATATATATATTTTATATCTATATCTGTATCTGTAGATAAAATGTTATATCTATATCTGTAGATAGATAGTTTAAGCGAGGAAAACGTTCTACGGTGCAGGGGAGAGAACTCCACACTAATTTTATATATAAATTACACATTTTTAAACGACTTACAATGCCCTTGGGAAAGGTATTAATGAAATCCGTCTCTTCCCTTCAGTTGTGGGTTAAATAAAAGGACAGATTATGTTCTATAACCTTGGCCGGCAACCAGTCTACAGCAGAAAAAGCAACCTACTGCGGGATAATCTTCTGCCCAGTCAGTCATGTCTCTTTCGAGACATGATAGCCCAAAGACTATGGGCCAAAGCGTGTATCACGCATGGCACTCGACTGACTGACAATATTGGAGAGGGAGGAATTTTTTCAGATTAAATGGAACTTTGTCTTCTTTAGGTCTTCTTTATGTCTCAGCATTTGTTAGAATCGGAAAGATATTGATTTTTCATCATTTTGGAAGTGGGGTCCTATTTATAATAACTGGGTATAACCAAAATGGATGCTTTTTTTCTGAAAGCAAAAAATATCGTTACTTCCTGCAATATTTACCAAAAATCTAATTCAAACGAAACTTTCAGTACTTTATTAAATTAATGAATAAATTGTATACTGAGGCTATTTTTTAAATCGCCTGTGAATTTTTTTTTAATTTGGCGCCCGTACAAATTATTTTTTACATTTAAAGATAAATTCCTGAAGATGTTATTTCAATGTAATATCAAGTGTGAACATACTGAAAATTCATCTCGAATCTTATCAAGAATAATAATTTAATAAAACTAAAAAAATGACTTGTTTCTAATGGTAATGCTTACCTAATTTAATAAAATAAAATATTTTCTTTCAGATTAGACAAACAAAAATATTCACTAATATTTATTAAAAAATACATTAAATTTTTCAGCGCGATTTTTAATTCCAACCCGTTGCTGTTCAATGGAATAGATTTCCTTTTTAAATTTGTTTAGTGGATATTGGCTCGGAACGAGAAATCAAAGACCCAATTTCGAATTCCAGTTGAATTCGTTGCATCTAAGCATAAGTACCCTTGGGAAAGGTATTAATCCGTGAATTCTCCCTCCAGCTATGGGTTAAATAGCAGGACAGATTGGATTCTATAGCCTTGGTTAGCAACCAATCTACCGCAGAAAGTAATGGCAACTTAATACAGGAAAATTTGTCCAGTCAGTCTTGTTTTTTTCGAGACATGATCGCCCAAGCGTGTTTCCCTTATGGCACTTAATTGACTGACATCCACTTATTTTCTAAAAAACAAGACAAGAACAACAAAAAAACAAAAACAAAAGAAGAAAAACTGCATAACATGATGTAAAAAGACCCAAATTTTATAAAAACTAAGTTTTATCTTCAAACACACAGTGTTTAAGAGGAAGGATGAAAGTATTTTTTAAATTATTTTTTATTTTTATAATCCTTCTAAAACGTTCAAAAGTTTTGTTAAAAGTCTTGTCTTTTGCGCTGCGTAGACCAAAATTTACTATGGGAAGTTTAGCAAAATTTGTTTCCGGTAGAAAACATTAGTTTGGAAATTTTTGAAAATTCTAATAATTGCTTGATTTTAATGAATTCAAAAATGAATAAAATAATTTTTAAAATTTTCATTTTGACAAAATCTTGTTAAAAAACGTTTTGTTACATCTGTTACCCCCCACCCCCACCCCATATTAATTCCACGAAATTTCTAGAAACTGAATGCTATCCGCGAACTTTGCTTTATGAGTTAAATGCAAGACTCCTTAGGGAATGTAAATAATCTTTTTTTTTTTAATACAACAGGTACTTTCCAAAAAATGTGATCCGAACAGTGAAATAAAAAAATGCAATGAAACTATGCCATTTTTAAAAATTTAGATAAACTTTTAATTGCTTTTATAAATAATTAAGAATATCATAATCTGATTTCTTCATTTTTTGAATTAATTATGAATGTAGTTACCTAAAGTTTAAAAAGATGAATGTGAAAAAAAAAAAGAAAAGAAAAAAGAAAAAGTTTTCAATTTATTAGCTTTAAACACATCATAGAACAATCAAAAATGTTAGTGTAATGGCATTTTCGAGTGCGAACCTTTTTAAAAGAATTTAAAAGTATTTTTAGATGTGAACCTTTTGTAAAATAATTTAATGACACTTTCGAGTATGAACCTTTTTTTTTTTAAAGAAATTTATATATTTTTTATATTAACTGTTAAATTATTTTTTGAGCGTATGATCAAAAAGTAAAAAACAAATCTGACATCCACAACTACAATGCTATCAATTTTCATAATGAATAAATAAGTTTCAAGTATTAAGTCATCATTCAGTTGATTGGCATAGATGAATAATGACTGACTCGACAGATTTTTCCGCAGTATGCTGCTATTACTTCCTACGGTAGACCATTTGACAACCAAGGTTATAGAACTTGTGCGCGAAAATATATATATATATATATATATATATATATATATATGTTGTGACTAAGTTGTTGAACTCGTTGGTTTATTTACCTTTTTGTTCATGCATTTAATTTTATAAAGAGTGCTCGATACAAATGTAGAGCGTTATACTGTAATGGTTGTTACAATGTTTTTAAATTCATTATGTTTTGACTTTATCCTCAGGTGATTTTTTTAGAAAAAAAATCACCTGAGGATGAAGCCAAAACATAATGGGCTGGCTTCGAAACATGAGAAATTTTTTGTGTAGTGATACTATGAATTTAAAAATACTGTAACAACCATTACAATATATATATATATATATATATATATATATATATATATATATATATATATATTGGTTTTATTCACAAAACGAAAAATTCACAACATAAACATATGAAAAATTCAATAACCCACAAAAGTCCTTATATCAAAACACATGAAATATACATATATGTTTACTTATATGAAAAATGTTCACAAGAGACTTATCTGAAATAAAATATAAAGTTTAGTACTTATCCCATGATAATTTTCACGAGCTTGAAGATGTACGAATTTCTACTTGGCTGTCCGGGAACAAAGAACAAAGAGGCTGTTCCTGCCTCGCGATATCTCGTCAGATAACATAATGGTTTCCTATTCTCGAGAATATCTATTTTTAGTTTTAAAAAGGTTAGTCTAAGGGAGACAACTTTTCGTCTCTAGCAACAAACTTAATCTGTCCTGCTATTCAACCCATATCTGGAGGGAGAAGAGATGTATCAATACTTTTCCTAAGGGTATTTGTGCGAAACGAATTCAAACTCTGCTCTCTGATTTCTCATCCCGAGCCGATATCAATTACACTACAACGTACACCTAGAATATTGCATAATAGATATTCCTTGGGAATTACAGTGAGTGTACAGTGTAGCATAGCGTAGTTCAGAAGCACAATACGGCAGTGAGTGTGTGGGGTTTCATACATTGACACCCCCCCACACACACACGCATGGTCACTCGGCGTCCACGTGATGACTGGTTCCCGCCAAAAACGATGCTAATAAAAGCGAAGAACATCACGTGGTACCCCAGTTAGGATTTCGTCCCGGGACAAGAGCAAACATGTCTTCCTAACTCACACAAACACACGCGCACTAATTGCGTGTAGCAATTAGTGGCGCAAACATTTCTTTTATTTTTCTTCTCCTACATTAACACTATGCACATTAACTTTCATTCAAACAGGACTTTACATAAAATAACTTCCTACACATAAATCCACAATTTTTCCAACCTTCGTCAGTAGAAATCCACCGACTACTACATTCGCATGTAAGTCTCTCTCTCTCGCTACTCAACGCACACACAGACACAGAACTTTGTCTTCTGTCTGACTTTCTTCATCAAGGATTTGAACTTTGAACTCTTTACGAAAATCTTAACAATTGTTACAAACCTTTCTTTCAGCTAGAAAAAAAACTTCATACATCTTATTTTGTTTCTACGAACAGACGAAGAGGAATGACTCTTTCCTTTTCACTTTCTTATGCATGCTCTCTCAACCCCATGTAACCTTTGTCAATACATTGTTTTTCTGGTTACTTTCGCCTTTTTGTTCTTTCTTAAATTCTGATTTAAGATATGACCAAGGTTGCGTCGAGTCGACTCCTAAATCTAAATTAGTAAGTGGACGCATCGTCCACTTCAAGTGCAGTGAACGATTTAAAGACATCAATCGTTTATTTTCAGTAGATGATAATCCGAATCTACTAATAATTGCTTCTGTATTCAATCTTATAACAATTCATTTTCAATGGATGGCATCATGTGTGATTCCAAAATCTCCTCAGACAGTGGATTTTTTAATCTTTGTTTTTCTTATCATGAAAATTTCCTCTCACATTGAACTTGAATAACTGATAAGTGTGCAGATGACTTTATAAACTGCTTAGTCCATTTTATTACTAAAACAATTGTCAGTGCTTCTTTATTGCATTTTTAGTAGACTTTAGTATTCATGCAAAAAAATAAAAAATAAATTGTCAAAAGGATGTTTTTTTTCCTGACATCGCTATTATATCGTCATTCCCTTGGGAATGTTTATTTACAAGATTATAATAATATATGAACCAATACGGTCAATCAATTAAGTACCATACGTGATACACGCTTGGGTGATATTGTCTCGAAAGAGATATAACTGACTGAGCAGAAGATTTTCCCCGCAGTAGTTTGCCATTACTTTCTTTGGTGGACTGCATGCCAACCAAGGCAATAGAACCCAATCTATCCTGCTGTTAAACTCATACCTGGAGGGAGAAGTGGCGAATAAATATCTTTGCGAAGGGTATTTGCATATAAGTGAATGCAACGAGGTCAACCGGAATTCGAACTCGGCTCTCCGATTTCTCGTTTCGAGCCGATATCCACTGCATCATGCTATAAAACTAAATGTCATATCTCCTCTGATTTACAGTTACTGACTGAAAACATTCGAAATCTGCATAGCACACATACAATTTTGGCTTCAAATTGGATTTCTACATCCTGTCTCAGAAACCCATTAAAACAGCCTCTGAGTTCCACTTTACATACTGTTGTTTAATTGATGTCATGTTCTTGCCTATGTCCGCACATCCAGATCGTTAAATAACACCACAAATTTCTTCTTTTTTCACACATATATGGGAAAATATTAATTAGCGAATGAGAACCCTGGAAAACATACCCGGAAACAAAAACTGGGAAATCTAACAAGTCTATGCGAAGTTTTGGTTTCGCTATATAAATCGCAGATAACGTTGCCGCCGTCTTAGGATGACTGCTCTATAACACTGTCAGCTCTCTGCCTTCGGGTAGGGGGCGCTCTCTGCTTCCGAGCAGAGAGCACAAACCCAGTCGTGGCTCCGCCGAAGGGTAGAGTCACGACTCGGTAATGATAGACATTTTTTGGCCCGGCTATATGGCCGGGAATACCCACTATAAAATGACCATGCGTCACATCTGGCCTTGCGTGGGAAGGCTAGTAAATACCGAAGCGCTTCTAGGTTGCTACGCGGCTGGTTGGTCAGCAACATCCATGCCGTACCTTCTTACCCACTGTCAAATCAAGTCCTTATCTCTCTTCATCACACATTGTCGGCAAGAAAGAAAGAAAGAAAGAAAGAAAGAAAGAAAAAAGAAAGAAAGAACAACCCGTCAACGTCACGATCACTACTACGGAAGGAAAAAAAGAACATCACAGAACTACCGACTACCCACTTCACTCTTCGCATGACACATATTTGTTCTCTTTCCTCTTCTCTCAACCTTTCATCCTCTTCTCTCTAAGGACAACCGCTTTGGGAAAACCACACATATCCTCGTGAACATTACACACAATTACAGATGGCCAGCCTAAAAAAATTTATACCACCATCTGACGCCAACCGGCTAAGAATTTTTCGCTCTTAACACTTTTCTTCTTGGTATCTGTTTCCAACGACTGCTTCGTCATCCACTTGCTGAAGCCCATCAAGTATGTCTCGCGTTGCTTTCCCCTATCCTTCTTGTGAGTATTAGATCCTCCAAGCCCTCCTTCCTCATTGCGTGTTTCCGAAACTTCAACTCTCTCTTCCTGATGCTAAGTATAAATTTCCTTTTCCTTTGCATCCTCTCCAAAACTTTGTCGTTGCTCATATATTCAGTTTTGTCGTACTGCTGGAAAAGAAAAGAAAAATAAAAAAAACTACAAGTCAAACTTCATTACAATACGCAAAAAATCAAAACTTGAACGGAATAATAAATTTGTTTTAAATTGTAGGTGAAACACGCAGGTACGCAACGATATATAAATATTTATCAGGTGTTAATAGAAGAGTCTTACTCTTCAATATTAATAGAAGAGTCTTACTCTTCAATATTAATAGAAGAGTCTTACTCTTCAATGTTAATAGAAGAGTCTTACTCTCCAATGTTAATAGAAGAGTCTTACTCTCCAATGTTATATAACAGAGGTATTAAATTAAATATATTAATAAATATGCAGATTATCCTACTTCTAAAGCACAACTCAGTATCGAATTGCGTAGTTTTTGAAACTCCGAGTTGTGGCTATATATATATATATATATATATATATATATATATATATAGTATTAAAAAAACAGAATAATTACTTAAATTTAATTCTTCAGACTTCTCCTGACTTCGAAGTTTCGTGGTAACATCCACTCGTCAAGGGTGTATTGAATTATATAGTTCCGATATTTTTTAATTTTAGTTTTTTACATTTTAATTTTGCCTTTATTAAATTTTCGTTATAGACACACACATATTCATAGGTATTCAATTTGCTTACGTGTTCGTTGATAAACATAATTTTTTTCCAATAATAATTTTTTCATAAAGTGTGTATGTATGTATATATATATATATATATATATATATATATATACATATATATAATAATTTTTTTTATAAAGTGTATATATATATATATATATATATATATACACACTTTATATTACGAGTTGATGTTACCACGAAACTTCAAATATATATATGTGTGTGTGTGTGTGTGTGTCCGAGTGAGTATACATCAAGTGACGTTGAAAATTGCAAATGTTTACTAATAGACTCCAATTTTAGTTCTACATACACACGCAGAAAGAAAGAAAAATACTGGATTTTAAAATTAAATACACACAAGCTAGGATTAAATAGAGACTTAGGTGTTTTGAATCTTTAAAAAATATTTCAATAACTAAACTTTTTTAGATACATTCAAAATTTTTTTTATCTAAAACCAATTTACAAGTATTATTAAAGATAGGTTTACGTTTACAGACATATTTTTTCCAAAAATCTGTCGCTTTCAACGTCACTTGATGTAAAAACAAAAACTCTCTCCACAAACGCGTCACGTGATGTAAACAAACGCGTCACGTGATGTAAACAGACTCTTCACAGACGCTCTCGCGAAATCTCGCGAAATACGTTAATAATTCAAATTTTAAGATCATTTGTTTCTGATGAAGGACTGAGGTCGGTCTGAAATATAAAATATAATAGTAGAAATAAACAAATACTGTCAAAAAAAAACACATTTTTAAACTCAAAACGTTTTAATATTCTTTCCTATATATATATATATATATATATATATATATATATATATAATAAATCCAGAGAAATATATGTTATATTAACATTTAAGTAACAAAGTAAATATTTATTAAAGTGTCTGCATTTATCCAATGTCATTTTTCTTATTTAATAGATTACTTTGATTATTAAATATATTATCGATAATTTTTCTTATAAACACAGTTTACAAAACCTATTATTAATGTTATATGGAGGTACGTTTTTAATCATTTCTTATTTAATGTCAGTAGGTATATCATTTTCTTTTTGACTCCACATATTTTGATGTATATACGAATTATTTGCGTATCTGTCTGTTTTAAATGACATTTTCATGATATTTTCTGATTATTAAATCTTTCTTTTAAAGTTATTTCAGTTTGATCCTATGTATTTTTTTCAGAGTTAATATTATGTGATAATACGGTTGCTTTATTAATTATCAATTAAACATTTATTATTAAGTGGAGAGTGCTTTTTGTTTCGACAATATATAGGTTATTGGATTAACCTGAAGAAACCTTGTTGGTGGAAACCGCGGGAACGCCGAGGGTTAATATTCATATATATATATATATATATATATATATATATATATATATATATATATATTCATTTGGAAATTAGTTGATTACGCAATCTTAGTTTCAACTTTTCTGTACCTTCAGACTAATTCTCTGACGTTCCTTTTTTTTTTAAACTTATAACAGGGATTTTCAGAAAACACGACTGGAAGTTTAACATAACTGAAATTTCCAAATAAGGGAGGAGTTTTTCAAGAATTGTAAGCAATTTCATCCTGGTTTGTATGGTCCTAAAACATATATTCTCGTGTGTTTACATCCGGACATTACTTCGGATCCTTCGTTTAGTAACCTTTTCTCGTTAATATATATATATATATATATATATATATATATATATTAACGATATTTTAGAACATGTACAGAGATTTTCTATATATAGCCACGACAAAGGTACGTTTGTTTCGACATCGAAGAAGCTTTCCATTACTTTTCACACCGCCTGATGAGACATTGTAGTTTTAATGTCGAAACAAATGTACCTTTGTCGTGGATATATATAGAAAAATTATGTACATGTTCTAAAATATAATGTATAATAAATATTCACAGCTCTATGTATCGAGCACTGTTTTACATTAATGTTTTGGACATTGTAAGAATTCTTTCTCCGTTCTGTATTCACTCGGATATATATATATATATATATATATATATATATATATATATATATATATATATATATTGGGTTGACAGGAAAGTTCATGCCGAGTTTAAGGGAAATTAAACCACAAAACAAATTCATGCCATTAAATATTTATTCAACTAAATATGAACCATTTTTCGGCACTATCTTTCGCCATTTTCTCTTTAACTTAAAAATTCCGTATTCCCAGATCTTCGGTGGTTTCTCGGCAAAGAATTCATTAAGATGTTTTTTTTTATTATGAATTAAAATTTTAATACTGAATTTATTTATCAAGGACCTGAATAAAGGAAAATTCGAAGGCGCAATGTCTGGAGAATATGACGATTGGGGTAACATATTCCAGCCAAGCTGCAACAATTATTGCCGACTCGCCAAATAAACGTGAGGTCAGTTATCATCCTGATCATATATAAAACCTTTTCTGTTCGCTAATTCTTGGCATTTTTCTTGAATTGCTGCTTTTAATTCGTCTACTTGAGAGAAGTACATTTCAGAATTAATTGAAGCTTGATACCTTTCGAGTTCTACCAGATGCACAGCATGACTTCCTTCGGATAAAGACCTGCTTTTGTGGTGGCTAAAGTTGGCTCATATTGCTTATCCTAAGATTTTTTTCGTTTAACATTGTTGTAAACGATCCATTTCTCATTACCTGTCACAGGTTGTTAAAAACATGTGCACCTTTCTTGCGTTTATACTACAAATTACGAACAGAAATACAATTCAAACGATTTTTTTTCACACAAATCACGCGGTACCCAAATATCTTAGCGTTTTGAGCACCCAAAATTAGCGTTAATGGATGGCGGATTTTGATAAATTTAGTGCTTCTACCAATTCCCGCGTTATGTAATGAGGATTATTCTTAATCAATATTTTGATTTGGTCGTCATCTGTAGTGGAGGGTTTGACTGAGCGTTCTTCATCAATAAGGCTACAATCACCAACTCTAAACTCAGCGCACAACTTCCGTACAGTTCTATGAGCTAAAGCACCTTCACCGTATACAGCGCATGTCTTTTAACTGCTTGCGAGGCATTTTTGCCTTTACAGTCATAAAGAAAACATCTTCGTAGTCACGTGGGCTGACAGGACACCCGGATGAAGACAAAGCGACGTTTGCTTCCCAAGATGATATCTGAGAAACTGAGCGACTGCGCCAAACAATGGCTGAGCCAGAAAAGTAGTGGGTGGTTAAGGGGGAAAAGCAAGCAAATTTCTAAATAAGAATTAAGAATACTTTTAAAATCTTAGTGGAACAGACCCCCCCCCCCATATGACTAACACAGGGTTAAATCCTCTGAAAAGTATCATCTACCTATCGCCTCCCTAACAGCTCATTAACATTAGCACCAGCATTCATAGGGACCAGTAAATCAGCTAACCTTGTTTCTGACTCTATTTCAGAAGAGTGCTTATTTACATACCGTCAAGGTTACCAATGTTGACGACAGCGTAGAATGTTGGTGTTTACATTCAAAATGAATGAACGCAGAGGAAGCGGTGTTCTGGAAGGTTTTTTTTCCTTTGTATACAAATGCACATTTTTATCTGTTTTGTGAAATAGAGTTCGTGGTACATTAAATACTCGCATGCGTGTGCATATGTAGTGAACATAACAAGTTCTAGATTTAAAAAATTCAAATGCTAAGCACCGACTCGTTGATTTTGTTAGAAAGAAACGAATTTACAAACTTTGCTTAACACACACAAAACTCGTGAAATTTCACACCTCGATGCGAAATGTTTTTCGGCTAATAGAAAACGAGGAACATCTAAAAAACAAAAACAAATTCAAATAATCTTTAATTATCAGAAGCAATTTCTTTTTACAGACCCTTTTCGCCGATGCGAAGTTTGTTTGTCGTTCAATGGAAAGGCCAGAATCACATCAGGGAGTGAATTCCCAAATGACCTTTTCGATCCCCACAAACGAAATAAAAGACGGAGCAAAATCGACTGTCACCAGTGAAAAATGAAACGAGTGTAATTAACACGTCCATTGACAAACTTCAAGCGATCGCTATTATTGTCTCTATCTTTCTCTCTCACCTCTCACGTTTCACCGCCTTTCTTTTCACCATTCACACTGAGCGATAACGTCAAAAACAATCCTACTCAAAGATAACTCTCACACATACATACATACATACGTTCCTGCCTACGTACGCATAAACTCATTCTTGCAAGGACTACTACGAACTCTTGATACTCTTAACTTCTTAATATTGTTTCTCATTGAACATTAACTTCTACCAATTCATGTTATTCTTTTCCATTAATAAATTTCTATTTAAACATACAAAAGGTATACTTTTATTCTTCCACAAACTTCACCTTCTGATAATTCCGGATAAATCCTGAAAATTGTAGGAAATTTGGTAATGTTTGACACAAAGCCAATTCAATAAACATTAACAATCTTCCCCCCCCCTCCCCCACACACAGTGGGAGAAAGTGAGACTTCTCTGTAGGAGGCAGCCATCCTCATTAGTTCTTTGGTTTTTGAAGGAGTGGACTTGTCTAGCGAAAAGGTATAAAGAACTGATCTGGAAGCACCTTCTTTTGGGGTTTATTTGTGATCGGTAAGTGGTTGGAGTGTGCGGTGATTTCGGAGAGGATTGTCCTTCGCTTTGGTACAGTTTGTTTTGCTTATCCAAATATCTGGTTTCAGCCTATTGATCTGTCCTTAAGAAAGCTTGTGTTAATATTAATGAGGTTGTTAAGGAGATGATAAGTAGGGGATATTTTTCAGGGGCAGTTAAGAAATATCTTTATTTTGTTTATTAAACTTAGCCTACTACTACAAGGTAATAACTTCTTTACGACATGTAAGTCTCTATATATCTAAAATTTAAAAAACTGGATGTCAAGATCTGAATTAGTAGAATTAAAAAAATGAAACCCTTCTTAATGTCTGACTTTGAAATAACAACAGAGTTGCAATAGGCTTTTGGCGTTACGTCTGTAGAAGTGAATTTGCAAAATGGAAAATAAATCAACCCTCTTCAAGGACGCATAAATCGTATTGCGATCTGTCAAGACTGGGATGCATGTCATATACAGGTGGCTATTATAGAGGAATAGTTACGGTACTTTCGTTAAGTGTTTATTTTTAGACATTATTTTTATAATGAAGTGTTGCTTCCCCCACCTCAGTATTGCAATTTCACTCATCTTGCAAAATGTCAAAAAATAAGCATATTTTCTCTCATTTTGATTTTTTTTTTTGTTTCTTTGAAAAATTAATCCCTCGAATTTTGACCTTCAAATATTTTGGCGGTTATCATCTCTTAGATACAATTTTCAAGTTTCTATTTTCAGATTTTTGGAGACGACGAAAGCAGACAACAATCCATCTGACTGCGATTATGAAGGTTCGTAAAAAAAATAGAGCTAAAAATAAATAAATAAGATGAGCAAAACATTTCCTAATAAAATATTTGTTCGCCTAAATACATCTTCAGAAACCTCAAAGGATAATCTTGTAGATTAAAATATATACTTTAATTCACCTAATACTTAACATAGGAAGTTATTGAGTAAGGGCGTCAGAGAGTGAGGTAGAATTCATATTATGAAGATATGCAGGGTAGATATCAGCTTATGGGGTTAAGATTCTTGGGAGTCTGTTCCAGTAAGTGACAGTTCTTGGTAAGAAGCTGCCAGTGAGGAACTTCTTCCATTGCAATGGAATACGAAGGGAATAAGGATGAATCGATGCTGTGTACAAGACACGGTAGGCCCTAAGTTGTAAATGTCTGAACTGGTGGAATTAAGAAATGTAGAACATTTGAATATATTTGAACATTTGCCATAGTGATAGCGATATGGTAGTGAGCAACAATTCGTCAGGCTGCAGGGTTGAAAATGATTCATCACTCATAAGGCCGTGTAATCGTTTTTGAACTCTATTAAAACTAGACAGTGAAGATTGAACAGAACTAGACCAGATACAGTGGCAATACCCAATTATTTGCCAGATTTTATTCTTATAAAAAATTAGCATAGCAGCGATAGTTAGGTATTTTCTGGAGCGATAAAAAACGACCATTCTTCTGGCATCTTTAACGATGGTATGAATAGTTCATCATTTAAGATCTTGAGTGAGCTTTAGACCCAATAGACATTCGAGGCAAGGAGTCTCATTTAGTGTAAAATTGTTCATCAGGACTGGAGTAAATTTAGAGTCTGCTCGGTGGTGATGAAACATTACGAGATTACCGTCTTTCTACTGTTGCTATTAATGTCTACCTACTGCTTAAGCCTTATTGTCTTTCTACTGTCGCTATTGAAGTCTTGCTGTCTTTCTACTTCTGCTGAAGACTTGCTCTTTCTATTACTGTTGAACTCTTGCCATCAAACTTAGATCCCATAAAACGTCACTTGTTTTAACATTATACTTTTAATATAGGGTGTTTCATTAAGACAGATTGAATTTAGCAGTAAATAAAACAGTGGTAATGATTAAATTTTATGAATTTCACTATTGGATCATGTTATTTGCGCCATGGCAATTATGTATGAAAAATAATATTACCCAAATGTCCGACAAGGCTTCAGTGGCCTACCTCCACTTCAGTGGCCTACACTCCACTTCAGTGGCCTACTCTCAGCATAGTTGCTCCTCGGTCTCACCAATATATCTCATCCTTCAGCTATTGAATTGTTATTGGCTTCTTGGCGCAGGAGACCTTACTTTTGAGATGAGCCCAAAGGAAGAAATCTAAAGGTATCAATTCGCACGTTCGAGGTGGCCAATTAACATCATTGTTTCGAGAGATGATGTGACCAGGGAATTTCTCATTCCATAAAGCATTTGTTGCATTGGCTGTGTGGCATGTGGCATCGTTCTGTTAGTCGGCCATTTTTCTGTTTCTTTGATTGACAAAACTTTTTGATGACATCTCTGCATAGTTGCTCCTCGATCTCATCAATATGCCTTATTATCTCATCCTTCAGCTGTTGAATTGTTGTTGGCTTCTTGGCGCAGGAGACCTTACTTTTGAGATTAGCCCAAAGGAAGAAATCTCAAGGTGTCAAGTCGTACGATCGTGGTGGCCAATTGACATCACCGTTTCGGAAAATGATGTGATCTGGGAACTTCTCTTGTTTGAACGTCCATTTTCGTAATAAGCTTCGATAATTTTAACACGTTGTTAGATTGTTAATCTTTCCATGATTGAAATTACCAAAGACTCAAGCTGTTAAATCTGAAAGAAACTGAAAAAACTCATTAGACGCTTAAACTTAATTCACATTTAAAATCGGTCAAAATTATTGGAACACCCAATATAAAGAAATATTGATTATTAACCTTTTTTCACATAATTGTAATCAATATACACCATTTCAATTTGAAACTTAAGTGTGATTGAAAATTATCCTAGCACTAGGAACTGACACTGCAAACTCTTCTCAGACTTATTTTCTTTTGTTTGTCCTTGTACCAGACTTGTAAGGTTCAAGAATTTAGAATTGCTCCTTTAAGCGCCGATAATCGTCACGTTACGTTACGGGTAAAAAGGCGCTTAGAAAAATGGAAAGTAAGCATCGTGGTCATCTATTATCTAGAACGGGTGACCATTTTGGAATACCATTTATAGTAAATTCAGTAGTTTAGCTTTTTTATATTAAAATCCGAACTTCCGAATTTCAAACAATAATAAAGAAAACATGGGTATATCTGTTAAATAAATCATTTGTATTTACAAACATATGTTCATGAGTTCACAAGAGTCAATAAAGAGTAAAAATATTCATTACTCTTTAGGTTGTTGGCTCACAGAAAAAAAATCTGCGGTTTAGAAAAGACTCTCAGTAGTTGCTCCACAGTAAAACTGTGTTTGAGAAAAAACCTTGATCGTCAGCGAAGATTCACTGACTGTCCGTGGTGTTGCTTTTGGAGATGATTCGTTTGAAGTCGCTGACATATTTCTTTCAACACGCGCTGGGTGGAAGGAAAAACACTATGTAGCAACGTGTTCTCTTGTGTCTGAACATTTTCAAGACAGTTTCATCTCTTCTCCTGAAAGTCGAAATATGTAGGTTTTAATAAGAAACTTTTCCCGAAAGTAGGCTCGAGAAAAATAGGATTTTATTGTTCTCTGATTGGTCAAACATTTCACATGACAACATTAATTTCTAGTCAACAGACACTTTGATGTAAACGGTGTGTGTTGTGGAATCCTTTTGGCATATTGATAAACATTGTCTGTTCGTTGGATAGAAAATAAAGTGTTTTAATATAGTATGTATGTGGCTATATAATTGTGTTACAAATTAGTATATTCTCTACCTTTCACATGGGGAGAATGTATATAATTTACATTTATCGCATTCCATTTGATGGATAATGATTACCTATTATTAACGAAATTGTGTGTTATACGACAGTATTTGTCATCATATCACCCCATGCAAGGTATTAAAGCAATTAAGACAGAAAGGGATGCTGAATAAGAAAAAGAGAAATGTAATTAAGCAACGAAAACAATAGAAGAGTAATCAAGAAAACAGTAGATAGCGACTGACATTGCATTTAAACTTTTGGAGGTCAAAGAAATTGGAAAGCATAGATCCTGAAGAGAGTTGCTTAAATTCATAAAGTTTAGGTACCATAGCTGTAATATAATAAAGGAACTCTTCAATGATAAAAATTACGTCCCCTTTACCGTAGTAGCAATTGGATCAGTGTATCCAAAGATGGCGAATAAACAAGTTAGCTGTATGACCTCGTTGTGTATCTATTATGCAAATTTATACTAAAATAAATGTAACATGGTGTCAGTGGTAGGATAACATGTGTACACAAATGGCAGAAGGAAGATAATTAAAAAAAAGAATATCACACAAAGACTACATTAATCTAAAAACGTGTAAAACTTATGCCTTTTTCTATCTAAACTTATTTATAAATGGAACTTTGTCTCTGTGTGTGTGTGTGTGTGTCCGTTACCTATAGACTCCGAAACGGCTGAACCGATTTTCTTGAAAATTTACACAGTTGTACTATAAGCGTCTGCGAGTGTTTTTAGCTAGGTTTTCTGTCGAGGTACCCCAGATAAATATCGATAATCGAAAAAATCGGGTTATAGAAGGAGTGGTCCGATTGTAATCAAATCTGATACACTCATAGACAAAGATATAAGAAACAATGCTCAGAAGTTTCAAGGTTGCAGTTCTTACAATAGTGCAGAAAATCGATAATATAGGGCAAGATGTGTGTGTGTGTGTGTGTGTGTGTGTGTGTGTGTGTGTGTGTGTGTGTGTGTGTGTGTGTTTATCTGTCTGAATGTCCTTTATACAATTCCACAATTTTTATCCGATTCTCACCAAACTTCACGCAAATATTCTTTAGACTTCTGATCAGGTGTCATGGGCGACTTATTTTTTTCAATTTCTCCCCGATATTGGAACTCGATACCCCGATATCCAATCAGGTCTGATTAAGATCAGGATTTCAGCCCTTTTATCGTGATTCTTGCTGCAGAATCTGCTCTAACTTGGTAAAATTATAGTTTTTAGACTTAAACATTAGTAGATCTTCTGAGACGAGTCATTTTCTCCGATATCGGAAATCGATACCTACGGTTTCGCTTTAACTGGAAACAACTATTGCTTTTTAGTCTTTCGTGCCAACGTCCAAAGAGTCTGAACTCCAGGTCCATGGATTAGTTTTAAAGCTTTCATTACACCCGAGCAACGCCGGGCTATACTGCTAGTCAGGAAATAAGCGTGAAAACAATAATGGCAGCTTCCAAAATAGGACTACCACTGTTAGATTGAACCAAAGAAAATAAGCATGAAGTCTATAACGAAGGGATTGACTTTATATCCTTATACGTTATTATCAACAAAATAGGAGAAAAAATGAAATATGCTTTACATCTTTCTGAGCACAGGACTAAAGGGTTGAGAAGCAATAATAAAGAACGCATTGTTCATGAACGGACAGGAAGAAAACTCGGAAAATGTTTTCAAAATTTTTGAATCACATGATTCAGAAACCAAATAAATGGGTTGAACGTCTAGAATTCACTTCAATTCAACAGAACAAACAGTCAACGAATATCCAGTCAGACTCAAGACGAAATCAGAAATATGTGACTTCGGTGACAATAGAAAGAAAGGATCCTTGAACAAACCTTAAAAGGGCTGAAATGTGCAGAAGAGAGAAGAAATTGATGAGCAGAACAACCTTAACACTGAAGACTTCTACTGAAAGCAGAGGGCTTACAAAGTCGCAAAAAAAGACATACGCTACAAGGATGACAACGAGAAATGAAAAACGAAATATACCACGAGGTAGCAATAAGAAATGGTGAACAAAGTGTGGAAGAAGCCACTAGAAGAGAATTGAAGACTTCTATGTTTATGACAAAAATGAAAGAGATGCTACGGCCACATTGAAGAACACCGTTTTACAAAAATACAAACACAAAAAAAGATAGTCAAAATAAAACGAGGCAAAGTAGTTCATACAGGGCCAGAAAACAACGCCCACACAACAGCTTCAGGAGGCAAAATTTCCAAAAGAAAAATATAAATACTACATTTAAAGAAAACGAATCAAATCAAGAAGAGGATTTATTTCTATAAACCATGAATGTTACGAACAATAACAGAGAAGAAATATTCATTAACATCGACTGTGAAGACGTAGACAAAAATAAATACAAATTTATTTATATTTCTGAGATGAGGTAGCATTTACATTATTTACATTGTTCGGACTATTGTCCTCATCTTTATTGATCGGAATAAAGGGTTCAGTTCGAAATTACTAGCACCTGAAGAAGGCCGGAGCGTACAACGGCCGAAATGTCGTAAACATAACAATAAAGATGAGTACAATAGTCAGAAAAATGGGCAGTGAACGATACCAAAATACCACAATATTAAATACCTAGGAAGTATGCTAATGGAGGATAGAAAGTGCGATGTTGAGATCTAAAGACGCTTTGACATGGCCAAGGGCGCATTTCGAAAGCTAACCAGTGAAAGACAGGAAAATCTCATTGGAAACAAAGAAAAGTTTGCTGGATTGCTATGTGATATCTGTTCTTCTTTATGGCAGTGAATATTGGGTGATCTCTTCTAGGATGAAGGAGAGGCTTGAGGCAGCAGAAATGTGATTTTACAGATGGATGCTGAGAATACAATGGACTAAGCACGAGACAAACAACGAGATGTTGAAGAGGATGGAAACGAAGAGAAAACTCATACTTAATATAAGGAAGACAGATGAGGTTTCTGGGACATGTAATGAAGAAGCAGGGCCTGGAGAATTTAATACTCACAGGACGGATACAGGAAAAGTGAGACAGAGGAAAGCAGCGCGAGACCTACTTGAGCAAATGGATGGCAGAGCGGGGTTTGGGGGAGATACCACGAGGAAGAAGTTCATGATTGCCTACATCTTGAAAGGAACACGGCACATAAAGAAGAATTTAAAAATAAAACAGACTATCAGATCAATAAGAAATGGTAAACTGTGTACAAGGTGTGGAAGAAGTTACGGGGAGCGAATTGAAGAGCAAAACCTTTTGTATGTGAGAACGAATAGCAAAATTAGGGTTAAGACCATGTGTACAGTTAGGCTTAGTACAAATCATCTGTAGTATAACCCAAATAAATGCATTGTGACAAGTACAAAGCAGAGGAGACCTTGTAAATGAGTACCCTGACAGATTTCAAGGTATCGAAAACCTCCAAAGGAAGCAAAAAATATAGATCGATGAAGACGTAACATCAGTCGTCAAACCTCCAAGGGAATTCTGTGTCCATTTAAGAGGGGAATTGAAGAAAGACATTTGATTAATAAAATAGTTTTGGAGACGTCGATTATGTTTATCAAATTGGCCTTGTGCCAAACACAACCGAAGTTCGCACAATTTAAAGTTATCAGAAGGTTGGAGCAATAAAACTGTCTCGTTTTTATATGAAAATTTATTTATAGAACAGCCTAACATCATTTTGTATGTATGAAATTATTAAACTGTGAAAATGTTCTAAGAAAATGTGTAATAAGGAGTTTAAAAATAAAGCGTTCGTTTGTTTTAGAGAAATGTGATTTGTGCAGAAAAAGATAAGTTTACGTTTCGCTGTGTGTATCAATACGTTACTAGTAAAGTCTTTGTTCCTCTCTTTCGGTTGTGGGCGGCGAGTAGGTGAAGAGGAAGAGATAAAGAAAACAGTACGCGAGAAGGTGAGAGAGTGCGAATGTGTGTCACTGGGACAGTTGTGTCCGATCAGAGGTTTGAAAAATCTCTTGTTACATCGTGGCTGTGTTGACTGTTCTCCGCTTCCTTGTCTCTCTAACTGACCAACCGAAAAACGTAAATAAGTAGCTAACTCAATTACGTGATCAGCTTCGAACGCAAACTTATTTTTTTGGGCGGCAATAAATATGACTACAAAGAATGTTTTTAAGACTATAGCCATATAATGCACGAATCTATATATATAAAAGGCAATCTGTGAGTCTGTGTGTGACTGTTCCTTATACACGCTTACATTTTTTAAGCTACGCCATTCAAACTTTCTAGGGACACATATCAACAGGGAAGCCAGGTGAACACATACTTTTTGAGTTTAAGTTCAGCAAATTTTCCCTTTCGCACTTTTTGACCAATGGAGCCGATTGTTTACATTTGCTCCATAAAACATCTAAGATTTAAGATGGTTGCTAAATTACGTCACAGAAATCAAATCCCGCGTGTCAAACGCGACTAAAATATTTTTTTATTTAAAAAAAATTGAGCCTTTATATTTAATTTTTATTCCGACGCTTTAAAAACTCATTTGGTCAACAAAAAAATGTGAATATTTTTCCCCAAAATTTTGAAACAAAACAAATATTATGCTCCGTTCGAATACCACAGCAACATGCATTCAATGTCTTTTTCTTAATGCTGAAAATGGTTACTAACAGCCTCAGCTCTCCTTTCCAACTTTCAATAAATGATTTCCATCTACTCTTCTCATTGGCATCTTCTCCTACTACTAAAATGTTCTGAGTTGCACATGCAACGCCGGGCTATGATGCTAGTCGCATATAAACAAGGTAAAGAAATGAGAATCACAGATTATTTATGAAGAATACAGCCAACTACATAGAAATTGAACTTGACTTGATAATATATAGTATAGATATGACAGCACAAAATGCAAATAGACTCACAAGAAAGTACAGAAAATGACGAAGAACCGAAAAAAATAAACATACAATTACAACCGGATTCTCAGAGGACGCAAAAGATATATGCTTATAACAATTAGAAGTCACTGATCAATGAAAGATTTCTTATCACTACAAGATGGACCGGTCACAAAAAGAGAATGCATTGTCATACCAAAAAGTATGCAAAACACAGTTCTCCAAAGAATCCATGATGCACTCCAAGAAATTGAAAAATGCCAACTCGAGGCAAGAAACAGTGTTTATTGGGGCGGCATAAACAAAGACATTGAGATGGTAATGTGAAATATGCAGTGAGTACGAGAAAGAATAGAAAAGAAACAATGATCAGAAAAGAACACTCAACTAGAACGTTCGAAAACATTCCAGCGGTTATTTTTTAATTTAATGATCAACAATTCCTGATCAATATAACAAAATGCCATTTATTAAGAAAATGTCTCAAGTACAAAGAACATCGAATATTCCAAAACAATCTTTGCTGTTTATGACATATCAGAACGAATGTATTGTTACATCGGGTAACAGAATTATGGGAAATAATACAAAACAACGTAATAGTATAAAAGTAGGTGTATTGACAGGCAAGAGAAGTATTTACAAGAGGTGAGGATTAGTAGAATACAGGACAAGGTAATTAGTATACAGTATCGTCGTAGAGACGTGATAGATTGACTAGTAGAACACTTCCGGTGTAATACCGGAAATACCCGACTGACTCGCTCACTCCACTTCCTTCCTCGAGGTATAATCACTAATATTTTATATAGTGATTCGAATAGTCCATTTTCATGGAAAGGGGGAGAGCGCCCCAACATATATACTGACAATGCCAGATAGTTTGCATTAAGCGAGTTTTCCAAATTACTACAGAATGAGAATTAACTCACACATCCAACCGGAGATACCCGCAGTCAAATAAATTTATCGAAAAATGGTTAAAGCTCTTCTTCTACGTACCATGTCCCTTTAGAACGTAGGCGATCATGGTTTTCCACGTTTCTCTATCTCTGGTAGCTCTTATTACGGTTTTTCCTGTTAACCCACCCAAACCCCACTCTGCCATGCGCCTACTCAGGCTCTTCAAATATGTTATCCGCTGCTTTCCCCACTCTCTCTTTCCCTCTATCTAACCTGTGAGTATTAGATCCTACAAGTCTTAATTCCTCATTACATGTCCAAATAACTTCAGCTGTCTTTTCATGATGCCCAGTATTAATTTCCTTTTCGTTTCTATCGTTTCTAAAACCTCATCATTGTTCACATGCTCGATCCATGATATCCGCAGCATCCTTCTGTAGAACCACATTTCAGTTGCTTCAAGTTTTTCCTTCATATTTGATGAGATTATCCAGCGTTCATTGCCATATTGAAGCACAGACATCACATAGCAACCCAGTACTCTCTTTGTTTTTAGCGAAATTTTACTGTTTTTTAATACTCTGCTCCGCTTCTGGAAACCAATCAAATGTAACCGTATTTTCTACTCAACAGCTTCTTTGCTCGCACTTCCCACCTGTGAAATTCCCTTCTGTATACTTGCTTCCTTGACAACTACAATCTCCAAGAATTTAAATGCAAAGTCAATTGCCATCTCTTATCGCCTCGACTCGCATCCTTTCCCTGACAACCCTTGTATCGCGTTCTTCCTTGGTTGTTCCAATTCACCTTCGGATCTCAGTGTCGTATTTTCCGCTTTCCGTTAGAACACTTTCCAAGTGCTTAAATTCTTGTACTAGCTTGATTTTAGTATTGAAGGCTAAGCAGTCAAGAATGGACTACGAAATGACGCTACTATGCCTAAGAACAACCCTACTTGACATCCATTTGCCATCACTGGTAGAACTTCTGTATAATAGAAAAAAAACAAACAAACAAGGATTCCAACTTTGTTGAACACAAATACAAGAAAAAACTACAATACACTGGAACGGATGAGTGCAAAGAGCAGGAGGCAGCAACAATACTACAACAGACATGCAAAGGACCTTAGCTATCGACAGTAAAGCCCTGTTCGTCCCTCTGCATGAATTTAGTCAAGCTACTAGACTAGTGGATAGGTTCTACCTTTTTACAGTGAAACCAGTCAAATGTAACCGTATCTTCTACTCTATCAGCTTCTTTGCTCGCACTTCCCGCCTGTGAAATTCCCTTCTGTATACTTGCTTCCTTGACAACTACAATCTCCAAGAATTTAAATGCAAAGTCAATTGCCATCTCTTATCTCCTCGACTCGCATCCTTTCCCTGACGCATCCTTTCCCTATCGTGTTCTTCCTTTCCACTCTACTCTCACGCAACTCTCTTCACACCAGTGTTCTCATCCTTCTCTTATCCATTCTCTGACGACTCCCATAACTTGCTCCTCTTTCTCATTAACTCACCTCTTATGCCTCAGTTCTGTCTTGCTTGGGGTGAAATGATTTATAAAAGGAAACAATAGCGAAGAGCTCTGATCCGAACAATTACCATGAAAATATTTATAGAAAGAGCACAGGAAAGCAACATTACGGCGGTGAGAAAGTGACTGAAGTCGAAATGCCAGGTGAAGATCAATATTAGTTCATTAGTTTTAATAGTTTCACTTTTCTTATAACTCTCTGGGAATTGTTATGAGTTGAAAAGTGCAGCAATACAAAATCTATTAGTAAATATTTGTAATTTACACGAGCCCTACTTGTTAATAGTAATATAATTTTTTTTTTAACCAGGAGATCAGTCAGTTAAGTGCCATGCGTGAAACACGCTTGGGCGATCATGTCTCAAAAGAGACATGACTGACTGGGCAGAAGATTATCCCGCAGTAGGTTGCCATTGCTTTCTGCGGTAGATTGATTGCCAGCCAAGGCAACCCAATCTGTCTTGTTATTTAACCCATAACTGAAAGGAAGAGACGGATTAATACTTTTCCCAAGGGTATTTGCGCGTAAGCGAATGCAATGAATTCAAATGGAATTTGAACTCGGCTCCCCGCTTTCTCGTTCCGAGCCGATATCTACTGCACCACAACGCACATCTTTGGTATATTTGTAAATATTGTCTGTTATTGGGTATAAAACAAAGTTTGAGCTTGTTTTAATATGATATGTATGTGGGTATGTAATTGCGTTAAAAATCGGGTTTATTTCCTATCCCAACCAAATGATGCAAAGGTAGTGTCTTGGATAATGGCACAGAGAGAAGAATACGAAAACCGATTTCGAATTTGCCAGCATCGTTACATTCAATTATGCACAAATATCTCTCTCACGAGCTACTGCTCCTGTCGAATTATTTTTTTCATAATTCACCCAAATAATGTAAAATTAGTTATCGCAAATCTTCACCCCAAGAAATTATAAAATTTAAATAAAAGTTTATTTGCTATTTTATTAAAATTTTGGAACACTTTTCAAATTATAAAGTTCAAATCAAAATTTGTTTAGCTTGTCTCGAAACAACTCCAACCCTCAGAATGAAAAATTACCAAAAATTGGGGCGTCGTTCACATTTCTTAAGGGCGGACGATATTCAATGTAATTACAAGGAATTTGTTTATAATATAAAAGAAAAAACGTTTTTGATCTGTTTATCAGGGTAAGCGCGAACGAAATATCACGAACGAATAGAAATATCGCACTGAAGACGCCTACATTTGGGGCTATTCCAACTGAAGCGCAGTTGAAGGGTCTCGCTCTTTAGGAGAATTTGTGTGAATTTTTGTATATATAATTTCTTTTGGGGAGGGGGGTGTAAATAAGTATTTTAGGCTTAATTAACAGCAACATCCCTTCTGCCTCCATCAAAGTCTAACTTTCTACCAACTTTGTTTCTGCCGGGGGCTAAGTGGCAACTAGCTATCAACAACCACAAGTAGTCGTCAAATCATTCTAGGTGCCACTTCTTCTTCTTCTGGGTGCCATGTCCCTTCTGGACATAGGCGATCATGACCTTCCACGTCTTCCTATCCCTGGTAGGTTAGCACACTTTCTCTTGTTACACCACCCAAACCTAGCTCTGGCACCCACCAGCTCAGTCCCTTCACATATGTTAGCTACTGCTTTCCCCTGTTCCTCTTTCCCTCTGTCTGACCTGTGAGTATCAGATTCTCCAAGCCTTCTTTCTTCATCACATGTCCCAAGAACTTCAGCTGTTTTTTTCCGAAACTCATATTAATTTACTTTTCATTTCCATTCTTTCTAAAACCTTCTGTAGAACATTTCAGTTGTTTCAAGTTTTTCCTTCATCTTTGATGAGATTATCCAGCATTCACTGCCATATTGAAGAACAGATATCACATAGCAATCCAGTACTCTCTTCTTTGTTTCTAGCGAAATTTTCCTCTCTCTTAATGCTCTACTCAGATTCTGGAATGCGTCTTTGGTCATGCCAATTCGCTTCGGATCTCAGTATCGCACTTTCCTTTTTCCCAAGTACTTAAATTTTTGTACTAGCTTAATTTTAGTATCCCCAACCTGTAATTGGCATTTTGAGTTGCTCTGTAATGACCATACATTCGGTTTTCTTGTAGTTTATTTGTAGTCCTTTCTTTCGACTTCTTCATCTACCTTTTTTAGGAGGTCTTGTAGTTTTCTTTCCGTGTCAGCTATCAACACTGTATCATCTGCGTATTTAATGTTGTTTAGATTGTGACCGCCAATGATGAATCCCGGCATAACTTCTAGGGTCCTTAGAATAGTCTCGGTGTTGTTAACAGATTAGTCCTGTAAAAAGGGAGATAATTACCTTCCGCATTCCTAGGGTTACCTCCCTTGTTACTATTAGTTTGCAGAATAAATTTTAATGATATTACTAGTATTTTAAAAGAGTTTTATTTTTAAAATTTTAACCATATGACATTGATCATGACTGCAATTTCTATTTATTTTGCAGCTATCCAAGAGAAATTGTTGCTGGTTGACGATAGTACATATAACCACCATGTGCTTTTTGTTTCTCTATTTTTACATATGCCATAAATACCGGCTTGATTTTGAAACTGAATATTCCGACACGAAGTCTGAGGATCTATATTACAACCCACGTCAAAGTGTAGTCAACATATGGGACAAAGGTCTAATAATCAGCGGTCAAAACATTTGTTACCAAACAAATCCTTATTTGTTATTTCTCGTTATCACAATACCATCAAACGAAGCAAAAAGAAACGCCATCCGCGAAACTTGGACCAACCCAGAAAACTGGCCAAACTTTAAAAATTCACTATCGATAAAAACCGTTTTCCTCTTTGGTAGATACAGCAGTTTGAAAGAGAACAGTCTAGTGCTAAATGAAAGCAAAAAATATGGTGACATAGTAGTAGGCAACTTTATTGACAGTTATCGTAATTTAACTCTCAAAGTGTTGACTGGGTTTTATTGGATAAAACGTTATTGCGCAGGTGCAAAGTTCGTATCCAAAATGGACGATGACACGTTTGTCAACATTCCACTGCTTTACAAACATCTAGAAGTGAAACCTCAGTTGAATCACATGATCTTGGGCCACCTGATTATGAATGCCCAGCCAGAGAGAAAGGGCAAATACTATGTCAGCTATAAATCGTTTCCGTTAAATTTTTACCCACCTTACACAATCGGTAACCTATACACCGCTAAACCGGAGACATTTTTTGCCCTGCTGGACATAGCTCCATACCAACCGTGGGTAGAAATGGAAGACGTTTTTATCACTGGTATTTTGGCTAAGATTGCAAAAGTCCAACACCGGGCCTATCCACGCGGAATGTATTCTACCGAAAAAGCTGCCACAGCATGTGAATTTGTGAAAAACACCAAAGTTTTTAGCAAAGAATATAATGGAAAAGATGTTAGGGAAGCGTGGAACATAATACAAAACCCTGCAGGAAAATGTAGATGATAGTAATCATAATGATCACCATTATTCATCAGTTTCAGTGACAACATTTATCCTGGGACACTCATTGAAATAAAAACATATCAATGTTAAGAACGAATTTTCTGTTCGTCATAGCTTTTATGCTAGTATATATTTGAAAAGTTTTATTTTTAATTAGCTATTGCTGCTAATTTCTCATCGTTCATAATTAGATCAATGGTAAGACCGAATCTCCTGTCCGTAATATATCTTTCATGCTAATATATATATATTTAAATATTCTATTTTTATTGGGTATTGTTGCTAATCTCTCGTTGTACTGAATTAAATCAATGGTAAGAACGAATCTTCTATCCATCATATAACTATTATACTCGTATATTTTTATAAATATTATTTTAAATAGGAATTGTTGCTTATCTTTGTGTCTAAATAGATTAATGGCAAAAATGAATCTTCTGTCCGTCTTATAATCTTTACGATAATATATTTTTTGTAAATATTTAATATTTAATTAGCTGTTCTTGCTAATTGCTCATTACGCTTAATTCGATCAATGGTAAAACGACATTTCTAACAGTCATATGATGTTTATGCTGATATACATTTTATAAATGTTCTATTATTTTATTGAGTGTTGTTAATCTCTTATTGTGCCAAATTAAACCCCTGGCAAGAAACAATCTTCTAACCTTCATATAACTTTTATGCTAATATATTTTTTATAAATTTGTTATTTATAATTAATAATTGTTGCTCACCTCTCTTTGTACCCACGAAGATAAATGAATTTATGATGCTTATATCATAACTAGTATACCTTTATGCTAGCATATATTTTAAAAACATTTCATTTTAAATTAATTATTGTTGTTAATCTAATCATTGTTCCTAATGGTTAGAACAAATCTTCTGTCCGACATACTGCTTTTATGCTAGTATATTTTCTTTAAATTAGGTATTGTTGCTAATCTCTCACGATGGCTAATTAGATCAACGGTTAGAACGAAATTACTGTCCGTCATATGACGTTTATGCTAATATATTTTTCTTATAAATGTTTATTATTAATTAGCTCTTGTTGCTAATTTATCATTGTGCCTAATTATATCAATGATCAATGGTGTGAACAAATTTTCTGTCTGTCATGTGACTTTTACGCTAATATATTTTTTAATAAATGCTTTATTTTTTATTGAGCATTGTTGTTAATCCTTCATTGTGCGAAATTAGGTTAATGGTAAAAACAAATATTCTATCCATTATGTAACTTTCACATTAATGTATTTTTCTGATAAATGTTCTATATTTAAGTAGGTATTGTTGCTAATCTTTCATTTTGCCTAATTTGATAAGAACAAATCTTCGGTCTGCTATATAACTTTTATGGTAGTATGTTTCTTATAAATGTTTTTTTTTCAATTATCTCTTCTTGCTAATCTCTCATTGTGTCTAATTAGATAAAAGGTAAGAATTTTCTGTCCGTCATATGACATTTCTGCTTATATATATTCTATAAATATTTTTTTTTTATTAGGTGTTGTTGCTAATCTCGAAATGTGTCTAATTTGATCAATGGTAAGAATAAATTTTCTGTTCGTCATATGACTTTTCTTCTAATATATGTTTTATACATTTTACAATTTTTATTAGGCATTGTTGTTAATCTCATTTTGGGCCTAATTAGATCAGTTGTAAAAATGAGTCTTCTGTCCGTCATATAACTTTAATGCTAGCAAGTGTTTTTATAAATGTTCTGGATTTTTTGTGTGTGGTGGGTATTGTTGCTAATATTTCATTGTGTCATTTTAGATCAATGGTAAGAAGGTATCTTCTATTTTTGATAAATGTTCTATTTTATTATTAATTATTGTTACTCATTTTTAATTTTGCCTACGAAGAATTTATGTTAGTTATATTCTTATAATCGTTGCATTTTATTGATTTTATTTTAATATCAGCCAAACTAATATCTTCGATATTTTGTATATTAGCCAAAACAGTTCGTTATTCAGCTCATTATTTGTGTTTACTGTAATTTTGAGAAAAGTCATTCCCATTCGAATTGATCTTTGAATATTTAAAGTCACTGTTTTTCTTAACTTTTTTGTTACTACATCCTATCAATCCATTCTAAGGCTTTTTTATGTGTACAATTCATATGAAATGGGTTATTTTTTGTCAACAAAGGAAATAAAAATTTTAGAAAAAAAATTTATTCACTTTAATTTACCTATTACAAGGCTCAAGACTCACTCATGTCATAGGGTTTACTGAGTAATATTGTTTGCAAGGAAGAGAAAGGAGGAAGTAAGAAATACATATTATCAGGGCGTGTAGAATGAATATCGGTTGACGTTTGACTAAGATTGTGGTTATCAGGGAGTGTCATACTCCTGGGAGACTTTCACAAAGCAAACATTCTGGGTAAGAAGCTGTCTGAGTGAAATTTGCCCCTCATAAAAGAAAGAATAACGGAATGTGGATGATTTGCCAATGTAAACATGTCATAGCGGGTTCTAGCTGTGAAGGTCTGCGTTAGTGGCACTAAGAAATGGAAGTAGTCCCGAATATCTGCCATAGTAATTGGGAGAGAGTAGTGAGAGGCTAGCAACGTTTAGTCTGTGTGATAGGGTCGCAGGATCGAGAATCATTCATCAACAAGGCTGCTCTTGTCGAGGCCGGATAGTGAAGTTTAGGCATCACCAGCCCAGATACGGCAACAATACTCCATTTATGATCAGATCTTACTCTTGTAATGCTAGAGTATGGCAGCAGGGGTTAGCTATTTTTTAGATGTATTGAATAATACCAACCATTAGTTTCCCTATTTTTAACCGTAAGAGATAGGTCTGAGAAGAGATCTGCTGCTAGGTACGTGTCTTCAAGATATTTAAAGGTACATCCAAGCACTCTAGTAGCGTTTGCATATATATTTAATATGGATCTGAGGGTGTTCTTGTGTAATATAGCAATCTGGCCCCACCCGAGGAAGGTTGATGCAATCGATGGTGTTTCCCGTCGGTGAAGGGGTCGGCGAACGACAAGACAGGTGTTTGAGAAATACATCCTGTCGGGGCCTGGAGCGGATGTCGCAGGGTTATGAGTCGGGCTCGTTTGACCTTATTTCCGACAGCGGCGGAAATGACTACGGCGGCAAACAGAACAGGTGTCTCTTGGAATTACGTGGGCGTTGCGTGGGCGAGGCAAAACCGGAAGGAAAAGTCCCGGTTCTAGAAGACTATAAAAAGACCTCGACACACGGATTCGCCAGCAGAGAACGGTCAGTGGAAGCAGAGAGACACCACAGGCAAGACTACACTCCCGTCGACCCATTCGATGTGCGCTCTCACTCTTCCATTCTCTGTTCCACACGGGTTCGTCGTCAGGAATAAAAATATAACCTTATATTTTTATATATGCGTGTTCTCGTTGTTTGTCGTCGTACGGCGATATATAACACTTGTGCATGTCGTTACTATCAGGAAATACTTGATAAGTGAAAGGAATCTGCAAGAGATTCCTTATTTGGCCAATTTGTGTAGCTATGCCCTGTGTCGCACCTTGTCAAAGGAATTTTTGATACTTAAGAGGATATTTTATTAACAAGTGGTTCACTGATTCTATGATTGATAATAGTTAAGACATCAGCAGTGTAATAGTTAGGACATCAGCAGTGGACCTAGAATAGCGAATATTATACTGTTTGTCGCCCAGGAGCTTTTTGTTTATGATAGCTTCAAAGAGTTTGCAGAGGGTTGGAAGAAATTTCTTCTTAAAAAAAGAGGTTAACTTCGCTAAAGTTAGAGACATTTCTAAATCAAGGTTCATGAAAACAACATGGATTTTATCAGGGTCAGCAGGTTTCATAGAGGCAAAGATTTTGATAAGTATGAAAACCTTCGAGCCAATACATAGTTATCGCAAATGTTGTGCTCCATGAGGTAGGGGATTTCAGGTCTTTGTAATGTTTTAAAATTAAGGACATTAGCGACTGATGTGTACTAATGAAAACTGCACTAGCCATGTGCGAATCAAAACTAATTTGAATCAAATCATTTATTTGATCGCTGAATTTTGTAGTATATTTTTACCACACTACAAATTTCGATGTCATTTTATAACCAGCAATTTGGAAGGTTCGATCTTTAGAATGTTTTTAATTAAGATAGACATGATAGAAATAAAAAAAAGGACTTTATATACTGCATATTTCTGCGTATAAGACGACTTTTATACACCGCATATTTCCGCGTATAAGACGACATTTAAATCTCTGAAATCATCAGTCAGTTCAATGGGTGTCGTATTATGTCAAAATTCTAAAAAATAAACCTGAGTGATATTTGTCTATACTTGTAAAATGAGGTAGTATTTACATTATTTACATTGTTCGGACTATTGTCCTCATCATTATTGCCATGTTTTCGGCAGTTGCAATTCCCGACCTTCTAGGAATTTCGAACTGATCCCTTTATTTCGATCACTATCATTAATGATAGCCCGGACAACGTAAATAACGTGAGTAATTTGTCGGTAAAATATAGCAGGAGCGAAAAGAATACGTCTTTTTGCTGTGAAAACTCACCGAGAAATAGATGGATTCTTTCAAATCTCGCGCCGCCTGTAATTATCGTCAGTTAGTTAACTGCCATACGTGATCATGTCTCCAAAGAGACATGACTAACTGGGCAAAAGATTTTCCCGCTGTAGGTTGCAATTACATTCTGCGGTAAACAGTTACTATCTAAAGTCATGTCCTGCTATTTAACCCATATATGGAGGGAGAAGAGACGGATTAATACCTTTCTCAAAAGTAAGTGAATGCAACGAATTCAACTGGGATTCGAACTTGGCTCTCCGATTTCTCTTCCGAGTCGATATCGTCAAGGGTTGGTAATTCAAAATCTCACCGCCTGTAATTATCACAAATGAATAAGATATTAATTATATAGGATAATTATGTTAATTATCTAACAATAATTTCTTATGATCTATCCCGAAAGAGAATCAATTACTCTTCTTATATGCATTGTATAAAATTCTATGCATTGTATAAAATTCTATGCATTGTATAAAATTCTTATATGCATTGTATAAAATTCTTATATGCATTGTATAAAATTCTTATATGCATTGTATACTTGAAGAATGCCGTAGAATAAATCGCCTGAAACGTGGTGGCAACAACGAGAGCAACAAAACGAATGAAATCAATAGTCCAATTAACTTTACCAGTGATTATGTCTCCTCTCAAAGTTACATAGTTCAAGTTTTAAAAAATGACTTCAGTGGCCTGAAAATCTCCAACGATGATTAATATTAGCGTATTGCATATCGAACAAAGAGAACCAGTTCAACAACTCTTGAAATGGTAATGATTCTGTTCAAAATTATAAGAGGGCGACATAGAATAGATTGACCGAAATATCATAGTAGCAACAAAAACGAAATGAAAAGTGTTGTCAGTAGTTTGAGCAACTCTTGGAATGATAATTACTTTACAAAATCATAGAATTTAGACATGGACTGAAACTTTGTGGTAGTAGCAAAAGTAACGCAGAGAGTAAGTTTGATAGTCTAAACAACTTTTAGAAGGATGATGTCTCTTCACAAAATTATAGAACATAGACCTAGAATGAATTGACTGAAACATTTTATTAGCTACAAAAGTTGATAATGATGCTTTAAAATTAATGATGTCAGTTCATATTAAAATTTTTACTTGTTAATTTTATGTGTCTTTAACATATTTAAGCTACAAACATAGTGGATTTATTTGGTCCCTGTAAGAAAATAGTCAGTCAGTTAAGTGCCATACGTGATACACGCTTGGGCGATCATGTCTCGAAAGAGACATGACTGACTGGGCAGAAGATTATCCTGCAGTAGGCTGCCATTGCTTTCTGCGGTAGACTGGTTGCCAACCAAGGCTATAGAACCCAATCTGTCTTGTTATTTGACCCATAGCTGGAGGGAAGAGACGGATTAATACCTTTCTCAAGGGTATTTGCACGTATATGATTGCAACGAATTCAACTGGAATTCGAACTCTGCTCTCCGATTTCTCGTTCCGAGTCGATATCCACTGGACCACAACACACATCCATGTTATCACAATCTCGAGTTCTTCTAGGGAGATAATAATTAGAGCTGATTACTTATGATTGATATCAATGCCAGATACATGTTGTGGGTTGGTTGTTTTATGGCATATCAACCTCGGCGGGTCATTTATTGCCAACTAAATTTTATTTATTTATTGCTGGTAATACCTTTTTCTTTCAACAATTTATTGTTGTTTTTATATAAGATTTGTGTCTAATAATACTTTTTCTTTTCAAGTATCAAGTATTCAAGTATCATTTGTTTTTTTAAGGGCAGGGTCCCCAAGTTCTACCCTGTTATTTAACCCATAACTGGAGGGAAGGGACGGATTAATACCTTTCCCAAAGTGAATGCAGGGTATTCAACTGGAATTCGAACTCGGCTCATTTCTCGTTCCGAGCACCACAACGCACATCCGTCACTAAACGCTTACAGCACCTGGTATTCCCAAGCAATCACCCATCTAAGTACTGGCCAGGCTCAACGTTGCTTAACTTCGGTGATCGAGCAGAGAACTGGTGTATTCAGCGTGATATGACCGTAAGCCCTCAGATACATGTATTTAAAAATAAAAAAAAATACAACGTATATGATCTTTAGCTTCCATTATAGAACCATTCCTCTCACTGCCGTCATCATTATGAAGACCCACAATTAGCACGTTCTTCAAGATCTTTCATCAACTGCCCTAGGATAGCAATTGCTTTCGATGCAACGGTCCAAGAAGCTTTTCTTTCAAGAGTTTGACCGATTTCTTGTCCTATATTTGCCAACAGATTTTAGCCTCAGCTTGGATCACCCATTTGTAGAAGTTGGTACAAGATTTACATTGTCTCTGATATGTTTGACACTTCTTGGAAAATGTAGCAGCAGGCAGTTTTTTTCATGGTTTTAATCAATTTCTCCCCAAGAAATACGATAATATCACTAAAACTCAAGGGGCTACTGGGAGTGAAAGAAAATTAAAAGATGTTTAGAAAGGACCTTTAAATCCAATCCTAAACAAGAAACTCCTGTTTAAAAAACCAGGGAGGAGTGTAGGGATCGGATGATATATGAAACTTTTATTCCTAATAAGGCGATGAGAAATCTATATAAATAAAGCGCAGTGTACGTGTGTCCGTCCGTCCGTCCGTCCGTTTTTCCATCTCGTTTTTCGGTCTACACTTACAGGAGTTATTTCGAACTTGAAATAAATATTCTAGAATATTAAAAATGGTGATTCTAAAAGAAAATTTAGGCGCTAAATAAAGTGTAGACAAACTACGGAGTATAGAAAGAAAGATTATGCTGAACTAAGTTGTCGATTAAAGATAAAATAATTTTATCATTTCTAAATTCTTATAACTTTTACTTACATAGGACGCCGAAGGCCCAAAAAGGTCCTCCGCAGCTTCAAGTCCACCTGGTGAGCAGCCTCTCGGCTAGTAAATATATAAATAAATAATTAGTAAATAAAAGTTCAGAGTTCAGGCGGAGACGTTAGAAGTACAACAATTTACTAAGCGTAGCTTAGATGTGGCACAAATCCAAAAGTATGCGGCACTCAGTGAGGATCGAATTGGAATTGATCCAGCGAGACATAATTTTAGAAGTATAGAGTTGAAGAAGACTTAAGAATGAACCAGAAACACAATCTTAAACAAGAAACAAGTGATATACCTGTACTCCTGTTCAAAAAACGCGGTGGAGAGTTTGAATCTCACGGTAGGCGATCCTATTGAGGAAAAAGTAAATAAATAATAAATGAAATTTCAGGGTTTAGGCAGAGACGTTAGAAGTATTTGAGTTGAAGTAGACTTTAGAAAGAACCGTAAAAAAGATTGGAATTTGATTACTGATTGTTTTTTGACAATACTGCTCTACCTTGAGTGACTCTTAGGCCTTGTACTGGGTGAAAATTAGTAAAAAAAGAAAGAGAAATAAACCTAGTAGAGTAACACTAAACTGGCATAATGAATAAATATAAGAATTCGGACTAAGTAGTAAGTGAAAGTAAAAATAAAAGATTCGTTATTGATGTACAGTGTGTTGAAAAGAAGAAGAGTATGCTTTTCGAAAAGAAACATGGTCACTACTCGCTAATATTCTTCGCTATTTATGGCTGATCATCCTTCCAAAAGAATTTTGATACAGTAACGATTACCAAATTAATTCCAAGTATTCACGTGACAAGTTCATTTTATTTATTCTTGTTGTAATGTCAGCAACAGAAAATAATGATTGTGTCAAAGATCACACAAAGTCTGGAGGTAATGAACTGTACCCTGGTTCACTTCTACGTAATTCGGGTAGAATGGCGAACGTTATCTGAATTTGTTTGTTTTACCGATATCTGTCAAGGTGCTGCAAGATAAAATGTTTAGACTACCTTTTTCAGCGTGTGTAACTAAATCTATATTAGCTAAATGTTTTCTTACCGGGACATCCGACCAGAATAAAGCTCATGAATTTCAGGTGGAGCGAGATAAATGAACTCTGTTTATTTGGGAAAAAGCAGCCCAAACGGATATATATATATATATATATAATCAACATGAAGAGGGACTAAGATACCTCCACCAGAGGATAAGCTTGAAATACACGCATCTGGATAACGTTATTCTAGTGGCCATACGCTCACACACGCACACGACACGAAAAGTCTGACAAACACCTACGTATGAAAAAACTCACAAGCTTTTCTCTTTTATATGCGTCACTTTTCGCCCCATTAGTGATTTTGTAGTTCGAGTTTGGAAATAAATTTACTCTTGATTGATGGAAAGAATAATCAATTCGTTTTATTGTTTTTTGTTTTTTTACCTTCTTGTTTCAGTACGGGTATGAGAGAGGGTTACACCAAAGTTCAAAAAGTTTTTCAAATATTAATAGCGGTTAACACAGGTATATTAAATCGGGAATAATAACAAATAAGAAATTAAAAAAGGTTTACATTGTTCTAAAGCTATAATATCAAAATGTAAAAGCACAGTTAACAAAAACTTTTTCATCGAGTCTCTCTCCTTAGAGCTCAATCGGACGACAAGAAATGTGCACTCCACCAAATATTTATTATATAAATATATAAGTATCAAAGGCTAATTATATCAAAACCTAACAACCATGCATTTTATTTATAAGGGGTGGCTGTAAGGACTTAATATAAATTGATTTAAAATCAGAATGACCTTTACTCAGTAGCAAGAACATGTTATAGTGACAATACTTCGGCTTTGGAGACTGTTTGATAAATGTTTTGCTATCGCCGAATCAGTTGCACCTATGCAAATTGTCCAAGCTGCCTTTCGGAATATTGGTTAGAATGAATAAATTAGTTCTTGATTCTAACCTCTGAGCTGTTCTGTCTAGACAGTCAGCGACACGCTGACATTTGAAATGATAAATTACCGAACTGATATGGTGGGGAGGTAGAACGTCCTTTCGGATTGATCTCAACATGGGTTGGACATTAAAGATAACGCGTGGATTGGCGAACAGTTTTTCATGGCCACAGAAATAAGCCCAGCAAACCTGATACTCACGCCACCTATCCACGGCATAAGCGTGAACCTTATACTAGGGGGGTGGGTGTTGTTCGTCGTTTATAAGCTGAAACTCCCAAATCTTAATTAACTACTCACGCTTTCGCTTGTTTTATTCGAGTATTTTGCATTACAAAAAACGATTAACAATGTTGAGTTAAAAAAAAAAGAAAAAAGAAAAAAGAAAAAGAAAAAAGAAAAAAGAAAAATCTATCACTGAAATTGACAGGAATATTTCGTTTCGTTTCTTTTTTTTAATTTAATCAACAAAATTTAATTAAAAAACAGTATTTACAATCACAATTTAATTAAAAAACTATATTTTTTGAGAATTATGACGAAAGAAATTTTTTTAAATTGACAGAACAAAAGTTTTTTTTCATTGAATCAATAAATTTAAAATGAAAATATGTTTTACACTTAATCACATTTCAATTAAGAAATTATATCTTAAAGAATTATGACAGAGCAAAATTTAAAAAATGTGCAATAATTAAAAAAAAATATTCTAAAAATCTTAATGCTTAATGATTTGTTTTAAGTTTTTCAATTTTCGATTTGTAATTATAGTCTTTACTTAATAAATTAATAACCGAAGACATCGAGTGACTGCAAGAAATTTAAAAGATTTAAAACTTTTTAAATCATCATAATTAGCAAAGAAAGAATGAAAAAATTCTTATAAAAAATTCGTCGAATTTTTTTCTTCAGAATATAGCCTTAATGTATATTATTTATAAAATCAGTTAAAAGTTTATCTAAATTAAAAATGGCGTAGTTTTAAATTTGGAGCGGATATTAGGAAAATCGACTCTTCAAAAAATTAGATGATTTCCCAAGAAGTTCTGTATTTAACTAATAAAACAAGTTTTATAATCAGTATTGAATTTCTAAAAATTTCATGAAATTAATTAGAAGTGTGGGAGTAATAGATGTAAAAATATATTGTTACCAAAATTTTCAAAAAATGATAATTGCATATTCATTTGTGAATAAGCGTTGAAAGTTTCGTTAAATTCAAACAATTATTTGGTTTTTGTAAGAATTTCAAAATTAATGTGCCTTTCTACTCAAAAAAAAAAAAAAAA
Source organism: Ascarosepion bandense (assembly GCA_037127315.1). Lineage (NCBI taxonomy): Eukaryota > Metazoa > Mollusca > Cephalopoda > Sepiida > Sepiidae > Ascarosepion > Ascarosepion bandense. The sequence goes on along the minus strand of JBBBDQ010001835.1, from coordinate 497,900 downwards.
AAAAGAGGCACGTAATATTACATTTGCCATAGTAGTAACCTTTAGTAAACATTGGGGGAATTGCTGACGAAAAAAAAATTTAACCAAAGTTAGAAAGGATTAAATTCATAAACATCTCTTTCTACTCCCCCTCCACCCAAAAACCAAAAAAAACTAAAAAAAACTATATATCTGTTATCAGCGTGCGTACTAAGGCTTGTTCCGTGTTTTTCTTCGTGACGTCTCTTAGAACAAACCTTTTAGTCTCCCTGTTCAAAACTGCGTCTTTAAGGTCTCCTTATGGGTAAAATCCGGCATCGATACTTTCATTCCAGCAAGAAAATTTCAAGTTAAATCGCGTTTATCTCCTTGGTTTTCACTTGCCCACAGGAATAACTTCTTTCGGTTGTACCAGAGTGACACGTCTGATTACAAAAGTTAGAAAGGATTAAATTTTTTTTAAAATAATGAAAAAAACTTTGATCTTTCCTCTTAATAATACCATACACATTTTGATGATTAAAATTTCCTTTTATTAAGTTTGGACCCTTTTAACATTGTGCTCTGCTGTTTTTCAGCGAATGAGTGGCGGTACATAGAATGACATCAAACAATTAACGTGGTGTTTATTATTTAAAATTACAAAATATATTTGTCTTCCTGCAGTCTGTACCAACACATATAGGGAAATTTATTTTCTCTGGAGACATTTTTTGAGCTGTGTTAAATTCAAATTTCTCCTCTGGTTAGTTAAAACATTTTGCACTCATAGGCTTAAAAAGTATGTTAACGGCAAAAATACAAAATGTTTCAAAAATCAAAGTATCTGTTTAAATATTGATAAATAATAAAGTATATAAAACTAAACGAGCCAAACAAAAAACACTTAAAACCCCACAACATTTCTTTCTCTAACATTCGCAACAACTTTTGCAGTGTGGAATCGTTCCTCTCCGAAAAGTCCCCAGACATACTAGCTCACTGTGAATCTAAGCTTAACTCTGCAAATCTCTGTTTTCTCGATTCCTGGTTGCCTCTCTTTTTTTAGAAAGGACTCTAATGTCCACATGCATTTGCTGGGAGTTTATGTACACGAACATCTCTCTCTCTCTCTCTCTCTCTCTCTCTCTCTCTCTCTCTCTCTGGCTAGGTACTTTTTAGAGTCACCAGGAAATTCTTACATGCATCTCCGTCTCTCTTTATTAAACTCAATCAGCTGTCTCTTGTTTCTCTACTGCTCCCTTTCTCTCGTGACTGTTGTATGCTCGACAATACTTTAGACAATATAGACAATAAAGTCCATTTCACTATATCCGTTTGCAAATATATTTGTGTTCAGTGACTTTAATGCGCATCATGCCAAGTGGCTTATGCACTCTGTCACCGATCTTGCTGGCGTCCAAGCCCTGAACTGCTCAATCATTCCGTCTCTTAAACAAGTGGGAGACTTTCCCACGCGTTTACCCAGTAACACTGATGAACATATTTTTCTTCTAGATCTATTCTTCATTTTGATCCCTGATTCATGTCATGCTATGCAGCTCTGCACTGTTGACAACTGATCATGCGGTGGTATTCATAAACATCTCTTTCTACTCCCCCTCCACCCAAAAACCAAAAAAAAGAAAAACTATATATCTGTTAGCGTGCGTATTAGGGCTTGTTCCATGTTTTTCTTCGTGATGTCTCTTAGAACGAACTTTTTAGTCTCCCTGTTGAAAACTGCGTCTCTGAGGTCTCCTTCTGGTTAAAATCCGGCATCGATACTTTCATTCCCGCAAGAAAATTTCAAGTTAAATGGTGTTTATCTCCTTGATTTTCACTTGCCCACAGGAATAACTTCTTTCGGTTGTACCAGAGTGACACGTCGGATTGCAAAAGACGCCTCTTTCTCTCTGCTAGTAATAAATGAAACGCGTCTAAATGATGCAAAGTCATTGTTTACTGATAGTATGAAACAACGTATAGCATCTCGCAAGTTCGGCTCTAGAGATTACTAGCGGCATTGCAAGAATATGTTGAACAATAGCAAACCCTCCCTCTTTTATTTTATTAATACCTCCTTTAATTAATTAATTAATTCAAAGTCCTCATATATACAGCCGACAAGGTTGAATGCTTTGCTTACAAATTATCTTCTAACTTCACAACTGACTCATCAGCATTAGCCACATCTATTTTCTCGCCTAGAACAGAGACTCAACAAAGTGATATATGCATAATCCCGTCTCTGGTTTCCGGCATCATTTCTAAATTAGACTCTCATAATGCAAGCGGTGGTGATAAAGCCCTAGTCATCATCTGAAAGAAACGAGCTCCTGAGCTGGCTCGAGTCTTCTCCAAACTTCTTTCTGCTTGTTGGAAGTCATCATCTGTAGTTCCTGTTTTAAAGAACTCTGGAGAACTCTCTGACTCCTCTAACTACCACGCTATTAAACTCTTACCGCTTTTCGCAAAGTATTGGGAACACTAATCAATGTGAACTAGTTAAGCATCTCATATCTCACGACAATATGGCTTCCGCTTCTTCATGTCTACTGTTTATGAGCTAACGGCAATCACATAATATAGATACCAGGCTCTTGATAATAATTGCAAAGCCCGAGCTGCTCATCAAAAAATGATGAAAGCGTTTGACAGAATTTGGTATACAGCTTCAAGGTTACTGTATTTCTGGTCGATTGTTTAATTTAATCCAACGTTCCTATCGAATCATGAAATGAAAATAATTTTTGAACAGACAAGCTTCCAGATCCTTTCACACGAACACAGGTGTCTCTCAATGTTCTATCCTAGGCCGTACGATGTTTCTAGTCTTCATCAATGATCTTCCTGATGTCATCTGTTCCCAAGTAGATATCTATGCAGATGACACCACCATTTATTCCTGTCTCAATAGGAAATCTGCCAAAGCGGACAAAGTAAACCTGGCTGTTGTCATTGAAACGAACCTCTAATCAGGACAGGAAATAGCTTGTAAATTTTAATGCACTCAAAACAAAACTGCTTTCCTTTAACCACCATAGAGAAACCTTCCTGTCAGCCATCGGCATGAGTGATGCAAGTCTCCTTGAGAGTAATACATTGCGCCTCTTTATTCTCACTTTTTCAACCGACTGGAAGTGAAACGAATATATCAGCATCTACTGCTAAGAAGGTTGAGTTTCTGTGTCGGACCAGTAAGTTTTTCTCGTCAGAATCCATCTTGTATATATATAAATCTACCATTCATCAGTGCACTGAATTGTCATATCTGGTCGGGTGCTTCTGCTATTTATCTCGAGTTTCTCGACAAAATCAAAGGAAGGATCTGCAATGCAATCAAACTTGGCATCTTGACTTCAGTCACTTTCTCACCGTCGTGATGTGGCTCCGCCCTATCTTTTTTATAAATATTTTCATGACAACTACTCTGATGAGCTTTTTCCCTTGGTATCTTGTCCACGTTAATTTAAGTATGATACTAGATTGGCATCTAGGTCCCGCTCTTTTACAGAATAAATAGTGAAATGTAATCACCACTTCTACTCCAACAATTTCTTTTCACGCAGTTCTCGACTGTGGAACTCCCTTCCATTTAATTGCTTCCCTGATAACTATCATCTTTGAACTTTGCATGAAGACAGATAGCTTCTTTAGTTTTCTCATACGAATCTCAGTTTTTAGAAATCAGAGAGCCTGAAAATTGCAGGTAAAGGAGAGCGATATTATTTTGGGTGCATTAATATTTACCAGCTGTTTCCTACCTCTGTTAAACACTGATTGGAAATCTGTTTCAAGAGCAGCAGCCAGCTACTGAGAGTGAAAGAAAAAGAGAAAATGTCGCGGAAGCGTTATACGATGAAAATATATCAATAGAACCCCATCTTTGATTCTTTTTTAGTAACTGATTAGATTAGTTTTAACGACCTATCAACCCTCTGCAGGTTATTTAAATCCAGAAAAATATTTTTTAGATTATAATATTTTTTAATATAATAATGATTTAATAATAAAAGTCCTACTAATTAACCCATAGCTGAGAGGAAAGTTGGATTCATACATTTCCCAAGGGTGTTTGCGTGAAGGTGAATATAACGAACCCGACTGGAATTGAAACTCAGCTCTCTGATTTCAAATTATAAACCTTTATATAATACACCGGCCGTACATTAAAGTAACATTAAAGTACGTGTTTCATACCTTGGTGACATTGGAAGTTTGGATCTAGACCACTACAGTAAAGAGAGACACAGTAATGTTTGGGTTTCATAGTGCGTAAAATATAATTATCTTTACATTATCTTTTTTATCTTCACTTCAGGATGTGATTGATGATAGCTCTTCCCAACTTGTGAGTCCTTTGATGCTCTTAGTGGATGTTTGTCTTTTTTACACTGTCATATAGTTTATTAAACAGAAGAGTAAATTTCACTAGAAACAAAGAAGAGAGTACTGGATTGCTATGTGATGTCAGATCTTCAATATGACAGTGAATGCTGGACAATATCATAGAAGATGAAGGAAAAACTTGAAGCAACTGAAATGTGGTCCTACAGAAGGATGCTGCGAATATCATGGATCTAGCATGTGAGCAATGATGAAAGGATGAAAACGAAAAAGAAATTAATACTGAACATCAGGAATAGACAACTAAAGTTCCTGTGATATGCAATGAGGAAGGAGAGCTTGGAGAATCTGATACTAACAGGCCAGATAGAGGGAAGAAGAGACAGAGGAAAGCAGCGTGTAACATACATGACGGGCCCGAGCGGGTGGATGGTAGAACGGGGGTTGCGTGGTGTAACAGGAGAAAGCGTGCTAAGAGCCACCAGGGATAGGGAGACGTGGAAAGCCATGATCGCCCACGTCCTGACAGGACAAGGCACACAGAAGAATAAGAATAAGAATGCATAGCGGTTCGGATTGAGAAATAGGATAATCGAGTTCGAATTCCAGTCGAGTTTATAACATTCTCTTACGTACTAATACCCGTGAAAATGGTAAAAATCCATCTATTCTCCTCCAGCTGTGGGTAAATAAAACAGATTGGACGCTAGGTGGCAACCAATGTAAGAGAAGGAAAAATCTGAATTCAAACCACCTGCTGAAGTATAGTTGAGTTGTGTTCCTTTGCTGTTAGGCAAAAGATAGAAGAAGGAAATTTCAAAAAACATATCCACAAAGCTAGAAATGTTTATAAGCTAAAATTATTATAATTTATAATAATTATTATAATTTTTATATATATATTATTATTATATTATATTTTTATAATTTAAAATGATTATTATAATTTAAATAAGGTATAATGCTTGAAACAAACGCAAGCCGTCACTGTGACCTCTCATTCGCCCTTGGATATAGACAACCATAGTCCGTTAACCTTGCGTTAGACACCTCAGTCAGTTAAAGTGCCATACGTGATACACGCTTGGGCGATCATGTCTCGAAAGAGACATGACTGACTGGGCAGAAGATTATCCCGCAGTAGGTTGCCATTGCTTTCTGCGGTAGACTGGTTGCCGACCAAGGCTATAGAACCCAATCTGTCCTGCTATTTAACCCATTACTGGAAGGAAGAGACGGATTAATACCTTTCCCAAGGGTATTTGCGCGTAAGTGAATACAATGGATTCAACTGGAATTCGAACTCGGCTCCCCAGTTTCTCGTTCCGAGCCGATATCCACTGTACCACAAAGCACATCCTTAGACCCTCAGATTTCTGAAAATGGATAGTTCCCTGGGATGTTTATTCACTGAAATACAAAAATGCTTATAGTATTATAATCATGTAAAATATAGCCATACTGCTAAAAACAAATAACATAACAGGAAATATCCATTACAATATACATTCTAAATCTATCGCTAGGAAGGTTGGTTCCTGTTTTGGGCGACGAAGTTTTTCTTGTCTGAATCCATCATACACATATATAAATCAACCACCAGTCCGTGCATTGAATACTGCTGTTATATCTGGTCGGGGGCCCCTGGTATTCATCTCGGAGTTCTCGACAAAATTCAAAGGAGGATCTGTAATGTAATAGATCCTGACCTGGTAGCTCAACTCCATTTACTTTCTCACCGACGTAATGTGGCTTCCCTCTGTCTCTTCTACAAATACTTTCACGGCTTCCGCCCCGACGAGCTTAGCTCACTGGTGCCCCCTCTACACGAATTTACTCGATCAACTAGACTGGCAACAAGGTTCCACCCTTTTACTGCCCAAATAGTTAAATGTAACCGCCAGGTTCTTTTCTCGCGCTTCCCCTTTGTGGAACACCCTTCCGTATACTTGCTTTCCTGATGGCTAAGATCTCCAAAGATTTACATGCAACGTCAATCGCCATCTCTTTCATCATTTCTTATCCTTTCCCCGACACCTACTGAACGCTTCTCTCACTTTAACTCATGTAACTCTCTTCAAACCAGCGTTCTCATCATTTTCTTACTCACTCTATATTGACATAACCTTTCGCTCTCCTCTTATGTAGCCCCCTGCACACCAGTGGCATTACTGCCTTGCTTGGAGTGAAGCGATTTAAAAAACAAAAATCAAAAACTTGCACTAAAGATATAAGAATTCATTGAAATGAAAATTATACTAAACTTGTTTTGTTACTTAAACATGTTTTAAATTGTAGGTGAAATATACAAATGCAATAATAGATTTTATTAATCAAAAATAGCCATAACCCCAAAGCAACTGACCCACAACGACACAACACCACGTGTTACACACCCTCACTGAGTCAGAGAGCAGTGAGACGGAGCAAAAGAAACACGTTACTAACTATGAATTCATTCAGTCTATTATACGTGATGCACGCTTAGGTGATCATATCTCTTTCGGTCCACGATTAACTAGGTTATTTCTTTCTGCGATAGACTGGTTGCCAAACAAGGCTAATAGGACCCAATCAGTCCTGCTATTCAACTCATAGCTGGAAGGTATTTGCGTATAAGTGAAGGCAACGAATCCAACCGGAATTCAAATTTATCTCATTCAGAGCTAATATTCACTGCACCACAACGCATATCACTAGGTATTACGTGTACTTAGAAATATTTTGTGTAACAAAACACACCATGTGACTAACGCAGGGTTTTTTTTTTTTGTTCAGTTTTTGTCATTTTTGTAGCAAACCTATTTGTTTGACTTTCACTTTGTTTATTTAAGTCCAATATTTACTACAAAACGTATGTAATTAAGAATTAAAGAAAACCAAACGCACGGAAGAGATAAAAGCAGACTACATTTCCTAAACATTTTTACTATAAAACTTAAAAAAGAATATTTTTCACCGCAAAAACATTCCTTTCCGAAGTACAATTTCTGGAATATTTACTTGTTTTTGTTCTCAATGACTGCTTAGATAATAATCTACAATTTCCGAATACATATTTAAATCTCTCATTGGGAAGTTCCGGCTCGGGAAGAAAATACTTGGGCAGTCTGTCAGCATTTGTTTTGAACAAGCCATTGCTATTTTTATCAAATTATTGAGGTGTTTGCGGATAGACAATTGTCTGCGTCTAACAATGAAACAATTTATTCAATATTTAACTTGACCGTTGCTATGAAACTGTTATCGAATCTACCGCTTTCACTGGACATGATGAAAAAAAGGGGGAGAAATAAAATTATTATTGTCGTGTCCTGTAAGCCATTTCCGAAAATGCCAATCCCAACTAATAAAGAATGACAGTTTTCAAAGAATAGAACCGGTTTTCAAACAATAAGCAACACAAATCAGTAAAGGTTTTTGACCATACACTTTCGATACTATATATGATGCCATATTAAACGCGCTTATTTCCAGCGAAATACCCAAAAGACATCCATATACCCCAGTGTCTCCAAACCATTTTCAACCATCGCCCCCTTTGGACGCAAACATTTTGTCAACGTCCCACTTTCACATAACATTTTGGATATTATATTGAATTCATCTTTCGTAACAATATAACACCTAGGTATCAGTGCAAAAATAATCTTAATATTCTTTTCATTTCTATTATAAATGTCAATGATTAAAATACTAAAAAATAAAAAAAAATACTTTTATTTGATAGCTTATCTTAATATTTTCCATGCGATGGTTGATTTGGTGCTTACGGGTTAAGGTTCTTACTCGAGATTTGTTTAATAACTTATCTCAATGTTTTCCATGTGACCGTTGACTTTGGTGATTATTGGTTGAGGTTCTTACTCTAGGTTCATTTCAATGTTTTTTTTTTTAACGCAATGGTTGACTTTGGTAATTACTGGCTAACGCTCTTACTGTAGGTTCCATGCTACTTAGAAGTAATAGAAATCTCGTTTTGTAATTTGCAGGCAGTTTCTTTGTTTTTGTGTAACCAGAGCTAGCGATATAGGAAGTTGGAAGCGTTTGATGGCTTCTCACAATTACCTAAAATCGTTGGAAACTTTCCTTCGTTGCTACAAAAGGATATTTCTGAAATTTCTACCTTTTGTAGCCAAGATTGAATACTTTTTGAAAATATGAAAAAAAAAAAAAAAAAAAGAATGGATGAAACCTACTGCCCCACCCCCGAGTTTGTTCATCACCATGAAATGAAACAAAAAACTTCAGTGCTCCCTTTCAACATAACAGAGACCACAAGACGACGAAAGTCATGTGGGGATTTTGGTATATAGTGGATTGATTGATGATGGATGGGTCCTTATGATGAATTGGAAATTAAAGAATGATTGGGTCGTGATTTTGATTAGATAGTTTTATGCCCCCCCCCCAAACACTGGCCTTATGCCAAAATTATATATTTTATATAATAAATATTGAGACCACAAGGCGACGCTAGAGTTCACATTGGGAAGCACTACTCCTATAATTGGGTTATTAGCGCCAGACTCACACGTAAACAAACCTGTCTGACACACTAGTCCCCTGACAATTCCAGAATTAAATATGATTAGAACTACTGAATATACTCGAGTACGGTGCGAGTTTTTATTAACAGTTTTTTACGCAAAATATAGAGGGTCACGTTACACACAGGTTATTTTTCGAAGAGGTTAAAAATGACTGGTTGCATAAAACATAGGTATTTTTTTTCTGGGAGGGTTAAAATTCATGTCTTTTCGCGGAGGCTTACATTTTCACGATATATTCGGTTAACCTTAACGGTACAGGTAAGTTCCTTTAGCCTACCTCCAGTAGCCTAGATTCTTTATTTCTGTTGCTACGTCGACAGCAGAACGTCATTCACAATGTGTGACGCTTAAAATCTAAAAATACCTTATATTGATGAAGAATTATCAATGTTCTTTTTTCCTTTCTCCAATTTGCGTTCATCTTCGTTTGTGAGTGTTTACATCTCTGAGGTATCGTTTTTCTAGTAGAACTTCTTTTGTCCGATACATTTTCCAATCTTCGTTCCGTTCGCAAGCGTTTACAATGCTGAGGTATTGTTTTTCAAACGACGCCCCTTTTGTCTGATAAGTATCTATACCGTAAAGGTTTCAGCTGTGTCCCTTATTCGGTCTTCCCTTCTATATTTAGTTTTAGTACTATGCTTTAGTATAGTACGCGATTTTATGATCTGTTATTTTTTTTAACGCAAAAAATAGGGGGTTGCACTATACACAAGTAATTTTATGAAGAGTTTAAAAGTCTCGCAATTTCGGTGACGGGTTGTACTAAATACAGGTAATTTTTTTTTCTGGGAGGGTATTTATTTGACCGTTTATTTGCTATAAAATATGTCCAGGGTGAGGCTCGATACTGCAATATTTGATTACCTACTATTATTGTTCAGAAGCTGGGGTCACATTGTACACAAGCAATATGAAAAAATCAGGTTTTTCATAAAAAAAAAGTCAGAAGCATGCTAACCATTACACCATATCGAAGACTCCAAAATAACTTTCTAAATGTAGCTTAGGTGCAGTGGCACGCCGAAAGTATGGAGCACTCAGTGAGAATCGAATTCACTACTCAGTCGTAATTGGCATAGCGAGATAAGCCTACTAACGGTTGCACTACGTCAACATGGCAAAAATGACTTTCTAAATGTAAATTAGAGGTGACACAAGGCCAAAAGTGTGGCGCACTCAGTGAGTACACATTTTCGGCTTTATCCGCAAAATAAATAAATAAATAAAATAAAAAATTAAAAAATCATAATTAAAATTCTTTGAGAACGAACAAAATAATTTCTCGAACTTTAATAAAATTAAATAAGTGTAAGATTAACAGATGCAGAAAAGAATATTTTACGAAGATTTTCTGAAAACGAAACATTTTAAAATATTTTAATTCATCCTTGCTACTATAATAAAAACCGTTACGCTCATGGAAAGTGAGAAAATAGCGAGACAGCATGAGCTCAGTTCATTCTCTTTACTACCAGTTATTAAACCTTACAAGCAGCTATTAAAACACTTACCGCGTGTTTGCTCTCTAACAGTGCTTTATTATTTTATTTCTTTGCGATAATTATATCTTCGTGTAGTGAAGAATATATATATATGTGTGTGTGTCAAAATTATAACTTTTCCATTAAAAAAATACAATTTTTCCATTAAAAACTATTTCTTCTAAATAATAGCATAAGAATTTCGACGATAAAACTGTTTTTATTAAATTTGGACGTTGTTTTTATCATGTATGCTCATTCTTTTAAGCGAATCTTAGGCGGTAACAACTTTTATGCATGAATACAATTTTTGAGCAGCAGGCAGTATTCCCGTGGGAAAATAATTTTTTAATTTTTTTTATTTGGACAACCAGCCTTGACCAATAAGAATCGGTCATTAGAGGTGAATCAGTAATGGCGTTTTATGAATAAAAATCAACGTTTTTTTTTGTTTTGTTTTTATTGGATAATTAAAAAAAAGTACGTTTGAAAAGTCAGTAAAATGTTTCATATGTTTTATTTTTTATGGAATTTCACACGTTTACAAAATTGTTGTATGTCAGCAGCATTATGAAGAAAACATTTATTTTACATAACAAATATTCATTACTGTAAATTTTCTTCAACTCACACTCCTGAAGATGATCTCGGAAGGAGATTGGGAACATCAAGAAATGAATAGTAAAATTACACACATACAAACACACACACACAAATATTGATCGTTCCCGAAACCTAAAACAGGTCGTGACTCGGGTTTCATGTACGTAAGTGCAATCTTCAGGACGACGGATGTGTATGTGTATATGGCGCGTGTGTGTGTGTGTGTATATTATTTGCCAAATTCTCATTTTAGACCTACTATAATATTACCTCCATTTTCTTTTATTCTATTAGTAGATTTTAAATCTACTACAATAGTCCGACCATATCATTTTAAACAAAAATTTTTCTTGATAAATTGTCAACAGAGCTAAATATATAATGTATTATCTCCTTTCTCTCCTTTCCTCCTGTTTCCTTTTTTCTTTTTTTAATATAACTTTCCCTTCCTTTCACCATCTGAAGCCGGCATTCGTCATCATCGCTACCGAAGATTTTTCCCTTTCTTCCTTTTTTATGTCCTATTTCTCTAACTCTTCCCCCGTCTACCCCATTTTTCTCTTCCTTTTCTTTTCCACCCACACTTTCTATTCTTGTAATACAGTTAAATTTTGATTTTTCGATACTTTAATATTTAATGTAATCTAAAAGTCTTCTTCTATAATCGAGTCTTGAATCCTTTTCTCTGCCCTTCTATATCTATATCTGGACAACAAATTAAAAAAAAAATTCTTTCTTAAATCCCCCACCTTTTTTAATGTAAATTTCCTGTGTATGGATATATTTTTGAGTATCTTTCCAGTATGTGAATTGTTTTAATATAATAATTGTGGCACAAGGCCGAAGGGGAAGTTAGGTGATGCTGGTCAACACTTTCTAGCTTAGACTTCGCTAATCAGAATCCCAACCGAATCACTCATTACAATATCTTCATTCACAACAAGAACTCGTCCATCGCCTTACAATCCTACATATACCACAATGCCACATATTCACAGCGGATCTAAAAGCCAGGAAAAACACATGCCATAATATGACTGTTTTATTTACAATTGCCCCACTTTTTCTTTTATATAAAGACCCGTATACCCACAAAAGTAAGAGTGGCTGCTATATTCTGCCAATACGTAGAATCAAGAAGCACACTCACTAACCACGCACTGCTTAAAATAGACTCTTTTTTTACTGAGTTGTTCTGTAAGTTTTGTTTCTAGCCTGTTCCTACCTTCTCTTTTGTTAAGATCCACGTCAAGATTTCTAAATCTCCAGTTTGTTTTTGGCCTCTTTTTTTTTTTTTTTTTTTTAATCGTGGATTAGTCTTTGATTTTTTCCATTCCATTATTTATTTTATCCTTTCTCTCATCGTTAGTGAATGTGTATTTTTTTGTTATTTTTAGTTAAAATATTTTGTTATATTTTAGTTTGTTTTGTTGTTAATCACCTCCACCACTCATTTTCATATCATTATATTTTTAGATATATTTTTGATAAAAAATTGTATATAAAACAAAATTTTTATGTCATCGGGCTTTCCTGCTTTTAACCCCCCCCCCAAACTGCGAATATGTAGTATTGTGATATATGTAGAATTAGAAGTTGATGGATGAGTTCTTGTGGTGAATGAACAAATTGTAATGAATCATTTAATCGTGAATCTGATTAGCTAAGTCTAGGATAGTAAGTGAAAATTATTGTATTACTGCAATAATAAATACACATTCGCACAGGTTCATTTGGTAGATTATACTCTGTGCTGGGGTGGGAGTATACAATGAGTTGTGGTATATATTGAGCTGGGGGTATACATTGGACTGGGAGTGTACTCTGGACTATTATCAAATACTTCAGTGAAACTAAGCGTAAAACAAATTTGAATGCAGAAAGAGGTCACAGACGTCTCGTTATGGAGTCTCAGTCAATGAACAATTCTAACGTGACTGCTCTATTGCAAGTTGCTTTAATAAAGTCTCATTAAATTATACCTCTTTCTGAAACAAACTTTCTTCCTCAGCAGTATTACTGAATTCCTGGATAAAATATTTTTATTAGTAAATTATTTTTATTTTATTTTTTTACACTAGCTTAAAGGCAGAACTCCGTTCGGCCTTTTAAGCTAGCCCCTAAGGAAGGCTAATTCAGCATTCAGTCCCAAACTAAAGGGACCTCTGGCTCACCTTAGAAAACAGCAATGATAATTCTGAAGAAATAAATTTGTATAAACTTGTATCAATTCACTCCATGGAACTTCAAAACTTTAACTCTGATTTGGGTTAAAAATCTAATTCCTGCCAAAAGAACGATTTGGCCCGAAATTACAATTCAAGCCTAAAATTGAGATCTCCACAGAAATTCAAAATCTCACGTCACAAAACTTTAAATCTGATTTCTTGGAGTTTTGTTAAAAAAAAAAAATGGTTCCTAAATTCACACATTTTTCTATTTAAAGCAAAATATTTGAATTCACAAAGTTGTTGCGTTACTTTAAACTCAGTATAAATTAAAAACTTTTTTCAGTTATTTTAAAATTTGAGTTTTTAACTGTTCTCTTCTTATCTGGACACAAATCTCAAAGCTGGGTGAAGGGCAGATTTTCAATCATCAGATAATCTTGATTTCAAAAAAGGTAGAATATGTTTATGTAAAGTAAGTGTGGCTCGAGTTAGGGTTTCAGACACACGGACGGACAGACAGAATTTACCGTTTAATTTTTAAGATTTTTCATTCTGCTTTTGTTGCTTATTTGTCAAAAGACGCGTTTGATAAAGTATGACAAAAAGAACAGTTCGAACTGCTAAGTAATCATTTCACCCAATTAAGGCAATAAAGCCCCTAAGACGCAAGGGGGGGGGGGTACTGCGTGTTAGAGAATATGAGTAAAACCATATAAAGGAACAATAAGAGAACAGGAATTAAGACAGAAGATAACGATAGATATTGCATTTAAATTTTCAAAGGTCAAGGTTGATAGGGAAGTCAGAAGCTGGAAGAGAGTTCCACAAGCAAGAAATACGATTGAAGAAATTATTAGCGTAAAACTTACAGTTACATCTAGGCATTTCAACAGTAAACTAACGAAAATCTTCTTGCGAATCCCTTAAGTCTAGACATATAAAATCTCATTAACAAAACTTTTTTTTAAAAATATGGTTTCGTCGATGTGAAGGATGGTCATATCAAAAGATAGCAAATAAATTTAATGCATGTCATCGGAGTAGAGTTTCACGTTTTAATGTGTCTAGTCTTTATAAAATCTTGATATCGTAGGGGAAAGTTCATCGGAACAATTAATATGAAATTATTTTATAGAAAGAAACAGAGTAGCTACACAGTAGTGATAAAATGACTGAAGTTGAGATGCCAAGTCAGGACCAATAACATTGCGGATTTGTATTTTATTAAGAATTTCTAAATATATACCTAGAGCACCAGGCCAGGTGTGACAGTAACATTCAAAGCAAGGACGAATGATAGACTTATAAATATGTAAGATAGAGTAGAGCGAGAAAGTTATTTAGCGTGGCACAGGGAACAAACTTTCCTAGCAGTAAATCTAGCAATTAATTCAATATAATCTTATTTTTGTGAATCTACGTCGCCAATTTGTTGTGCAGTTGTGACGAAAACTTCGCCGCAAAATTGTAGTGACCGGTTAGTGCCGGAATTAAGACATGGAACAAGAAGGTAGGTTCAAAACAGTGTATTAGTATAACAAGAAACAAAATATCCAGAGAAGGATTAATAATAAGTAATATAGAAATAAGTAAATCCGAAGGTATTATTACGCTTCCTGACTAGTAGCTGTCGCTAACTGCTCTCGTTAACTGATCTACTTAACTGCTCTACTTGACTGCTCGCAACTCCTCTTTAACTGCATTATTTAGCTGTCCCTCCCAGTAAGGGCAACATATGACACATGGTCAGTTTATAACTGGGCTTTCCGGGCTATATGGCCCGGCCAAAAAATGTCTGTCTATTTTTGCCCAGTCGTGCTTCTACCCTTCGGCGGAACTACGACTGGGTTATTGCTCTCTGCTCAGAAGCAGAGAGCGCCCTCTACCCGAAGACAAAGAGCTGACAGTGACAAAGGCAGTTACTGATCTTTAACTGCTGTATTTACTAGCCTTCCCACGCAAGGCCGGATGTGACACATGGTCATTTTAATGTGGGAATTCCCAGCCATATAGCCGGGCCAAAAATATGTCTGTCTATTTTTACCGAGTCGTGGTTCTACTCTTCGGCGGAACCACGACTGGGTTATTGCTCTCTGCTCAGAAGCAGAGAGCGCCCTCTACCCGAAGACAGAGTGCTGACAGTGACAAAGGCAGTTACTGATCTTTAACTGCTCTCTAGAAGTCACACAGGCAATTTATATATATCCAGTGGAAGAGTTCATTCCTCGCATAATACATTTTATGTCAGCGGAAAACGTTAATCAAAGAAGGAGCAATAAGTCACTCTCCTGGAGGTTAGCATCAGCCATGCTGATGAAAGGCAAAAAGCCCCCCCCCATGTTTAAAAGAAAGTAGTTTCATTTTGGAGTCGTTAAACTTATCATCTTATTCCTTGCTCCAGTTAACAACAGATTGTACGTCATCTTTTAGACCAGCTGTCAATTCAACCTTGTTGAACCGATCAGATTTGTTTGGAAAATACACGAAGATGATCAAGAACTTATACTTAGAGCAAACTTCATGCACATAGATAGAAAATGAATTCACTAAAAATAAAAAAAGAGCGTATGACAAGGATGTGTTTTCTGGTCAGACTTATTAACCTGCTCAGTGAAACAATCGAGGGATAATTAGAAGTTCTACCAGAATTCATTATAACGGACACATTCTTAACAATATCAGATATGACAGAGTGTGGATAGAAGTTGTAAAAAATAAACAAAATGTGCTGAGCAAAATGAAAACAAAATCTAAATATCAGTAATAAGAATACAGAATGATGTGGCTGTAAGTAAAAGAGACAAAGATACAAACTACGAATTGGAGGTTATCAGCAAAAGGGGCAGCTGAAGGTACGAACTACGAATTGAAGGTAGTAAAACAAAACGAGAAGAAAGGACTAACCATCGATTGTAAGATGACAGAATGATATGGTTGTCAGCAAAATGGGCAGCTGAAGGTAGGAACTACGAATTGAAGGCAGTAAAAGAAAGCGAGAAGAAAGGACTAACCATCGATTATAAGATGACAGAATGATATGGTTGTCGGCAAAAGGGTCAGCTGAGGGTACGAACTACGAATTGGAGGTAGTAAACGAACGCGAGAAGGAAGGACTAACCATCAATTATAAAATGAGTTAGCAAAGTATTGATAAACATGGCAACGAATGCTGGACAATCTTCTCACTGATGAAAAAGAAACTTGGGGCAACAGAAATGTCGTTCTACAGAAGGATACTGAGAATACGACGAGGATATTTTTTAGGAAAATAGAAAAAGTACACTCATATTTAGAATCAGAAAGAGACATTGAAATTTCTTGGACATAATGAGAAAAGAAGGGTTAGAATGTTAAAAACTGACAGGGCATATTGACTGCAAGAATAACTCAAAGGAACAACGAGTAACCTACTTAACTGTTGTGGAGTTGTTGTGGTGAAATCTTCGTCGCCAAGTTGTTGTAGCCTGTTTGGGCCAGGAAGAAAGACACAGAAACAGGCAGGTAGGTTGAAACAGTGTATTAGAGTAACAAGAACATATATACAAAGTAAAGTATTAGTAATCAGCAAAATAGAAGTCTAAATCTGAAGGGTATAGTTACGCTGCATCTCGACTGTCTAACGACTGCCTCTTGACTACGTCCTAGCTGCGTCCCCGGAAGCCACGCAGGTTATTATTTATTGATGGAGGAAGAGTCCATTTCTATAAATAGGGTACCATAACATTAACGGACTTGTGTAAATGGATGAAAGAACTGGAAATGGATATGATAGCAGAAAATAAATACGTTGTTAAGATGTATAAGAGATAGAAAGTTGTGGAGAACCATGATCGCTTGAGTTCTGAAGACAACGCGGCACATAGAAGAAGACATTAGTTAACTTAAAATTCAGTCGTTTATGTGTTTTCTTCATTTTTTTGTTTTCCTTCATTTATATATATTGAATATCTACTTGTTATATCTTACATTTTTGATTAAACCCTACAGTTTAATTAATAAAAACAACAATGGTTTACGAAAAGGAAACTGCAGGAAATTGATATGAAGACCACCCAGACCCGATTACAGATATAGGGATGTGTAACAATTATATTGTACTTTACAATAAACACTGACAGAACTATCAAATCTAATCGCCCAGACATCGTGATCAAAGACCACAAAACAGAATGTGCTTTCTTATTGACATGGCAATCCTTTCATATTGTAATGTATCCTTGAAGATCCTCAAAAAACTATTAAAGTACAAGGACCTTGTAAATCGAAATCTTTAAAATGTGGCTCCTGAGGACATCAGCAATTCTAGTTGTAGTTGGAGCCTTCGCTTTGACTGAAAAAGATTCGGATAGACTCACTGAAGGGATCCCCGATAGACCAAGCCTTAAAGAAATACAAAATAATTGTAATCACAAGTACAATCCACGCCTTTCGAAGGGTTTTATTTATTTAGAATGTGTGTGATTTTATTCATTTATTTACTTATTTAACAAAAATAAATGGTCAGTAGAGAATGTCATGAAGCTATTCCTTACCTTAGGAACCCGGAATGAAATAAGTATGCACTAGAAATCAAAGGAAATAATAATAATAATTGGAAATTCCAAGGTATAGATAAAATTCCTAACTTTTGGCTATATTATTTAAATACAGCACATAAAAAACTAGCCAAAGAACTTCAAGAAATGGTTGACGATCCCACTAAAATTCCTGCATGGATGACCAAAGGAATTACATTTCTTCTACCCAAGAATGATGACACAAACAACCCGATAAACTACAGACCAATTACATGTCTTCCGACAACATATAAACTATTAACATCTATTTTAACAAAACAGACATATTTATTCTTAGAAAGAAATGACATGATACCGCTTGAACAAAAAGGGTGCAAACTTGGCTGTTACGGATGTAAAGACCAATTGCTAATTAACAAAATGATCCTGGAAAACTGCTACAGTACAAAGAAAAATCTTAGTACTGCCTGGATAGATTATCGAAAGGCATTCGATAGTGTGACACATCCCTGGATTTTAAAGACTTTAAATATATACAAGATATCGCCCGTCATCATCAATTTCATCAAACAGTGCATGTCTATATGGAAAACAACCCTTTACCTCAATCATATAAATGGAACCTATAAGTCTGATGAAATAAACATCATCAGAGGTATATTTCAAGGTGATTCTTTATCTCCCTTACTATTCTGCATATCATTAATAGCACTAACCAGTCAACTTAATAAGACAGAATGTGGTTATAAAATAGGCCAAAAGAAAATAAGCCATCTATTTTACATGGATGACTTAAAGTTATATGCTAAGAATGATAATGAGCTGGAAGGTCTTCTGCAAACTGTAAAATGCTTTAGCGAAGATATTGGAATGAAATTCAATTTGAATAAATGTGCTAAAGCTACAGTTTTACGTGGATCACTACAAGAAACATCCTCAATTAGCTTAGACCCTGCTGTAACAATAAAAGAATTGGAACCAGAAGAAGCTTATAAATACCTAGGTGTAAATGAGAGTGAAAACATTCACCATAAAAAAATGAAAGAAATAGTGCGTAAAGAGTACTATAGAAGGCTATGAATGATATTAAAAACTGAATTGAATTCTCAGAACAGAGTTATGGCCATTAATAGTCTTGCAATCCCAGTTGTCCAATATAGCTTTAACATATTAAACTGGACTCTAAACGACATCAGGCGAATGGATGCTAAAACAAGAAAGCTTCTTTCTAAGCATAAGATGCATCATCCAAAGGCTGATGTAGACCGTCTATACATACCCCGTAAAAAAGGGGGAAGAGGTCTTATTCAGCTGGAATTGTCATACAAGACAACAACTATTGGCTTACTAACATACATAGAAACAACAAAGGATTGGATGATACAATTAGTAAGGCAACATGAAGAACGAAAGAAAAAATATTCAATAATAAAAGAAGGCAGTAAATACAAACAAGATTTACAGTTAGTAGATTCTGTAGAAAAGCAAAACAGAAGCCAAGAACCAACTATTGCGGCAAAAAATATGAAAATGAAAGCCAAAGATAAAGCTCTTGAACAGATGAAACAGCGCTGGCAAGACAAACCTCTGCATGTCCAATATCCAGAACGTACCAATAAATCCCATGTTGACAAAGTTAATACTCATCGATGGTTACGTGCATCTGGATTAAAGTCTGAAACTGAAGGCTTTATTCTTGCAGCACAAGACCAAAGTCTTTCACTAGAAACTTTCAGGCAAATATTATGCATAATAATATGGATCCAAAATGCAGGTTTTGTGATAAACACCAAGAAACAATAGACCACCTAGCTGTTCTGTGCTTGCTCCAAATGAATATAAAAATCGCTACGATAGAGTTGGGCAATATTTACATTGGGCAATGTGCAAACATTATGGAAAATCTGTAAACAAGCACTGGTATGAACATCACCCAGCACCGGTTATAGAAATAAAAGATGTCACCATTCTATGGGATTATGCTATCTACACAGACAGAAAAATTGAAGCAAATAGGCAAATCTGTCAAAATATAAAGACCTGGAAATTGAAATAGAAAAAATGTAGAAATTGGAAACAAGAATCGTATCAGTGTTAGTAGGTGCACTTGGAATGATAAAAAATGGAACAAAACAACACATTGAAAGAATGCCTGGAAACACCAGCTTAAGAGATATACAAAAAAAATGTCTTCTTAAGTACAGCCCAGACACTAAGGAGAACTTTGTCTATGTAACAACATACCACGACCTGCCTTATGTCTTCTCGCAGACTTGGTAGGTAGTGCGACCATAGCAGAAATAAAAATATGATGAAAAATGACAACATAATAATAATAAACAAAATGGACAACTCGAATTTAATTTTTTTTAATAATCAGATTGCCCCAAGCAAATCATTTTACTGCCACTGTTTTACAGAGGTTACATAGGAGGAAAGTTTGAGAAAGAGTGACAGTTTATAGTGGGTGTCAGGAAGTAGGTAAGAGAAGGATGAGAATACTGATGAGGGTGGAGTGGACGAAGAAAGGAGAAAGGAGCATGAGAGGGGATGCAGGTTAGTGAGATAGGAGATGACTACTGACTTTACATTTAAATTCTTGGAGATTGTAGCTGTCGGGGAAGCAAGTAAACGGAAAGGAATTCCACAGGCGGGAAGTGTGAGAAAAAAAGCTGATGGAGTAGAATGTGCGTTTACATTTTATGGGTTTCACAGTAAAAGGGTGGGACCTAGTTGCTAATCTTGTGGCTCGAGTAAATTCATATATAGGGGGCACCAGTGAGCTAAGTTCATCGGAGCAGAAGCCGTGAAAGTATTTGTAGAAGAAACACAGGGAAGCCACATTGCGCCCGTGAGAAAGTAACTGTATCTGAGCTGCCAAGTCAGGATCAGTCTCATTACAGATTGTCCATTTGATTTTGTCAAGGATCCCTAGGTGGATAGCAGGAGCACCAGGCAGTATTCAATGCACGGGCGGATGGTAGATTTATATATGTGCAGGATTGTTTCAGACAGGAAAAACTTCCTGGCCCTACACAGAAAACTGATTTTCTTATCAGCGGATTTAGCTATGCATTCTATATAGTCATTCCACTTGAGGTCTGTTGTGAGAGTTAACCCGAGGAGACGCAGTGTTTTGCTTTCAGGGAGACTAGCCTGATCCATGATAATGGGGGGTAGGAGCGATTGTCTGTGATGGTTAATAGATAGCAGCTTCGTTTTGGAAGCATTAAAATTCACGAGCCATTTCTTACCACAGTCCACCAAATAAAATAAAATAAAAATAAAATATAAATACAAAGCCTCTATATTTCTGAAATGAGGGATTGTAACTATTTACACTATTTACATTGTTCAGACTGTTGTCCTCATTTTCATTGTCGTGTTAGAGATTTGAGTTACTAAAGGGAATTAACTGAAACTGAGATCTCAAAAAAAGGCATGACACGCAGAACTAGAACAATCTACTCCGTTGGACAAAATAAAGGGTTCAGTTCGAAATTCCAATGTATATTACCTGAAGAAAGCAGGAGCGTACAACGGCCGAAATGTCGTGAATATGACAATAAAGATTAGGATAATGGTTCGGACAATGTAATTAATGTAAATAAACACAGTGTTTTACAAAATATAAACAAATTCAAGTCTTTGTACAAATGTCGATTTTTTTTGTACTGGTAATCAAAGTAATGAGACGAATGTAATGTAACCAGCGTGAAGGGAATGAAACTGAAACGTGAGTAATATGATGAAGTGAATCGTGAGTAACATGATAAAATGAAACACAAGTAACCTTGCGGAGTAAAGCGTGAGTAGCATCGTGAGTAAAAACATGAGTAACAAGATGGAGCGAAACATGAGTAACATGAAGCAAGACACAACATAGTGTAATGAAACGTGAGTAACTTGATGAGGTAAAATGTGAGTAACATGATATAATGAAACGTGGGTAAGTTGGAGGAGTGAAACGTGAGTAACATGTTGGGTGAAAAAGGCGAGTAAGCAGATTGAGTGAAACTTGGTTAACATAATGAAGTGAAACGCGAGTAACAGTGGAGTGGTACATGAGTAACATGATAGAAAACGTGACTAACATGGTGGAGATTGTGTTCACCTTGACATTTTTCGTTTGGTCAAATTCATCCACCTCGAGGGAAGACTTAGAAGTAGTAATAGTAATAGCAGTAGTAGCAGTAGTAGTAGTAGTAGTAGCAGTAGTAGTAGCAGTAGCAGTAGCAGTAGTAGTAGTAGCAGTAGTAGTAGTAGTAGCAGTAGTAGTAGTAGTAGTAGTAGTAGTAGTGAAAAATAATAATGATAAATATAATAATAAAATTTGCTGTTGCATTAATGAGACTCAATTGTAAAGAAAGAAAGCAAAGTCTGCCAACGCATATCAGCAGATTCTTGACCATGCGTGTTCATTGCCATTAAAACAGTTGATGACGTCATCATTGACTCCAATATATGCAACTCCCGTTATGGGAGGGGAGGATGTGCAGATGATGTAATGGATAGCTGCTGAGAATGTGAAATCAGAGAGCCGAGTTCAAATTCCAGTAGGGGTCGTAACATTCACTCACATCTTTGGAACGCTTACTAAATCTATATCCCCCCCTCTACCCAAATATAGCTTAAACAGTAGGATTTGTAACTGGAAAAATCATCGTAGTTCTCAATTTTTTTTAATTATAATCCAACATATTATGGCTCTAAAATGGCGTACTGTTGTCATATTTGGGCGGGTGCTGCCGTGTCGTCACTGTCCTGTCCTGATAGAGTTCAAAATTGTCTCAGACTCTTTGTGGGTGACACATTATTTTCCAACCACCAACCTCTCTCTCTCTCTCTCTCTCAGGCAGGACGTGGCAAGCCTCTCACTGCTCTCCCGCTTCTTCCGTGAAAAGTGCTCAGACGAACGGTATTCCAATTCTAACATTAGCGTCAAGGACTCGCTATGCCAATAAAACTGTAGCACATTCCCCACTTATTCCATCGGTGAGAAGTCAGTTCCACTCGAACGGTCTCTTCCCGCGATCTACTGCTTGGTGGGCCCGACTCCCAGGAGGATGTTTCCCCGATCACTACAATGTTAACCTGTTCTAGTCTAGAGTTAATCGTTATCTTCCCATCGTATCGGGATATATTGCCTCTTACTATAACCCTCTACATCGAGATACTTCTACAGGCTGAACCTCACAGTAAAAAAATAAAATAAAACGCTAAAAGTTGAGAAGTCTTAAAATAAGAAATCTATCATCACCATGTACATTTGTATGACTTAACAAATTGCAATCAAAACTATCTCAAAAATGTCTGGACAGGTGTTACAGCCCAGTTTAACTGCAACCCCGCTCAGAATATATCCGGATATATATTCCAATTTCCATGTCTCCTGAGCCGTTTTTTGTGCTCTCCCCCAAACAAAAACAAAAAAGAATCTTTCAACTTTACTTCCGGAGGAAAATACAGTTTTGTCACAATTGAACGATGGTTTGATCTAATCCAGTCGTTCCTTTCAAATGGCGTAATGAAGGTAGTATTGAACGGGCTTGCTTCCAAACACTATTATACGTACGCGGATGTCCATCAAGGCTCAATTCTAGGTCCTACGTTTTTTCTGCACTTCATCAACGATCACCCTGATGTAATCAGATCCCAAGTAGGCTTCTACGCTGACGACACCACCATTTATTCCCGCCTCGATAAGAAATCTGCCGAGGTTGACAAAGCAAACCTCGCTGCTAATCTTGAAAAGGGCCTCCAATCTGTGGTGGACCGGAGTGAGAAATCGCTCGTAAATTTTAATGCTTCTAAAACGAAGTTGCTATCCTTTAATCACCATAGACAATCGCTCCTAACCCCCCATCTGCATGAATCACGCTGGTCTCCCTGAAAACAAAACACTGTGCCTCTTCGGTCTAACCTTCTCAGCTGACTTCAAGTGGAATCACTACATTGAATCCATAGCTAAAGCTGCTACTAGTAAGATCGGTCTACTGTTTTTCTCATCTGAATCCATCTTGCACATATATATATCTAACATCCGCTCGTGCATTGAATACTGCTAACACATCTGGTTTAGTGCCTCTGCTATTCATCTCAAGGTTCATGAAAAATCCAACGGAGAACCTGCAATATCATCAATCCCGACCTGGTAGCTCAGCTCCAGTCACTTTCTCACTGACATAATGTGGCTTCCCTCTGTCTCTTCTGCAAATACAGTCACTGCTTCTGCTCCAATAAGCTTAGCTCTCTTGTGCCCTCTTTGCAGGAATTTACTCGAGCTACTCGACTGGCAACTAGGTCCCACCATTTTACAGTGAAACCAATCAAACGTAACCGCAACTTCTACTCTAATAATTTCTTTTCTTGCACTTCCCGCCTTTGAAATTCCTTTCTGTATACTTGCTTCCCCGAGAGCAGCAATTTCCAAGAATTTATATACAATGTCAATCGCCATCTCTTATCTCTTTGACTAGCATCCTTTCCCTGACAACCATTGGATCATGTTCTTCTCCCTTTTGACTCTACTCTCATACAATTCTCTACACATCAGTGTTCTCATCTTTCTCTTATCCATTCTTTGGCACCCCCTGTAACTCGTCCCTCTTTCTCATCATTCTCCTCTTATGTAGCCCTCTGCGCACCAGTGGCAGTACTGTCTTGCTTGGGGTGAAATGATTATAAAAAACGCGCTTACAATAGGAAGACCTCTAGTGAGGATCGAACTCGCTATGCTTGCAAATTATTCTGCTAAAAAGAATTAACTAGCATTAGTGATAAGGCAGGTAATCTTTGATATTAGTCGAGTTGAAGCTGAAATGAGAATAGAAGTAAGAGTTGGTTGGTTGATTTTGTCTAGCGGCTTATCGACACCTCTATGAGTCATTTAATATCAAAATTTAAATAATTTGAATACAATTTTATGGCTTCAACTAGATATATTTTGAACGAAATTGTATGCCTTCAACTACAAAAAAAATTGTGATTTTGATTTTAAAATGTATTTTTTCCATTTAATTATATGTATTTTTCTACTTTTCTACTGTTTTGTTGAGAGGTTCATTATTTGACCACAGCTGAGACCCGAACATTTAATCTCTCGATTAGAGGCCTTGTGTTTGGATATAGTTTTTCGGCATACCCAGGACTAGAAGATAAGAATGCTGTTTTTGCATTAATCTGGTTGGGTATGCGAAGCGTTTAAAATATTGGCTTTCGACTGAAATCGAGCTGCAACTTCTGGCGCTAGGTGAAGGATATACGTACATGACAACAACGATCACCCAGTTTGATGTTAATGAAAATTTTAAAAGCCATTATTAAATTTAAGGAGTTGATGTACTAGAATGGCTTTGACATAATTATTGTAATTTGAACTCCTTGGGAACACTAGGATTTTATTAAACTAAGATTTTATTAAACTCTATGACTCACTGTAAAACCTTTGGTGTACCACGAATAAAGCAGTTACAAAAGTACCAGCAGCAATGGGTGTTTTTAGGGAATGGTTTTTCACAACTTCCTCTCCCTTGTAGTTCTTAATAAACATTGATCCTGTTATTTCTCTTAACAATTACCTGTTCCACTATCAATTACTCAAGCTCATTAAATGTGATGCGTTGTTTTCCTCCTGCCCTCTTGTTCCGTGAGTATCAGATTTCCCAAGCTCTCCTTCCTCATTATATTCTGCAGAGACCTTAACTGTCTCTTCATGATGTTAAGCATTAGTTTACTTTTCTGTTTTCATTTTCTTCAAATCATCGTCATACTCAATGATACACGCTTGGGAAGTGTAGTGATACACGCTTGGGAAATCATGTCTCTTTCGAGACTAGGTAGAAGATTTTCTCGCAGTAGGTTGCCATTACTTTCTGTGGTAGACTGGTTACCAACCAAGGCTACAGACCACAATATGTGCTGCTATTTAACCCATAGCTGAAGGAAGAAATTAACCAACCGAGTCTTTTTTTTTGTGGGGGGTCAGGACGAATGTGAGGTATCTGTTCTCTCCTTATTTTAGATAACAGAAGGCGCACGGACCCCGGGGATTCCAACCCTGCGGCAGCACTTTCCTCATTGCACGAAGAGAGGTCGGGTCGATGTTATATTGACACCAGCGGACAGGGAAATCTTTGTCCCTGGCCCGTATGCACGTTAAAAAACAACCAAAAAACTTATTATCTTGCCCTAGTGGGAAGGACAGATAAATAATTCCCACTGAGTCGACCAAGATCTATGTAGTATCTGTTTCCTCATCTTACTCCACATTTTTATTACTACAACCATTTCCGTTACTGACCAATTCTATCGTTACTTCACTGCCATCAGTCAGTTAACTAATTAAAGAGCATAAAAAATAGTTGGGCGATGAGACGGGGTTCTAATATCAAAATGTTACCTGTTTTACAAGGGAGAAGGCGCTTGGTTCCGATGATCCCAACTTTGCGACAGTACCTTCCTCGTTTCACTAAAAGATAAAGGGTCGATGAAATGTTGACTCTAGCGTGACTGTGATCACAGGGACTTGGATTGATCGAAGACTTCTTCTTTTATGTGCCATGTCCTTTCAGGACGTAGGCGATCATGGTCTTCCACGTCTATCCTTGGTATCTCTTAGCACGCTTTCTCCTGTTACCCCACCCAAACCCTGCTCTGCCATCTACCTGCTTAGGCCCTTCAAAAGTTATCCGCTGCGTTTCTGTGTCTCTCTTTCCCTCTATCTAACCGGTGAGTATCAGATTCTCCAAGCCCTCCTTCCTCATTACATGTCCCAAGAACTTCAATTGTCTCTTCCTGATGCTCAGTATTAATTTCCTTTTCGTTTCCATCCTTTCCAAAACTTCATCATTGCTCACATGCTCGATGCATGATATCCGCAGCTTCCTTCTGTAGAACCACATTTCAGTTGGTTCAAGTTTTTCCTTCATCTTTGATGATATTGTCCAGAATTCACTGCCATATTGAAGAATAGACATCACGTAGCAATCCAGTACGCTCTTCTTTGTTTCTAGCGAAATTTTCCTGTCTCTTAATAGTCTGCTCAGCTTCTGGAATGCGTCCTTGGCCATTCCAATTCGCCTTCGGATTTTAGTGTCACACTTTCCGTCTCCAAGTACTTAAATTTTTGTACTTGCTTGATTTTAGTATCCCCAACCTGATTCATTTTGGGCTCCTCCGTTTGTTGATGGCTGTACATTCGTTTTTCTTGTAGTTTGTTTGTAGTCCTTTAAAAAGACCTTGTGTCAAACATTTCCACCGTTGGGATGGGAAGAGAGTGAGTAATCTCGACCTACCGATTCTGTGCTGATAACATCTACACTAGCCGTTATCCTTCTGTTATGAATTCTGTTCCTCCTACTACTACTCTTAGTCCAACAGTTGCACGTTTTTGCCAAAGCAGTTGTAATATTATATTTGCTGAGACACTAACTTTATGCTTGAAACAATTGTTCAGTGACATTTTTTTAACTTTTGAAATTGTTCAAATTACAACAATTACGTCACGACTATTCTAATACGTCAGCTCCTTAAATTACACAACGGCCTCTTCATTTTATTTGGCGTTGAAGGGAGGGATGTTGTCGCCTGCATGTACAAAACAATCATACGCCTGAAGCTTTATAGTGTTTCTCTTATTCACTTACGAACGCTCGGTTGTTGCCAACAGATGATGTCAGAAAAGAGACGTAAAACTCAAAAATAAAATGGATAAAAAAAAAAGACAATAGGATCAAATACTAACACAGATTTATTTTGTTTTTGTAGATATTTTATATCATAGTAAAAAATAATTGGAGATTTTTTTAATCACCTCACAAAAAAATTGTATATATAAATATATAGATATATATATATATAAATATATAGTTAAGAGGTTAATTGAGCAAATGATGTTCTGTTGTCATAACTGGGCGGGATATGTCCAGTTTTTCCGTTTTGATGAAGTTCCAAAGGTTTTTAGAGTCCTTGTTGGAGAAGAATTATATTCCACCCATCAACCTCTATCTCTCCCAGGCGGGATGGGGTGAATCTCCCACTATTTCTATGGAAAGTGCTCGGACGAATCACATTCCTTGCTTCTGTCATGTCTAACCTTCACGGTTAGGACCCGCCATACCAATTACACGGTAGCAAACTACCCACTTTCTTTCCGTATTCCATTGGCGTGAAGTAGGTTCATGCGAACCACTTCTCTGTGAAACTCCCAAGAGGATGTTTCCTCGATCACTACAATCTTAACTAGTTCAAGTCTAGAGTTAACCATTATCTTCCCCTCCTATTCATATAATCTACACCTTCACCCTCTGCCTCGAGTGGCCTCCGGGCCTTATACAGGGTGAAGCTTACTGTAAAAAAAGATAAAATAATGTGGCCATGTTGTGCCAGGTTAAGATTGTGGCCACCAATAATGAATCCTCTGATAATCACTGGACAGATTTGAGGAGAAAGAGGAAAGCAGCGCGTGCCATACTTGATGAACTTGAGAAAATGGATGGTAGAATAGGGTTTGGGAGAAATAACAAAAAGACAAAACTTATTAGAAGCTACAAGGGACAGGGACATGTGGAGGGCCATGATTGCCTACGTCTTGAAGGGACACGGATGTCCTACGTCCTGAAGAGGCACGGTACATAGAAGAAGAAGAAGAAGCTTTGGTTGGCAACCGGTCTACCGCAGAAAGTAATGAATCACTTCTACATGCATGTACATACTCATATACATATCGTCATGTACACACGTACACACACATGCACATACATACCTTTACTTTAGTACCGCACGTGAAACCTCTTTTTTTCCGCGCTTTATTCAGTAATATATAAACTGATGCTCACACGTGCTTAGGCCAGTTCGATCCTGCTTTTCGGTGCTAACCGTCCGAATGCCATTAGTTCCTTTCCAACTCACATACTGCGCTAATTGCCTTCAGCAATTAGCTACACCAAAAATGTTTCCCCCTCTCTCTTATAAGCATACTTCACTACATGTATAATTATATTCAACTACTAATTAGTACAAACATAATATTTCCTTATTTCAAGAATTTTCCAGTATGAACATTGAAACATTTTCTTCAACATCCAAGAGAGAACTTTCTCCACTATATCTTGCATGCACAAATTAATCAATCCTGTAACTATGCTTAATACATTGTTGTTATTCTTGTTACATTGTGCTCTTAGTTATTTTATTTATAAATGTAGTGGATTAGACAACCAGTCTACTTTAATATGGTGACTCCACTTTTAGAATTTCTACCTAGACGTTCGAGCTACAACAAATGGTAACCGCGTTGTCCAGTCCACGACAATGACAACCTACTGCGGGGAAATTTTCTGCTCATTCAGTTACGTCTCGAAAGAGACATGATCGCCTAAGCGTGTATCACGTATGGCACTTAACTGACTGACTGAATTAAAGTGTACACGTACTATACATATTACTGGCAGTAGATACTAAATGCAAACACAAAATGTTATAATCTATATCTATAAAAGTAACGAAGGTAGACGTTGTGTAAGTATTTGTTTGTTTGATAGATTCGACTTAGCGTCTGCATTTTGCGGTCTAGCTCGGCGGGATTTACGCTCAGATTTAGATCAAAATTTTAGAACGCTAACGACACCTTGAAATTTTTCAGGAAGCCAAAATTAGGGGTAGAAAAATATATATCAACCCACAAAGCCAGGGATCAGTTTATGTATTGATTATAATATAGAATCGATCACCCCACTTTATATTATCTTTCTCTATATATGTTGCCCCTCCCCATCCCACCCTAATCCAATAGAGACATTCTACATTGTTATCTATATCTATAAAAGTGACGAGGGTGGACGTTGTGTAAGTATTTGCTATGTAAATTCATCATATGTTTTTTTTTATTATTATTATTCTTTAAACTACCCGAGTGAAACTGGGCTAAACTGCTAGTTGAATTTATAAATTAAATTTTTTCTTACTTGGTTGATATTTTTATATAGTTTATTGCACAATTTACACCTTAACAGATAGTCCAAGAGCACAATAGATCATTTCATATCGTCCACTATATTAAGAGTTTATGTTCACGAGATGATTGTTCAAATCTGTTAAAATTGCTTCTGCATCCAATTCATCTAACAATTAATTTTCATTGGATAGCAACAGGTATGATTCCAAATTCTCCTCAGACAACGAACTTTTCTGAACCCTGACGGCTGTATTGAGACTACTGTTTGATATTTTAAAAGTTGCCGGTCATCACTAATTGCAACTTTATTCTTTTACTAATTCACGCAGTCTTGTAGAAAACATGGAATTTCTTTAATTATGCTAGACCTCGACCTCATATCTATATATATGAAAGACAAGATGTTTGTATGTGTGTCTGTCTATCTGACTGTCTGTATGTCTTTTATACAAATCCACAATTTTTATCCGATTTTCACCAAACTTCACACAAATATTCTTTAGGCTTCCGGTCAGGTTATGGGTCACTTATTTTTTTCGATTTCCGTCTGATATCGGAAATCGATACCCCAATATCCGATCAGGTCTGATCAAGATCAGGATTTCAGCCCTTTAATTGTGGTTCTTGCTGTAGAATTTGCTCTAACTTGGTAAAATTATAGTTTTTAGTCTCAAAAATTAGTAGATCTTCTCAGATAACTCATTTTCCCCGACATCGGAAATCGATACCCCCGATATTCTATCGAATCTTATCAAAAACCGATATTCAGCCATCAATATGGCTTATTTTCTCCAATGTTACTCCCGATGGTTACGATAAGTTTTCATGGACTTACTTAGGTTAGTTTATTCTTAGATGACTTATTTGACTCCGATATTGGAAATTGATACCCCGATATTCTATCGGGTCTGATCAAAATCAGGTTTTCAGCCCTTTCATTTTGGTTTTTGCTTCGGGTTTTGCTTTAAGTAGGTATAATTGGAGTTCTTAGTCTCAGCCATGATACCATTTACTCAGAGGACTTATTTAGCCTTCAAAATTCAGTTTGAGACTTATTTGACATCGATACCGGAAATCAAAATTTGACTTACATCTATTCATTTTTCTTTCAATCTACGGTTTCACTTTGACTGGAAAGAACTATTGCTTTTTAGTCTTTCGTGCCAACGGTCAAAGAGTCTGAGTTCCAGGACCATGGATTCATTTTAAAGCTTTCATTACACCTGAGCAACGCCAGGCTATACTGCTAGTTCTGTATAATTCCAATATCTTCTCTACTTCGTTTCTTTTCACGCATTGGTTATTTGTATCCTCTTCTCTTTTTTCTTATTCTTTTTTATTGAAACTGTTCTATGTTTCTTTATAGAACTTTTACTTGATATGGGGGCGCACTCCATTATAGGACCACTTGCCATCGGACAAGCCAACATTCTGATCAATCCGTCACTGGCTTATTTAGGTACCTCCACTCATTTTCGATACCTAATTTTTAAATTGAATTTTCAAAAATAAAAAAGTTTACTTGAAGCTTGAATTTTAGCTTAATTGAAAGCTAAATAATTGAATTTACTATTTCAGGTAACCGATAACAGCTCTGTCACCAATCATTTTACACACCTGGCCAATTATTGTTGACCTGAAATTACATAATTTTATAAAACCTAAATTAACGTTTCGAAGGGGAACAATCCTTTCAAACACGTGACTTTTTAATGATATGGCATTTATGGACTCTATAAAATTAAATAAAAAAGGAATAGTTGCACACACACACACACACACACACACACACACACACACACACACAAGTTTTAATTATTTTAAAAATCTTGGTAAGTGAAGATTTGTATTGACCTTTTCAATTTTCGATTAGTAAATATAATCTTCAATTATTAACTTAATAACCTAAAGGGATGATGACTGGAATAAATTTTAAAAGACTTTTAAAACTTTATAAATTATCAAAATTAAAAACATGAAAATTCTTGTAAAAATTAATTTTTCATCAAATTTTTTTCTCTTCATGCTTAACATATATTGTTTATAAAAGCAATTAAAAATTTATCTAAATAAAAATTGGTATAGTTGTGTTGCGTTTTTGTTTTCACTATTCGGAGCAGATTGTTTTAAAAAGAAGCAACTGTAAGAGAAAAAAAAGGTGATTTATATTCTCCAAGAAGTCCTGCATTTAATTAATGAATCAATAGCCCGTGATGGTAGCCAATTTCTAGAAATTTCATTAAATTAATGGCTGGGGGAGTAACACACACACACACACACACACACACACACACACACACACACACACACACACACACACACACATATATATATATATATAAATACCAAGATTTTACAAAATAATGATTTTAAAAATAATTTCCGTTATTTGTTAATAAGTCCTGAAAGTTTAATCAGAAATCGACCATTATTTGATTTTTGAAAGAATTTCCAAATATTCCAAATAATGTGCTTTTTTTTACCGCATAAAAATTGGGTTTTGTAATAATACGTTAGCCGTAGTAAACTTGTCAAAATCTAATCACTTGTTGAGGAAAACAAAAAAAAAAAGATTTTTAAACAAAATTTCGAACATGTTAGAAAGGATTAAAAAAATATATAACAATTAAAAAATAGTTTAATCTTTTCTCTTAATAAATAACATATACATTTTGACAATAAAACTTTGTTTTATTGTCAAAATGTATATGTTTGAGACATTTAATATCATGCTATGCTGTTTTTTTTCAGTGAATGAGTGGAAGTACATAGGCTTATTTATTTGTTTAGCACTATATCAACTCCTCATTGGTAATTTAATGCCTAAATTTAATTTTCTTGGTAGCATTAGTAATTTCTTTGACAGATGCATTGCTAGAGATTTTTTTTTATATTGCTGATAATGTTTTTTCCTATGAAAAGGTATTTTTACTATAAAATTCTTTATACTTTTATAGTGTTTTGAGCCCAGTTTTGGGGGAAGTAGCACCCTAATAGATGCTACCACCTCGGGTCAGGGTAGATCTGGGTACAACAGCAATTAAGAAGCGTTTTCATGCTCTTCAGAACCTCCCGATCAGAGGCCTTCCTGCCGGATGTAGTTTATCGTCATACCCAGGACGGCCGACACTAGTAAAAGGAATATTATTTGTACGGATGGGTTAATAACTGAGATAAGATAGGTAAAGATGTGATTAGTGAAGACCGGACCCTCTTATAACCATTTTGTCTTCGTGCCAGATTTGTTCTTTTTGTACAGTGAACACCTCCCCTTTAAAAGAGGAGTCGGATAATTGACAACAATATTATTTTTTTAAAAGAAGAAGCATTGCCATACATTATTCATTTTTAATTTTGACTTGTAATTTGCCCTAATTTTTTAGTTGCATTTCATCTCGCGTTATTCAAACCTTGGCAATACTTCGTTTAAAGAAATACATAATGATACTATTATAATCGTACAAATCTCACCAATAAGATCAAGAAAGCTATCAAAAGAGTAGTGCAGGCTATATGGATGCGACGACATAATCTTACACGTCTAGCCAGGAACCCAAAGTGGAAACATTTCAAATCTTATCAGGAGTACGACAGAGAGGAAATAAGAACACAGTCTATTTAACCTTTTTGTAGACTATGCTCCTACTCAGTTACAAACACAGATGTGATGTTATCGGCACTGACAATTTGCTTTTCATTCAATACCACATATCAAACGAGTCTGCCAACAAGAGACAACGATCCTGTTTTCTCTCTCAAGGCTAAGATACAGACGATGAAGGGGCGATGCATGAATGATCTTGAACAGAAAATGTACATTTTCTATTGAGTGCACCAAGAAATAGAATACAAGATAGATATTTCCAAAACAGGATCCATGGAAATGGAGTCAAAGCAGGCACCTACCTTGAATCCATCATATAAATCCAGGATGTGGAATCAGTAAATACGAAACACTTCAGATACCTCGGTGTATAGATAAATTATAACATACTAGCAGTATAGCCCGGCGTTGCTCGGGTGTAATGAAAGCTTTAAAACTAATCCATGGTCTTGGAGCTCAGACTCTTTGGACGTTGGCACGAAAGACTAAAAAGCAATAGTTGTTTCCAGTTAAAGCGAAACCGTAGACTGAAAGAAAAATGAATGAATGTAAGTCAAGTTTTGGTTTCCTGGTATCGATATCAAATTTTTTGCACTATTGTAAGAACTGCAACCTTGAAACTTCTGAATATCGTTTCTTATGTCTTTGTTTATGAGTGTATCAAATTTGATTAAAATCGGACCACTCCTTCTATAACCCGATTTTTTCGATTATCGATTTTCGATATTTATCGGGGGTACCTCGACACAAAACCTAGCTGAGAACACTCGCAGACGCTTATAGTACAACTGTGTAAATTTTCAAGAAAATTGGTTCAGCCGTTTTGGAGTCTATAGGTAACGGATACACACACACACACACACACACACAGAAACACAGACACACACACACACACACATTTATAAATAAGTTTAGATTTAGATTAGATTTAGATAGATTACGTATAAAAGAAAAGGAAATCGAACATAGAATAAGCTGAGCCTAGGTAGTCTTACCCAATACCTCAAATTGCTACATAACCAAAACATCAATCTGAAATTGCGTCAATCAGTATCTAAAAAAGGCGTTGAGCGAGTGAAGCCTGAGGATCATCCTTATTTGAATATTGTGAATTGGCACTACAGATTCACAAACAAACAAAAACTACTAAATAACAGAAAACACATGACTTGAAGACCATCAACAACAGCAACAACTAAAATAGATAGCACATGTAAGCCGAAGATTTCTAAACAAGATGTTGACATTCTTTACTACTTCAAATAAAAGTTTGGGAAGGAAGTACCCATCAATACTGGAAAGAGCAATAACAGCTATTAAACTTGAGAAATCTATTTTCTTAAAACATTGTTTTAAAAGAAAGATTTTATAAATTTCAACAGAAAGTTGTACTGTCTGCTCCGTAAATGGATTCCAAATGTTTCCTTGTAGGGAAATGGCTGATATTACTATTACTATTTTTATTACCCATACCACCGCTATTTGCTAACTCTTGCTGACAACAAATAATGCTCATGTTATATATGTAGGATAGGTATAAATAAAGCTCGGATAAAAAAAAGTAGGGTCTGCAATGTTATCGGTCCTGATCTGGTATCTCGACATGGCTTTTCATAGCAATTATTCTAATAAGCCCTTCTTCTTTATA
This sequence comes from Ascarosepion bandense, assembly GCA_037127315.1. NCBI lineage: Eukaryota > Metazoa > Mollusca > Cephalopoda > Sepiida > Sepiidae > Ascarosepion > Ascarosepion bandense. The sequence continues at coordinate 463,056 of JBBBDQ010001835.1, read as the reverse complement.
CCTCAGCCACATAGATTTAAGCATACTACTAGATTGGCAACTAGGTCTCATGGTTTTAATGTTGAAATAGCTAGATGCAACCGTCACTTCTATTTTAATGGTTTCTTTTTTTAGTCTTCTCGTCTGGAGTTTCCTGATTTCTTGGATCGCTGACACATATATTCTTCAAAAGTTTAAACGCAACGCCAATCGCGATCTCTCGTATTTCTGAACCTACTTCTTTTTTTGGTCCTTTCTTCTCATTAAAGACTTTCTATTCTCTTCCACGATTTAAGACCACACAACGGTGAAATACCCGTTCTCATACGATCACTAGAGTTAAGCAACGCCGAGCCTAGAAGGATGATTCGTTAGGAATAACAGGTGCTGTAAGCTCGGGTGCGCTGGTGGCGTAATGGATAACGGCTCGGGGTGGTTAATCGGAGAGCCAAGTTCTAATCCCCATTGTGGTTGTTATATTCACTTGCATGCAAATACCCTTAGGAAAAGTATGGATTAACTCATAACCGTGAAGAGAAAATGCAGAATTATATCTACTCAACCCCATATACAACAAGAATCGATGCACTGTGTGTTGTGACACATTTTTTTTCACCTTGATTAATATAGTTCCACAGTAGCCCTTGTGCTGGCTCGTACTTAACGGAAAATTTTCGTTTCTTTTTCGGATTTATAGAATTTGTTCGCTTGAAGATTTATTGGTGGTTGGTGATTTTTCCTCATTAGAAAAACCCAGTAGGTATTTACTACAACTAATTGTGACTGATTTGTCCCGGAAAGAGATATATATCTGATTCGAGATAACTAAGCGGTTTGGACAACTGTAACCAGGTAGGACAATTTAGTACATAGACGTAATAGACGGTAGGCGTAGTCAACAGACGTAGACCTCTAGCAGTAGATCTCTATTCGAAGACCTGCAGACCTCTATGCGCCCTCGCTTTCGTCTATATTTATGGCTAACACCAGCCAATCACATTACTGTGAGGAGGGAACCAAGATGTATGAATATTCACTACATATTCATTACGTCAGTGACCAAACTGTGTCGTTTGGGAAATACATTGATAAATTTGGCTCTAAGGAAAATCATACGATTTTTCCTTGCCCATAACTGCAGTATATTAAAATTTACCTGCTTATGATATGGTTGATATGACTGACAAGCACAGTAGTTACGAGACAGTAGATGATATTCTTTTCATGAGTAGCTGGTTATATTTTGATTCATCAGTGTATGATCTTCGGCATTTAATTCTTTATTCTTCAACTTTCACTCTGAAATATTCATTCATTCAACAAAGACTGAATCGTTATCAGAACTTAAATTTCAGAAAATGTAGATAGGAATAGGCTGAGATAAACATATAAATAAATGTAAACAAACTGGGGTAGATATATATATATATATATATATATATATATATAGATAGATAGATAGATAGATAGATAGATAGATTAGAGGCTAGATAGAATTAAGATGAGATAGATAGATAGATAGATAGATAGATAGATAGAAGTTAACAGGCTGAGATAGATAGATAGATAGATAGATAGATAGATAGAGAATAGGCTGAGAGGTAGATATAGATAGATAGATAGATAGATAGATAGATTAAGATAGATAGATAGATGAACAGGATAGATAGATAGATAGATAGATAGATAGATGTTAACAGGCTGAGATAGATAGATAGATAGATAGATAGATAGATGTTAAGATGTTAAGAGGCTAGATAGATAGATAGATAGATAGATAGATAGATGTTAACAGGCTGAGATAGATAGATAGATAGATAGATAGATAGATGTTAACAGGCTGAGATAGATAGATAGATAGATAGATAGATAGATAGATAAGGTAGATAGATAGATAGATAGATAGATAGATAGTTAAGATAGGTGAGATGATAAGATAGATAGATAGATAGATAGATAGATAGATAGATAGATAGATAGATAGATAGATAGATAGATTAACAATTGCTGCGATTCGATTTCCAGAAATGCCACTGGTAGGGTATTACATTATCTTGTAGCAACGTTGGGCGCATTTTGCAGTCGTTGTTACATAAATGCCACATAACGGGTAATGAATTATTTCTCCCTGTGTGTGTGGCGTCTTTGAAGATTTTTTAGACCTGCCCTACTTAGACTGACGTAACAACATTTATTATAGATAGATAGATAGATAGAGATATGAACAGACATAAATGTGTGTCACAACGATCAATATATCGCTCATGAATTGTATATTCAAAACATTTTTCAGTTAAAAACCGGCATACAAAAATAGCGTCTACTTGTTGAAGAGAAACTAATTTATTCAATAAAAGTTTTAAAAGCAAACAAATATTTAACGCTTGTTAAAGCAAGGAATGTGTAAGAGTTGAAAATATTAGTTTTTATAGTGTTGTTCGCCTAGTACAAGGCCCGGGAGCCAGTCAAAGTAAGAAGTATAGCTTATGCGGATATGTGAAAAAGGTAACGGTTAATATTGAACTTTTTATAAAATCATTTCACCCCAAGCAATACAAGACTGCCACTAGTGCACAGTGGGTTACGGTGAGAAAAAAAAACGATGTACAGGGATGTCGAAGACAGGTAAGAGATGGATGGGATTCAAGTAGATACAAGATGGCAATTGACGTCGCATGTAAACTTTTAGAGATTGTAGCTATCACGGAAGTAAGCAAAAGGAAGTGAGCTTTACAAACAGGACTTGCGAGAAAAGAATCTATTAAATTAGAAGAGGGGATACATTTAACTACTTTGACGGTAGGAGGGTGGGACCTTGATGCCAGTCTTGTGAAAAACAGGAAAAATCTCATCGGAGCTGTTTACCATGAAAATACTTGTAGTAAAGACAAAGGGAAGCCACATCACGTCAGTGAGAACAGGTTAAGAGTGTAGTGCTCAGGGAAGCATCCTCTTGGGGGTCGATTTTACAGAGCAGCTGTTTCCGGGAAGAAGCTGCTCGAGAGGAACTTACATCTCACAAACGGAATACAAGAGAATGTGGGTTTTTCGCTACAATGTGCGTAGCATTGTGGGTCTTGACCGTGAAGGTTAGAACTGGTGGAACTAAAGAAATAAAAATACAGCCATGAGAGTCTTTCTGTGAGTAAAGGGTTATAAGGTGGAAAATAATTTGTCACCCACAAGGACGTGGAGACGTGTTTGGACTCTATCGACAGTGAAAAGTGAAGACTGTCTATGTATGCAATACCCCATCTTGTTAAGCTAAAGGAAATCGGGGGAATCAAGTAATTACTGTAGTGGTACAGGGAACCGACCATTTTTCGAACATCTTTAGCAATGGATCGTATATAAGAGCTGCACGAGGTCTGTTGCCCAACAGAAACGAGGCCTCCTTGAATTGTGACTGGTGATAATTCTAGGTCCGATCGGCGATAGATGCTGAATCTATGCGCGTACATTCTAGCGGCTGGTTGCTTACGGCCATATGTTTTTCTGATCATTTCACCCCAATCAAGGCAGGAATGCAACTAGTACGCAGAGAGTTACAGAGATTGAAAATGAGAGAAAAGACTGGGTATCGTGGCGATTGAGGAAAGGATAAAAGAAGTACAGGATTCAAGAAGATAGAAGATGGCGATTGACGTTGCATTTGAATTTTTGAAGATTGTAGTTATTAAGAAAGCAAGTAAATGGAAGGGAGTGCCAAAGGCCGAAATTGCGAGAAAAGAAACTATTGAAGTAGAAGTGAACGTTACGTTTAACTCTTTCAACAGTAAAAAAAAGTGGCCCCTTGAAGTCAGTCAGGGAGCACGCTTAAATTCATGTAAGGAATAAAGGTCGTCATGAAATATTTGTAGAAAAGACAGAAGGAAGCCACATCATGTCTGTGAGAAAGTGACCGAAGATGAGGTACCATGTCAGGATTGATTACATTGCGGATCCTTCTTTTGGTTTTGTCTACATCCTCGAGATAAATAGCAGGAGCACCATGCCAGATATGGCAACTGTATTCAATGCACGGAGGAATGGTAAATTTATAAATGTACAAGATTGTGACCCAACTTTTCTTCTAGTAAATGCGGTTATTTATTCAATGTAGTCGTTCCACTTCAAATCAGTTGAAAAAGTGAGGCCAGGAAGGCGCAGTGTGTTCCAGGAGTGGGCAGGAAAGTTTGTCCATGGGAGCAGTTTTCGTTTAGCGGTATTAAAATTTACAAACCATTACCTACGCCAGGTAACCACTTATTGACGGTCCTTTTCAATTGTCAGGTTTACTTTGTCGGATTTTCTATTGAGACAGAAGTAAATGGTGGTATTATCTTCATAAATGCGTACTTAAAAACGGATGAGATCAGGAAGATCATTGATGATGATCAGAAAGAGTGTGGGACCCAGGATAGAGCCTTGGGGTCACCCGCGTTTGTGTGAAAGCATCTGGAAGCGAATCCATTCAAAAGGACTTTTATTTCACAATTTGAAAGGAACGATTGGATTAAACTAGAAAAACATATTTGAGATATCTACAGCAACAGCTTGAACTTCGTCGTTATTATCAAGAGCTTGATGCACATATTCGGTGATGGTTGTTTGCACGTCAGTACACCTGGTGAACGGAAGTATTATTGTTTGTCAGAGAGTAGGTCGTGAAATGTAAGATCCTTAACCACGACAGCCTCGAATATTTTGCCGTAAAGCGGTAAGAGACTAACGGGCGATAATCAGAGAAGTGGAAGGTTCTCCGGAGTTCTTAAAAACAGGAACCACTGAGGATGACTTCCAACAAGCTGGCGAGTAATAAGCAGAGAAGTAATAACTATTGAGTTTGGAGAGAACCGGGGCCATCTTGGAAACAAATTTCTTTAGCACGACCATTGGGATCCCATCACCTTCGCTTACCTTATGGAAGTTTAATTTAGAAATGATGTCCAAGACCAGAAACGGAGTTGTGCGCATATTACTCAGTAGAATATCTGTTCTAGGGAGAAATCGGTGTCATACTCCAAATGAGTTAAGTGTTGAGATGAAAGAGAATTTCCGTGCAAATTATTCAACCTTATCTGCTGTAGATGTCAGGACTTCGATTTGATTGAATATAGGAGGGATTGAGGGTTTGCTGTTGTTCAGCACACTTTTGCAGAACCGCTAATAATTTCTAGAACTGAACTTGTTTCGTTGTTTCATTCTATCAATAAACAGTCACTTCGCTTCATTTAAGACACGCCTGAACTCATAACGAGCAGAGAAAAAGAGTCGCCTGCTGTAATCAGACGTATTACTCCGGTACAGCCGGAAGAAGTGATTCCTATGGGCTATAGCGACCGAGCAAGCAGGTGATAACCAAGGAGATGAACATGATTTCACTTGTTATTTATTTGCTGGAATGAAAGCATCGATGCCGGCTTTCGTCCAGGAGGAGACCTCAGAGGTGTGTTTTTGAACAGGAAGATTAAAACTTCATTCTAAGAAACGTTACGAACGAAGGGAATCACGGAACGAGTCCCAATCCGCACATTGATAACAGAAAGATATTCTGTTGGTAAGATGTTTTTGGCTTGTAGAGAAGCGGAAAGAGATGTTTATAGACACCACTGCGTGATCAGTGTTGCCAAGAGAGCAAAGCTGCATAGTGACGACATGAGTCAGGAATGGAGTTAAAGAAAGGATCTAGAAGAAAAGTGTGTTCTTCAGGGTTACTGGGGAAACGCGTAGGGAAGTCCACTACTTGCGTGAGAGATGGAGTGATTGGGAAGTACAGGTTTTGGATGCCAGTGAGGTCAGTGGCAGAGAGTTTAAACCACCTATCATGATGGGCATTAATGTCATCGAACAAAAATATATTTGCAAGCAGATATAGAAAGATGGCCTTGTCTATATGATCATAAATACTGTCTAGTACCAACAGTGATGAAAAGAAGGGGAACGGTAGAGAAAGAAGACTGAGTTTAGTTGGGAGAGACGGAGACATATATAAGAATGGTCTGGAAATTCAAGAAAATTCAAGGCAGTGTTCCATCGCGAGCGGCAGATGTTAACGGGTATAAACTTTCGGGCAGTGACGATTGTGGAACTCTAAAAGGAGAGGCACTTAAGGTCCGAGATTTTTCCGAGCAGGTGGGGTTCAAACTCAAGCAGCGTCTTCATTTACATACTCCACCACTATCGTATACACAACTTAGGAATGAGTTTAAGTATAAGTATGTTACTTCACTAAATTAAACGGAATAACTTCATTCATTGTGGTGGAGTTCTAATCTATTCTTGCCCTCTTTTCCACTTTGAAGTTGTTGGAACACAAGAGAGGTTAATTTCAAAACAAAATCAAAGAGTTAATACTAAAGTCAATACCAGCAGAATAGTGTGATTTGTCTGCTCTGATCTTTTCCTCTACAAAGGTTTTTTGGTGGACAAAAACTGAACGCGAGAAAAAAAAATGGCGACATTATTTCTAAATAACGTCTTCCTTCAGATATGAAAATATGATTAAGTCTCTTTCCCTCCCTAACACCATGTCTGTTTCTATCTGTCAGGTTGTTTTATTTTGTTTGTTTTTCTTTCAAACTGGTTTGTATGTGTCCTGAAAAAGATAAATGAAAAAAAAAAAGCGCAGGGAAAAGTGCTGAAGATCAAAATCAGAGAATGATCAGATTCATACATTTTTTAAGCTTATAAAAGTGGGGGTAACAACCAAGGGGCCAGCCAAAATTCTGGGGAGGCCTTAGTCTCTTCTAGCCTCCTCGTAGAATCGCCACTACTCCCAGGTCATACATGTGGACATTAGGGTCTTTTCTAAAGAGAGGAAGATAGCGAGCACTTCCAGACTTATGGTTAGCTTAGCAGTGAGCTAGGGTGTCTGGCGAAACACCGGTTCTAGTACAATCATCGAAGGTAAGCTACGTAGAGTTTAGCCAGCACCTAGATTGGTGACCGCTTGGGAAGACCAAGTTCTGTGATCTTGGATGTGCGAGTGGTGTAATAGATAAGGGCTCGTTATTGAAATCGAAGATCAGAGTTCCGATTCAAGTGCGGTTCGTTATGTTTATTAATTTGTGCGAAAATGCCATTGGGGAAGATATGAATCCTCCTCTTCTCCCTCAGCTATGGGTTAATTAGTAGGACGTGTATCAGTAAATCATTATAATATCCAAAACATTCTTACTGTCTAAAAATATTTTCTGGTTTTAAATTTAAACCTATAGAAGGTTGATAAGCCGTAAAAAAATCATTCAATCAATCTAGAGTTGGGTAGCGCGCGTGTGGCTTATAAATCCGGCTATGGTCATACATTTTTGTGCACAGATGTGGACCCGTTGGTTGTCTTTTGAAGTAATTGTTACATAAATGCCGCATGACGGGCAACGAATGATTTGTGTGTGTGTGTGTGTGTTTTTGTGTCTGTTTGTTTGTTTGTGTGTGTGTGTGTGTGTGTGTAAGTGTGTGGCGACTTTGATGACTTAATTTGTTAAATTTTCACAATCTTAATTCATACGGATTTTTCAAGTTTTCTCTTCACAAATACTACAAGACCATTGAATGTAGCATTTGCAAAAGGAGATGTAAAATTTAGTTTAATTGTTTATCTAGTCAAATGATGCTATGCTAGAAGCAAAGAGAAAATAGTGAGTCTTCTATCGACATATCTCACAGCAGCCAAAGGACGCTGAACTGACCTGCGAGTTCAAAAGCGAGGACGCGACCTTGCGAATGACGAAATATTTTAAACCCTACAACCTATTTGCACACAGTAAAAAGAAAGTTCCGTCCGGACAACTTAATCACGCTTTTTTGTAGAACAGACCCTGGAGATGATGCTCCCCAACTGCTACAGTCTTAATCGCTTCAAGTGTAGGATCAATCGTCATATCTTCATAATCTGCAATTACTCTTACGTCCACACAACAACCTAGTAAAATTTAGTAATCCTCTATCTTGAATGGATCTTGGGCCTTGTACTTAGTGTTAAGTTAAGATTTAAATTAAAAATAAGACCATTGAACTGAGTAAATCGAACGCGTGTACCCGGAAAGGACGTTTAAGATGCGCACAGGCAGAGGTTTGAAACAGAACGCAAATGCGCCATCAAATCATTTGACGTTGCAAATTGCTCCTTGAATGTACAACACGGCGAGAAAAAAAAAAACAAAACAAAACAACAAAAAAAAAAACAGTAAATTAATCAAAATAAATGAATATATTGAAAACTAGGTAGGATTTTGATGAACTAATGCAGCATTGCTCTTCATTTGACTGCGGTGAATCATTTATGTCAGTTGTCAGACATTTCCTTATTTGATTTTGGTGGCGCTTATGTATATTCTTGGGACCTCGTATCATGTAGACCAGGTCTCCCACTCTTTGTTTTATAGTGCCCACTTCCCAAAACGTCATGTTATTTTTGTATTTTGTTTTTTTAATCATATCATGGCGGAAACGCCACTGATGTGCAGGGGGCTACGTAAGAGTGAAAAGATTGGAAAAGAGCCGGAAACCACATCCTAAAAAAAGCCGGAAACCACATCCTAAACAGGGAACAAGGGATGAGCCTCTTCACCTGTTCAAAAGACGAGGGGTGGGTGTGAACCGGGCGATAGTTTAGTCTATCTACTCCAACTGAAAAAAAGAAAAAAAGAAAAAAGAGTGAAAAGATTGGAAAAGAGAAAGCCGGAAACCACATCCTAAACAGTGAGCCTCTTCACCTGTTCAATAGACGTGGGTGGAGTGTGAACCGGGCGATAGGACTTTGAAAAGTACTTTTTCGCCACAATAGTAACGTTTTCTGGGAAGTGTGATTGTCTTTTTTAATATAGCTTGCTTGGGGATCAGCTTGTCGAAAACTGATCTGATTTTTCTCGCAAACATCGTTTCTGCCGGTGAAAGTCCCGCTGGTGTATTGGGATTTGGAGTAATTCTATACACCTGCAGAAACTGCTGCAGCGCTTTCTCGGTAGGTGTACCCTGTGCTTTCTTAAGTGCTCGTTTTAATGTTTCGATGAAACGTTCCACTTGCCCATTGGGTGATATTGTGGAGTCGTGATATGGTTCACATGAAACGTTTCGCAGAATTGTTTGAATTCGCAAGATGTGAACTGCGTTCCGTTATCAGTTACTACGCCGAAACGTGCAAACAGTTCATGCAGAAAAGCTATCGTGCATCCTGTGGTTGGTCTTTTACATCTGAGGACTTGCGGACATTTAGTGTGGCTGTCTACGACTATGGGGTAATAGTGATCCTCTAATGGTCCCGCAAAATCGACATGTATCCTCTGCCATGGCTGGTCCGTATTCGGCCAAGGCTTGCACGTAACTGGTGGAGCTTTAGCAGCAAACGCACACCCTTTGCACGCGTCAATCATGTCTGTGATATCTCTGTCCATGATAGGCCAGTAGACATAACATCGCATGAGGCTTTTAGTTCAGTTTTTTCCAGGATGTCCCGTATGAAAGTCCCGAAGGATTTTCTTTTGTAAACTTCTTGGTATCACCACTCTTTCGTTGTATAATAGTACCTCATCACAAAGAGAAAAAACCTCAGGCACACTTGAGTCTTTTTTGTAAATTTTATTCTTAGTAGACGTAATGAACTCGTTTTTCAAAGCCTTCCTTTTAATGTCGGATAATGTAACTGGGAGCTCTCTTATGGTGTTGGCGATCATGTTTTTTATTTCGCAATCCGTTCTCAATGTTGCGATTATCGAGTTTTCGAAAAACTCTTTATTTTTAAGAACGAGTCTGGATAATTCGTCAGCGTGGCAAATATTCTTGGAAGACAAATGCTCGATTTTGAAATTGTATTTCAACAATATTGTTCCCCATCGAATGAGTCTGTTAGCGGTGTACATCGGCAATCCTTTTTTTACTTCCATATATCGTCAGCAGCGGCTTGTGATCGGTCTGTAGAGTAAAATGTCTGCCATACAGATATCTGTTGAATTTGGTCACAGCAAAGATTATACTTAATGCTTCTTTTTCGATCTGTGAATACTACCTTTCTGCCGGCAGCAAAGATCGGGAAGCATGCGCTATCGGTTTTCTTGTTCCACCCGGAAGTTTATGTAATATACAGGCGCCAATGCCATAAGAGCTGGTATCGCTCGCTACTATAATATCCAATTTTGGGTTATAGTGGTTGAGGAAAACGTCTGACGTAAGTGTATCTTTTATTTTCTCGAATGCTGATTGACATTCTGGTGTCCAATTCCAGATTTTATCTTTCTTTAAAAGATCATTCAACGGAGCTCTCTAGTTATGCATGTTCTTTATGAATACTTGATAGAAATTTGCTAGGCCTAAAATACTTTGCAGTGCTTGTACGTTACCCGGGGCCGACATGTCCTTAATCGTCGTAGCCCTATCAGGATCCGGTCGTCGACTGTCTTTATCAATAATGTGTCCTAAATATTTTATTTGAGTTAAATAAAATTCGCACTTAGCTTTTTTAACTTTAAAACCATATTCCTGGATTTTATCGAATACGCTTATTATATGCTCTCTATGGTCTTTCACTGATTTACTCGTAACTAGAATGTTGTCAAGATAAGCAGTTGCGAAATCAAGGTTGCCCAGCATGGTGTTCATGACTTGTTGAAAAATAGCAGGCGCGACCTTGACCCCAAAAGCCAACTATTAAAATTATATAGTCCTGTATATTTATTTTATACACAGCAGTTTGGAGCATTCTTCGTTAAACTGGATTTGTAGGTAAACGTCTGATAAATGGATTTTTAAAAAAAATTTGCCCCCGTTTAATTTGTTGAATATTTCTTCGGGGCTAGGTAGAGGATAATGATAGTCTTTTAACGAGGCGTTCAGACCCGTCGAAAAATCAGCGCATACTCTGATTTGATTTGACTTCTTCTTAACGTATACCACTAGAGCAGTCCATTCCGAAAAATCAATTTTAGACAGGATACCTGCATTTACTAATCTGTCTAATTCTTCGTCTATTTGGTTTACCGCTGCGAACGGAACGTTCCTCTTTTTTTGAACACGGGCTGTGCATTATCCTTTAACTTGAACTGAGCTTTTATTTTAGTGCATTTACTTAAGCCGCCTGAAAACACCCCCGGGAATTTTTTTTTTAGTTCCAGTTTCAGTTCTTCAATGTTGGACGTTGTATATTCTATTTTGCGACAGAACATACTCATTGGACAGTCCCACAAACTGAACTTTTCAATCCAATCTGTACCGACCAAATTTTCACTATTTTTCATCACATACGCTCTCAATTTTTTAGTTGTTCCATTTAATGTTACCGCGAAAAATATTTCTACTAAAATGTTTATTTTTTCACCTGTAATAGAGCGTGCTATTTTGTTAGTTCTCAATAAAGCTGTTTTTTTTTCGTCGCATCCACGTATGCAAATTGATGATCGTCAGATCAGATCAGATCCACTGTCCAGCTGGAATTTAATTGTTTTATTTAATATTTGTACGATTACATATTTGCGCAAATTTCCATCTTCTTTATCGCTTGACTGCGTCTGCCTTATTTTATTTTTTGTTCTTCTGGATTTTTTCGCATACCAGAAACTTGATGTTATATGGCCAGCATTACCGCAATTCTGACAGATCTTTTTCTTTCTGGACGGGCAAAACCTCATCCAGTATAATTTTCCGCAAATGTAACACGGACCTGGGGGTGAATTTTCTTGTCTTATAGTATGCTTGTCACAATATTTTCTTTTCTCTCTTTTCGGGGAGTGGCGTTTTGATCTGTTCATAATTTTTTTTTATATGAGCGACTCTCGACTCCTCAATATTCCTAGAGTCACTTTTTATGCATGCGACCCTCTAGTTTTGTTAGCACTCGACGTCTAACTTCAGCGTCTTCGGCTGAGACCAGACATTGAGCAAAAATTAAGCATTTAAAGTCGTTAGCAGATAATTCCGCTAATTTGAAATCGTTACAGTATTTATTTACCGTAACGGCAAATGTTAAATAGTCCTGCTGATCATCTTTGAATAAATTTAGGCACTTCCATCTTTTATGAAAAAGACAGTAGCTTGACCGTCTCTGAGAATTCCAGGTGTGTTGTCTTTTTGGGGAGGATAAAATCAACAAACCTGCTCTGCCCTGCTGTACCCAACTTCCTTAGTAATAGATGCACTTTCTTGAAATTTGTCCAATTATTACAGTCGACGTTAAATAAATCATCGTACCGCCTATAAAAAGCATCAAAGGTATTTTCGTTTTCAGGTATATACTCAAAAGTTTCCATAATACTCCAGATAGTACCCTGGGAAAAAGCAGCATCGTTCTCAGTTTGTTTGCCATGTAATGATTTAAGAAGTAACTCTCCATTTGATTTTGTCGTTCCTCGGTCCTTTTAAAGACTTGTTCTTGCAAATCCATCTTTTGTTTATGTATCTTCATAAATAATTGTTGTTGTTGTTGTTGTTGTAACTGCTCGTTGCTTTTCTGTTGTCGATCCAACTGAGTTTTCATTAATTGAATTATCACTTTTTGTAAGTCTTCACACAACACGATCAATTTTTCGTAAACACGAGAGGAAAAACACTAACCGTAGTTACAGTTTTTGTTTTCGTAAGACGTACGTCAAAGAGAAAAAGATAGGCTCAAAACCAATCTACTTACAGATTTTTCTGTGACGCCGTTTCGGGCTTGTAGGGAATTTTTTCATTCGATTCTGAATTTTTTTCCTTCTCTCTTTTTTTTATTAGTTGCAGGCTGGTTTAGATGGTGTATATATTTCTTCTTTCTTGATACTTCACGTTTTTCGCCCGATTATATGTGTGTATGTGTGTGGGGGTCTATTTCTTGGTACTTGAAATCCACGTTCGACCGTTGATGTCCGCAATTTCCGTATTTCCGACGTTGCTAGTTGATATGTGGCGATAGTGGTCAAAGAAAAAAGGTTTTCTTTTCTTGCGTGAATTATTATATTTTCGTCGCTCGTTGATATATCGACAGTGGTCAAAGAAAAAGGTTTTCCTTCCCTGCGTGAATTCTTATATCTTCGTCGCCAGTTGATATGGACCCGGTATGGGACCATAAAATAATGAGTCAACACGGTGGTAGATCAAGAACATATATTACGTCAACAAGAGATACAAAGAGATATAAAGAGAAAGAGTAATAATAGCTTGGCTACAAGCGACCGACAGACAGACTAGGCTGAGCAGAACTGAAGTCGTACAGGAAACCAGTGTCTTTGTCACCCCGGCTCTGTCCTTGAGAGTCCCCTCATGTGGTTATTACATAAATTCGTTCGTTTTTTCTGATGTTCTGCGAACGATCTCGAAGAATAATCTTTCGTCTTAATTTTTTGCTTCTTAGTAACTTTAGGGCACGAAATGAGGAAAGTCTGTTTGGAAAGTCTGATACCCACAGGACAGATTGAGGGAAAGATGGACAGCGCAGTAACATGATAATCTTGAGTAAATGGATGGCAGAACAGGAAAATAACAAAAACACAAACTTATTAAGAGTTACAAGCGACATGAAGATGTGGAGGGCCATGATTGCCTTCGTGCTGAAGGAATACGGCACAAGAAGAAGTAACTCTGCTCATGTTGTGGAACGGCTGTCTAACGTTATTGAAATTTTATTTCTGATTAGAGACCTACTTTGAGATGGAATGCCAAGTAGACAAGAATGAGCCTGCCCGACATCCTCGTCTCTTTGTCGTGGTCCCAAAGCTGCTAAAGTTGTCTGGGAAGTGCGTGCTGCTTAAGGGAAAGTCTTCATTACCGACAGAATGGCACCGAAATAGTTTTCCTGTTTTAAAAAAGGAAGTTCGAACACACTGACTCTCCACATTATAACCGACCTGTAGGACTTGTATCAAAAGTTATCTCTAGAAGATTCATACACTCTTTTTTTTTTTTTTTTTCATAATCATTTCACCCAACTAAGGCAGGGCCGCCACTGGTCAAAGATAAGATAAGAGTTGGATGGATTTCAAGGAGATAAGAGTTGGATGGATTTCAAGGAGATTATAGTTGGATGGATTTCAAGGAGATAGAAGATGGCAATTGACGTTGCATTTAAACTTTTGAAGATTGTAGCTATCAGGGAAGTTGAATCTCAATTCATTTCTTATATAGCTCAATGGTGCACATATGTGAATTTATTTTTATTTTTATAATTATTTCACCCCAAACAAAGCTGTACCGTCACTAGTGCCCAGGAAGTTACAGTGAGATAAAAAATAAAAACAAGGTACAGGGGATGTCGAAGACAGGATAAGAGAAGGTTGGGAATCAGAGAGATAGAAGATGGCAATTAACGTTGCATTTAAACTTTTAGAGATTGTAGCTATCAGGGGAGCAAGCAAACGGAAGGGAATTCCACAAAGAGAAAGTACGAGAAAAGAAAATGTTAAAACTATTTTCTGGTTTTAAATAACCTTCAAAAGGTTGATAAGCCATAAAAAAAAATTACTCGCTGCATGCCAGAGATTATGGGAGAACATTTTGACGCGTTAATCTTTAACTACTGGCTTATAGGGAATCCAGAGTTAATATTTTTATGAAGGCCCATTCATTTTAACCGTGTATCCTCGAACCGAAATATGATAGAAAATGCTTAAACATATAACACTGTATAACGATGAGGCTTTAGACCATATCACATAAAGAAGAAGTTAAGCAATGTCGAGAATGGTCAGCAACTAGATGAGTGATCACAGGTGCTGTTAGCTTGGATGTGCAGGTGGTGTGATGGATAACGACTTGAAATTGGTCAATCGGAGAGCCGATTTCCACTTCCAGTCCAGCTTGTTGCTTTCCCTTTTGCGCAAATACCCCATTCGAAAGGTATAAATTCATCTCTTGTTCCCCATCTATAGGTTAATTACTAGGACTTTTATCAGTAAGCCTTCATTATCTCCAAAAGATTCATACAGTCTAAAAAATATTTTCTAGTTTTAAAGAACCTGCAAAAGTTTTGATAAAAAAATGTTCTTCGCGTAAGACACTACAGCAGCAAGAAGTAATCTCAGTTCTTTTTATAGTTGGAAAAAATGGTTTCATGCCTTTTCCAAGAGCAATAGTGCGACGTGAACATATAAAATTTTAATTTATTTCAATATTTTAATTGGAGGCTTCATAAAACTGTTTTTGATGAAGTGCTTGATTGCTTCACTTAATATCTTATTTTGTTGGGTTTGTTTCGGAAGGTTGCGTTTTTCTACAATATTACCAAGTACTGAGTTGGCCAAAAAGTTCGTTTGATTTATAAAGTAAATTTTCTGCTTAATAAAGTGGACGAACTTTTTGGCCAACCCAAAATGTTTTAATGTCTTGACACGATTTTAAAATTGATCCTATTCCCATAAGGACACAGTGAATAATGAATTTCGTAAATATGCTATTCATTCAAATGCTTGAATAGTTTCTATTTTCTGCATTCTTTGTTCGTTTCCGAATATTCAAATTGAGAATTTTAGGAATTTGTTCCAAATATCACTGAATAACATGAAGTCCGGTTTTAACGTTTTATGAGGTGCGATTAACGTTTATACACTTAATACGTGGTCGCAAAAACAACTTTTTTGCTGGAAACGTTCCTACACAACTAATATGAAAAAATACGTTTGTTTAACTGATTTTTCCCTCAACACATGACACACGGGCCACTCAAGATAGAGTGTTACTGAGTGAGATTGTAGGAAAGAAGGAGGTAAGAGATTGGATTTATCAACAGGTCGAACAGGAAAAATAAGATTGTTTCACATCAATCTTCCAAATAATCGAAATCGTCTTTAACCAACGGGAAATACACAAGTAATTCATTGACGAAACGGAAATTTTAAAGTTGACATCGATCATTGAACTTATTTATATATAGAAGGGACGGACTGAAAAGTTGACATGACTAACGAGTGATTCTTTCTCTTTAAAATAAATGTTAACGTTTGGTGAGAGTTTGGCAAGTGTCACAGTCTTAGAATCCCATCCCACACACACACACACACACACACATATATATATATATTGAGATCAAAAACACATAAAAACGTTTATCAATCCGATCTGTTTCATTCTTATTAAAACTTCATCAGCGGATAAGATATGAAGAAAAAGAATTAAAAAATTGATATTTTTCTTTTTGTATTTGATTTTTATTGGTTAATATATATGTATAAATATACGTGTGTGTATGTGTATCAATATATATATATATATATATATATATATATATATATATATATATATATGTATGTATATATACAGGCGCACACACAGAGGATACTGTGGGTAAATTAATATCATTAATAATTAATTAATTAATGTACTGCTTGGCGTTCGCACCGGAAGATCTAATACGGGCATTTCATGTTTGCGTGTCGTTTCAGAGTGTTTTGGGTGCCAATCAGTGCAGAGGATTTTTTTTTGTTTGTATAGAATTTTGCGTCGCTGATAATTAAAAAAGAAACATATGGTGTTTTCTTTCGGTCGAAGGTAGATAATTTCTTACGACGGTTGTATACAAAGCGAGAAAACCTAGATAATTAAAAACTTCTTAGATCGAGAGATTGTCTCCTTTTTCTGTCACTTGTTGGTGGAGGATTTGAAAAGATAAAACAGATGTAAAAAAGCGACCACACATCAAGGTTCAATAGGAAAGAGATTTTGGAGCGTTGATTAAAATTTGGTCATTTGGGCTGAACCACGCCCCTCGAACATGTTATGGTGAGAGAGACCCACACAAAGCAGGAAGAAGACACAGATGATCAGATGACCAATGAGAAAAAGGCCCTGGCGGGATTTTTGGAAAGTCGGAAAAACAGTCCACGCCTTTTGGGCAGTAGTAAAAAGCACTCACACAGAAGAGAAGGAGACGAAGTTGATCAGGTGAATAAAAGAAGGATACCTGATTGGTCATGCTAGCGTACCCAGAGTGCGTCACACACGCCTCCGCTGGGTGCGAGGCTCAATATAAGCAAGAGTCGGTGGGTTTTAAGCGGAGTTTGAGTTGACCGGCCACGCTGAGACTGGTGTTCATAGCCTCCTGGGTCCGGAGCGATCATCTTCTACTAGAGACAGAGATTCAACGTGAAAAAGAAAAGTCGACAGATGTGAAGAGACGCAGACCGGAGAGACCCGGCGGAGAAGACATAGACTGGCGCATACCAGGAGACAGTGTGTGAAAATCGGAGAAACCCGTCGGAGAAATGACACACAGGACAGATTCAACATACATTTAGCTCGAGAGAGAGAGTTTGGAGTTAGAATTAGACAGGTACAGGTGGAGTTAACACGAGACGCGTGTTGTCACGTGACTGTCTGCCTTAGAAGAACCTCCGACTTTATCCTGATGCCAGAGCAACCAACTTAGATAAAGTGTTATATCCTATAGAAGCCCTGGGTTGAAATTATAATTGTCTGCATTCAAGAGCGATAACTCAAACCAGATTCTGTATATATGCAAATACCTAAGGTTTTTACATATATACGTACTGTTCAGTACAGTATTTCGTTTGAGTTATCAATCTTGAATGCAGAAAATTATAATTCCAACCTACGGCTTCTATAGGATATAACACTTTATCTAAGTTGGTTGCTCTCTTAGTCTGTCTCTCCCCAGTTGAGCATAGGTTACCGATGGCCTCTTGTAATCCCTCTCTGTTCTAGTCTAGTTCGTTGTCGTTGTCGATGTCTTTGTAACTTGTATGTTTGTTTTTGTTACAGGTAAGGATGTTGACTCTACGCAAAATCCTTTATCTATAGAACCCAGTCTGTCCTGATATAGCAGAGGGAAGAAGAGATAGATTCATACCTTTGAACACCGTTGAATGTAATGAACTGTACTGAAATTCGAACTCGGCTCTCCGATTTCTCATTCCGAACTGATATCCATTACACCACAACGCACAACCACATTCAGTTAATTGCCATACTTTAATACACGATTGGTCGATTGTGTATTACGTATGGCAATTCGATCCATGACTCTGTAGGCAGAAGATTTTCCCAATGTAGGTTGCCATTACTTTCTATGGTAAACGGTTTGCTAACTAATGATACAATCTGTACTGCTATTTAAAGCCGTAGCTGGTGAGGAAGAGATTGATTAATATACTTCCCAAGAGTATTTGTGCGTAAGTGAATCAATCGAATTCGACTGGAATTCGAACTCTGCTCTCCAATTTCTCATTCTCAGCTCATACACCGCAACACTACGGCGACATAAAATGTTGAAGATAAAAGCTTTTTATTGCTGCTTATGTTTTTGTCCCTCAGAAACAAAGAACAACAACAACAACAAAAGACGAATATTTAAGACACTAAAATGAATTGGCACCACGATGGCAACTCACAGCAGGAGGTAATCGACTTACGTCAAAACCTCCTTATGACGAGTGGGTCGGGACGGAAACCCGTTATTTATATAAATATTATATGGATGTCCTTACTGACAGGGCGGTAGGATACTTATGTCTGTTTTGTGATAAAATTTGCAGGTCCGCCGCCTAGCATGAGAGAAAGTCGCTTTCACAACTCTCCAAAATTACTTCGTGTGTCACATATATAAAAACTTAAACATGAGAGAACCTGACTTCAAAGTTATCTGTGGGCCTACGGCTGCTCAGCTCAACGTTGAAGAGATAGCCTTCTTCTGAAAAGAAATCGCGATTTTCACACACACACACACACACACACACACACACACACACACACATTCACACACACACACACACATCTAAACTTATTTATAAATGGAACTTTGTCTCTGTGTGTGTATGTGTCTGTGTGTGTGTCCGTTACCTATAGACTCCGAAACGGCTGAACCAATTTTCTTGAAAATTGACACAGTTGTACTATAAGCGTCTGCGAGTGTTCTTAGCTAGGTTTTGTGTCGAGGTACCCCCGATAAATATCGAAAATCGATAATCGAAAAAATCGGGTTATAGAAGGAGTTTTCCGATTTTAATCAAATTTCATACACTCATAGACAAAGAAATAAGAAACGATATTCAGAAGTTTCAAGGTTGCAGTTCTTACAATAGTGCAGAAAATCGATAATATATGTATATATATAAAAGGCAAGATGTTTGTGTGTGTGTCTGTTTATCTGCCTGTATGTCCTTTATACAAATCCACAATTTTTATCCGATTCTCACCAAACTTCACACAAATATTCTTTAGGCTGAGTTTGAGCTCCAGGACCATGGATTAGTTTTAAAGCTTCCATTACACCCGAGTAAGGCCGGGCTATACAGCTAGTATATATATATATATATATATATATATATATATATATATATTATTGTATATTTGGGTAGCAACCTTTCTTTCAAACATCTTTAATTAAATATGGCTGACAAGGAAGATTTAGTTAAATTTTTAAAAGTTTTTTCCCGGCATCTTAACTTTTTTCCGTTTTGTAGAAGTTAAGGAAAATCAAGCAACACAAAAGTAAAAGTTTAAGTAAATTTTTTTCTACATATCTCATGCTTTGATGAAGCTTTAATAAAAGTAAGACATGTTAAATTGATAAACTTTTTTATATTTGTATTTGATTTTAACACACACACACACACACACACACACACACACACACACACACACATATATATATATATATATATATATATATATATCCAAATGAAAAAGGAACGAAGAAAATATTTACAACGTTTAAAACGTTAATTTAAAACAGTGCTCAATATAAAAATAGAGCAATGAATATTTATTTTAAATTATACTTTAGAACATGTACAAACTTCAATTTACAATCTGGTAGATTGTAATTTGTACATGTTCTAAAGAATAATTTACAATATATATATATATATTATGAAAAATTAATGAATCTTAACGAAACTTGGCGACAATTCGAAATGAATTGTTTATCGATACTCGTATTTTAGTAGATATTCTGTTTTTTTTTAATTAAACAGTGTTATATATTTATATCTACTGGTCGGGCGGTATAAGATGTTGCCAGATCAAATGGTAGCTTCCCCTATGTAGATAGGGGTCGCGGGTTCGAATCCTGCTGAATGACGCAAATTTTCGTAATAAAAATTTATCGTAAATAATCGGACAGAGAATAACTCGGGGTTCTGTCTACTGAAAGAGACTCGGCTGAGAAAAATAGACAATACAAAGTGCCCGATCCAACGGTTGCTTGGGTTGGGTAAATTTTGTCCCTTTTGCCCGAGTGTGCCCGCTCGGGTTACCCACGTTAAAACCCGATTTTGTGTCACAACCTATCTGAGTGGGTAAAGTTTTGGTAAATACTCAGAGTCCCACGTTAACTTGAAATTGTCAGTCAAGTTCTCTGTTTTCAAGCAGAGTACGAATCAGTCAGGCCTTTTCTCTGGGTGGAAACACGGCTGAGAAGAATAGACAAGCATAGAACCCTTTTTTGTATGCGGGGACTGGGTATGTTTTGACCCTTGGCTCAACTGTACCCACTCAGGTTCCACATGTTAATCCCGAACTTATATCACATCCCATCTCAATGGGGAGATTTTGGGTAAAAGACTCAAAATTGACAAGCACTCTCTCTTCTAACATAATACGACTGAGTCGGGGCTCGGTCTACGGACAGAGACTCTGCAGTGAAGAATAGACAATGCAAAGCTCCCGGTGTTGTGGGGGCTGGATAAATTGGTTCGAGTGTACGCGCTCGATTTCACCTCGTTAAGCACGACCTTTTGTCACATCATGTCTCAGTGGGGAGACTGGGTAAATATCCAGAGTTCCCAGAGAGTCGATTTTCTAAGCACCTCTTAGATGAGGCCCAAGGCCGAAAGTATGGCCAGGGAGGATCGAACTCACTACTCAGTTGTAATAGGTACTAGCGAGACAAGCTTGCTAACCATTACACCACCACAAGGTACACAAGTTTTCAGACAGTTCTGATAGAGTTAGGTACCATTTATTTAGAGTACCATTGGAGTCAGTCGAGATATATTATAAATGTTAGTAGCGAGATATAACAGAAAGTAACTGCAGTAACTTATTAGTCATTTTTAATGACACTGATATATATATATATATATATATATATATATATATATATATATATATATATATATATAGTCATCTGCAGGATTGAAATTGGCATCAGTCGATGATTCTACCTCTAAACTATGGCGCTCTGTAGAGGAAAGCGAACTTATAGAGAAAGACAGAGAGTGGGGGGAAGTGAGAGTGTGCAATGGGTAAATTGTCGCCATTTTACAGTTTTAATTTTGTGAATGCGCGTTGTTTGTTTTTGATTTTGTCGATTGCCCAGTATAGTAGGGTCAGTTGGGCACCGTCTGTGAGAAAAAAGAGCACCATGACACAAATCAATCCGCCGGACACTTGGACACAGCATGTGGTACTGCTTGGCATTCGCACCGTACACTCCAATACGGACATTTCAGGGTGTTTGGGTATCAATATGTGGGCAGTGAAGAGGATTTAGAAAGAGTTGGATGAGTCTAATGGTGATTAAGAAGGTGTTTGAAGAGATCACTAGTGATGGAGACGTTATGCCTCAATTCATATTCCAACAGGGCCTCAGACACTATACGGATGCCTACATAAATTGTATTGAGGAGGTAATGCTGCCTTGGGTCAAGAGGGTGGCTGCTGGATGACCCTATGTCTGGCAACAGAACTCTGCATCATGCCACACAAGCAGGAGAACCCAGTAATGGCTGACAGACTAATCTGCAACCACATAACTCCTTACATTTAGCCACCTAATTTTCCATACTACAAGCTTCTTGAATAAAATGTGTGGGGCGCTATTGAGACCAACAAATCTCCTTGTAAGATGAAATGAAGGCAAGGATCATGATAGCATTCACCAACTTAAACAGAGAGACTGTCCATAGGAGTTACAGGAAATTCCGATTAATTATGATTTATTTTAGAAAAACAAGTGAGGAGTCAATATCCTTCACCCTCATCATTGAAAGAATTGGAGACTGTTTTCGCTGAAGAATGATTTAAAATTATTCTGTAAACAATTCATATCAATATATATATATATATATATATATTTAGGGACTACAAAAGTATATATACAGAAAGTATTTGTGCTGGTGTTTTAATAATCAGTATAATACGTTTTATGCCCCCTTTTTGTTTTTCGTTATTGAACATCTACTTTTGCATCAACCAAATTTTTGTGCAGTGGATATCGGCTCAGAATGAGATGTTGGAGAGCCGAGTTCGAATTCTGCTTACATGTGAAAAATATTAATACATCTCTTCTTCCTCCAGCTACGATTATTATGGCAACAGAACTCTGCACCATGCCACACGAGCAGGAGAACCCAGTAATGGCTGACAGAAAATATCTGCGACCACATAACTCCTTACATTATATATATATATATATTACATTACATATATATATATATATATATATATATATTACATTACATATATATATATATATATATATATATATATATATATGTATATGTAATAATATATATATATATATATATATATATATATATATATATATATAATTCTATTAATACTAATATATATGAAGAAATGATGTCATTTATAAAAGACTGAAGTCAAACATGGTATGAATGTGGCTGTTCGTGACTAGGAACATGTACGCACTGCGGAACGACCGTGTTTTTTTTTTAAGTTTTCCTATTTGACCCTATGATAATAATGAAAAGAATTGGAAAGGAAAAAGATACTGACTATATTTAGTACCATTTAATACTAATCAGCCGACACTTTTTCTATCGCAGGCTTTTGAATCAGGCATCAAAGGGCGGAATAATTGGTAGCCTATTTAACTAAATGCGAGTGTTGATCAAGTATGATCAGGTTTCCAATATTGTCACAGACCTTGTCCTCCGTCGAGATATTTTACTGATCAGGCAAATACTGTATTTGTAGATAATGTTGATAATTAAAAGTATCCTATTACACGAGGCAAAACAAAAATAATTAATTAAAACAGTTGACATACATCTTCTTGAGTTTCAAATAAAATATAAATATACATGGGGAGAGATGGACAAAATGTTGGAAACACTTAGTAGCATAATTTTATGAAACTATCAAAAGCTCGGAACAAGTTCGAATTCCAGATGAATTCGTTGCATCCACTTACGTGCAAATACACTTTGGAAATCTGTCGCTTCTCCTTCCAGCTATGGGTTAAATAGCGAGACAGATTGGGTTCTACAGTCTTGGTCGGCAACCAGTCTACTGCAAAAAGTAATGGCACTTAGTGCGGGAATATCTTCTGTTCAGCTAGTCATGCCTCTTTCAAGACATGATCGCCCAAGCGTTTATCAAAAAAGCTTGTCTGTTTTCATGTTTGTTGATTTAGCATTAGTATTACTTAATTTTTTTTTCTAAAATTGCTGTTTTTCTTACAGATATTATTTAAATAAGTTCATTAAAATCAACGGCCGGGATTATTTAAGATTTTTAAGTGATCAACTTTTACTCGAGCCACAAGATTAGCAACTAGGTCACACCCTTTTACAATAAAATGTAAACGCAATATTTACTCAATCAGCTTCTTTTCTCGCATTTCCCGCCTGTGGAATTCCCTTCCGTTTACTTGCTTCCCCGACAGCTACAATATCCAAGAATTTAAATGTAAAGTCAATAGTCATCTCCTATCTCGTCGACTTGCATCCTCTCTCTCTCATGCTCCTTTCTCCGTCCACTCCACTCTCATCAGTAATCTCGTCCTTCTGTTACCCTCTTCCTGACACCCCCTATAACCTGTCACTCTTTCTCATAAACTTCTTCCTATCATATCGCCTATCTTGGGGCGATATGATTATGAAAAAATGCTATCTTTCAGGATGATAATGCCTCCATTAATACTGCTAAAGTTGTAGCTGAGTGGCATGAGAAACATTCCAAAGAAGTAGAACATCTTATCTGACCATCGCGGTCCCCAAATCTCAACATCATTGGATATTTATGATTAATTTTAGAAAAAGCAAGTGAAGAGTCAACATCCTCCACCATCATCATTGAAAGAATTGGAGATGGTTTTCGCTGAAGAATGGAAGAAAGATTATCTGGAAATAATTCAAACATTGTACAAGTTGATCCCACGCAGAATTCAAGGTGTAATTCAAGCCAAAGGCAGTCCTATCCCATACTGAATAAATTTATTTGAAATTCCAAGGTGTTTCCATTATTTTGAAGCCTGTATTACGTTCATTGTCGTCTATGAATATATGTGTAATATATATCGGTATTTATAAGACGTAAGTTTCGCCATGTCACAGGATTAATCTTTTAACCTTCAACTGCAAGAAGTCAGGAAGTATGGAGCATCAGCAAGAGAAAAAGCCGAAGATGCGACTTATATCAGCATAAAAAAAGTTTAAAGATCTGGGAAGTGTTTTAAAAGAGGAGGAAAAGGCGATATCAAGATCCAATTATATCAGCATAAAAAAAGTTTAAAGATCTGGGAAGTGTTTTAAAAGAGGAGGAAAAGGCGATATCAAGATCCAAAAAGGCATGAGACTAGCAAAAGAAGCGTCCAAAAAGATAAACAAGGGAACGAGAAACAGAAAGATTTCTTTAGGAACGAAGAAAAGAATTTTGGACTGTTATGTTTCATGCGGCACCGAGATCCGAAGAAGAGCTGGACTAGCGAAAGAAGCAGTCCGAAAGCTAAGCAAGAAAACGGAAAAGTTTTCTTTAAAATAAACAAAAGTAGAGTGTTGGATTGTAATGTGTTATCCATCTTCTAATATGCCAGCGAAAATTTTATCACAGACGAAGAGAAAACTGGAGCCTGTAGAAATTATATTCATTTGTAAAATTGAATAAAATCGATAAATAAAACAATGATAATAAATAATAAGAAAGAAAAGAAAATACATTTACCCACGATACTAAAAATAGAAGTCAGAAATATGATATCTTTACTTTGATTCGTCAATAGGCCCGCCGTTGAAGTCCATATAAAGACAAACCGTTGAGGAACGCTTCGTTTTCTCGGTCTACTGACAACTGAACAGACGACCCACTTTCCAACGCATGGCGCTCGAAAGTGTCTTTCAAAAACCTCCATCTATGAAGTAATCAAGCTTTCTTATACTTACATAACTTAACTTCCGAATAGAAAACGGAAATACCCATGAGACATTGAAAACCTTGTTTCACTACAGTCAGCATAAGAAAGAATAAACAGTCCGTAGTAGAAACTGAATTTTTTGTGTGCTTCTTCTTTTTCATCATTTGGGAACACACACTACACCAAAATGCACACAAACCTTTTAACGTCTATAATTCTACTGAAGAATACTGAGAAATCTCGAGACAGAGTGAGTAAGTAGTAATGAAGTCAGAAAGAAAACGGCAACGGAAATAACACTTCTATTCAGAATCAGGAAAAGACAGCTAAAATTCCTTGAGCCCATAGAGGGCTTTGAAAATCAGCAACGCGGTGCATATTGAGGTCCAGGGAGATAACCACTTACCTGGCGAGTTTGAGTGAATAGATGGCTGAACGGAGGTCGGAGCATTACCAAAGGAAGCAAAACTACTTATGGCCGCATGAGATCGGAAGTTGTGGAGAGCCATGGTTGCCTATATCCTGAAGAGACATGACACATAGAAGAAGATATAAATAAGAGCTGTTTCTCTGTCAAACACTTTCTACGTGTGTCTGCGCATGTGCGTATATAATGTACACACGAATGTCAGTTCCATCTGCTTGTGCCATTTAATATACACACACGTACGCATACATAATTTGTATGAGTTTAAAATTAAATATTGTGTGTAAGAGGAATCTATAATTACAGTTTGGACAATGCCTTCCATTGCCCGAACAATCAAATCATAAATGTGGAGATCATAAATAAACAACAATATTCTGTTTAAATTTCTGAGATAAGAAGCTATCGGCTCGGAATGAGAAATCAGAGAACCGAGTTCGAAATCCAGTTGAATTTGTTTCGTTCACTTACGCGCAAATCCATCTCTTCTCCCTCTAGATATGGACTGAATAGCAGGTCAGATCAAATTCTATAGCCTTGGTTGGCTACCAGTCTACGCAGAAAGAAATGGTAATCAACTACGGGAAAATCTTCTGCATTTTCAGTTAGGGATCAAAAGAGACATGATTACCCGAGTGCGTATTACGTATGACACTTAACTGACTGACATTTCAACTATTGTCTTCGTCTTTGTTGATATTTCATCGTTTCAGCTGTTTATACTCTCAGGCTTTTATCATGTGTATATCGATCGGAGTAACCTACAGAGGATTCTGAACAATTTTTTTATCGCATTCACCCCAAGTAAGGCAGTAAAGCCACTAAGACACAAGAGTTTACTGGGTGTGGAGGAATTAGAAAACAGAAACATTACGAAAAAGTGAGAATAAAAGAAGAGTAACCAGAAAAACAGTAGATAACGATTCACATTGAATTTACATTTTTGAAGATTAAAGTTGGCTGGAAATAATGTACAGGGAGGGAGTCCTACAAGTGAGAATTGCGAGAAAAAAAACTGTTAGCATAGAATTAACGGTTGCATATAAGCAACTCAAATGTAAATTGACGATAAATTCCAAAACGTCTAAGTAACATAGCGAAGAGCAGTATTTGTTTTGAAAAATAAAAAAATGTAGTACAAGGTCAAAACGGGGAAAAGGAGAAGGATGGTCTTCAATTTATTTTAAACGTAGCTACACCGATTAGTGATTCAAACATAACTCAATATTCCTTACACAAAAAACAAGACATTCTTACTTACCATAGCCAAAAACTCATCCGATCAATTACAATAAAAGAATTTCGGCGTGTATTTCGTCGTGTTATTTTTCAGTAAAGTTGCGCACCGTGTTTCACACTAAATCTGTGTTTAACTCTTTTAGTAAAGATCGGTTGTCCTATTTTCGTAAGAGTTCAGTTGTTTACAAGTTTAAATGCCGATGCGATGCGGTATACATAGGACGTACCAATCTGAGGTTGGAAACGCGGGTTGCGCAGCACATCCCTTCCAATGTGCGTTCGGGTAGTCAGAGCTCTTCTATAAGAACCACTCAAGCCGTCCATGATTCGGCCATTGGACAACATTTGCTCGACAGACATAATTGTGTCTCCTGGTACGAAGACACATCGTTCACGATTCTGCACAGCTCTCGTTCGTCTTACCATCTTCGTGTTCTTGAGGCTGTATATCTAAATATCCGCTCAGTTTGTGCAGACAAAAGCGAGCACTTTATTCGCTCCTTACGTTTGTGGGAGGGTTTGTGAGACCCTTTTTTCTTTTTTAATACTCTTGTGGAACTTTATGTTTACACTCCCTTACATTTTAATTATTTTTTATTAAAATTTGTTTTTAATCAAGTTCCAACTTCCCTTCTCAAACGTTATATTAATGTGTCCTTGATTATCATTTGTATTTTGCCAGCTTACGCCTTTTTTAATGTTTTGGCCGAAAGGTTCCTAAGGTGTAAGGTGTACTATGACGTCTACTTCGTTCAGATCTATAAAAGTATTTATAGAAAAGGCACAGGAAGGCGACATTACGGCGGTGAGAAAGTGACTGAAGCTGAGATGCCAGATCAGAACCAATAAGTTTGCAGCTTCTTCTTTAGAGTCTATCAAGAAGTTCTGAATATTTTAGTTAATCTACTGTTGTTGATATTTGTCAAACTCTTTATTTACTTCCGTGTGTGCATGGCTGTGAAATAAAATAATAAATAAATGAATAAAAAATAAAAATGTTTTCTTTTTCTCATGTACAGTACGATGGGGTGTATCGTCAGGGGTAGTACTTTTGCAACGAAGCTGTAGACCCAGTTTTAATCAGGTGAATTGTGATGCGGGGCTATACTGGTCCACGGTTGGTTGGTTGTTTTGGTTGTTTTTTGTTTAGCGGCATATCAACATCACTATGGGTTATTTAATACCGAAATCCAAATATGTTGCATGCAGTTTTATGTTAGGAAATGTTCTGACAGAGGATGGAAAGTGCGGCATTGAGATCCGAAGACGCATTGGCATGGACAAGGACGCATTTCAAAAGCTAACCAGTTTACTGAGAGACAGGAGAATCTCATTGGAAACAAAAAAGAGTGCTAGATTGATATATGGTATCTGTCCTTCTGTATGGCAGCGAATGTTGGACGACCTCTTTAAGGATGAAGGAGAGGCTTGAAGAAGCAGAAATGTGGTGCTACAAACGGATGTTAAGGATACGATGGACTGAGCACGTGAGCAAGGATGAAGTGTTGGAGAGGATGCAAACGAAAAAAAAATTCATATTAGCATCAGGAAGGACAGATGAAGAGACAGAGGAAAGCAGCGCGAGGCATATTTGATAGGCTTGAGCAAATGGATGGCGGAGTGGGGTTTGGGAGAGATACAAACAGGAAAATATTGAGAGCAACAAAGGACAGGGCCAAGTGGAGGTCCATGATCACCAACGTTCTGAAGAGACACGGCACATGAAGAAGAACGTTTTTTTAGATATATAGTTTGCAGATGATAAAACGTATTGCTGATAATTTTACTATAAAATGTATTTTATAGTAAAATTATTGTACTGTATGTCATTTTGCTATAAAAATGTTTGGCAACTGCTCGTTTTTTAATAAATATATTGCTTTTATTTTTACCACTAGCAGTATAGCCCGGCGTTGCTCGGGTGTAATGAAAGCTTTTAAACTAATCCATGGTCCTAGAGCTCATTCTCTTTGGACGTTGGCACGAAAAACTAAAAAGCAAGAGTTGTTTCCAGTTCAAGCGAAACCGTAGACTGAAAGAAAAATGAATGGATGTAAGTCAAATTTTGATTTCCTGGTATCGATATCAAATAAGTTTTTTTCGTCGTAAACTGAATTTTGAAGGCTAAATAAGACCTCTGGGTAAATAGTATCATGGCTAAGACTAAGAACTACAATTATACCTACTTAGAGCCAAACCCGAAGCAAAAACTAAAATAAAAGGGCTGAAAAAAATACAGACATACAGGTAGATAAACAGACACACACACACACACACACACAAACATCTTGCCTTTTATATATATATACACACACACACACACAAATATATATATATATACATATATATATTATCGATTTTCTGCACTATTGTAAGTACTGTAACCTTGCAACTTCTGAATATCGTTTCTTATGTCTTTGTCTATGAGTGTATCAAATTTGATTAAAATCGGACCACTCCTTCTATAACCCGATTTTTTTCGATGATGGATTTTCGATATTTATCGGGGGTACCTCAACACAGAACCTAGCTAAGAACACTCGCAGACGCTTATAGTACAACTGTGTAAATTTTCAAGAAAATCGGTTCAGCCGTTTCGGGGTTTATATGTATCTGACACACACACACACACACACACACACACACACACACATACACACAGAAACAAAGTTCCATTTATAAATAAGTTTAGATAATGCATGTTTATAATTTCTTAGTGAAGCCTATAACAAGAATCAAAACACTATTATCCCATACCTGGGACGCTAACAGGTGCTAGCTACTCGGGTCAGGGCTAACCTGGGAACAGCTGCAAATAAGACGTGGTTCCACACTCTTCAAAAGTGCCAATCTCTCGATCAGAGCCCTTGCTGATTGATGTAATTTATCGTCATACCCAGGACTCACTTGAGAGGACTAACTTCTGACCAGATCTACTGATTATTACCATATAAATATAACGATTAGAATAATTGTTATATAAGCAGCTATTTGTAATTTTAGTCAATGGTTTCGAGAAGCGTGAAAACCCACTGTCGGTTGTAGTTTATCGTCAAACCATGGACTGACTCGTCCACGGCCAACATCCAACTATCACACATGGCTCCAATAATTCGCATGGGTACTGCGGTGGTAACGCTCCTGATGGCTAAACTGTGTGAGGATAGTCGAAAGGGTTTCCTGATCCGACCAGTGAAAAGAAACTATATTCTCTATATTCATATGACTATATTCACTTTTTGACCATGAAGTCCGGGTTCAAATCTCACCATAGTCGATTTGTCGGTCTGAAGGAAAGTAACTGAAAACTGTACTACTTGTGAGTGAAATTGGGTAGTCGGCTCACTTTGAAGAGCCGTCGATGGTTGTGCAAGCAAAAATCACAAGTCGTCGTGACAGAGGTTTGATCGTCCTGACCTTGTTCAGATCGTTTTTCACTCTGAATAACGAGCTCTCACCCAGAAACTGTAACTAAGGACCGCTCCGTATAGTTGCAGTATAAACCACAGGTGGGTTCTGTAGGTGTTGAATAAACACAAATGTGACTAAACAGGCGTCTGCAATGGGGATTAGCTAACCGCCCTTATAGACAGGCATCCTCGGATACGAGTGGCCAGCCATACATTCATATATCTATTCATATCAGTCTTTATCAGTCTGTTATCTTTCATATATCTATATTCTTCTTCATTCTATGTGCCATGTCCCTTCAGATCATGGTTTCCACGTCTCCCTATCCCTGTTAGCCCAACCAAACCCGTTGTGCCATCCACCTGCTCAAGCTCTTCAAATATGTTATCCGCTACTTTCCTTTGTCCCTCTTTCCCTGTATCTGACCTGTGAGTATCAGATTCTCTAAGCCTTCCTACCTCATCACATGTCCCAAGAACTTCAGCTGTTTCTACCTGATGCTCAATATTAATTTCCTTTTCGTTTTCATCTTTTTTAAAACTTCATCATTACTCCTATGCTTGATTCATGATATCCACAGCATCCTTCTGTAGAACCACATTTCAGTTGTTTCAAGTTTTTTCCTTCATCTTTGATGATATTGTCCAGCATTCACTATCGTCTTGAAGGACAGACATCACATAGCAATCGAGAACGCTTTTCTTTTTTTTTTCTAGCAAAATTTTCCTGTCTCTTAATACCCTGCTCAGCTTCTGGAATGCGTCCTTGGTCATGCCAATTCACCTTTGGATCTCAGTGTCGCACTTTCCGTCTTTCGTTATAACACTTTCCAAGTACTTAAATTTTTATACTTGCTTGATTTTAGTATCCCCAACCTGCAATTGGCATTTTTTGCTCCTCTGTTTGCTGATGACAATACAGTCTGTTTTCTTGTAATTTATTTATAGTCCTTTCTTTTGACTCTCTTCATCTACCTTTTTTAGGAGGTCTTGTAGATTTCTTTCCGTGTCAGCTATCAACATTGAGTCATTTGCTTATCTTATATTGTTCAGATTGTGACTGCCAATGACGAATCTTAGTATAACTTCTAGGGTCCTCAGAATAGTCTCGC
Source organism: Ascarosepion bandense (assembly GCA_037127315.1). Classification (NCBI taxonomy): domain Eukaryota; kingdom Metazoa; phylum Mollusca; class Cephalopoda; order Sepiida; family Sepiidae; genus Ascarosepion; species Ascarosepion bandense. The sequence goes on along the minus strand of JBBBDQ010001835.1, from coordinate 431,892 downwards.
TGTACATGTTGAACAGATCTGGTGAAAAGACACACCCTTGTCTTACGCCCCTTTCTATCTTTGTATATCTGCTGAATTCGTTTCCTGTTCGTATGAAGGCGGTTTGCTGCCAGTAGAGGTTCGTTATTACTCTGATGTCATTGCCAAATATGTCGACGTTGCTGAGCATTTCTATCAGTTCCTTGTGGCGTACTTTATCGAACGCCTTGGCATAGTCTACAAAACACACTTCCTTTTTCATTTGTATCGCCCTTTCTGATAGCATCCTAAGCATAAATATCGCATTCCTTGTTCCAGTGTCCTTGACAAAACCACACTGTCCTATTTCCGGTCTATTGTCCTATTTCCGGCCTGATTCTGCTTCGCGCTCTATTCATCAGGATTCGGACAGTGAGTTTCGTTATGTGGTTCATCAAACTGATTGTTCGATGGAGTTCGCATTCGATTGCACCTGGCTTTTTAGGCAGAGCTATGAAAATTGATTTGCTTAGGTCATCTGGTATTACCCCGCTGTTGTAGTCTATTTATACACTCCTGATCAAAATTTTAAGACCACTTAAAAATCTTTAAAAACAAATATTTTTTTACGGATAGATTTTAAACTCCTCCCACTTAAGGTTACCAATACTACAATCTAAAATGTTATGCAAACAAAAAGCTACATTCCAAACATTTTATTTAGAAATTTACATTTTTATAAAATGAGGCGATTTACACATGATCAAAATTATAAGACCAGAGACAAAAATTCTACGAAATTGTACAAAAAGTGTATGAAAAGTGTATGAAAACATTCAACAACCAAATTTAATAATGAGTTCTACCTCCACTGCTTTTGATGACTTCAAAAATTCTGTCTGGCATGCTAGAAATAAGCATTTCCATTAAGATGCGGGGGATGTTGCTCCAGCTTCTGAAGATGGTTTCACGAAGTTCATTTTTTGTTGAATATTGTTTGCCATTTCGATAAACATCTCTTGTCATCCATCTTCAAACATTTTCAATTGGGTTTAAGTCTGGTGAGCATGCAGGATGTCCCAAGAGATGGACCCCATTTTCTTGTAGAAAGGTCAAGGTCCGTCTTGCAGCGTGGATTGCAGCATTATTCTGTTGGAATAACCATCCATCCACATACAAACAATGGCCCTCCATCATCAAAGATGCTTTTTGTAGCATGCTAACATAATCAGCCGCTGTTTGACAACGCTGCACCACCTGGAGTCCCTCTGTAAGAAAAGGCACCCCATACCATTCGGGACCCTCCACCACTATGAAGTGTGGAGAAAATTTCAGGAGGCATGTTTTTGTTATGCCAATATCGTTGGAAGCCATCAGAACCATATAGATTGAATTTTTTCTCATTAGAAAACAGGACTTTCTTCCACTTCTCAACGTCCCATGTTTGGTATTCACAACCAAACTTTAAGCGGTCCACCTTGTGATGTGGAAGCAGCCGAGGAATTTGTTTACACATTTTTTTGACCATGCCTTTTTGTCTGATGGTTACAGGACTACAATCAGCATCTGTGACTGCCTTAATTTGACTAGAAGAAAGTCCCCCGTCTTTCATAACAACCCGTCTTATTCTCTTACTCAATGCAGGAGAAATTTTTGGGGGGCCTACCAGAGGATTTTGCTTTTCCATAATTCCCACTGTTCTTTAGAAAGTTACAAATCACAGTTTTACTGCGATTTACCTTAGCTGCGATCGCCCGCTGTGACAAACCATGCTTATGGAATTCTAGAATTCGAGAACGCTCAACTTTGGTAAGATTGCTTGCTTTACGCAGTGATTGCTAATCTCTAACTGAACTAAAAACATTAGAATTACCATAGATCTAACAAATTATACCCCTGGTCTTATAATTTTGATCATGCGTATATCGCCTCATTTTATAAAAATGTAAATCTCTAAATAAAATGTTTGGAATGTAGCTTTTTGTTTCCATAACCTTTTAGATTGTAGTATTGGTAACCTTAAGTTGGAGGAGTTTAAAATCTATCTGTAAAAAAAAAATTATTTTTAAAGATTTTTAAGTTGTCTTAAATTTTTGATCGGGAGTGTATCTACCTACTGGGCGTGGTATCATGGCTAGCACGCTTGTTTCTCTAGATTAGATACGACTGAACAGTGATTTCGATCTTCACTGGGTGCTCCATACTTTCTGCCTTGTGTCACATCTAAACTACGCTTTCAAAATCACTATATCCTTTTCTTTAAGTATCATGCCGTTCCCCTTCAGGACAATGGCGATCATGGCTCTCCACAATTTCTTATGTTTTATAGATCTAATAAATTCTGTATTTTCGTTACTTCTAAACTAGGTACCACCACGAAAAAAAAAAACGCATAGTTACTTTTAAACTGAATTTTTAAAAATGAAAAAAGTTTTTTTGAAACTTTTATTTCAGTTTTAATTGAAAGCTAAATGATTAAATTTACTATTTCTAGTAAGCAAGATATTCTGTTTTATTTTAAACAGAAATTATATTGATTGGAACATAAAAGTTTTAAATTTTTTTCAAGTTTTAAATTTTGCCGCCATTTTTAAGCGATCGACACATTTGTTAACAGAAGTTAATTCTCGCTTTTAAACAATCTTGGAAATAATAAATGTATGCATCTATGACACATTAATTTTGGAAAAGTAGCAAATTTTATGTTAAATTAATCTGATTTACACAAGTATTACTTATTTATAGCGCGAAATCTAAACTTATTTATAAATGGAACTTTGTCTGTGTATGTCTGTGTGTGTGTGTATCCGTTACCTATAGACTCCGAAACGGCTGAACCGATTTTCTTGAAAATTTACACAGTTGTACTATAGGCGTCTGCGAGTGTTCTTAGCTAGGTTTTGTGTCGAGATACCCCCGATAAATATCGAAAATCCATAATCGAAAAAATCGGGTTATAGAAGGAGTGGTTCGATTTTAATCAAATTTGATACACTCACAAAGACATAAGAAATGATATTCAGAAGTTTCAAGGTTGCAGTTCTTACAATAGTGCAGAAAATTTGATATCGATACCAGGAAATCAACATTTGACTTACATCCATTTATTTTTCTTTCAGTCTACGGTTTCGCTTTAACTGGAAACAACTATTACTTTTTAGTCTTTCGTGCTAACGTCCAAAAAGTCTGAGCTCCAGGACTATGGATTAGTTTTAAAGCTTTCATTACACCCGAGCAACTCCGGACTATACTGCTAGTTTGTTTCCTCCTCACTGTCATAGGATTAGTTGGTATTAGCTATATATACGGACGAAGTCAAGGACGTCGATAGAGTGAGTGAGAGAGATCTAGAGATCTATTACCAGAAGTCTACTATTGACTACGCTTGCGTCTCAGGACCCTGCATACGACGAATACGACGATTACGACTACGGACTAGATTGATCTACCAGATTATATTTGCCTTAACCACTTAACAACCTCGTATTGATATACATCCCATTCCGGGACCTATCAAAAACTATTTCTTAATCACCGATTTGAACTTTTTGACCTGTCTGCACCATAAATCACGAACTTGTTGACAGGTTCTTCATAAGAGATAAAAATGTATGGCGTATATAAGAGACAAAATTGTATCAGTTTATTTTCGGGTAAGAGAACTGACCTTTTAATTTGCACTTAGAAATTACCATACAAAAAAACAAAACAAAAAACAAACAAACATAAAATGATAAAATGCACAAAAAATGGTTTCAATTATTTTAAAAATATGGGTGCAGAACGATTTTTATTAAACTTTTCAATTTTCGATAGGCAATATAATCATTAATTCTTAACTAAAACAAAATCTAATCTCAACAGTTCTTTAAAGATTTTAAAAAATATTTTTAAAACTTTATAAATTATTATAATAAAAAAAATGAAAACAATTCTTTTAAAATTTTATTAGTAATCGAAAAAAAAAATTTTTCTTCAGACTATAATATCCTTATTTTTTATCATTTATTCAAGCAATTACAAGCTTATCAAATTAAATTATATCAAAGTTTTATTACATTTTTTATTTTACTCTTCGGGGCAGATTTTTGGATACTGTTGCAAAATTTAAAATAAAAAGTAGATGATTTATATTCCCCAATAAATCCTGCGTTTAACTAATAAAATTATAGCCTGCAGCCAATTAAAATTTTTTGAAATTTCATGTATTTACGTGGAGGTGGGTAACAGAGATAAAAAAAATTTACTAAGATTTAAAAAAATTAATAATTTCAAAAATAATTTACTTCATTGTGAATGAGTACTGAAAGTTTCATTAAAATCCGACAATTATTTGATTTTTACTAGAATTTTCAAATTAATGTGTTTGTCACCGGAAAAAGTGGGTGATGTAATCATTACGTTTTCCATTGTAAACAGTCGTAACGTTTTGCTTAAACGCTAACTCAAATCAAAACAAAATTTTCTACAAAAAATTTCGAACATGCTAGAAGGGATTAAAAAATTTAAAAAAATAAATAAAAATTATTTTGATTCTTCCTCTTAATAATATTTAAACATTTTGATGGAAAAAGTTCGTTTTTATTAAGTTTTGAACCTTTTTATTCATACTATACTGTTTTTTTTTTTTTTTGCGATTTAATGGGGGTACCTATTATCAAGCTCGGCAAGTATGTTGCGTTATTTTCCTTACTTCAATACCACCTGTACCCAGTCTTTTCTATGACTGTATCCTTCTGCGCATTTTAGGCGGCCCTGCTTTGCTTGGCGGTGAAAGGATTAAAAAAATGTGTAACATGATATACTAGTGGTGTCCGTTGTTGAAATAAATAACAGGTATCCGTTTCATCAGTACAGGTCTGTGATCCCCTTTGTCTGGGGCTGGTTCTTTGGTCTTGGATAAGGTCCCAGGTCTTCGTCTGAGCAGGTCCCGGGTCCTTTTGTAAGCGTCCCTTCCTCTTCCGATCCCTGTGTGTCTCTGAACCTCGGTAGCTGTCACCTGGTTTTCTACTTTTATTTATGGGGAGACAACATTTTTTCACCAACACAAAAAAGTCGAAACTGCTTTCAGAGATTGTTCCTTAACCATTTTCAAGACTTCTCAGCTTCCTCTGTTATGGATCTTTTTATCACATTTTCTTATCACATCTTCTTATCACATTGTCGAGGGATTGTCCGATGAATTCCCAAGCACCAACTTCTATTGGTTCATTGAAGTTCATAATAATGATATCTTAGTTGCCTGTTACCTTGGAATTTCCACTAATTTAATTAAATAATTTACCTATGAATTCAGCGAACATAGTAAATTTTGAGTTTCGTTATAATTGTTTCTCGTGTTTGAGCCAAAAATCCAGTGAATCTTTAGCTATACATAAAAGATATTTCACTAAATGAAACATTGATTTAAATCCCGGTAGTTTAATCTCACAGTCTTCTGAATAAAAGCAAAACGATTTTTTTTTATACTTAATGTTTTCAAAAATGATTTTGATACGGGCTGCCGTTTTTAGGTGAGCAGCCGGCTGATTTAAATAAGTTCCCAGTTAAACAATACACAACCGACCGGTAAACATTTGGCAAAGTGTCAGTTTTCTGTTTTCGGGGTTTAAAGTTCAATTTCAATGCTTCACTGTCAACAAAACTATGTCTGCATAACTTACACGCACTAGACTTTAGGAAAATCAATGACAAAGTGGGAAAAATAATTTCGTGCAATGCATTTCGTTCTTGCGAAATAATTTAATCTTTTTTGCGAAATTTTGTATTTCCCCCCTGCAGTTATTTTGCTCTGATAAGAAAATTAACATATTAGTGTATATTTCTGTATGTACGCGTATCAGTAACCGAAACATATTTACTAACCAATTTCTGACATTATTATTATTATTATTGTTACTATTATTATTATGTCATTTTTCATCATATTTCGATTCCTGCTTTGGTCTCACTACCAACCAAGTCTGCGGGGAGACCTAAGGCAGGTAGTGGCGTGTTGTTATGGCTCCATTTCATGTTTTTCTATCTTCCCTATCATCCCAAGCATTACATAGATAAAGTTTTCCTATTATTATTATTATTATTATTATTATTATTATTATTATTATTGTACACCCATACATTACTCGCAATGATGAGATAGCTCCAAGATCAAAGGATAAAAGAAAATGACAGACCTGTTCTGATGAAGCGGATACCAGTTGCTTATGTCAACAACGGACACCTCTTGCATGTCATGTTGCACATTTGTTTTAACCATTTTACCCCTAAGCAAGGCAGGGCCGCCAATAGTGCGTAGGAGGTTACGGTGAGAGAAAAGGCTGGGTACAGGTGGTATTGAAGTAGGACAAGAGAGAACGTGTTTGTATCAGCTTTTCTAATATTAATAAATATTGTTATCGTTATAATTTGCATTTAAGTCTTTTTCTTAGCCCCTACACCCCAACAACCCGAAGACACACAGTCAATCAGTGTGATTCTGCGTCTTTAGCACAATCGTTTCCAATCATGACCATCTGCTTAAGGCAAAATTGTGTTTCTTCAACAGCAACTTATGTATGGTTTATATTGCAACAATACTGAGCAGCCAAAATTTAGAATTGTCCATCTCGAATGGTTGCCAATCACAACTACAGAGCCCAGTTTGTTCTGTAGAGCGAATGTGGAGGAAAGTGACGGATTCATGCCTTTCCTAATGTGTGAAAAGAAATGTAACGAATTCGAAAGGAATTCGAACTAATTTCGACGAAGCAGTTAAACATTACACCACCTGCACATCCATGGGGCAAACTGTATAAAAGCAATACTTACTTGTTTACATACTGAACCGTCGGTGTCCACGAAATGTCGTTTCTGATAACAGTATTGCTGAAAAGAATTGAAACCAATCATATTATACACAAGCTAAATAGGAAGATAGTCAGTTGTTAAAAATTGGTGCCATAACAGACCATCTTGGTGAAATTAACACAAGTTTTAGTGGGTAACGTTAACGCTATCAGTAATTTCGGTTGTAGTAGGGAAAGATTCGGGAGTTAAATTTCAGTGGGAAAGGATCAGATACAAACAATCCACTCGGAAAAGAAGACCAGGTACTAACAATATAATGCGAAGAGATCAAATACAAAAAAACCCATTGTGGGAATACCAGGTACTAAAATCCCAGTTAGAAAAGATCAGGTTCTAAAAACTATTGTAGAGTGGCTGACACCCCTGCAGCACTGTCAATGGTTGAATGGTTTATGGCCTGAAACGGTCCATTTAAGTAAAGAATAGTAGCATTTGAGGCTTAATATTCGAGTGTCATTCGAGTAATATTCGGACTGATTATTTTTTTCGACTAATGCGATCTAAACCCCTCTTCTTTGTTTTGTAAGTGTTGTTTTGTCTGTCATTGTAACTATTGTACTGTTCTGTGTACATCCGTTAAGCACCGGGTATTGTGCTGACTAATACCGCAGTATACTTTCTATGCGTATCGTATCCACCTCGGTGATAACAACAACAACTCAGTGGGAAAAATCAGGTAGTAACAAGGAACATAGAAAAGATAGTGGGAGAAGGTAAGAATAAGTATGAAAGTTTAAGAAAATCTAAAATCGTTGAAACGCTCTGACGATGACACATTCTGGTATTGATTAACAGCAGGTCTGTCGCAGAATCCAGCATATTACAAAATGAGAACCTACAGAAGTATTCTAGGTCTCTCTTACGTAAACTGCATCACAAATGACGCAGTGCGAGATTTTATGAGACAAGAAACAGACCGGGTGGAAGACGTCATAGCAACCGTAGAGAAGAGAAACTAGAAATGCTATGGTCATGGCATATGGTCTTTCCATTTGTCATTCAACAAAGAAGCACATTTAGCAAAAGAAAAGGCAGACACAGGAGAAGCAAAATGGTCTGACAATCTCCATGAGTAAACAAGAAAATTGACAGCAAATTAAACGGTCTGGTATTTTATTATATGTCAATAGTGGAGTGATTTCTCTTTGCCTTTCCATGGCTTTAATTTCAACTGTCACGCAAGACTAAAAAAGCCAACCTACTCTCCTACTTATCGTTGAGATTTTTTTCCGCAAGGGCATAAGTGTAAAATTGACTGTGCTGAAATTCGAACTCGGGTTCAAAATTCCACGTGCTATGCCGATGACTGTTGCTCTAACCGCATATTCCACGTTTGTAGCTAAGCTGACTGAATAATAGACGTGTATAGGGGTACGGCCTTGTTATGCTGGCGTAGTTGTTGCGGCTTCGGTTGCAAATATTGACAATTCATAGTTATCCATCTTCTAGAGTGGTTGCTAACAAGGCTAGAGAGCACAATGTGCCTTGCGAATTAATGCATAACTGAGGTTTATTAGTGTGAAAACTAACGCACCTGCTCGAATTTGAATTCGGTTTACATTTCACTTTCCGCGCCGATAAAGACGACGTTCATAAGCTCAATAATAATAATGTAATATTCACGTTCATGATTATGTCCTGTCTCCTGTTTGCGAAAAAGACTCCCGCGTTTCACTCTGGATCTCTTCAATCAAGAGTCAATCGCTATCTATCCTCCCTATTCTCATAATCTTCCCTTCTTTTTTCATTCATAGCACACACTTCATTATGGGTGTTAGCTCACCAGCAGTGTGTGTTTCTAGAACAAAATAACCTGACGCAGCCCATCCCTCTTCAGTTTGATTATTTATTTACTTTTATAATTAACATCAGGAAGACACAGTTGAAATTGATAGGGCAGATAAAAAGTAAAGAAGGCTTGGAAAATTTCATACTTACGGGAAAGTTTTAAGAAGGACAGAGGAAAACAACACATAGCTTACCTAGCGATCTTGATTTAAATGAATGGCAAAATAAGGTTTAGGGGTAATAACAAAAAGACAAAATTTATTAAGAGCTGGAAAGGACAGGAAATTTGGGTCATGATTGCGTACGTTACATTACGTAATATCAATACTCCTGTATAGCAGTGAGTCCTGGGCAATTTCATCACAGCTGAAAAAAATACTTGAAGCAGCAGGTGGTGGTTTTACAGAAGGATGCTGAAAATACCATGGACAGAACATGTGATCAACGACAAAAAAGGATAGTAAAAAAAAAAAAACGATATCATGGGAAAACCCGTCCTTTTGACATTCCGTTTTACTGCAGTTACGTTTGTTTATATTTACCACATTTTTTTATATGTTTTGGTGAAATGGTGTTGCGTCTCATATGCCTTTTGCGTCAAATACAATAATAAGAGCTACAAAGGATAGGGAATTGTGTTGAGCCATGGCTGCCCACGTTCTGAAGTGATGCAGCACATAGAAGAAGAATATTAAACGCTATCAAATATGCCACGCCTGTGTGTGGGGATGTGACTTAATACGCGTCTATGTGCATTTCGACTAGAGATAGTATTACAAAATTTTGAATAAAAAAATAACATCCTAATTTGATGACCCACATTTTCAGTAAGTGCAATGAGACCGCATCCTATTTATAATAACGTTCTCTATTTCAATAAATCTCCCGTCTACTTGGAATTTTTTTGATCGAAGTGATTGCGTGTTTATCGCCCGCAGTCGTGTCCTTTTGAAATGTGGGCAGAAAACACTTTCTGGTCGGCACATTTAAAAACCAAATTCAACATTTCATTTTTATTTGCATAACCAATGCGTCACTATGCTTATAAACTGCAGATATAAGATGCAGTGTATAACTAATCAAATTCTCAACCAAAGTTTGCGGCTATACTACGATGAAACACCGGTTTTGGTCCAATCACTGGAATAAGGCATTGTCAAACCTAGTCAGAGACAAAATTTATTAAAAGCTTCAAAGGAGAAAAAAATTGTGGTCATGATGGCCTACGCACTTAAAGAAGACGTCATATAGAAGAAGTGACGTTACTTAATATCAGTACTTAGTGGATGCTGAGTAATTTCATCGCAGTTGAAGAAGAGATTTGAAAGAGTAGAAATGAGGTTCTATAGAAGGATGCTGTAAATACCATGGACGGTATATGTGAGCAACGACAAAATTTCCAATTCCAACCTGTTATTTTTACACTATCTGCACATCAATACATCTTGTTTTTTTTTTAATGTTCAACTCAAAAACTATTTACCAAGCAGCTAAATATAACTTCAAACCGAACACATCCGCTTTTTATTGATTCGTTTTTCATGGTTTATAAACCTTTTGCAGGTTATTTAAAGTTAGAAATATTTGTTTCCGATTATTCGAATTCTAGTTGAATTTGTTGCATTCACTTACGCGCAAATACCCTTGTGAAAGGTATCAATCCATCTCTTTTCCCTCCAGCTATGGGTGGAATAGCAGGATAGATTGGCTTCTATAGACTTGGTTAGCAACAGGTCTACCATAGAAAGATATGACAACCTACTGCGGGAAAATCTTCTACCAAGTCACTCATGGATCGAAAGAGACATGATCGCCCAAGCGTGTTATCACGTATGGCACATAACTAACTGATTGATATGACATTAACAATATTTTTAGAATAATGATTTCCAGTATTTTTCAATTACAAGTAGACCCTTGTGCAAATTAACTGAAACAAAACGAATAATGTCTTCCTAGGGTCTTTCACACTTTCCCTGATCACGTATATGTCGTTTTTTTGCGTTGTTTTTCTCTTTCAGCCGCATTTTCATTTACGTTTTGAACTGATGAATCGAGTTTGTTTCTTCGCCTTGATGACTCGACTGACAATTGAAAGGCTGACACCAACAATATCCGCGATTTTTCTTTAAGGTTTGCCAGAGTGTTGGTGCAACGTACAAATTTTCGTACGCTTCCTTGAGTAATGATCATCGCAGACAATAGCCAGAATAGGAAAACTAATCGACAGTGATAAAAATCTGATGCAGTTACGGATGACGCAATATTTTTCAGGAGTAAACAAATTTCATCATACACACCTCGAAAATCGATTCATGTTACTGCACACCACAGCAAATGATTTAATCTGAGGAAAATATAGAAATCGATAATACCCTGTCACTCTGTATGATGAAAGAAAAAAACTAAAACAATTGTTTCATTTCATTTGCACAAGAGTGAATTACTATTTAATATATAGCTGGAGGGAGAAGATGGATCCATGCCATTTGCAAGGGCATATGCGTTTAAGTGAATGTAACGAACTCGACTGGAATTCAAACTCGACTGTCTGATTTATCATGTCGAGCCGCTGTGTATTACATCACCCGCTTTTCCACCGAAACCTTGAGAAAGAAATGAATTTTTAAAGAAAGATACTGTACACGAATCCGCACAAAAGAAACGAAAATGATTGATCAAGTCAAGTCGTTTAATTAACGCATTGGAAGGAAAAAGAAAACTTTTGAAGAAAGGCGAACCACAAGCAACTCGTGAACTTAATGAAACTTTAAAAGTAGAACCTCCAATTCGTTTGAATGATGAAAAAAGAAAAAGAAAAAATGATGGAAGATGAAGCACAGAATAAACGTAAATGGTATGTTGAACAAATAGACCAGAGTTATTTAGATTTGATAAGCAATTAAAATAGTGTCAAGAAAGAGATCAGAAATCAGGATGTTGTCTCGTCGGGGAACTTTAAAAGAAAATGTTCGCATAGAAAGAACAGAACTGGCTAAAACGTAAGGGTAACATTACTTACCAGGCTATGAATTCTTTCTAATCACGTCTACTGGTTCGGCAGCGACTTTTGATTTGAAAAACGCTAGATCACCGCAAAATCAATGGTAGCACAATGCTGTATACGAACTAATAGAAAAAAAAAACAGGAATCTAATTGGAGAGGTAAGATTTGAAATCTAACAAATACAACTTCAATAAAAACAAAAACAAATACAATCCAAAACAAAAAATCTTACTGCCAGGAGTATCTGATAATGTTATACCTCCAAATTCCAACGCACTTTTTTACACTCTAAGTTTGTCTCTCATTCTGACCCGACGGAGGCAAAATGAGTTGTCTGTAAAAAGCTTTTCCAGTTTTTGAAGAGAAACATCGAAGGAAGATGAATCGCAGAATATACATAAAATTTTAGAATAAAAATTAAAGGTGAATCCATCAAGTCGTTTGAATGACGCATTGGAAAATAATTTTTTTTTCTAATAAAAGATATCGACCAATGATTTTATTGCACATCTGCATATTGCAAAACTAATGCCAAAAGCGACCATGAAACTGGCTTGGGACGTTCTTCTACATGCAATATAAAATTTTGCTTGTTTCACCGTCAAAAACAGACGTAGGATAATCAGACGATACAGTGGCGGATTTATATTTTCTAAGCGACATTTTTTGTGTGTCGTATTACGTTTCATAGACAGATAATTAATGTGATTCCTGCTTATAGGTCTTGTACTCTGACAGAATCCCCCACACCCTACCCCTCACCGAAAACAAAGCGTGACACGCTCTAAAAACTCGATCCCATTTCTTTGGATCGTAAATAATAATAGCGATTAAAAAAAAAAAAATTCTCGCCTACTCACACAGTTAACGTAAGCTGTAGTACCCGGAAGGTATCCAGCTATTAATAGAAAAACATCATGTTTCTAGTAATGGCGCTTCCTCTTGAGAACCTCAAACATGTACCCCAGCGTCCATTCCACGTTTCAAAAATCCTCTAAATCCCACTTTCCTCTTGTCACGGCTTCCTTAATCTCGACCAGGGGTTTGACGGTGATTTTATCTTTGGAAAACGCTATAAGACGTAACAAACTAAATCTAGAACGCTGTTAGTATGTATGGAGAGCACTGACAAACTTGGATAATGCTGTTCTACAAAACAAAACAATACAAAACGAAAAAAATCGGGGGGGGGGGGGGGGAATAATGCTAAAAATTTTACTCGAGACTTCGTTGAACAAATATAATAGATGGATGGGTTATTGTAAAATGCTTAGATAGCCAAACTAGGTAATTTTAATTTTACTAATATATAAGAAGTACTCTGTTGATTATAGTGAAATACACTATTTTGAACTATTTTATGTTTTGTTACCAACGTATTTCATAAAGTTGGACATTATGTTGAATAGATTTTTTTCGAATAGTTTTCTCATGTTGTTTTCCTTGCAATATTTATATATTTATGTCTTAAGGAGACTAAGTTAAAATATTCAGTTAAAATGCGTTTCATCGTGAGTACAGCTTGGCATATTGTACATGTTGCTTGATCTTCCTTCTTCAGCGAGTAAGAGTGGGTGAGGCAAGTGTGACCTACGTGTGGTTATTATTTTCTTGTTGGCCTAACGATTTTGTCCTTTCTGCCGAATGTATCACTATTTGTTTTACTTTTTAGGTCCTTATAAGCGATCTTGAAATTATTATCAGAGGTTTCGCTTTGGGTAGACTTTGCGACTGGATCTGCTTGGACGTTTCTTCTAATACAGAATAAGGGACACATTTCATGACGATATTTAGGGAAGGTAAAGTACTGGATTGCTATGTGATGTCAGTTCTTCAATATGGCAATGAAGGCAGTGAATGCTGGACAATATCATGAAAGATGAAGGAAAAACCTGAAGCAACTGAAATGTGGTTCTACAGATTGATGCTGGGGATACCATAGATCGAGCAGGTGATAAGGTTTTGGAAAGGATGGCAACAAAAAAGAAATTAATACTGAGCATCAGGAAAAGACAGCTAAAGTTCCTGGGACATATAATGAGGAAAGGTGAGGGGCTTCGAGAACCTGATAATAACAGGTCAGATAAAGGGAAAAAGAGACAGGGGAAAGCAACGGATAACATATTTTAAAGGCCTGAGCAGGTGTATGACAGAACGGGGGTTGCGTGGTATAACAGGAGAAAGCGTGATAAGAGCCACCAGGGATAGAGAGATGTGGAAAGCCATGATCGCCTACGTCCTGAAAGGACAAGGCATATAGAAGAAGAAGAAGAAGAAGAAGAAGAAGAAGAAGAAGAAGAACAACAACAACAACAACAGGATGTGCGTTCTAGTGCAATGGATATCGGCTCGGAATGAGAAATCCGAGAACCGAGTTCGAATTCTACTTGAATTCGTTGCATTCAATTATGAGCAAATACCTTTGGGAAAGATGTTAATCCATTTCTCCCTCCAGCTATGGGTTAAATAGCAGAATAGATTGGGTTCTATAGCCTTGGTTAGCAACCAGTTTACCGCAGAAAGTATGGCAATCTACTGTAGGAAAACCTGTCTAGTCAGTCATGTAACACGTATGGCAATTAACTGAAAGAGACAGCAGAGGTTTAGGTGAAAAATTAGTGGAATGACGTGGTTGCCTAAGTTCATCGTAATAGGTGAACATTCAAGGTCGGCTCAGTAAAAATGGAACGTCATTTTTATTCATTAAACAATGCATATTACGTCTATCGGTGTGCGCATTCGAAATATCTTCGTAAAGAAAAATTCGTTCCCAGGCATGAATTGAAACAGCGTCCCCTTTGTATATATCTCATGTAATGTACCAAATTCTTATCAACCTACACCTACTCCACGTTTATATCTCGACAGTCAAATGATAAGTGACGAATTCACTTTTGTTTACTTGTCTGAATTTTGGGAAGCCATTATTAAAATCTGGCGGTTTAATATAAATATAGAATACTAGGAAGACCAATCCTCACCAGCCTGGTTTTGAATTCAGAGTTATTTTTTTTCTAGACCTATTGCCATCAAAGACACAGACTCTCTTGCTATTTGTATAGAGAAGATATGAATTTACATTTTCCCCCAGGTAAGCGAATGTAATGAACTTAACTGGAATTCGAACTCGGCTCTCTGATTCCTCAATTCGATCCGCTATCCTGGATGTGCGTTGTGGTGCAGTGGATATCGGCTCGGAACGAGAAATCTGGAAGCCGAGTTCGAATTCCATTTGAGTTTCTCACATTCACTTACGTTTGGGAAAGGTATTAATCTGTCTCTTACCTCCAGTTATGGGTTAAATAACAGGACAGATTGGGTTCTATAGCCTTGGCTGGCAACCAGTCTACTGCAGAAAGCAATGGCAACCTACTGCAGGACAATCTTCTGACCAGTCAGTCATGTCTCTTTCTAGACATGATCGCCTAAGCGTGTATCACGCGTGGCACTTAACTGACTGACTGACCCTTTGCTCTGCTATGTAAAAAGGGTAAAAGATAAATAGGAGAAGACAAAACCGGGGATAACATGAATCGAGCATGTGATAAGATTTGCGAAAGGATGGCAACGAAAAAGAAATTAATACTGAGCATCAGGAAAAGACAGCTAAAGTTCCTGGGACATACAATGAGTAAGGAATCGAATGAGACATGATCGCCCAAACGTGTTATCACGTATGGCACATAACTAACTGACTGATATGACATTAACAATATTTTTAGAATAATAACGATTTCCAGTATTTTTCAATTACAAGTAGACCCTTGTGCAAATTAACTGAAACAAAACGAATAATGTCTTCCTAGGATCAAACATTGTTTGAAATTGCGCAGGATAGGAAGTTGTGGAGAGTTGTGATCGCCCACACCCTGAAAGGACACAGTACTGAAAAGGGCGGGGTAGTGATACTAAATTCTGTTGATTATCCGATTCTACATTATTTATAGTTGTGACTCATTCACGCTTGAATATTATTCTCACCAATCCTTTGTTTATGCCTTTCAGTCACGTTATATCCTTTTTTGACATCCCACTTTCATTGCTTTTTGCTTACGTTGTCGCCTCTCTTGTTGGCGGCCATGCATTCTGCTTTCTTACAATTAATAGTGGAATCCGCCCTTCCACGCGGATTCCACTATCTTAAAACATCCTCGTTGCATTTCGTGTTGTATGAGCTGTCCCCCATCTCATATTTGCCATTAGCTCCAACCACGACATCCAGACGACTTCAGATTCTCTTACAACTCTTAGGGCGGTATCCTTGTTTAACCCTAGAACAGTAACCATCAATTAAAGTTACACCACTACTAATCATGGGTATGTAATACCCGATTTTGAAAATATAAAAAAATATGAAATAGAAATCTTTATTTGAAAGCAAAATTTGTACTTTGAGTTAACATTAATATGAACTGAAAAACATATTATTTAAGTAAGAAAATCAGGCACTTAAAATTTAATTGTAATTAAAATGGCGTCATTTGCGCTGGGTACTATATACCCGGATGTGCGTTGTGGTGCATTGGATATCGGCTCGGAACGAGAAATCGGGGAGCCGAGTTCGAATTCCATCTGAATCCATTGCATTCACTTACGCGCAAATACCCTTGGGAAAGGTATTAATCCGTCTATTCCTTCCAGTTATGGGTTAAATAACAGGACAGATTGGGTTCTATAGCCTTGGCTGGCAACCAGTCTACCGCAGAAAGCAATGGCAACCTACTGCAGGATAATCTTTTGCCCAGTCAATCATGTCTCTTTCGAGACATGATCACCCAAGCGTGTATCACGTATGGCACTTAACTGACTGACTATATACCCATGGTTAGTGTTTTCGGGTTAAGTTGATGAATGTTGCCATAATCCTTGTCTTCAGTTCATCTTTGGTGTTACAAGGATTTTTGTTGGTCTCTCGTCTGACTACACCCCACATATGATAATCAAGGAGGTTGCAGTCTGGGGGAGTTAGGTGGCCATATGTAATGGATAATGTGGTCGCAGAAATTGTCTGACAGACTTGAATTGGTACTCCTGCTTGTGTGACATGGTGCAGAACCTTGTTACCAAACACACTTACTTGTACTTGTACTTGTTTCGACATTCACCCTGGTCGGATTGAGCCGGCTTCCTCCCGAGCGCGAACCACATCTCGAACCATCGCAACCCATGTACGCCGATCCTAAACCAGGTACCACAAAATAGCGGTTCCATCGTCGAAGACCAACTACTTGTGGGCCCGATAGTGTTGCTAGGTCATCCTTGATAGTCGTCGCCTACGTATTCAGCTGATCACCAGCACCTTTGCGCCAGCCAGGTAGAGAAGAGAGACGAAGAACATCGCGGATGAGCTCTCCCTGCGTGCCCGAACCATCGCAGGCGACGCTGAAGACACGGTCTTTCAGCGGTCACTCTCTTGATCCAGGACAGCACTACATCCTCAAGGCACTTGACGTAGGCCTCTATATTGAGTCTGGCTCCCTCACCAACTTATTCGGGAGTTCTTCTCTTATTAGAACGATCAAAGTGAATTTTCCGATATGCTGTATCTTCGTAGTCACCATTAGACGATTTCTGTTTTTGTTTATCAACTTAATTCTTCAAAAAATAAAGTCCAATTACATTTTATTTAATTATTCATTCATTGTTATTTTCAAGGACAAGTTGACGTACAAATTGAGACCTTTTGAGTTAAATTACACAGACTTGGCGAGAGAAACTTTTTGACGAACTATTTTATCTGGTCTCAAAGAAAGCCCCCCACCAAATCGATTAGCAGTGAATAATTAGTTTATATACAATGACAAAACAATATGACAGGTGAAGTGGAACAACACAACTTAGTTCCAAAATCTTGTGTTATTCTTGTTGTATACAGCCTTGTCAGGGATAACAATATTTCTCTTTTAATCCACTGTGTATGCTGCCACTACTGTACAAAAACTATAGTATCTAAGTGTACTCCAAATTTATTCTTAACTACCACGTATGGTTACTTAATTATCAACTTAAGATTAAGACAGAAATATCAATCAGTTTCCCCTGACTAAATTACATTAAACCTGATTTAATATACACATCTGCACATGATAAAATACAAGTAATAGGGGTTTGACCAAGATGATTACCAGAAGGGTTTAATTTTTGTTTTCTCAACATCATTCATCAATATTTTGGTGTTTATATATAAAATATATATGGCGGGTGGGGTGGAACAAACCAACTTAATTTCAATTTTTTCCTTGAGTTATTCTGGTTGAATACAGCTTTGTCACGAAGAACAATATTTTTCTTTAATCCACTGTGCATGCTGCTACTGCCGTACAAAACTAAAAGTATCTTTAGTGATTCAGTTAAGTGTCATACGTGATATACACTTGGGTGATCATGTCTTTTTCGATCCGTTACTGACTAGGCCGAAGATGTTCCCGCAGTAGATTGCCATTTCTTTCTTTGATAAACTGGTTGCCAACCAAAGCTATAGAATCCAACCTGTTCTGCTGTTTAACCCATAGCTGGGGTGGAAAAGATGGATTGATATATTTTTCAAGGGTATTTGTGCGTAAGTGAATGCAGCGAATTTAACTGGATTTCGAACTCGGCTCTCCAATTTTCCATTCTTTGTATCACAACACACATATTAGTGAACTCAAACGTTATTCTTAACTATCAGTACGGTTAGTATTTAAGATGATACATTCATCCTTAGAACTGGTTCCTCAAAACGGAAATTATGACTGAAGTTAATAATGTCAGGGGAAAATTTCGTTGGAAACAAAGAAGAGTCTACTGGACTGTTATGTGATGTCTGTCTTTCAACATGGCAGAGAATGCTGAACAATCTCATCAAAGATTAAGGAAAGAGTAAGCAACCGAAATGTGGTTCTACAGAAGGATACTGAGGATATCATGAACCGAACGTGTTAGCAAAGACGAGGTTTTGAGAGGATGTAAACGAAAAGGAAACTTATACTTAACACCAAGAAAAAACAGCTAATTTCCTAAAACATGTAATGAGGAAGAAGAGCTTAGAGAATCTGATATTCACAGGGCAAGTAGAGCGAAAGGAAGATAAGGGGAAGTAACGCATGACATACTTGATGGGCTTGAGTAAATCGATGGCAGAGCAGGTTTGGGAGAAATAACAAGACAAAAGGTGTTAATAGCTATAAGGGATAGGGAAATGCGGAGGACCATGATCGCCTACGTCCTGAAGGGATACAGTGCATAGAAAAAGAAGAACGTGAAAAACTAGCTGGTCACATTCAATGATCCAAAATGTTTTGATTCTATATCATCACTGACCAGACCCTGAATTTTCGCCTATGGGAGGCGCCGCGTATTGAACGCCTCTTGGGACTTAAACTCAATCCAGACTTCGAGTGGGTCTCTTCATCAGATCCATCCCTAAAGGTGTTGGAAAAATGACCGATTCTCTTTACCGCTCTGATAAATACCTAACTTAACCTGCTATATACTACCGTTACAAGGGTCAGAGATCAGGCCGAAAACGGAGTACAACAGCCGAATATGGACACGAACTTACACTTGCTTCACTTTTACAGTCTCGATAGAGTCCAGAAGAATATCCTCGTTCTTGTGGGTAATGAATTCCAGCCTACAACCCCTTTCTCGCAGACGAAATGTTGCAGGCCTCTCGTTGCTCTATTGCTATTTCCGTGGAAAGTGTTCAGACGAACTTCGTTCCTTAATTCCACCAGTTCTAACCTGCACGACTAAGATCCGTCTTGCCAGGCAACATTGTAGCGAATCATTAGGGACATGTAAATTCTACACCAACATTTTCTTTCCATGTATATTAAATCAGGTTTGGTTTTAATGTAATTTAGTCAGGGGAAACTGATTGATATTTCTGTCTTAATCTTAAGTTGATAATTAAGTAACCATACGTGGTAGTTAAGAATAAATTTGGAGTACACTTAGATACTATAGTTTTTGTACAGTAGTGGCAGCATACACAGTGGATTAAAAGAGAAATATTGTTATCCCTGACAAGGCTGTATACAACAAGAATAACTCAAGATTTTGACACCCAGGAGGACGCTTCCCCAATCACTACTATCCTAACTTGTTCAAATCAAGGTTTAACCATTATCTAGCCTAATAAAATGTGCCTCTTACTTTGTAACCAACTACCTCGAGTGGCTCTTGTGCCTTGTAAAAGTGAACATTATTGTAAAAAAAAAAAAAAAAGAAAAAGAAAAGTGAAACGAGAATCAGATGACACTTAGTTACTATATACACTTTTTTTTTTTCATATATAAAACACGCACCAGTTATAGCTGCACCCTTGTCCCTGTAAATATGTGTGGATAAAGAATTTTGATATTTTCCTCGGTCCACTGCTGGTGTCCTTCTTGTCATGCCGTATTGAATCAGTGAAGCGTTTGGTAATAAATTACTATCATCTTAAACTCACATATCACCATAAACTGTGCTCCGCTTCTTCGAATGACTCTTGGGCATTGTACAGATTAAACATTATTGTAAAAATGAAGAGAAAATTGTATCTGTTCTTAATTCTTATGTAACTAAAGTTCCGGTTAATAAAAACTGGCAGTATTGGCCGGCGTTGCTCTGGTGTAATGAAAGCTTTAAAACAAATCCATGGTCCTGGAGCTCAGATTCTTTGGACGTTGGCACGAAAGACTAAAAAGCAATAGTTGTTTCCAGTTAAAGCGAAACCGTAGACTGAAAGAAAAATGAATGGATGTAAGTCAAATTTTGATTTCCTGGTATAGATATCAAATAAGTTTTTTTCGTCGTAAACTGAATTTTGAAGGCTAAATAAGTCCTCTGAGTAAATGGTATCATGGCTGAGTCTAAGAACTACAATTATACCTACTTAGAGCCAAACCCGAAGCAAATACTAAAATACAAGGACTGAAAAAAATACAGACATACAGGCAGATAAACTGACACACACACAAACATCTTGCCTTTTATATATATATATATATATATATATATATATATATTATCGATTTTTTGCACTATTGTAAGAACTGCAACCTTGAAACTTCTGAATATCGTTTCTTAAGTCTTTGTCTTTGAGTGTATCAAATTTGATTAAAATCGGACCACTCCTTCTATAACCCGATTTTTTCGATTATCGATTTTCAATATTTATTGGGGGTACCTCGACACAAAACCTAGCTAAAAACACTCGCAGACGCTTACAGTACAACTGTGTAAATTTTCAAGAAAATCGGATCTCCCAATGAGAGGCCTTGCTGCCGGATGCAGTTTACCGTCATGCCCAGGAGCACCTCAGATTGAGACCCAAACACTCTGCAATGTTCATATTGGAGCTTCCGACGTGAAAACTAAGCAGCACTGTATGACATTTCCAAATTTCTGGCGGAAATTTCTGGTACACTTTCTCTCACAATCGACGCCCAACTGACCCTACTATACTGTGCAGTCGACAAAATAAAAACGAACAACGCGCATGCCCGAAATTAAAAAAATATAAAATGGTGACAATTTACCTATCGTACCCTGTACATAAATTCAAGTTAAATGTTTGGTCAAAAGAAAAATAATTTAGTGTTAAAAATGTAACACGTTTATTATGAAAAACAAACACTGTGTGTAATTAGAAACATAGCAATCATGTGTAACCGTGTGAGCTGAAGATTTCACGCTACGGATAAGACGTCAGTGAGAACTTTGAACGCACGAAAAGGTTGACCCGACAGAATAGAGATGTAAGTGTCATTGCTCATTTGGTAAAGACGTCATTTTTGGTTTTAACCCTCTAGGGCCATTCGTATCATATTTGATGCAGTATGAAAACAAGCCTTGAAAGAAATATTTTCCTGAAAAATTTTTTAAGAGAAATATTTTATAAATTTCAAATGAAAGCAGTACTGACTGCTCAGTCAATGAATACCAAATGTTTCCTTATAGGGAAATACCAAATGTTTCCTTATAGGGAAATACTGTATCAAATATGATACCCTATGATGGCCCTAGAGGGTTAAATTCCTTTCCTGTTTAATTTATTTTAGATTACTTCTATGCAGAAATCTGGATTAAGGAAAATTCTTTGGTTTGATTATCTTTTGGAATTTATCAAATTGACGACATCGAAGTTCCTAAACTGGTGAATTTTTTTACAAAAAATGGTATGGGCTGTAAAATACAATAATCGGATTGGGTAGTAACATGATTTTTCATAATATACAGTATTGCAAATTGTTGACAAAATTTTAAGGCGGATTTCTGAGTCACAAGAAAAACGATATTTAGAACAACCGCTCACTTTATTTCTATTTTATGTCGCTCAAGTGAGAGTAAAATGAGAGTGAGTTATCTTTTACGAAATTTTTTAATTTATCTTCTTCTTCTAATGTAAAGTATCTCTTCGGGACGTTAGCGATCATGGTTGTCCACAACTTCCTATAATTTTTAGCTCTCAATAAATTTTGTCGTTTTGCCATCTATTCACTCGAGCTCACCAGGTTATATGTTGTTTTCCTCTGCCCTCTTCGATACATATTGTGAGTATCAGATTTACCAAGTACTCTTTCTTCATTAGGTTCCCAAGGAATTTCAGCCGTCTCTTCCGGATTTTACGTATAAGTGTTTTTTTTTTTATCTAAAACTTTGTCGTTACTCACATGTTAGGTCCGTTGTATTCTCAGTATCCTTCTGTAGAACCACATTTCTGTTGTTTGATATCTCTTCTTTATCTGTTAGGAGATTGTCTATCATTCACTGCTATATAAGAGGACTGATATTATATAACAAATCAGTACCATTTCTTTGTTTCTAACAATCAATTTTTGTTTCTTAACACTTTGCTTTAGATTTCGGAAGACATCTGTCGTTATCCTTATGAGCCTTCGGAATTCTGCGTCGAACTTTTCGTTCCGAACCTCCACAAAAAAAAAAAAGAAAAGAAATCCAAACAGGAGTGTCGACAGGGTATACATACTTATTTCTAACGAGAGAGATCACCACCGGATTAATTTAAAGTAAATATCTATTAAAAAAATTTTGTTGTTGTTAAAATCAACATACGGAAAGAATAAGATTTAAGAATAAGATTTCTTCCAAGAAAATGGACACAAAAAGAATACTTCTGCTCAGAATCAAGTTTCTTGGACACATAATGAGAACTTGGAAAACTTAGTCGAAAGGAGTTATTGCAATATATCAGTCATTTAAATGCCATACGTGATACACGCTTGGGCGATTATGTCTCGAAAGAGACATGACTGACTGGGCAGATTATCCCGCAGTGGGTTACCATTACTTTCTGCGATAGACTAGTTGCCAGCCAAGGTTATAGAATCCAATCTGCCCTGTTATTTAACCCATAACTGGAGGGAAGATATGGATTAATACCCTTCCCAAAGATATTTGTGCGTAAGCGAATGCAAGATATTCAACTGAAATTCGAACTCGGCTACTCGATTTCTCGTTCCGAGCCGATATCCGCTGCACCACAACACACATCCATTGCAATATATACCGAGTAAAAAAATAATAGACATTAATGAACTAACAGAGTCTACGGCTATATCGTGTTGAATACACCGGTTCCCGTCCGATCACCGAAGTTAAGCAACGTCTGAGCCTGGTCAGTACTTAATGGGTTGACCATTTGGGAATGACAGGTGCTTTAAACGTAAGGAGCAAGAATGGTCCACCGGTCCTCCACGTTTGGGGGTTGGGTGCAGGCTAACAACCCTGCCCCGTAAAAAACAGTTTGTTACAGCAACAAAAAGTTGCTGCCCTATGCACCATCTGGGTGTGATGGATGAATGAACTAACAGAATCCTAAGTTTTATAACAAACATATATTTTCTGTCAATACAAAATCTGAAACTTTACCACCGTCTCATTGATCTAAAATTTGTCTCGGTATATTTGCTTTACTTTTAATCCCTATCTTTTTATCTCTATTTTCTTACGGGCAACATCTTTGGCTGAACTATGTGATCTTCATTTACTACTTATTTTCATCAATAAGAGTAGAGAGAGTCAACTAAATCTCCCAAAAAAGAGGAAGCCACTATTTAGCGCAGAGTGGCTTAACGTGTGGCCACCAAAGGAACAGGTCAGGTGAAGCCAATTTAAAAAAATAATTTTAAAATCTGTCAGTTTAAAAAAAAATCCATTCTATTGATTTTGTCTTTTTTGTTTTTAAATCAGTTCATCAAAACTAGAGAGTATTTATTATGTAGGGGAAAATCGTCATTTTGAACCGATATGCCTTGACCACTCAGCCATGTATCTTCGAATCTTCCATTTGCTTGCAAAAGTCAAAACACAATGTTAATCGCCATCTTCTATCTATTTCATTCTCATTTATCTCTAATCATTTCATTGACGAAAAAACAAGGTACAGGTCTCCTATACCTTGTTTTTTCTCTCACTGTATCCCCTTTTTCTCGAATATTTAGGCCGATAGATGTAAATAAATAGTTATTCCGTTTAATAATAACAATATATATATATATATATATATATATATATATATAGTCATCCGCAAACAGATCTGTTTCGCTCTATCACAGCTCATCATTACGGTTAGATTCCGATTGCTTTTAACCCAGGATTGAAACCCGACCGAATTGGTGTCAGTCGGCGATTTTAACCTATGGACTATGGGCGCTCGGTAGAAGAAGGCAGACTTTTTAGCGTGTATATTATCATTATACACGCCCAATAGCCGGAGTACTCTAATTCATTACTGAATGAGCGATATATATATATATATATATATATATATATATATATATATATATATATATATAAAATAAAGTTATATTCCTATCCTCTTAAATGCGTGGATACTATTGGAGTAAAGCGAAGAATAGAGTGATTATACTGACTAGCAGTTACTAGTTGTGTATCTACTTCAGGCAGATTGAAACTCGTGTATTTGATGATATACTATTATCTTCCACCTCCATTTTGGTGATTACTCAAGCAGTAGCCTTTTTGGGTTACAAATGAAAAACCCAACACTTATATATATATATATATATATATATATATATATATATATATATATATGTATAGGAATATGAATAATAGTTACTAATCGAAGTATATAGGATGCAAATCCTATATCATCCAATAATTAACTGAAATGCAAAAAGTACCTTGCACACCGGCAAAAATGGATCAGAATGACTAAAAACATTTTGATAAAACGGAGACCAGGGCCAAAATTCACAATCAAGTGTGAAATTTAATTTTGACAAATAGGAAAAGGATTGACCGGCACTGAAAAAAAAAAAAAAAAAAAAGACGAAGCTTGATTTCGCGATCAAATGTTAAATTTATTTTCTAGCCAATGAAGGGAAGCGATTTGCAAAACTAAGAAAAGGTTAGCGATTCAGTGTGCAAAGGTGAATCGGTACAAAGGAAGAGAGAAGGAAAATCTGAATCAGTCATTCAAATGGGAGCACAGAGAGACGACACGCAAGATGTGACTAAAGAAACGTTCTCCTTCTTCACCCGTGCTAATTTCATTTACCTCTTCTTCTCTGTCTTCAACATTCTTGCTGTCAACAAAGAAGAAGACGACGACAACAACAACAGGATATTTAACCGATTCCTAAATATTAACTCCGATAAGAACAATTTCCTTTATTGCTTCACTTTCCTTTTCACTTTCTTGCCTGCCATAAAAAAGGAAAGGAACACAGACTTTATTATTAACCTGTTAATCTTTCTACATACACACATTCTGCTAATATCAACTATAAGTCCGTGATTCATTTAACTTCTTACGACTATTTCTTAAGCAAGTTACATAAACCTCAATAACTCAAATTTTCTTTGAAGAATTTTTGTCAAATTTTAATTTATTAAAACCACCATGTCGGAAATTGTACCTGGTGAAGTAAAACATTTAACAAAATCAATGGATCGCAGGCTGTTATTTATAGTTATATATGCCACTATATTAAGGTGTTAATGCTTCAAAGATTTATTACATATTGGGGATATTTTTTTCTATTATAGGCGTTAATTGTTGATGCCTGTTTTTATATTTATTTTTTATAATCGCCTTAAGCAAGGTAGGACCGCAATTTATGCGCAGGGGGGGGGGGTTACAGTGAGAGAAAATGTGAACCTTCTCCTCGGCTGATCGATAGTCGATCACTTCGTTCCAAACCGGGCTCTACCCAATTTGAGCTTGATTGATCACAAAGCCGGTTTGTGAGGAGCTGGGAGCCACAATAAGAAAAGGAAATCTTTGTAACATTAACAATAAGGAAAGTATATACATAAGTTCTGTTCAATACAGTATTTGGTTAGAGTTTATCACTTTTGCATGCAGACAACTATCATTCCAACGCATGTCTTCTACGAGATGTAACACTTTATCTAAGTTGGTTGCTCTGGCACCAGGCTAAAGTCGGAGGTTCTTCTAAGGCAGGCATTCATGTGACAACTCGTCTCTCATACCGGTCTAACTCTACGGTACTGCCTGAAAACCCCTTTACTCTCGCTTATATTAAGTCTCGCCACTAGCGAGGCTGGTTGTAACCTACTTTGGATACACTTAGCATTTTCAAATGACCAATAAAGGATCCTTCTTTTGGTCACTTAATCAACTTCGTCTTTTTTTTCTGTGTCAGTGCTTCTTACTATTGCACAAGGGGGGCGTGAAACGTTCCTTCGATTTTCCTGAAATCGACCGGAATTTTTTTTCTCATTTGTCATCTGGTTAACTCCGTCTCTTTTCCTCCTGTGTGAGTACCTCTCACCACCGCCTCATGGGCGTGTTTCAGTCCAACGTTCAAATTATAATTATCGTTCCAAATTTTCTTTCGCCTCAAATTGTTCGGTGTGTGGTCGTTTCGCATCTGTGTTTTATCATTTTAATCGTTGTAAAAAATTATCCAGCCTTGGCCGAAAAGAAAACCATATGTTTCTCTTTAATTATCAGGGACGCAAAATTCCACAGGAAACAAAGAAAAAATTATTTCTGGGAATTTTTGTCTCTTCTTCTCTCCGGGGAAATGGCTGTCCTAGGGGTTACAAAACCCCCCCATGCCCTGGGCAAGTCTGTTCCTTAAACCGCCGCGGTCTTTATCAATGTTCGTTAAATTTTCCAATAACGGAAAAGCTCACTTTTCGCGAAAATGGCTTTTCTGCTTTTTGCGATAAGAATCTTTCATGCGACTTGGTGGTTAGCACTCAAGAACCATAACAAAAAAATAACTTTTTTTCCTGGGTGGTCTCAACAAGATCTTTCGCTAAGCTTTTAGTGGGGGAAGATGAAAGAAAAATATTTAATTATTATTTCTTCTTCCTTACCTCTCCTTTTTTTTCTTCTTTTTTTCGGCACCCAAGCAAGGCAAAAATAAATAAATAAATAAATAAAACAGAGTACAGTGAATACAGGATAAGAGATGAATAGGATTTAGGGAGGTGAATGGGATTTAGAGAGGTGAATGGGATTTAGGGAGGTGAATGGGATTTAGGGAGGTGAATGGGATTTAGAGAGGTGAATGGGATTTAGGGAGGTGAATGGGATTTAGAGAGGTGAATGGGATTTAGAGAGGTGAATGGGATTTAGAGAGGTGAATGGGATTTAGGGAGGTAGAAGTTGGCGATTGATGTTGCATTTAGACTTCTAGAGATGTTATTACTATGTTATTGTAGTAAAAAGCGATTTTCTGTTTTTGCATAATAACATGAGACTGTAGCTTTTTAATAAATTCAATATCTTTAATAAGGCATATTGAAACTACCTAAAATGTTGCTAAAGCTTCGTTTTGACGTCTAAATTAATCGTTTAAAAATTGATAAGAAAAACTTTCCAAGTAAATTCGAGTTACTGAGGTTTATGGGACGTTTTTAAAAATCATTTCATCCCAAGTAAGCCAGGCTTGTCACTAGAGGCCAGGGGGTTACAATGAGAGAAAAGACTGCGTACAGTGGGTATTGAAAAAAAAGATAGAAGGTGAACGGGATTCAAGAAGATAGACTATATCGATTGACGTTGCATTTAAATTTTTGGAGATTGTAGCTATCGCGGAAACATGTAAACGGAAGGGGGTTCCACAAGCGTAATTGCGAGAAAAAAACTGTTGGACTAGAAGTGGCGGTTACATTTAACTATTTCAACGGTAAATGGGTGGGAATAGATGCCAAAATAATTTCACCCCAAGCAAGGCATGAATGCCACTAGTACTTATAGGGAGTAAAAATTAAAAAGAATAAGAATAAGAGAAATGGGAACAAAACAGGAACAGTGTTCAAGAAGACAGAAGATGGCGATTGACATGGAATTTAAATTGTAGTTGTCAGGGAAGCAAGAATACGGAAGGGAACTTCACAAGCGGGAAGTCCGAGAAAAACAACTGTCGAAATAGAAGTGACTGTTGAATTTGGCTGTTTCAGCATTAAAAGAGTTGGACTTTGATGCCAATCTAATAGCACGCTTAAATTCATGTAGACGGGGCACCAGATAAGAAAGCTCGCCAAAGCAGTTGCTAAGAAAATATTTGTAGAAAAGCGAGAGGGAAAACACGTCACGTCGGTGAGGAAATGACTGAAGACGAGATGCCATGTCAGGAGCGATTATGTTGAAGATCCTTCTTTGGATTTTTGTCGAGAGCCTCAAAATGAATAGCAAGAGCAGCCGACCAGATATGGCAACAGTATTCAATGAACTGACGATTGGTAGATTTATAAATGTACAATTTTGACGCGAAAAACTTTCTGGTCTGACACAGAGATCCAAACTTCCTAGCAGTAGTTGCAGATATAGATTTGATGTTCCCCTTCAGATTGGTTGAATAAGTGAGACCAAGTAGGCGCAGTATATTGCTCTCCAGAAGACTGAAATCAGCCATGCTAATGCCTGGCATGAAATTTCATAACATTTTCATTCGGAGTGTATATGATACGATAAACATGCCGGAAAAAATTGTTCATAGTAATGCTCTAGGAAGTACCTAACACCTACTGTTATTTTCTGTTTTATAGGAGTTAAATCAGATAAAAATGGACAATACGGGGGGGGGGGGGGTATGTCCGATTCTCACATTCCAGCACTGACAGAATTCAAAGGTATTAACCCGGTCTTGTGAGCGAAGAATTATTTTCAACCTACCTACTTTTTCCCTATCAGAAAATAGTTGTTACACTTTCGCATTTTTTCACATGCCCCCCCCCCCCCCCCGTAAAAGGCTCGGAGTTCACTTGAGGTAGAAGGTTACCTTAAGGGGTTGTTGAACAGGTCAAGAGTGATCTTGAGAGTTTGTTCCATAGGGCCGTAGTTCGGAGGAAGAAGTTGTTTGAGTGAAAATTCGCCGATGGAATATAAAGGGAGTGTGTGCGATTTCCTACTATATAAGTGGCATGGCGGGTATTGACTATGAAGATCGGACATGGTTCCACCATCTCTGACCTTCGTTCGAACACTTTCCCTGGTAGTAATGATTTTTCTCAGGCAAATGTTCACACGAGCTGCATTCATTAGTTTCCCCGGTTCTAACATTCACAGCTAGCATCCCCGCTCCGCAATGCCACCAGATCGACTCATTACCATTCGACTTGTATACGTTCTTTTTTTTAATCATTTCACCCCAAACAAGGCAACAATGCCACCTGAACGCAGTAAGTTACACGGAGTAAAAATGAAAGAGAATGAGGTGATTGAAAGACACGAGAAGACAAAAAAGAAAAAGGGTTCAAGACTACAGAAAATGGCGATTGACATGGAATTTAATTTTTTGAAGATTGTAGTTATCAGGGAAGCAAGAAAGTTGAGTTATACAGGTGGGAAGTAAAATTATTACTAGTTATTTCAGCAATAAAAGGGTGGGACCTAGATTCCAATCTAGTAGCAGGCTTCAATTCATGTAGACGAGACAGAAGGAAAAAGCTCATCAGAGCAGCTGCCATGAAATTATTTCTAGAAAAGACAGAGAGAAGCCACGTCGCGAAATAGAGACTGAAGTCAAGATGCTTCGTTAGGGTCGATTACATTACATATTCTTTGGGTTTTGTCAAAAGTCTCTCGATATACAACAGAAATAGCTGACCATATATAGCAACATTATTCAATGCATGGATGAATGGGAGATTTATAAATATGCAAGATGGATTGTGACGTGAAATATTTTCTGGCACTACACAGTGAACCAACATTTCTTGCAGTAGATGAAACAACTGATTCGATATAGTAGCTCAGCTTTAGGTAAATGGAAAAGGTGAAGTCAAGAAGGCATAGCGTGTTGCTCTCCTGGGGGTTAGCATCAGCCATACTGATGGTAGGCAGAAAAGATTCTCTGTGATGATTAAATTAAAGCAGTTTTGTTTTGGAGCCGTTAAAACTTACAAGTCATTTCTTGCCACAGTTCACTTCTGATTGGAGGTCCTTTTTAAGAGCAGTGGCAGCCACTGGAAAGAAGAAAGTTTCACTTAAACAACGTCTTCCCGAGAACGGTTATTTGTAGAATAGACTCCCGAGAGAATGCTTTCTCGATCATTACAACCTTAACCTCTTCAAGTTAAGAGTCAGCTGTTATCTATCGTACAAATAATTTGCTATTACTTCGTTTTCTTACAACAGTCTTATTCATTAAGCCTCTACCTTGATTAGCTCTTAGGACTTTACATTTGATGGACATTTCGAAAAAAAAAAACTTCTGTATACATGAAATAATCTTTTATGTGTTGGTCTGTAAAAAAGCGCTAGAATTTCTTTAAAACAATAAAAGATTTTTGTGGTTTTCACTTAGTCCAGGGGAAGATAAACTTGCATATTGTAAACCCCAGATGTCTGAGAGCCGCACCACAACCAAAATTTACGCACAAGTTTTTATTGGTATATACATAAGTTATAAAACTTATAGTCGATATGTAGTCGTATATTTACTTCTTCTAAAAGCTGTTCGTTGGCATCAGTTTCAATTATCCCAAAGTACACAAGGCATATAGAAAAAGTGTTTATTTTTGTTCATCATTGCGGATGATTGGTTTAAATTTATTGAGCGTATTAAGTACGGTATTGAACTACGGGAACGGCGAATGGGAGGTTCGGAATGTAAATACGTATTTCTTCATTATGAATTATAATGAGTCAACCGATCAAACATCTCCGCCCTGTAAAACATACTTGCTACAAAACTCAGTAACACATAAAGCAGTATAACCGTGGCCCTATACATCACAAATTAAACATGCGGTATGGGCACACACACACACACACACACACACACACACACACACACACACACACACGCACGCACGCACGCACACACATGTGTGTGTGTGTGTGTGTGTGTGTGTGTGTGTGTGTGTGTGTGTGTGTGTGTCCATATATTTGAGATGAGGTAGTATATACACTATTTACATTATTCGGATTATTGTCCTCATCTTTGTTGCCATTTGTAAGACGTTTCGGCTATTGTAGGCTTCGGCTTTCTTCAGGTGCTAGGAATTTAGAATCAAGCCCTTTATTGCGATCACTGTGGTATATCATTCTCATTCCTTGTGCGTAGCCTCTTTGGTAGCCATGAGTTATCGCCCTCTAACCCAACTTAGAGATAACTCTTGACATATAATTCATAAATCATGAAATGTTTTTTTATGTCACTTTGGTTTGATAAATAGCATGTAAGATGTCTATTCAAAGAGGTGGGAGTGTGTCTAACATAGGCAATTGAATTATGACAAAAACAGTTTTGTACAAGGCATTGAAATTCATGCACTATATTAGTCATCACTAGTTTAAATATGGTGGGTTTATTTTGATTAGAAACAACAAGGTTTGCGGTTTTCTATTTTCTTTAATTATAAACTATACATTTTTTAAAGAATTACGACAGAAAAATGATTTTTTTAATTATCATTTATGCTTAATCATGGTAAATTTGCCACTGGTACAAAGGGAGTTACAATGAGCGGAGACGGATGACAGAAAAGTAAACAGTATTGGTGATGTAGAAAGGATAAGAAAAAGGTGGCAGTTACGAAGACAGAAAATGGTAATTGACGTTGACATTTAAACTTTAAAAATATATTCAGTATTTATTTTGTATAGAGAATTCGTCCTGTTTTTAATTATTGTGCATCTTGTTGCAGTAATAAATGTTGATGTTTTGTTTAATACTGGTGTCGTGTATGTTTTTGTAAGAATATTTTTATTTGTTTATCAATGATGTAGCTATTATGTAGAAAATCATTGTTGGCTAATGTTTGTTTATGTGCTTTAGTTCGCTCAAAAATATTCTGTGAGAGAAGGAATTTTGGTGTGCTCTATTTAAGAAGTTTGTTATAAATGCTAAATTTATATCTTTCACAGCATTGGCTATTATAGTTTAAAAGACAAGAATTTTTACTAGTGTTTTTTTATATAGGTAAGTGATAAATTCTTTGGTTCTTAGTTCTATATTAACATCAAGAAATGTGTATTTGTTTTCTCCATTAATTCATTTATAGCGTTGAGTTATTCTTAAAATTTGATTTCAGATTTTTAATTTCGTCCTTATTTTTTTTTTTTCAAAACAAAAATGTTATCAACGTATCTTGTTTAAATTTCCGTTTAATCGACTGCTATAATTTTTTTGCTTTCAATATAAGACATGCAAAAGTTAGAAAAAGTAAGACCTAATGGGTTTCCCATATTGACACCGTTGGTTTGGCTGTAGGTGTTACCATTATGGTCATAAAGTAAAGTTTTCGTGGTACAGGTGATGAGCAGTTTCAAAGAGTTACTGGTTCAATTTTTTTTTGTGGGGTGGGGAGTGATTGGTGTTTGTAGACACAGTTATTAAATATATTTATTGTTTCTTCAACTGGGACGTCGGTAAAAATATTTTCTACACCCTGCGAAGCTAGAGTATTGCCTTTGGAATTAGTAGCTTTTTTGGCATGGAGAAATTTATTTGTTGATGCAATGCTCTAATTATTGCGTGTGTATAGAGAAATTATGTGATTGAGGGATTTTGATAGATGGTCTAGCGGTGTAGGTATTTGTGATATAATAGATTGGAGAGGAAAATCTGGTTTATGGGGTTTTACATTACCGTGAAAATATCCTGGTTGGTAATCACTGACAATTTTCTTGATCTTTAAGTCTTTAAAATAAATGACATCATCGTTGTTTGCTGTGACTAGTTCATTTATATATTTTTCTATTCGCTTTTTTTTTTTTTTAAATTTACTAAACTTTATTGTGTCATCTAGGATAGTTGTAATTTTTTGTTATAATCTCGTCGGTTGAAAACTACATAATCATAGGTTTTTCAGCATGTTTAATGAGGATAGTGGAGTTACATTGTAAATACTACGCCAGCTCAGAAGTATAGACAGATATTGGAGTTGTTGCGTAAGTCTTTGCAGCTGATTTTAATTTGTTTGTGGGCATGTTATTGTGTTTTCTGTATGGGTAACGAATTTTCAAACCGTGCGCTTTTAGATCTCTCAGATTTGGGTGTTCCGTAAATAAATGTTCTATGGTTAACTGTTGGGTAGATTGGTAGATTATTTTGATTTCGCCTTTCTTTTGAATGGGATGTTGATAGGTTGGGGGGGGGGGGGTGGCAATTCGGGCCGATATTCAAGAATTTTATTTTGTCATCAGTAACATCATAAGGAAATACGCAAGTTCAGAAGATATAAACAAAAAATAAATTGATTTCAGATGTGTAATTTCGTACTTATTATTTTTTTTTCAAAACAAAAATGTCATCAACGTACCTTTTATAAATTTCTGTTTAATCGGTTGCTTTAAATACTTTTCTTCCAATATGGAGTTTAAAGTTTATGGTAGACGCTGTTAAATGTATATCATGTTTATATGGACTTTTGTCCTTGTCTTGGTGTGAAGATGACCCCAAATTTTGTTAAAGTATTATTGATACACACACACACACGCACACACACACACACACACACACATAATCTTTCAATTTTTTCTTTTCTTTTTGTTTGTTCTCAATTGGAGTAGATAGACTTAACTATCGCCCGGTTCACACTCCACCCACGTCTATTGAACAGGTGAAGAGGATCATCCCTTGTTTCCTGTTTAGGATGTGGCTCCCGGCTTTCTTTTTTTATTTTTTTTCCCAATCTTCTTTCACTTCTTTTTTTTTCTCTCTTTTTTTTGTTCTCAATTGGAGTAGATAGACTTAACTATCGCCCGGTTCACACTCTACCCACGTCTTTTGAACAGGTGAAGGGGCTCATCCCTTGTTTCCTGTTTAGGATGTGGTTCCCGGCTTTCTTGATTTTTTCCCCCCCAATCTTCTTTCGCTTTTTCTTTTCTATTTTTTTTTGTTCTCAATTGGAGTAGATAGACCTATCTATCGCCCGGTTCACACTCCACCCACGTCTATTGAACAGCTGAAGAGGCTCATCGCTTGTTTCCTGTTTAGGATGTGGTTCCCGGCTTTCTTTATTTTTATTTTGTTTTCCCAATCTTCTTTAACTTTTTCTTTTCTCTTTTTTCTTTGTTCTCAATTGGAGTAGACAGACTTATCTATCGCCCGGTTCACACCCCACCCACGTCTTTTGAACAGGTGAAGAGGCTCATCCCTTGTTTCCTGTTTAGGATGTGGTTCCCAGCTTTCTCTTTTCCAATCATTCTACTCTTAAGTAGCCCCATGCGCATCAGTGGCGTCACCGCCTTGCTTGGGGTGATATGATTCATATATATATATATATATATATATATATATATATATATATATAGTACATTTATTACATAAAATTTAAGCTGCTAACATCATCGTCAAAAATAACAATTCACCTGCAAGATCTAAACAACAGGGAACCAATATTATTTAAAGAACTGTGTTCTTGATCGATCCAAATTCATAAATAGTTATATTTAATATACTACTACATGTTTAACTAGAAGACTCACGTTGCACTTTTCAGACCATAGATCTATTTCATCTCATTTAAATACATATGGAGACCTATCAAACAGTATCCGTAACATATTCGTTGATAATACAAATATAATAGCATCATCCACATTTAAAAAAAGGTTAAAATAATGGAAACATTATAAATAAAGAAGAAAAACACTCAATAATATCAACAAATATGTGTGTGTGTGTGTGTGTGTGTGTGTGTGTGTGTGTGTGTGTGTGTGTGAGAAATACTTTTACAAACTTTGACGTTGTGTTTGTCACACTAAAACAAGGACAAAAATCATATAAGCATATATTGCTGATATATGCTTATATGATTGCCTTCGTTTTTTACTTAAGTTTAAAGTTTAGGGTAGACGCTGTTTAATGTATAATCTAATATACAATCCCAGAGTAATTTTTTATAACTTTGATGGCGGTTTCCTCACACCAAAAACAAATATCCAGATAAACATGTCAGCAAATCCTTCGTTTCTGAGTTATTAAGTTTGAAAAAAAAATTACGGTAGATAGCGTTGTGTTGTACCGTAGACTAGGTAACATTTTTCATTCGTGTACATTTATGGCTAGTCTCTCTACAACGTTTACCGTTTCAGTTAACTGAAAAGTGTTCCATTTAACAATGGCAGGATATTCGTATCGTGAGCGGCCAGATATGATTTTTTCATAAGGCTGCCTAATGGTAATGGACGCGAGGCTGCACGGCTGTATCAGGTTGCGTTTCTAGACCGAAGGCAGCCGAGTCATCCAACCTTTGCTGCTGTTTATCGTTGCGTCACTGAGACAGGATCCATGACATCACAAACTATGGATTGAGGAAGACCGAGATCCGCTCATACGCCTGACCACGAAGAACACAATTTACAGACTGTCGGAGATAATCCAGGTATCAGCACATGTCAAGTGGCTCTAACAAGACATACATCTCATAGTACTGCGTGTAGAGTACTTCAAGTGCAGCTCCTGTATCCGTATCATTCGCCCTCTGATCACTCACCACAGAACTTTTGCCGATGATTTATTGCACAAAATTCCGATCCATTGTTTGTCTCTTCGGTCTTGTTTACGAATAATGCAACATTTGTGGTCGGATCGAAATCCCTATGGTACAATACAGATTAGACACCAGCATCAATTTACGATTACTCTGTGGGCTGAAATTGTATGTGACTTTCTGGTAGGTCCCTATGTTCTCCCAGAATGTTTCTTATAGCACCTGTCTACAGGGACTTCGTTTCGTACACACTTCCAAACCTGCTAGAAAATGTATCCCTCTTAATACGATGAAGCATGCGGTTCATGCATGATGGGACTCCAGCACATTTTACTCACATTGTTTGTAATGCACTATCTGACATCTATCATGAAAGATGGTTAGGTAGTGGAGGACCGGTTCCATGGCCTGCGCATTCTCCCGACCTCAATCCTTTACATTTTTATCTCTGGAGCCATCCAAAACTATTTATGCAGCAGATATTAATAATTCAAAGACGATTCATCAACGCGTCATAGGGCCTACGAAACCATTCGACACTGACTGGGAGTATTTGAAAGGTTCCGCCAATCAATGATCTGACAAGTACGTATGTAGAAGCAAGCAGAGAACAGTGTTGAGGTACAGCGATGGCCTTTTGGACATATGTTTATATGAACATTTTACCATATTTTGGTGTCAGAAACCAGCCGAAAATGTTTGTAAAAGTATTATTAGAGTGTATCTCGGATGGTACATTTAACAGCGTCTTTAAACTTAATAAGTCAAAAACGAAGGATATGTTTATATGGACTTTAACTTGTCTTGGTGTGAAGATGACCCCAAATTTTGTAAAACTATTATTGATACACCCTATATATATATATATATATATATATATAGTATGTCAAAAATTTCCGAAATTTACATTCGCTGAATGGCCATTTCAGCGAGAAAATTCTCGGTTTATCAGCAACAATCGAAAACAAAAATTTATTAATTCAAATATCGTACAAAATATCTATACAGGAGGGAGTCAAAAAACATATCCATACAGAGGAAGTTAAAAAAAGAAAAGAAAAGAAAAGAAAGAAAGTGGGTGTGATTAAGAAAGAAAAACTATGTGAGTGAATAATTCATTGAGTTTGCTGTTTTCTAAAAGATCTTTTGTATCCATAAAATCTTTTATTTAATTTTCTTGAGGTTTCGCCTATGTATTTCTTGTGGGAATTATTACAGTTGATAGAGTACATTCTTCGTTCAAGTTTAAACATATGATTTTTTTGTTTTCTATTGTCGTTTATTGTTTTGGAAGTAGTAAGACATTTTATGTTCAGCTTAGATAATTTTTTTAAAATTGTAGTTGTGACAGTCATTGTCATATAGAAATTCATATATCCTATTATTCCATATAAATATATATATTAAAGAAAGTTTTTTTTTCTTTTTTTAATCATATCACCCCAAGCAAGGCAGTCCACTGCCACTATAGCGCATAGACCGATTGGGTATAGGAAATGTCAGAGGGATGATGATAGACGAGTTAGGAGGTACGTAGGGAGAGCGTTGGAGGGAATGGGTGCGGGTTAGTGTGTTAGGAGGTGTCTGTTGACCTTACATTTAAACTCTTGGAGGTTGTAGCCGTCGGGGAAGCAATCATGCGGAAGGGAATTCCACAGGCGAGAAGTGCGAAGAAAGAAGCTGTTGGAGTAGAAATTGCGGTTACATTTCATCGGTTTCACTGAAAAGGGGTGGGACCTAGTTGCCAATCTAGTATCTCGTGCAAATTCACACCTAGGGGGCACCAGTGATTTAAGTTCATTCGAGCAGAAGCCGTGAAAGTACTTATAGAAGAGGCACAGGGAAGCCACGTCACGCCGGTGAGAGAGTGACTGCAGGCGGTCAGCTAAGTCGGTATCGATCACATTACAGATTCTCCGCTGTATTTTGTCAAGAAGCCCGAGGAGAATAGCAGGGGCACCCGACCAGATGTGGCAGCAGTATTCAATACATGGGCGGACGGTAGATTTATATATGTGCAGGATAGATTCAGGCGGAAAGAATTTCCGGGCCCTGCACAGAGAGCCGACTTTCATAGCAGCGGATTTAGCAATGGATTCGATGTAGTCATTCCACTTGAGGTCCGCTGAGAGTGTCAGGCCAAGCAGGCGTAGTGATTTACTCTCTGGGAGGCAAGCCTGTTCCATGGGTTATTTATTTGTTATTTTTAGTGGATATAACTTATTTGACTAGATGCTCCGTTTATTTATTATACATTATATTAATCTATTTCCGTCTACAGGCCTGAATATTCGAAAAATGTTATTGGCATCTTGCACTCAACAGATTATTTTTTGTTTACAGTGGACTTTACAAAATATGTCGG
Source organism: Ascarosepion bandense (assembly GCA_037127315.1). NCBI lineage: Eukaryota > Metazoa > Mollusca > Cephalopoda > Sepiida > Sepiidae > Ascarosepion > Ascarosepion bandense. The sequence continues at coordinate 394,042 of JBBBDQ010001835.1, read as the reverse complement.
AGACGCAGTGATTCAGCTAAAGGCTCATGCCAAAACTGTGTCTGTCTCTCTGCGTGCGTGTGTGTGTGTGTGCGTTTGTGTTTCTGCGAGTGTGTGTCTGCGTGTGCATATTCTCAGAAAGTGTCATTGACCTTTGTAAAATCATGTTTAAATATTTACTCTTCAATGTTGCTCAGCTAGTCTCAACGGCATTTACAGTGAGTTAGATCATCACCGGTTACCCATAGTGGTAACGTTAAGTTTCTTCTTCTTCTTCTTCTTCTTTTTCTGTTTCTTCTTCTTCTTGACTCTAAGCTGAACATGCATGAGACGTGATGGGACGAAACCTGACTCGATCAGTTAGCCCACCTGCAATTCCTTCTGTATTGCATCAACAAATAATGTATTGCAGAACCATACAGTACTTCTTCGATTTTGCCAGGTAGGGTTGATCATTTTCCAGTTGCGATTCTGTGTTCTGCTAGAAGACGACTCAGTTAGGGCTCTGCCCGCAGACAGAGACGTAACTTTTGGAAAATAAATACTATGAGGTGCCCGATCACGGGAAACAGCTACCCGTGCTTACACCCAACCCAATAACACTAAAGAGAGTGATCGGTAGGTATAACGATGTCAGCGCAACAGCCCTTGGCTCAAGTGTACGCGCTCGGGTTCCCCATGTTAAACTCGACTTTATTCCGTCTCGGAGTGGAGACCAGGCTAAATAATACTTACTCGATTAGCCGGACACCTTGGGACAATGGTTGAAAAATATGTTTGGATAATTAAAAATTCTGGATAATTTAATACCTAAATTATCGAAAAAGATTGAAGAAAAATGCCATTTTCTATAAGAAATTTAGCATTTACATGATCAAATAGCATTTTCAAATTCTTTGTCAAAGGTATATTAAAATATGCATTTTGTCTTTTGCTAGCTAGCCATGCGTGTTTTTTTTTTGTTTGTTTTCTTCTTTTTTTTTTTTTTTTGTTCCTAACACCCTTAACTTGAATTAAAGTAGATTGTATTCACAAGGTTAGCCTCTGGTTGAAGGCAAAATTAAGCATTTGCGAAAACATAATCCTTTCTTTCATGTTTGAAATTGATATTTTGAACATTGGAGATGGGTTTTCCAAACTCTCAAAACTTTTGTCTGAGAAGAAATATTGGAATGAATTTAATTCAGATAAATGAAAAGTGTTCAAATGATTTCTTTTTCATTTCACATGTGAATATCTCTAGTATGAATAATCAAGAAAGTGTTCTTCCTGTAGCAGCAAATAGTCTTTGACCTGAATGCACTCTGTCAACAATGACTGTGTGAGAAGAACTTTATCAAGATCTTTGGAGCCTAAATTCATGTTTTTCTCAAAAATGTTAATGCGAAATAATGTTACAAACCTTTTTCTGCACCGTACATCCTCGATTATCCGGTCACCTTGTGACAGTGATTGAAAAATATATTCGGATAATTTAAATTCCGGATAACTGAATACGTAAATTATTGAAAAAATACGAAGTCATTTTCTGAAATAATTTAACATTTATATCAGCAAATAACATTTTTAACGCTTTGTTCAAAGTTTTTGTTTAGTTTACTTACCGATGCAGATTTAGGTTCAACAATGACCTGGTCACTTAGGTTCAACGATACCCTGGTTACTTAAGTTCATCACTAACTGTTCCTACCCAGGGTTGTCTGCATTGATCCAGTCATTTATTTCTACTTGCTTTACACCGATGTTTAATACTGCAAATTTCTTAATAAAATCTGTCATTGCAGCGATCGGAACTACAGAATTACGAAAGTGATTTACCATTAAAATTGATATTCCTCACGACTTAAGGATTGTTTATGATAATATCTGATTCTATGCAACGCCACTCCTTTCAATGACTTTGAGTAACCAATTTTCTTTAAGAATGTATGAACATCTACGCCGTCAGTGGAAATCAATTGCTGTAAAATTTCTTTAGTGTTATAATCAGTTCGTGGACCCAAGTACGCCTTAAACCATTGATTGAATGGGTGATGTAACGTTGGCTGGAGCAAAAAAACAAAACAAAAAAACTTCACGGTAATTTTTGGTGTGACCAATATGTGATCATTCATATGTATGTTCTTTTAATGAAAACAACGAGAAAATTATTTTCTCTAACACTTGCGTTTTAGTGGCTTTATTACCCTCCTTGGGGTGAAATGATTAAAAATGTTACGGTATTGTTCAAGACTAGGTCATATTTAAATAAATATTTGTACACGCGCATGATTGGCTGTGTATTGCGCTCGCATCTCTCGTGTTTCACTAATGGTCAAAAAGAAAGAATCCGGAAGTTATTTTATTATTTTCAGATTATTATTATTATGTCATTTTTCATCATATTTCGGTTTCTGCTTTGGTCTCACTACCAACCAAGTCTGCGGGGAGACCTAAGGCAGGTAGTGGTGTGTTGTTATGACTCCATTTCATGTTTTTCTATCTTCCCTATCATCCCCAGCATTACATAGATAAAGTTTTCCTTAGTGTGTGGGCTGTACTTTATTATTATATTTACAGAATAATAAGAATTCTTTTAAGTGTATTATTTACGGTTTTTATATCTATTTATTTATTTTGCTTACGATATCAATTTTTAACCTATTGAAAAGATTTTAGATTTGCCAACATATTTAGAAACACCGGCTAAATCAAGGCAAAATTTGCAAATTCACTACATGCAGGGTAGTAAAGACACTAAGACACAAGCGGTTACTGAATGTGATATAATTAGAAAACAAAACATTACTAAGGAGCGAGGACAATAGATAAGTAATCAAAGTGACAGTAGACCCGACACACCATATTCACCTGACCATGCACCTCAGCAAAAGCACCACAAGAGAAACGTCTGGAACTCAGTGGGTCCGTTCTCCTCCACTCACCATGTTCATACGTCCTTGCATCACAGTAAAAATAACTAAAACATTTTCGAAATCAGTTGGCCTGTTCTACTCCACCCTCTATATTCACCAGACTGCAAAAAATATCTCTGAAAAAACGTTTTTAACTGAGTTCGTCTGTTTATCAGACCCGTCATGTTCACCTGTTGTTGTACCCGAAGCCGTAGGGTGCTTGCTCTTTGGACTTCGGTAGTCGCCAGTGAAGCTGTAGGGAGATGGTTAATGTTTATTGATTCGGCCTTGTGTCAAACATAACTGAACTCCCTACAACTTAGAATTTATTCGTAATCATCAGAAGGTTGTTGGCAGGTTGTAGATTGAAATGTGTAGATTTGTAGAACAATAAAAGTATACCTTTTGCATGTTTGAATAGAAATTTATTGATAGAAAAGAATAACAGGATTTAGTAGAAGTTAAATGTTCCAAGAGAAACAGTTAAGAATTAAGGGAATCAAGTGTTCGTAGTAGTAACTTGTTGGAAAGAATTTATGTGTACGTAGGCAGGAACGCATGTAGGTATGTATGTTTGTTGTTGGGTAGGGGCGTTTTTGAAGTATTCGCTCAGTCTTAAATAGTTCCGTGCGGTTATCAAGTAGACGGGTGAACGATGAAGAGGAAGAATGTGAGAAGTGAGTAAGAGAGAGAGAGAGAGAGAGAGAGAGAGAGTAAGAATAACGATCGCTTGACGTTTGTCAAGGGTACGTGTTAATTGCTCGTCGTCTCATAACTCTCTGAAGTGACGGTCGTCTTTGCTCGTCTTTTATTTCGTTTGAGAATTCACTCCAGGATGTGATTCTGGCCTTTTCATTGGACGACACCCATTTCGCATCGAGGTGTGAAATTTCGTAAGTTTTGTGTGTGCTAAGTGAAGTTTGTAAATTCGAGAAAATTTGTTTATTTCTAACAATGAGTCAGGTTTGAATTTTTAAATCTAGAATTTGTTTTGTTCAATACATACTACAAAAAAATAAATATATAAATAACCGATGTTAAAAGTTTGGAAATTTTTGGGTCTGTTTTACTCAATCCGATATATTCACCTTGCATCACAGAAAAAATACCACAGGATTTTTTAAAAATCAGTTGCTCTGTTCTACTGCACCCGTCATAATCTCCTGACCTTTCACAACAAGAAAAATACCACAATAAAAATGTCTGGAACACGTTTGGTCTATTCTATCCAACATACTATATTAACATGACCTTGCACCACAGCAAAACCTCACCCACACACATTGCACCACAGGAAAAATACCACAGCAAAAATGTTTGGAAATCGGTTGGTCTGAGCTACTCAACCAACCATATTCACCTGTTCTTGCAGCACGTCAAAAATACGCCAAGATAAATCTTGGAACTTGGTTGGTCTATTCAACCCGCTTCAAACTAGTCATTGCTCCATAGAAAAATAATCCCGGAAAAATGATTGGAACGGATTGGTTTTGTTATAACTGATCGGCCATATTTGCATGTCATTGCCCCATAGCAAAAAGAAAACATGAAAAGCGGATTGAAACTGAGTTGGTCTGTTCTACCCAATCGACCAAATATAAGCATCATTGCTCCGTAATAAAATAACTCAGGAGAGAGGATCGGCATTGAATTGCTGTGTTCTACTCGGTCGGCCGTATTCACCTGCTATTGCTCCATTGCAAAAAAAAAAAAAAAAATAAAAAAAAAAATAAAAGAACGGGACAGAGTTGCTCTGTTTTCCCCAATCGGCTATATTCACTTGTTATTGCTTCATAGCAAAAATAACCCATATAATGATTGTAAATGAGTTGCTCTGTTCCACGCGATCGTCCATATTCACCTGCATGGCAAAAATAGCACAGGAAAAAAAAAAGATTGGAATTGATGTGCTATCCTCTTGGCTATATTCAAGTGTATTCAAGTGTCCTTACAGCTCAACAAAATAAACCACGAAAAATGTTAACACTGTTGGTCGATTATAATCGACACACCGTATTAGCATGACCATGAACCACTGCAAAAAAAAAAAAAAAAAAAAAAAAAAACGCAGGTAAACATTTTGGACCTTGTTTGGTCTGTTCTACACCACGAACCATGTTCACCTAATCTTGCACCACAGTAAAAATAATCCAGGAGAAAGGAACTAAGTTGGCCTGTTCTACTCGATCGGCCATATTTACCTGACATTGCACCACAGTAAAAATAAACCAAGACAAATGTTTGGACCCCGGTTAGTCTGTTCCATCCCACCCGACATATTCATCTGATCTTGCACCATAGCAAAAATACCACAATATAAACTCTTTGAAGCCGATTGGTCAGTTCTAACCGACCCGTGAGAGAGATGTAAAGTTAGTCGATTTGATAGGCGGGTGCTAGTGTGTCCAACGTCATTTGTCGACTCCATTTTTTTTAGTGCTCCTCAGTTATTGATATTCCATTTTTAATCGATTATGAGTATATCCGTACTACTTATCCCAAATGAAGTCCGAAAGGTTATGTTAAAAACTGATGTCTCTCTATGGGACTTCTTTTAACGGCGTTTACCAAATGATTGCGTCTGTAGAGACCGGGCTCCGCTGATTGGCCATTAAGAATCATATGACCAGCCAAGCGTAGTGCATACTAATTAGGGATGAGAAAGGAAAATTATCTTAACGAAAAACGAAAGTGAACCAATGTTAGAAGTAAACTAAATATTTGCGAATAGGTCTATAAAACTGTGCTATAGCGGATATTTATACTTGCTTATATATAACGATGAATATTTAAAAAAAAAAACCTTCCACGTGAATCATAATAATATTATCTTTTGCCATCGTATAGATTCCGGGCTGAATACTATGTGTCAGAAACAACATTAGTTTAGAGTTACATGTGTGAACAGAACTCGCTAGACTAGTTTATTAACTGCTGTATTATCTGAGACACCTCACGGCGTTATTCTATAAGCTCAATAATGTCAGTGAGTGTTGGGCTTGGATCTCACTCATGCCCCATCGTTATGGTATTGTTTAAGAATAGGTTATATTTAAATAAATATTTGTACACGCGCATGATTGGCTGTATATTGTGCTCGCATCTCTCGTGTTTCACTAATGGTCAAAAAGAAAGAATCCGGAAGTTATTTTATTATTTTCAGATTATTATTATTATTATTATTATTATTAGATTTACAGAATAATAAGAATTCTTTTAAGTGTATTATTTACGATTTTTATATCTATTTATTTATTTTGCTTACGACATCAATTTTTAACCTATTGAAAAGATTTTAGATTTGCCAACATATTTAGAAACACCGGCTAAATAAAAATTTAAAATCAAATAAAAGAAATAAATAAAACAGAATTACGCATTATTTTCCCAGTAATAACAAAACCATATTAAAAACGGAGTTGTCCATTTCTTTATTAATTTTGTCCTGGGTATGACGATAAACTGCATCCGGCAGCAAGACCTCTGATTGAAGGTTCTGAGGACATTGGAACCGCCTTTTAATTGCTGTTCTTAGGTCCAACGCGGGTAGGTAGCACCTGTTAGAGACCCAGCTATGAGCAAATAGTGAGCCCTCAAACTAGGGTTAAAAAAATGAAAGTATAGATCTAAAAAAAGAAGTGAAAAAAATTACCAGAAATAGATTTTTGTAAAAAGAAAAAATTACTGATGTAACACTATCTCCCGCAGGGATACTTTCTTTTGTTGGTTTAATACAGCGGAGAGAGAGAGAGAGGAATTAATATTAGTAGTATTATTGGTTGTGCTTTATTGTAATTCACGATGTGAGCTCATGTAAAAAAAACTATTTTAATACTATCAAATACTTGTAAAATACGGGGCATAGGAAAAATTAATTATTGTAATACTATCATATACTTGTAAAATCCAGGGAATATAAAATTTAACTATTTTTGGGAAAGAAAAAGGAAAAATATATTTTTTCTTCTTTCCTGTTCGAAGCGGATATTTTTTTGGTAAAGCTAAAATTTTAGTAGCCAAAACAAAGTGTCAGAGTTGGTTTGATGGGATCAGGCGGGGTTAAAGTCCCTCAACAGGTTTTCCTGAGAACAGAAGTCTGTGGGAAATTGGATACGATGTGAGCTGGCGATATCTCATTCGTCGAGCTAACCCCTTCCGCAGATCGAGTGGGCGGAAAATGATTTCATTGGCCGAAGGCTTCGAATCGGCTAGATCCCCCGAGAGGATTGAAAAGGGTTATAAAAATAGAGACTCGTCGAGAAAAGTTCAGTTTTGTTGGGAGCGAGCCTCCAGACGACAAGGAAACCAAACCCACACCGCCGCCGCCATCACCGCCACATTAACTGCCATCGCTACCATTGACCGCCTCTGATTCGGCAAATCCCGTCAAGTTCCGTTAAGAACCCGAAAGGACTTTGTTAATTTTTTTTAACATCACCTAGAAAACGGACATCTCCAATTTTAGAGAATACGGAAAAGATTTTAGCAAAAATTTGAAGAGCTCTGTCTATTTGAAAAGGCATTTCTATTTAAGGATTGAAAAATCTGAGATTTTTAAACTCTCTCTCTCTCTCTCTGTGTGTGTTGTAAGCCAACTGTATTATCTGTTCCTGTGAAAAGAAAAACACTTTTTTTTTATATATAAAGACATTCTTCGTAACTCTCCAGGCGTGTTCGACCTTGTTCATTTATTTTATTAATTTTTTTTTTTTTTTTTTTTTTTTTTTTTTTTTTTGTGCCGTATTTATTTTTTTTAACCACAAGTGTGCACCAGTGTCCGGACTGGCTCTAAAAGGCGACTACTAAAATTGCACGACGCGACCTCTGGGATCAATTCACGACGTGGGACAGTGGCGCGTTGTTGCAAGAGACGTCTTGTAAACCAGCTTTTGTGACGACATCGTCGGACGAGATCGTAGTGATTAGCTACAGCGACCGAACCGGGTGGCAGTGTCACAACTGGGATCGTCATGACCGTCGACGAGAACGAGCGTCACAATTAGACGGCCAGCACCGGGCATATAAGGCGTCAGACTGAAGCTTCTAAGAAAATTAAATTTCGCCATTAAATGATCCATAAGGACTTGGTATGTTGTTAAACAATCTTTATTATTATTATTATTATTATTTTAAATTTCAATTGCAATAGATATTTGTTTATTCCACAGGCACTTTGACAGGGTGTAATGGATAACAAGCGCGTCTCGCTAGAACAATTAGAACTGAGTAGTGAATTGCAAACTCACTCACCCCATATTTTTCGCCTATGTAACAAATTTAAGCTACGCTTATAAAATTTACTACATCTCGGGTGCTTTGACGTGATTTTCACTCTCGTTCAATTACGACTGGTTAGCGAGTGCTATCCTAACTGGGGACTTGCCCTTGTACCACATCTAAGCTATGCTTAAAATCGTTTGGGTACCTCAACGTGGTGTAATTGTTAGCAAGTTTTTCTCAAATAGTGAGTTCGATCCTCGCTAGATGTTCGGCCTTGTGCCACACTTGTTTATTAAGCTACGTCCGAAGGTAATGTTCTATTTCTTCTTCGATGAGCAGTGTCCTTCAAGGATGTTGGTAATCGTAGTCCTTCATGACTTCCTATCCATTTTTCTTCTGTGCCTTGTCCTTTCAGGACGTAAGCAATCATTGCTTTTCACGTATCCCTATCCCTAGTGATTCTTAGCACGCTTTCTCCTGTTCCACCACGCAACCCCCATTCTGTCATCCACCTGCTCAGGCCCTTCAAATATGCTATTTGCTGCTTTCCCCTGTCTCTTTTTCCCCTCTGTCCAGCCTGTTAGTATCAGGTTCTCCAAGCCCTTCTTCCTCATTGCATGTCCCAGGAACTTCAACTGTCTTTTCCTGATGTTCAGTATTAATTTCCTTTTCGTTTCCATCCTTTCCAAAACCACATTATTGCTCCATGATATCCGCAGCCTCCTTCTGTAGAACCACATTTCAGTTGCTTCAAGTTTTTATTTCGTCTTTGATGATATTTTCCAGCATTCACTGCCATCAGCTATTTACACGTAGGTGTTTGCTGTTTCCTTTTGTCGCTCTTGTCTTCAGTATTTCCTGGTCTTGGAGAACTTGAAGACCTCCGGAGGCAATAGAGATGAAGTTCTGCTCAGAATACCATGAATAGATCACGTGAGCAATGGGGAAGTTTTAAGAGAAAGAGCAACAAATAGGTGACTTGTACTTAGAATCGGAAAGAAATTGTTGAAATTTCTGAGACGACCAATACACATCATACAAACATATTTATGCTTTGTAAACTCTCATATAAGCAATATCTTTTGGGACCCGACAATACCTTCCCCCAAAATTAGGCTAACAATTCACAAGAAATTACCCCTTGTGCAAACAACTGATACCCTCTTCTACAACGATAAAGGGGACAACTACACCTAAATCAACGGCGTTAGTCAGAGTAACACCTTTGGTTCCGCCTTCTCTGCTTTTGCAAGAACCTGATCGGACCAAAAATGAAGTAATGTTGCCATACATGAGGAGGTACCCAGGCTTCCTTTTTCAGTTCCGATAGTTCAAAAGTGTCCCCGCATACTTGTGGATGATGAATTATTTTCCACCCTGCAATGCGTTTCTCACAGATGGAACGTCACACGCCTCTCGCTGCACCATGGGTATTTCCAAGGAAAGAGTTCAGACGCGATACATTCCTTAGTTCCACCAGTTCTAACCTTCACGACTAAGACCTGCCATGCCACACACATTGTAGCGAACGACCCTCATTCCCTTCGTATTCAGCTAGTGAGATGTAAATTTTACTCGAACAGATTCCTATCAAGAACCACTGCTTTGTGGGACAGACACTCAAGAGAATGCTTACTTGACCACCACAATCTTAACCTGTTCATGTCTTGCGTCTACCGTTATTTTCCCCCATATCCGCATAAACTGTGCCTCTTACTGTCATGGTGGCATCACACATAACAACGGAGTGAACTCTTCCTACAACTACATATACTTCTCTTCACAAGATGTGGGAGCAGATGGGCAGAGCAATAGGCAACGTTAAGTAGGGATAGGCAGAGACAGAGTGGGATAGCCAACACTGCTACCGTACGATCATTGCGAGTCCCAGTTCGAGGATTGAATTATAGTATTACTACCTAACCCGTATTTATCTTTCTACTAACAGAGTTCCAAGTATTTGTATTTTGCTGTGTTTAACACATATATCGTTATTTCCTATTTTGGTTGTTGTTGTATTATTTCTTGCTGGACTCTTAACCGGGTCCACGACACTTACTTATGCAACACACTACCTTGAGTGGCTCTTGAGCCTTCTAGTTGCTGAAAATCATTGTAAAAATAAATAACAAAATTACATTATATATATTTATATAATAGCGCACGTTGAATGGTGGTGTTAATAAAAGAGTGCTTGATGTAATATAACAGAACTATTAGTTATATATTAATAATAAATATGTTTTCTTCGCTGGTAGAACGGGTTTCATGCTGAGTTAATACTGACTCTTAAATTATTTAAATTTTTATATATATACCAGGCTATCGTAATAGTGAAGCAGTCAATATCATTTGCGGAGATTTTTTTTAGTGTAAAAAACACATTCACACAACTTACATACTTCAATCGACAAAGGTAGAACTATAAGTTAAATATAAACATACACATCTAATTATTTATAAAAACAACTAGCAGTATAGCCCGGCGTTGCTCGGGTGTAATGAAAGCTTTAAAACTAATCCATGGTCCTGGAGATCAGACTCAGCCTAAAGAATATTTGTGTGAAGTTTGGTGAGAATCGGATAAAAATTGTGGATTTGTATAAATGACATACAGACAAATAAACAGACACACACACAAACATCTTGCCTTTTATATATATACATTATCGATTTTCTGCACTATTGTAAGAACTGCAACCTTGAAACTTCTGAATATCGTTTCTTATGTCTTTGTCTATGGGTGTATAAAATTTTATACACTCCTTTTATAACCCGATTTTTTCGATTATCGATTTTCGATATTTATCAGGGGTACCTCGACATAAAACCTAACTAAGAACACTCGCAGACGCTTATAGTACACCTGTGTAAATTTTCAACAAAATCGATTCAGCCGTTTCGGAGTCTATTGGTAACGGACACACACACACACACACACACACACACAGACAAAGTTCCATTTATAAATAAGTTTAGATACAAAATTAAACACAAGTTTCATGGGACATCTAAACGGGGCGACGTGTCAGAACACACAAAGAACTGAGTTGCAGTACCCTCATACGTCCAAAACGACGGGGGAGTCCAGTATATATATATATATATGTGTGTGTGTGTGTGTGTGTGTGTGTGTGTGTGCAGCAATCTTTCATTTAAACATTTTCCTTAAAAACGACCGACAAGGAATATTTTATTAATTTTTTATTTAATTTTTCCAGTATTCTTTCATGTTTCAAAAAGATAAGGAATGAAAAAATGAAGATAAGGAATGAAAAAATTTTCCATAATTTTCGACTTTTCAAGCGCTTTCAGCCTCTTCGCAGGCCATTTTCAAGGATGTTATTTTTCCGATGTTGTTTATGTCCTCATGTTTGACTGTAATCTTTTTTTTTTTTCTGTTTTTAGTGTTTTTTGAAAAGAAGATTTCTTTAAAGCGGTCACGTGATGCACGCAGCGGGCATCGTGTGATCATCTGTCTGTTTGTTTTAAAAAAACTTTCAAAACTCTTTTTCCACTGTTAAATAGTGTAAGGTTAATGATTAGAGAAAATTGATATATAGTGCCTCTCTTACAGCAAGGTGCCTCTGATATTATGACTTAAATAATATTTTGTATTTTTTTTCTTAAAGGTTATTGTAAGTTTTGGGTTAATAAATGTTTGTTTATTGCACTATTATTACTAGAGAGGTGGCATATAAGGCGTCTACTCAGGGAAATGCTATTTTTAATGCTAGCGTCATGTATTTTTTGGTAGAATAATTTTGTTTATTAATGACGTAGTTGGGAAAATTGTTGACTAATGTTTGTTTTTTGTGTTTTAGTTCGCTTAAAAATATTCTTTGGGAGAAGGAATTTTGATTTGTTCTATTTACAAAGTTCGTTCTTACTGCTATAAAATTTTTATATCTTTCTTGGCATTAGCAATTATAATTAAGAAGACAAGGGTTCTTACTAGTGGATTTTTTAAGTGATAAATTCGTTGGTTTTTTAAGTGATAAATTCGTTGGTTTTTATCTCTGTATTGACGTTAAGAAACGGTTATTATTGTTGCTATTGGCGATAAGTTCATAAGTAGATTTAAGCGAGGTGTTATTTTGCCACCTACCTAGTAACAATGTAGTACAATAAAAAACATTTAACACAAACTTTACAAGAACTCTTAAGAAAAAATTTAGTTGAAAATGCAAAGATACTTTTAAATCACAATCTCAAAGGTACCTCGCTATTAGAGAGATACTATACATTAAATAATTTTCTTCTACCATCAAAATTAGACTATTTAAAAATGGGAATGGAGTTTTGTTTATATATATATATATATATGATTTAAAAATTAGTTATTAACTCATTTCTAAATGAAAAATATTCAAACGTTCTGCAATATAAATTTATTAAACACTTTTTAATACAACTGTTTGCTGGTCTAATTCAGCTATGACCAGAAAGTAACTATATATATTGAATCAGATAATTCAAACGAATCTTTAATACAGAATTTGTTATATCGTTCCAAAACAGGCTGTAATGTGGTCGTAAGCCATTTAGATACGCCATGTTGGGAGAACTCTATCATATATAAAATAGATCTAATTGGGACACTATCCTCATGTATTTTGTGCAAACCATAGAGACGGGGATGAATTGAACTCGTAGGTATAATTTCATTAGAAATTTCAGTGTGCAAAAGCTTGCTTTCAACCCATTTAAGTAAGCGTTTTTGGAATTTGGCCTGAATAGATATTGTAGAGCCATATTTGTCTATTGGGCCTAACTGAACAAATTTGAAAGTATCTTCAAGGATAGTCATCATCTTGGAAATCAAGAATGACGACACTCAAGCCTTTATCCGGTTTCGTAATAACCGGAGATTTATAATGCCGAAGTGAATTAATAATTTTATATTGCTCTCTTTTCCATTTTGACTCATTAAATGAAACAGGAGTACCTGCGTAGGAATTTGCAATATCATTGAGTTTAGACTTAAGGTCACTGACTTTACTGACTGAATCAGGTTAAAGTCTGTCCATCTGGGAAAACAGAACTTCAAACTCTGAATAAATCTCCTCTCGTTTAATATGCGAGGCGGAGACACAAAAAAGCAAACCATCCGAGAGAATAGGTAACTTTGACATAGAGAACTGAAATGAGAAAAGGTTTAGGACGTTCTGACCAACACTAGGATCAGGGGAACAAGCAAATTTCTTATTGAATAAATGCTGCAATTTATTAAGATGTTTCGCCGCAAGTCGAGAACAACTGCGCCCATGAATCAGTGCAGCATAACGAAGAAAACGAATCCTGTCGAAATACGAAAGTGAATTGACAGAATGACTCCATAATTGATAATATTTCTTTTTCAACTTGGTGAGGCTATAAGAGAGCTTAGTTATGAAATTAGTAAAAAATCTCTTCAATCTTCTGTCCTAGATGTAAATTTACCCTTTTAATTCTAAAAGAAATAAAAGAGGGGGGACAGATTTTGTTAGCTAAACATAGTTGAAGGAAGGACCTATTAGCCAGAGTTGTTCGAATCTTGCATTTAATTTTTAGCAGGGAATTTAATCTGCAAATCAAGTACAATTTGTACCTTGTCTTGAGGTATTTGAAAATATGATTAGTGGTACAAAACTTAATTACCGCTATAAAAAATCAAAAATATTTATAATTAACACCCATGATGAGGAAATATTTTAAAAATTAAAAAAAAAATTATATATATATATATATATAGAGAGAGAGAGAGATACCTCCACAAATTCGGAAACAAAATGAGCATACCATGATAAAAAAAAAGCTCCAAACATGATAAAAAAAATTATATCATGAAAATCTTTATGCTATTATTTAGAGGAAAGACCAAAGTATTTTTGTTACTTAATAATAATTTAATCCTTTTTAGAGGCTTCGAAATTTTTGTTAAAAATCTTGTTTGTCGTGTGTCGGCAGGCGACTATAAATTAGCAGAGCAAATTTCAGCGTTTCTTGTGCAGTGAAAAACACATTGATTTAAAAATTATTGCAAAAATAAAATCATTGTCGGATTTTAATGAAACTTTTAAGACATATCGGCTTTCTCAATATTTGATTGGTTAATAAATTCGACTTTACACACAGGAACCAATGTAAAGAACACGTATATTTACTAATTATCTAATAGAAAATCACATTACATTAGATAATTGACTTACATATTGTTGCGATATGCAGACGATATCGAGGAGCAAATTAATGCAGCATCTTATTTATTGACCAACCAGAAAACGGAAAAATATATTCAAAACTGATCCTGTGGGGGATTTGGTATTTGCTGGGTTGTATGTTGATTATTTCCCCCACAAATACAACACTCAATTTTGCAATCGCGCAAAGTGAAGGAATAATTTACAACGGACATTCAACAACAAACAATTTATTACGTGACAAAATAAAATGGTATGTAGAAACCAACAAAATACATGATTCTAAAATTGCCTTTTTGAGAAATATAAACTTGGTAAGAGGTTAATTTTTGTCCAAAAACGTGTATATGTTTGCATTATCAGAGTCTGTAAAATAAGCCTTTCCTACTTACATTTTGGTGCGTTACAGTTGGCGACAACGTGTCGCGTTGCTCAAAGAAAGTATCGTCGGCTTTTCTTTTAAGGTCCTTGGAGCGAGGTCACGAACTTTTGGCATGGAAGAGAGGACATGGCCGGCAAAGTATACGGTGTCATGCGGACTTAATGGCCTGCTTGGTTACTGCTTGGTGACTGCTTGGTGACTGACCTTTCTTTCTAACACTGTGTATTATATACATTAATAGGGGATCAACTAAGCTTCCTAACATTAGGGTGTGAAAACATTTACTGACCAATCAGATTTATTATTTTACTATTTTGTTTGGGGCCTAAATATTTTTGTATTAATTTACTTTCAAGCCTATTTTTCTAGAATGTTCTTATTCTAAGTTTTTGTTGAGAAATATAAAAATGTAATCTAAATTCTACTGCTGTTTTGATCCAATTTATCTAGAATGTTCTATTGTGTTTTTGTGTTGCCTAATTTTATAAAAAAAATATGTATCCCATAATCCTATTCTTGATCGTCAAAATGCGTGATTTTGCCTTTTCTCTTCCGAGAGCTACGATTCGTCTGACCAGACTTCTCGTCGAGGCCACCTTATTTTCTTACCCTCTCATCTCTTTTACGCTGCGTTCTTTATTTTATTTTCTTTCTCACGTACTGACAAAAAAAAAAAAAAAAAAAGGAACAAAGCAAATTCATAACCGCTTTCACATTCAAGACGAACCTTTAACTGCGACATCAGATTTGTTTTTTCTTCAAAAGCAACACAAACGAAGACTCAAACACCTTAGCAACAACATTTTGCCTTTTCTTAACAATAGAAACATTTCATCTGACTTTTAAAAAGACTGGAATCGTAAAAACATACATTCACAAAAAAAAAAAAAAAAAAAACTTTCTGAAAAAACTTCCCAACATATGTGTTACGTCAAAACAAAAATTGATGCCACTATTGATAAATAAATTTACACTTATTTATACAAACAAGACAGTTTTATCTTTTGTCTATCCTTCTGATACTTTCAAATGTGGTGGTCCCGGTTATGTTTGACACAAGGCCATTTACGCAAACATAGACGACGCCCCTAACACTTATTCACAAATGAATGGAATTATTTTAAAAATATCGGTAAAAATATGTCCTATTTTTATTTTTTTACTTTTTTACATCTGTTACTTCCCTTATGTAATTTTATGACATTTCTAGAATTTAAACTTTCTAAAACTTAATGTTTATATTAATTAACGGTAGAACTTCTTTGAGAAATTAAATAATCAATTTCTTTTTGTAAAAAATCTAATTACCAAAAATCTGCTCTGAATCGTAAAAAGGAAAGTGAAATAAAAGATTTAATTAGAAACGTTTCTAATTATTTTATGAATAAGATTTATTAGGGATACTTTTTGATAAATTATGAAATAGTACAAGAATTGGTCTAATTTTTTTCAAATTTTAATAAGAGTAATCAATAAAGTTTCAAAACTTTTAAAATTCTGTATTTATTTGTAACGGTTATGTATTAAATAAAAACGATATTAATGATAAATCAAAAATTTTATTACAATTTTGTAACCTCTAATATCTAAAATAAAGGATTTTTAATCGTTTTTTTATGTGTATAATCGGCTAATATTCCTCTAACAAAGTATATTTCATTTTTAGAAGATTTTTTTTTAAATAAAGAGGATTACACTTGCATAATGTGGGATGTAGTAATCCAGGGGTTCGCGATAGTACATAGCGCGATGCATCGATTTTGCAGCAAGTGTGTTTCCAATGAACTTGTTGTGGACGAAGCGTCCATTACTAACTTAAGTTTACGAGTCGACTCGACGTAACATGGGGTCATGAAATAAAACAGGCAATAAGAAAAACGAGTAGGCGAAAGTAACAAGAAAAACAATATATTAACGAAGGTTACATAGGGTTGACAGCATGCATAAAATTAAGGAAAGAAAAGTTCTTTCCCTGGTGAGAAATAAAAAATTGCGCCCCTAATTGCTACCCGCAATTAGTGCGCGTGTGTTTTTGTGAGTTAGGGAAACATGTCTGCTCTTGTCCGGAACAAAATCCTAACTAGCGTACCACGTGACGTTCCCCGTTTTTATTGGCATCGTTTACGCGGGAACTAAGTTATCACGTGAACGTTGAATCACCATGTATGTGTGTGTGTGTGCGTGTGTGGGTGTCAATGTATCAAACCCCACAAACTATAAATATGTATATAGAACTATAAAAAATAGAGCTATAAATATGTATATCTATATATATAAAAATGGATATGTATGTCTGTCTGTGTATGTGTTCGTGTGTCTCCATTCTAACGAACCCTACACCCCCGAAACCCATGGTTCGTTTTCAACTAAAATTGGGTCACTTGTGGATTATGACATGAACCTTTGATGTTCGCAAAGATATTTCGAATCGATTAACAGGGTATGGCAGACATCACCGAATCGCTTAGAATTTACGAACTCTTCTCCTCCCAGACGCCTTATGTGAATTCAACCAAAATCGGGTAACTTGTAGATCAAGGTCCGAACTTTTGATGTACCCAAAAAATTTTCAAATCAATGTACAGGGTTCAAAAATCACATGACAAACATAATTTCGGGTGGTCTTTTATGCATTTCTTCAAGACGCTTCACTCAAACACAACCAAAATCGAGTCTCTGGTAGATCAAGATCTGATGCCTTGATATGCAAACAAAAATTTTAGTTGACACACAGGGTTCGACAAAAATGAAGGGAAAATGTGCTTTTTTGCGAACGTTTATTTCTTCGAAATACAACAAAAAACAATACATACTTTTTCGCGTCACGGCAAACCTCATACTGGAGCTTTTTGAATAAGCACTTGATCTTACCATTTCAACATAACCATTAAAAAAACGCCCGATCAACGTCGGGCTATATATCTAGTAGAACTATTTAAAATATAACTATAAATATGTATATAGAACTACAAAAAAACTAAACTTATTTATAAATGGAACTCTGTCTGTCTGTCTGTCTGTCTGTCTGTCTCTCTCTCTCTCTCTCTCTCTCTCTCTCTGTGTCTGTGTCCGTTACCTATAGACCCCGAAACGGTTGAACTGATTTTCTTGAAAATTTACACAGTTGTACTATAAGCGTCAGCGAGTGTTCCTAGCTAGGTTTTGTGTCGAGGTACCCCCCGATAAATATCGAAAATCGATAATCGAAAAAATCGGGTTATAGAAGGAGTGGTCCGATTTTAATCAAATTTGATACACTCATAGACAAAGACATAAGAAACGATATTCAGAAGTTTCAAGGTTGCAGTTCTTACAATAGTGCAGAAAATCGATAATATATATATATAAAAGGTAAGATGTTTATGTGTGTGTCTGTTTATCTGTCTGTATGTCCTTTATACAAATCCACAATTTTTATCCGATTCTCACCAAACTTCACACAAATATTCTTTAGGCTGAGTCTGAGCTCCAGGACCATGGATTAGTTTTAAAGATCTCATTACACCCGAGCAACACCGGGCTATACTTCTAGTAGAACTATAAATATGTATATAAAACTATAAAATTAAAACTATAAATATGTATATAGGACTATATAGCTTTCCTCTTCTCTTCGTTCCTGTTTTGAAATAAATTTCGATTTCTATGCAAGACGTAACCAAAACATAGCTATTATTTTCTTTCGTTTTTTTTTTTTTTTTTTTAATGGACAGTTACAAAAATAATGATTATGGCATTCTTGCAGGCTACATAAAATCACCGGGCGTAGCGAACAACCACCTACCCCCACCGCATTAGTTCTTCTTTCGATTCACAAAAACGCTAAAAATGTGGTCTCAAATATCTGGCGCACCTTTGATGAGAGAGAAAAAAGAGAGTGAGTGAGAAAGAGAGAGAGAGAGAGAGAGAGAGAGAGAGAGTGTGTGTGTGTGTGTGTGTGTGTGTGTGTATGAAAGAGAGAGAGAGAGAGAGAGAGAGAGAGAACGGATATTCTAATTTTACAGATGATATCATATATGATAAGTATTTGAAGACTATTTCAAATTATCCATCAAACCAACAAATATATATTTAGGTAGGCGGAATATGCTTAAAAAGATGACATTTTAAATGCCAGTACATAAGAGATAAAACATCTTTCTTTTTTTTTTTTTTTTTTTTGTTTTGTTTTGTTTTGTTTTTTAATCAGTTCAACCCCAAGCAAAGCGAAATGACACGAAGATGCAAGGAGCCACTGGGAGTGAAAGAGAGAAGATTTTAGAAGAAACCGGAAACCAAATTTTAAATAGGAAACAAAGGTAAAACATTTAATCCCGTTCAAAAGGAACTATCTATGTATCTAATGCATTTCATTGGTTAATTATACACAATGAATTTCTATAGATGCTTTTCTTTGTATATACCGTGCCATTATACAGACAATCCTGAGAGTTGATTTTCTAAGCGCAGCGTAGATGTGACATAAGGCTGAGAGTATGAGGCACCTTGTGAGGGTCGAATTTACTACTCAATTGAAATAGTTAATTTTCTAAACGCCGCTTAGATGTGGCACAAGGCCGAAAGTATGGAACACCAAATGAGGATCGAACTCACTACTCAGTTGAAATAGGTTCTAACAAGACAAGCCTGTTAACCGTTACAACCAGTCGACTTTCTAAACGTAGATTAGATGTGGCACAAGGCCGAACATATGGAGAATCCAGTAAGGATCGACCTCACTATTCAGTTGTAAATGATCTAGCGAGACAAGATTACTAACTATTAATCGACTCCAGGCAATCATGAGAGAAGAGAAAGTTTTAATAGGTCAGTTTAATAAATCATTGTAATGCATTTCTATAATTAACTCGCAGTATAGCCCGGCGTTGCTCGGGTGTAATGAAAGCTTTAAAACTAATCCATGTTCCTGGAGTTCAGACTCTTTGGACGTTGGCACGAAAGACTAAAAAGTATTAGTTGTTTCCAGTTAAAGCGAAACCGTAGACTGAAAGAAAAATGAATGGATGTAAGTCAAATTTTGATTTCCTGGTATCGACATCAAATAAGTTGTTCGTCGTAAACTGAATTTTGAAGGCTAAATAAGTCCTCTGAGTAAATGTTATCATGGCTGAGACTAAGAACTACACTCGAGCAACGCCGGGCTATACTGCTAGTTGTTTATAAAATATTCTTCTACTGCAAGTAAAAAGAATGAAATGAGGAGGAAGATATTGCAAAGACAGATACTCTTTCATTATAGATATTATTTTATTGTTTTATCAATGCCTGTTTTCAAACTGACATCTGTTCTGGTCCAGGCAATAGTGACAACGCGAAGCAATGGATCGTAAACATCACAAAACAATTCGTTTGGTATTTGCGTGCATTCTCGTTCCATGGCTGCTCTCAATTCAACGATTGTTGCAGGTTTGTTCGCGTAAAATTTGTCTTTTAAGTATTTCCATATAAAAAAAAAAATCTGGTGGTGTGAGGTTTGGTGAACGCGGAGTGTATTCTACGAAACCTCTACTTCCAATTCATCTGTTTGACAAGATTCCATCAAGGACGTATTTAACATCGCGATGGTAATGTGGGGGGGGGGGGGTCCCTATCTTGCTGAAAATAAAATTCCTCATCTTCAAAGTCTTCTCTAATGCATAACAGACTGTTGCAGTGTGTGTATACATTTTGGGGGACATTATATATATATATATATATATATATATATATATATATATATATATACGGTAAAATATAGTTTGAAGATATACTATATATTCATGGGTTAAAATGCTCAATATCCGAGATAGAGCGGATGTAATTATATAAAAGTGGAGTTAATCTGTCCTCCTGTAACCCCCTTGATTATTATGTGTAACACAAACATGAACTGAAGGCAACAATTATGCCAGCATTCACCAACTTAAACAAAGAAACCATCCAGAAGAGATGCAGGTGATTCCAATGTCGTCTGGAGGTTGTGGCTGAAACCAATGACGATTTTATTGAATAAATATACTCTTTAGTATTTACATTTATTTAGAATTCATAACATAGATATGTTATAATATCACTACAAAAGTAGCCATTTTGTTTCGGCACTATCCGTGTTTTTTTTTTAAATAGATTTTTTGTGGTACAGAACTTGAGTATTGCATTAAGAGTTATAATTTTTATGTTAGAGGACATAATGAAGAGAAAATATAAAAAGAAAACAACCGGTTTCGCTTCCGCTTGTCAAAGTTTTTTTTATTGGAAGACCTTAACGCAAAATGTAAGAATTGTGAAAAATGAAATGGTCCATGATGGGAAGGAGGAATGAATTACTAGAGATTGATCTAAGCAAGACCTAACAAACACTCTCGCTGCTTACACAACGATGGCCTGCAAGACCTGATGTAAATGGACAACAGCACCTTCAAATGAAAAAGTGAATATGAATTGGACAACACGGAAAACCAATTCACATCAAAGTCCATGGCACACCTATTCTTTAAAAGGTGTCCACTGTTTGAGGAACAGTACGTATTGTGTTCATTTTATTGCTATGTATGGTTCCTGATTTTTAGTAAAACGTGCTGTTTGATTCTACTGTCAAGTCTTTGAGTTGTTCTGCCTATGTAACTGACACCGCAGCCACAATTATATTCGTAAATTACAGAATTTATTTGATGAGGGGGGGGGGGGCAGAACATCCTTACGACTTGAGGATAAAACAGTTTTAGTATCAAACACAACACGCATTTCAGGAAAAAAAATAATAACATTTCTTCTTTCAGAAGAAATTTACCTAGTTAGGTTTTCACCATTCTTTCCAATTCCTGGAAGTCTTAAATACACCGGGTAGTTAGAAACAACTACTGACTTGAATCTGTCTGAAGTCAGCGATCTTGTTGCAAATCACTGAATTAACAACAGTGGGTGGATACCCACTACCGCACAAAGTTCTCTTTATAAAATGAATTTCACTTTCAAGAAACTCTTCAGAACAGATCATCAATGCCCTATGCGTTAAAGTTTTTACTAGATTTATTTTGCACTTTTGGGGTAAAAAAGAATCCCAAGGCGTGTATCAACCAGAAAAAGTGGACGTTCATTATACTGAGGTACGAAAAGATGTTGGTGTACAATGCACCAACACATCAAGGAAGAAAGTTTGGAATTAACCTCTTTCTCAATAGTAAACCTCAAAGAGGGATGGAGATTATTAAGGGAGGAGAAAAATTGATCAGCCTTAGCTTCATTATTAAATAAGCAAAATGTATCACCAACATAACGACGATACAAATAGGGGCACAAATGGATCATTAAATAATTTCTCCTCATAAAATCCAACAAACATATTAGTCAACGTAAGACCCAAACGGGAGCCGTTGGCGACCCCGTCAATCTGACGGTACACCATGTTGTTGAAACTAAATTCAACAGATGTAGCGGCAAACTTCATTAATTAAACGAAAATTTCCTCAAGGAACATCTGGAGGAGACAAAGAACTGGTAAAGAAAATCTGCAAATATTAATTGTTTCTATGAGGGGAACACAAGTAAATAAAAAACATACATCGTATGAAGACATAAACTTGCTAGAAGAAATATAACCTTTGATAAGCTCAACAAAAGAAAATGAATTGTTTATGGTGAATGAGCTGTAGTGCTGCAAAACAGAGTGTAGCAATTTAGCAAGCCATTTGGCCACCTTATGTTGTAAAGACCCTATCATTGTTAATAGGGGTACCTCTTCCTTGTGTATTTTTGGAAGACCATAATGGCGGGGTCTGATTGAGTCAGAGTGTCTAATTTCATCAGAAATTTCGAGAGAAAGAATCCCACTTTTGACTCATTCCAATAGTTTTTTTCTGAAATTTTGTTTCTATTGAAGTGGTTGCATCACATTTTTCTGCAGGGCTTAATTTTATAAATGTTGATGTATCATTTAAAATTGATAACATCTTCTTAACATAATCGGTGTAATCCATTAAGACTACACCAGCCCGTTTATCAGGTCTAGAAATGACCAAATCACGGTTTCCTTTTAAAGATCTGATAATACGCTTGTGCTCAATTCTCCAATTTGACTCAGAAGTAGCAACAAGAGTACTAGAAAACAAATGAGCATAATTATTTAGTTTGGCTTAGAGCATCTGAAGAAAGAGGGTCAAGTTTCACAAGGTGAGAAAACAACACCTCAAACTCAGAAAAGATCATTTCCTTATCCAACTTGGTAGGTGGAATACAAAAATCCAAGCCATGAGCAAGAACAGCAGATTCTAGCTCATCTTTAATATTTCAACATATTTCTGTGCAATTTTTGTAAATATATCTGTTTAAATGAAATATCCGTGTTATGTTCATTTTCGTAAAGTTTAGAGGACAATTTATCCATCGCACCACTGTGTGTGTGTGTGTGTGTGTGTGTGTGTGTGTGTGTGTGTGTGTGTTATCATGCTCTCCATTTGTTGAACGATGAAAAAAAAAAACATCCGTGTCAGCGGACAAAAGAAATGGCGACGAAGGAATGGAATGTCAGTTAAAATGATTAAATGATATATCATTATCTAACACTAGTTCTTAACCTTTTCTTAGCTAGCGCCTCTTTTCAGACATTAGCACACACTGGCGCTCTCCATATTAACAATACACTGATAAATAGTGCAAAGTTAATATAACAGGGTTAATGTCATGTGTTGACGTCTCGTTGCATTACAACAGCGCCAATCACCGGAAGTGATATGTGGCGGGAGCAGCCTAGCTGCAGTCACTAAACCAGACGATAGTAACAGCCGGATTCTAGCCTGCCGCCTTTTGCTCCATACACACATTGCAATTTCATCTAGATGTTTAAAATATGTCTAAAACATATATAGGTAAATCGATAAACAAATGCCTATGTTGTTAGGTCTTCTTACAAATAATGTTTAAAGAGTTAACTTTTTTAACGCTGGTAAAATTGTATTGCCCCCTGCAACTCCTTTGAAAACTTACTGCCTGTTTGAAATTTCATAGCAACCTTTAAGAATTTATTACTGCTCATGTTGTGAATTACTGAATTAAAGCTTAATGTCATTTAAATACTCAACTATATTTGTATAATAACGTTATTCTAATCTGGAGTGCTTTGTTTTTATGGCTTATTAACCTTTTATAGGTTATTTAAAAGCAGAAAGATTTTTAGATTGTATGAAGTTTGGAAAAGATAACAATGATTTACGGATACAAGCCTTGCTAAATAACACAGCCGGGGAGGAAAGGTGAATTCATACCGTTCCAAAGGTATTCGCATGCAAATAATAACGAACCTGACTGAAATTAGAATATGTTTTCAAACATAAACAAATGCTTATACAAAACGTTGTGATTTGTTACAATCAGGGTTCTAAGGGTTAAATTATATTACTACCCTATCAAAATTAGAGTGCCCTCTATAATTCATTTGAAAGCTTATAACTGCTTGTAAGTTTATAACACTTTAAGAATATATTACTGCCCATGTTAGAATTATTGTATTCAATTTTAATTTCATTTGACTATAATAATGTCATGCTAATTAAGATTAACCGATTATTTGACTTTTACGGTTTAGTAACCTTTTGCAAGTTATTTAAAGCCATAAAATTTCCAATAAAAGATTTCTCCAAAAGGTTGACTGGTACTGAATTAGTAATCTCAGAGTGCCCAGTAATAAAGCGGGTATTCCCAAGCGGTCACCCATCTAAGTACTAACCAGGCTCACGTTGTTTCGGTGATCGAACGAGAACCGGTGTATTCAACGTGATATGGCGTAAACTCCTGTAAGCGTTCAGTGATGGATGTGCGTTGTGGTGCAGTGGATGTCGGCTTGGAAAGAGAAATCGGTGAGCCGAGTTCGAATTCCATTTGAGTACCCTGCATTCACTTCAGCACTGGTACCCTTGGGAAAGGTATTAATCCGTCACTTCCCTCCAGTTATGGGTTAAATAACAGGATGGGGCCTGGAGGTAACCCATCTAGTGTTGGTGTCACAATAAAAACACCCTTGGTAGCCCTGGCGAAGCATAAAGTATTCAGCTATTTGACAAGATTATGCATTTTGCTATAAACTGCGCCAGGGGTTCCAAATGCACAGGGAATACTGGAGGGGTGCAGTGAGTTCTATCTCGGCCAAGGCCGCAGGACGACGAATAAAGCTGAAAATTTATTCTTCGAGAACATACACCAGTTCTAATTGGTCCATCTCAGTAGCCCTCTCAAAGCCCACACCGGAATATTATGGATTGCTGTATCTTCTCTTAAGTCACTTTCAAAACAGTCCTCGTGACATAGTCGATATTGATTCATTGAAGTGGGACCTAACCGAAGCTTGGAATTAAATTCTTCTTGACACTATCCGCAAAGCTACTACCTTCTGGGATGTGCGTTGTGGTGCAGTGGATATCGGCTCGAAACGAGAAATCGGGGAGCCGAGTTCGAATTCCAGTTGAATCCATTGCATTCACTTACGCACAAATACCCTTGGGAAAGGTATTAATCCGTCTCTTCCCTCCAGTTATGGGTTAAATAGCAGGACAGATTGGGTTCTTATAGCCTTGGTCGGCAACCAGTCTACCACAGAAAGCAATGGCAACCTACTGCGGGATAATTTTCTGCCCGATCAGTCATGTCTTGAAAGAGACATGATCGCCCAAGCGTGTTTCACGTATGGCACTTAACTGACTGACTATGATTGTTCAGCTTGTGTGTGAAGCATAATAGTAAAATAAATTTGTTTCTGAATTTACCGCTTTTTTTCTGGGTACTCTATAGTTCTCTGCATATAAGTATGTATCAAAATTTCCAAGTCATCTTTCATCTTTATGTACTCTAGAAATTTCAACTGTCACTAATGTTAAAAGTGTTCTTTAGTTTCCATTTTCTCTAAAACTTTGTCGTGTTCGGTTCCTGGTAGATTCATCATTCTTCTGTAGAACCACATTCCTTGTGCACCAAATATCTTCTTCATCTGTGAATAGATTATCCATCATTCACTGCCATATAGGAGAACTGATGTCGCGTAACAGTTCGGTACACTTTTCTTTGTTTCTAGCGAAATTTTCATGATTCTTAATACTTTACTTAGCTTTAGTGAAACATCTTTCACTATCCCAATGCTTCTTTGGAGTTCACCGTTGCACTTTTCGTCTTCTACTAAAAAAATATTTAAGATATTTAAGTTGATGTCTTTTTTTTATTTTAGTCCAGATATTACAATTGTGACTATCAATTCCCTCTCATGACACCAGAGGAACATCTCGACTTGTCGTAATGGTTAGCATGTTTGTCTCGCTGGAAAATTACAACTGAGTAGCGAGTTCGATCCTCACTGAGTGAACCATGCTTTTTGGCCTTGTGCCACAAGTAAATATACGCTTATTAAAATCGACATATTGCAATTGTAACTAATTGTTTAAATTATGTTAAAAATGAAAATATACGTACAAAAATATTTTTAAAAATCGTATATACACATCACTCAACAAAACCTCGGACCTAATTAATAAAACAATAATTTTTTAGCAAAATCCGACTTTATTCATCAACATAGTCTTTTTCTCTCCCAACGCTTTTTGTAGAACGATTTGTCTTTGGCCTCAAAATACGCCTCTGCTTCTGATATCACTTCTTTATTGGAGCCAAATTTCTTTCCCTGGAGCAGTCTTTTGAGGTCTGCAAAAAGCCAGAAGTCGCTGGGGGTCAAATCTGGAGAATAGAATGGATGTGGAAGCAATTCGAATTGTAATTCGTGTAGTTTCGCCATCGTTGCGATCGACTTGTGACACGGTGCGTTGTCTTGGTAAAAGATCCCTTCTTTTCTTCATTTGTGGCCTTCAAATACGCCAATAATGCTCTATAATATTCGCTATTGATGGTTCTTTCTTTCTCAAGGTAATCGATGAACATCACAAAATATGGAGGCCAAAACTACTGATTTCTGCATCTTTGATCGCTTTGGGAGGCTTTCACCTGCTGCTGTCCACTTAGATGACTGCTGATTTGACACCGGAGTGAAATGTTGGATCCATATTTCATCCATTGTCACACATTCACGCAAAAACTCCTTGTTGTTGCGTTGAAATAGTTGCAAACAATGCTCTGAATCGTCGACACGTTGTTGTTTTTGAATGTGAGCAAACGCGGCACCCACTGTAAACACAGCTTTTTCATTGATAAATGTTCATGCAAAATGGTGAATGCACTACCTTCTGATATGCTTAACTCCTCTACTATCTTACGCAACTTAATTTACGATCGCCAAAACGAGTTCATGGTATTTTTGGTATTTTCCGGGACAACAGCCGATTTGGGGTGACCTGAGCGTTTGTCTCTGTACGACAGCGTTTAAAGTCAGCATACCACCTCTTAACCGTTGTTTCAGACGGATCAGATCCCAAATAACATTTATGAAGCCATTGCTTTGTTTGAACAGTATTTTTCTCATCAAAGAGCAATGCATTATCAATACTCGAAATTCAGATTTTTCTACTGTTTTGAAAATTTGCAACAGCAGCTTTACTTAAGTAACAGTAATTTATAAACTGATCATTTGATTGGGCCCAAATTTTGTCACGTGTCATTTGAAGGTTAGAACTTTATAAAAATCATGTCGATTATTTACTAGTGGCGTCATCTTTAAATCAGGCCCGGAACTTATTAGGTGATGTGTTAAAATGTTGTACTTTCTCTCAATTAGCTTACTACCATAGCCTGGACAATACCTAGATGAATGACCGCTTGAGAATACTATGAGAAATAAGCTTAGATGTTCACCTGGTGGAATGGATAATGACTTGGAATTGTTAATCGGAGAAATGAGTTCCAATTCCAGTTGGGTTCGTTATATTCACTTTCGTGCAAATACTTTTGAGAAAGGCATGAATTCACCTCTTCTCCTCTGCTATGGGTTAATTAGTAAGACTTGTATCCCTAAATGATTATTGTCTCCAAATGTAAAATAAAATTGCATTAAAAAACTATAAAGGTTTATATGCTGCTAAAAAAAAAATATATATCTGAATTAGATTTCAAAACGTTAAATCATCTTATGGCCCTGCTAGTGCCACCACATTTGAACACTTACCACCCTCTTCCTCGCCTTCTAAGAGGACGCGACCACCCTCGTTGCAAATCACTGATTTAGAACTTCGAGAAAAGCGTCATTAATAGTGTAAATATTGTTTCAATAGTTAGATCCCTTCTGCGTTTTCTTGATATTAAATTAACGCTTCGACTAACGCTTCGACTTCAGCCCTAATCATGTGAATATTACGTGAGAAAATATATCTTGCATTTTGTTTATCAAAGAAAATACAAACAAACATAGTAACAGAAATAAACAGAACATACCAGTCAAACCAATGGATTTTCGTAGTGTTAAGTGGTACATTACATCAAAACCTGGTGAGTTAGGCTACTCGTTTATCTTAATGATATTTAAGCAATAAACATGTTCTAAATACACTTACGCACGCGCACATACACACACATACTCACACACACAAATTAGACACAGACATATATATATATATATATATATATATATAAACAATAAATTAAAAAATGTCGGAGTTAATCGATATCGTTATGAATTTCGTAAAATTTCGCGAATAAAATATCTTTGTTTACATTAGGATACGAAAACAAAGCAAATATGAATTCTTCGAAAAATCAGAAAAATGTATTTAAATGCATTATTTCGGATTTTTTGGATTGTAAGTCCATTGTGGTCGAGCGGTCTAAGATACGTCAGATCAATTGACGGTTTCCCCTAGGGGGAACAGATTCTGTTAGAGGATGTATATTTTCCTAAGTAGATTTCTCGATTATTCAGGTCAGTTGATATCAATGAATATACTGTTTAATTATAAGAAAAACAAAAAAAAAAAAAAACAGAGTATCTATTCAAATACGTGTATCCATTAAAAATAATGTTTAAAAAAATAAATGATATAATTATATCAGCAAAAATGTGTTCCACAGAATTTAAAAATGGCTTTGAAAAAATGACAGAACGCATTTTTTTCATCCAGCACTTCTTCAGAAAGATTCGCTGGAACAACAATAATCAAAACAGCGAAACTGGAAAAGGTGATAATTAAGAAATCATGATTAAAATAAATTTATTAGTAAAAAAAGAAAAGAAAAAAGAAAAAAACAAGCAAATTGGTGTACATCAGCCACTAGTTGGTATAAAACACAAAAAGAATTACTCACTGACTCATATGACATAGACAACGAAGATAGTTTTTCTGCCTACACAAAGTTGATCGATGAATGTAAACAGCCTCTAAAATCCGTAGATGTTTAACCAACCGAACCTTGTGCAGCACCTTAAATGCTTCGTCAACATATTCACTGACTTACAAACTGACTGAGTGAAGCGATTTTTGTTAATAGCCCCACCTTGTCTTATATAGGTAGACACATGCTGACAAATCTGGGTCTCCAACCGCAAGTTGGTTCGCCCCAGATAGATGACCTCACGCCGATATTTAAATTGATAAATCATAGAACTACTTTGCCTGTAGAGCAAACCATCCATAGAAACACCGAAACTGTATTAAATACAGCACGCAGCTTAACAGAAGAAAATTAACAAGTCAAATGCGCCGATACACTATCATCAAGTGTCTGAACAACCCAACCATGTTAGTTTAAAACAGACTGGACAAAAATCCGGTCTCAAAAGCACAGGAGCCTTAAATCGCTTAATCTTACGTTCCATCGTACGTTTAACAACATTTTTCGGGTAACCATTATCCCGGAAAATATTGTAAATATCTACCAATTCTAACGTACAAGGTAAACATCTCATCTAAGCATGGTGGACCAAGGTAAAAACTGAGTTCAGGACAAAGAATTCCACCGTTGCCTTGGATATCTCCAAAGCGTTCGACAGAGTCTGGCACGCTGGCTTTTTATGCAAACTGTGGAGCTACGGTATAACTGGACATTTGTTTGATCTCATCCAGTCATTCCTCTCTAACCGCACATTGAAGGTAGTATTAAATGGGCATGCCTCCCAAAACTACCATACGAACGCGGGCGTCCCTCAAGGTTCTATCCTAGGTCCCACGCTCTTTCTGATGTACATTAATGATCTCTCCGATGCCATTAGATCCCAAGTAGGCATGTACGCCGATGACACCACAATCTATTCTCGCCTCGATCAAAAACCCGGTGTGGGCGACAAAGTGAACCTCGCTGCAGAGCTTGAAAAGAACCTCCAATCCGTAGTGGCCTGGGGTAGGAAATGGCTCGTAAATTTCAATGCCTCTAAAACGAAGCTGCTATCAACTAACCACCACA
The DNA here is from genome assembly GCA_037127315.1 of Ascarosepion bandense. Lineage (NCBI taxonomy): Eukaryota > Metazoa > Mollusca > Cephalopoda > Sepiida > Sepiidae > Ascarosepion > Ascarosepion bandense. The sequence continues at coordinate 364,088 of JBBBDQ010001835.1, read as the reverse complement.
GACAATCGCATCTACCTCCCATTAGCATGGAACAGTCTTGCCTCCCAGAGAGTAAAACACTATGCCTTCTTGGCCTTACACTCTCGGCGGACCTCAAATGGAATGACTATATCGAATCCATTGCCAAATCCGCCGCTATGAAAGTCGGTTCTCTGTGCAGGGCCCGGAGGTTTTTCCCACCTGAATCTATTCTGCACATATATAAATCTACCATCCGCCTGTGTATTGAGTACTGCTGCCACATCTGGTCGGGTGCCCCAGCTACTCTCCTTGGGCTTCTTGACAAAATACAACGGAGAATCTGTAACGTGATCGATACTGACTTGGCAGACCGGCTGCAACCACTCTCTCACCGGCGTGATGTGGCTTCCCTGTGCCTCTTCTACAAATACTTTCATGGCTTCTGCTCCGATGAACTTAGAGCAATTGTGCCGCCTAGGTATGAATTCACACGAGATTTGCAACTAGGTCCCACCCTTTTTATCAAACAGATGAGAAATTTCTACTCCAACAGCTTCTTTTCTCACGCTTCCCGCCTGTGGAATTCCCTTCCACGTGTCTGCTTTCCCGATGGCTACAATCTCCAGGAGTTTAAATGTAAGGTCAATAGATACCTCCTATCACACTAACTTGCATCTTTTCTCCCAACACTCTCACCATCTACCCAACCCTCATTCGCGGTATCCTAACCCGTCTATCGCCCTCCTTCTGACTTTTTCTATATCTAACCATCCTTTCTCACCACTAATCATCTTTTCTCACCACTCTATGTAACCCCCTGCGCAATAGTGGCAGTGAAATGCCTTGCTCGGGTGAAACGATTATGAAAAAAAAATTAGTGTAAAAATCAGTAAAGGTGGGCCTACGACATACGCTTATAATAAACAACCCCTTCTTTCGTTCAACCAGCACACAGAAAAAGGGTAACGCGGAATCACTCTCCAATACCATAGTAAACTGAAGGGGCGGATGGTGGAAATTAAGCTTAAAATGAAAATCCCTTGTCTCTTCCAAAAACCTTCAAACGGAAAAAGTATCATCCACATACATGATCTATGGCAGCTTTCAAATAAATGATATTCATAAAATTACCCAAAATATATTGGCCAAAACAGGATCCAACGGCCTACACATCGATATTTCACCAATCTAGGCATACATAATTGTTGTGGATTCCGGGTGAGGAACCGCACAAAATAATGAAGAACAAAACAGGTATGGCGATAGAAAAGTAGGTTATATTGAACGTAATATACAAACTTGAACGCAGGTTAGTAAATCCAGGAATACTAGTAGTAAGAAAGAAATATATACAAGTCTTGAAGTGAAGTCGTTGGAAATAGTATATCCGTGTATATTATTCAAGCTGAGCGGAGCTTAGAGCTAGTCTGACTTTTGATGCTGTAGTCTGTGAGTAAGTTCGGTATCTCTCGGTAACTTACGTATCAGTTCCGGTACACTCCGATAACTGTAACGGATCTCTACGATCACTGACCACTGCCAACTACAACGGTATTTAGTCTCCTTCCCAATTAAGGCGAAATATGACACAAGGTCTTTTTGAATGTGTCATAGTAGCAGAGGCAAATGCCGATTGCAATGGTATTTACCCACTTTCCCACTTAAGGTGAGATGTGACACAAGGTTTTTTTTAATGTGGGTCTTCGCGGCCATATAGCCAGGCCAAAAATATCTGTTTATCTTTCCCAAGTCGTGATTCTACCCTTCGGCGGAACCACGACTGGGTTAGAAAAAGCGCTCTCCACCCAAAGGCAGAGAGCTGACAGCGTCAATAGTAGCAGAAGCAAATGCCAACTGTAACGGTATTACCCACTTAAGGCGAGATGTGACACTTTGTCTTTTTAATGTGGGTCTTCCCGGCCATATAGCCAGGCCAAAAATATCTGTCTATCTTTCCCCAGTCGTGATTCTAAACTTCGGCGGAACCACGACTGGGTTAGAGAGCGCTCTCCACCCGAAGCAGAGCGCTGACAGTGTCAATAGTAGCAAAGATAAATGCCAACTGCAACGGTATTTACCCACTTACCCACTTAAGGCGAGATGTAACACAAGGTCTTTTTAATGTGGGTCTTCCAGGCCATATAGCCAGGCCAAAAATATCTGTCTATCTTTCCCTAGTCGTGATTCTAACCTTCGGCGTAACCACGACTGTGTTAGTGCTCTCTGCTCGACAGCAGTGAGCGCTCTTTTTAAGAAGAACATTAGCGAACAAGCTAACGATATCAGCTTGTCCACAGAACATAAATTGGAATCTCTAATAAATTGAGAAAAACCGAAATGAACCAGGGACACAAAAAGAATACAAATCTGAAACTGGCTTCAGTAGCTCGGCCAAATATTTAGTCAATTCGTACTACACCGAGCCCACCATGGACAAAAATAAGTCCAGAGGAATACCTTCCTTATGGACTTTAGGGAAACATTACATACGCGGTCATTGAGATCTTGTAAATGTAATCCGGTCGTACACCAACTTGGAGATAAGTGTACTTTAATATACAAAACGCAAATGTCTTTGTAGTTTCGTCTCTATTTTTGGTACAGTCGCAAGAATCAAAAGGACCCTTTTTTTAGATAACCACTTTTACTCCAAGCAAGGCAGAAATGCCACTGCTGTGCAAGGCGTTACAGTGAGAGAATAAAAAAGGAACAGTTGATGTCGAAGAAATGATAAGATCTCGAAGGGAATCAAGTAGATAAAAAATGGTAATTGACGCTGCATTTAAACTTTTAGAGATTGTAGCTATTAGGGAAGCAAGCAAATGGAAGTGAGTTCCACAAAGTGCGAGAAAAGAAACTATTAGAGTAGAAGAGGAGGTTACATTTAACTCTTTCCATCTTTTAAAAAATTAGAAGAATTCAAGATAACTTCTATCTTATTAATATAGTCCTGCTTGTACAACACAACTCCAGACCCTTTATCAGTTTTTGTGATTTTGTGGTGATACCGAGTAAAAGCGATGGACCGGATGTTTGCCCTATAACAACCAGAAAGCAAATGACCAAAAGTCGTCGTTGCGCATCCGAGTTCGCGCAGATGCTCCGGTTGAAAAATAAAAATTAATTAAATATTAAATTTCCATTTTGTGAGCCTACGCGAATTTTATTTACCAGCCAATGGGAAGCCCAGAATCAAATGCAAGTGTGAAATCCCAAACGAGTTGCTGTGATCCAAACAAGAAGATATAAAAAGCAGTTACAGACAGACTCCAGCAGGTAGAACTTGAGGAGAAGAGTGTAATTAATATCCCCTTGACCTAAGTCAAGTGGCTACTACGCTTGCCTCTTTCCTTCTCCCCTGTCTCAAAACTACTTACTGACCTAAGGAGCGACTACATCAAAGACATTCCTCACTTACACGCTCCCCACATTCCTAAGCCTTAAATCTCTTTCAGCTTATTATTTGCCATGAACATTTTGACCTCCGTTGGACCTATACTTCAAGTTATTACTTTAATTGTAAAAACATTAATTGATATGTGTATATATAAAATGATATTCTCTACTCAAATTGCCTTTCTTGATTTGTAATCATTTTATGACTTATAGTGGGCTATCTACAGCAAGGCCAAATTCCGTTAACCTGCAACAGTATACAACTACCCTTCACTAGAACGGAATCCCTCTACAACTAGAAAAATAATAGATAAGCACCCCACTATAATTTAAATATTACCCATGATTTTCAACAATTTATTGGTCTGGTAATGAATAAATTACGCTCAAATAGAAAGAGAGAAATATTCACATGCAAAATCAAATAATCTTGTCTTGCATAAGAAACATTTTAACTGAGAAGAATTTGGGTTTAGCTGAGAAGAATTAATTTAAACTCATCAAACAACTGTTCCTTACTAATCCTAGTAGAAGAAATAAAAAAATCAAAAACCCTCAAAAGAACCAAACTTACAATCTCCTTAAATGTGACAGAGGTTAAAACTGAACAAATCTTGATTGAAATCCAAATTTTCAGTACCTCTTACATTTTAATATCTTTTGAAAAAGAGACAATTCAAGTAATTTCGATTTTTCAAATTGACGTGCTCTTAAAAAACAAAATGAAATAAAATAAACGCCCCGATTACAAGTCGCGTAAAAACCAGAAAAGATATCGAATGATGAAGTGTTTCTACCACCAATAAGAGAAGCGAGAGTAATGACAATTTAAAAGGTTTTCCAACTCATGCTTAATGAAGGCTTGTTCAATTGAAAGAGAGGGACCAATTTTTATTTTGAACAAGCGATGTCTAATAAAAGACGGGACCACATTGTCCAAGGTTGTAGAAATAATTTATTGAATTCAGCTTATACCAAAGACACACGGTATGATTAAGTTCATTAGCAAGAATTTTGAGGTATTTATCACGTGAATATTAAAACAAAAATTGCGCACCACAGAATTTTAAAATGGATTTGAAAATGACGGAACGCATTCTTCTAAAGGGACCTTTTTTTACCCAACACTTCTTCAGAATGTTTCGTTGGGACAGCGAAACCTAAAAGATATATATATATATATATATATATATCTTTTAGGTTTAGGTTTATATATATATATATATATATATATATATATATATCTATCTTTTAGGTTTCGCTGTCCCAACGAAACATTCTGAAGAAGTGTTGGGTAAAAAAAGGTCCCTTTAGAAGAATGCGTTCCGTCATTTTCAAATCCATTTTAAAATTCTGTGGTGCGCAATTTTTGTTTTAATATTCACGTGATAAATACCTCAAAATTCTTGCTAATATATATATATATATATATATGCATATTTTCCTAACGAGAATTTTCGATTATTCATGCGGCATGCCAGTAAATGTAAATAAATATACTGTTTAATTCGATATAAAAATAAAAAACAGAGTATCCATTAAAAATAATTTTTAAACAGATAAATTAAAAATATTTCAGAGTTAATCCAATTCGTATATATATATATATATATATATACATATATATATATATATATATATATATATATATATATATATATATACTAGTAGTATAGCCCGGCGTTGCTCGGGTGTAATGAAAGCTTTAAAACTAATCCATGGTCCTGGAGCTCAGACTCTTTGGACGTTGGCACGAAAGACTAAAAAAGAATAGTTGTTTCCAGTTAAAGCGAAACCGTAGACTGAAAGAAAAATGAACGGATGTAAGTCAAATTTTGATTTCCTGGTATCGATATCAAATAAGTTTTTTTCGTCGTAAACTGAATTTTGAAGGCTAAATAAGTCCTCTGAGTAAATGTTATCATGGCTGAGACTAAGAACTACAATTATACCTACTTAGAGCCAAACCCGAAGCAAAAACTAAAATAAAAGGGCTGAAAAAATACAGACATACAGGCAGATAAACAGATACACACATAAACATCTTGCCTTATATATATATATATATATATATATAGCGAATAAAGGAATAGGGTTGTTCCAACGAGAGTAATTAGTATAAAATAAAAAGTGTGAGAAGCCGGCTTCTCACACTTTTTATTTTATATATATATATATATATATATATATATTATCGATTTTCTGCACTATTGTAAGAACTGCAACCTTGAAACTTCTGAATATTGTTTCTTATGTCTTTGTCTATGAGTGTATCAAATTTGATTAAAATCGGACCACTTCTTCTATAACCCGATTTTTTCCATTATCGATTTTCGATATTTGTTGGCGGTACCTCGACACAAAACCTAGCTAAGAACGTTTCGGAGTCTATAGGTAACGGACACACACACACACACACACACACACACACACACACACACACACACACACACACACACACACACACACACACACAGTTCCATTTATAAATAAGTTTAGATTAGATATGTCGATTTTTAATCTGTCAGATTTTAAACATTATTTTTTAAAATTGGCTTCACCTGACCTTTTGTTTCTTGGTAGCCACACGTTAAACCACTCTGCGCTAAATAATGCCTTCCTCTTTCCTGGGAGATGCAGGCTCGATTCCTGCCGAAGGTCGTAAATTTTTCCTTAATAAGATTTCTCGAATATTCAGTCAGTTAGAGGAAAATAATATATATATATATATATACACTGTTTAATAAATAAACCGAGCACCTACTGAAATACGTGTATCCACTGAAAATATCGTCTCAAGTGATACAAAAATTTAAGTATATATATATATATATATATATATAGGAAAGCGATCTATACATTTCTATATATAACAAACAATTTTAATAACAACAGTGATAAACCTAAAATGAAACTAAAAATTGTTGTGACTATAAACAGAAAACATATATTAAAAAAAGATTAAATTCCAAATTCTCGCTATTCCCACTCCTTCCAGCGCATGCGTAGTGGCAACAATGCAAACATTCTAAAGAAAGAAACGTTACACGAAAACGTTTTCTATATTTATAAGAAATAAGTGCTCAATATCAGAGATAAAGCGCTTATAGACTTAGAAAGCTTGGACAAAGAGATAGAAAAGTAACCGTCACCTTGCAGTGTTGATTCTATGTCCACTTTCTCTACATCTCTCTCTCTCTCTTTCTCTCACTCTCTCTTTCGTAGTTTCTGTGCACACACACACACACACACACACACACACACACACATATATATATATTGGCTTAAATATACAAATTCTTTAAAAGTTCTTTTTCGGCCAACACTTCAACACTTCTTCAGAAGAATATGTTGGTACCTTCTTAAATAAAGAAACTGAAACAAATACACGCAGCGAAACCCAAGTATACACAAGAGTGTTAATTAAAGAACCAAGACTAAAACTAAAATCCGTATACTAAATAGCTGACTCACAAGTCTTTTGAGACAAGCGTGTGCTGCTGGTTGCAAGATCTCATTTATTGGCAGGCATGTGTCTTAAGGCGTTGATTGATTATATACACGGATACAGCATTTGCAATTGTATGCATAGCACGGTTAACCAAACACCTGAGGCAGAATATATAAAATTACATCGGCCGTCTCTGAGAATTTTGTTTCTTCTCTATTTCCTTTAGAAAGATTGTGAGTAATATTATTTTTCCTTTTTGATACTCACTAGGAAGCTATGTACTCTGGTTTACTGACATTTTCTTTTTTTTGTCCCTCGTTTTAGTAATAATTTTCAATTTTTTTTTTCTTCAATTTGTTTATTTTAAAAAGGTACCGACGGATTCTTCTGAAGAAGTGTTGGACGTAAAAGAAGCTTTGAAGCATGCATTCTTGTATATTTAAGACAACATAAACATTCCGGGGTGTCAAAACCTTTGTTTATATATATATATATATATATATATATATATATATATATATATATATATACTAGCAGTATAGCCCGGCGTTGCTCGGGTGTAATGAAAGTTTTAAAACTAATCCATGGTCCTGGAGCTCAGACTCAACCTAAAGAATATTTGTGTGATGTTTGGTGAGAATCGGATAAAAATTGTGGATTTGTATAAAGGACATACAGGCAGATAAACAGACACACACACAAACATCTTGCTTTTATATATATATATATATATATATATATATATATATATATATTATCGATTTTCTGCACTATTGTAAAAACTGCAACCTTGAAACTTCTGAATATCGTTTCTTATGTCTTTGTCTATGAGTGTATCAAATTTGATACACTCCTTCTATAACCCGACTTTTTCAATTATCGATTTTCGATATTTATCGCGGTTACCTAAGCACAAAACGTAGCTAAGAACACTCGCAGGCGCTTATAGTACGACTGTGTAAATTTTCAAGAAAATCGGTTCAGCCGTTTCGGAGTCTATAGGTAACGGATACACAGACACACAGACACACATACACACAGACAAAGTTCCATTTATAAATAAGTTTAGATGTATATGTGTGTATATGTATATTATATATGTATATGTATGTATATTATACATGTATATATATATATATATATATATGTGTGTGTGTGTGTGTGTGTGTGTGTGTGTGTGTGTGTTTTTTTTTTTACTTAAACCCCAATCCAATTAAACGACTCTAGATACAGATGAGTAATGTTTGTCTATCCTCAAATCAAATATATGCTTACACAAACGAGATTAAATTGTCAAACAAGGATTGACATACAGAAAAACCAACCCACGCAGGGTGCAGTGACCTTGTAGCAAGTTTATTGCCAACTTTCTTTAAATCGAATCCATGCCAAACAAGGTAGTAAAGCCACTAAGACACAAATGTGACACATGAAATTCTGTGATAAATAAAATCTTATTTACTCTTTTCCAATTATACCACAAGATATTTAATTGTAATCGCATTTACCGCGCGGTTTAGGGCCGTATCGCGTTGGAACATCGGTTCCCGTCTGACCAACGAAGTTAAGCAACGTCGAAACTAGATGGATGACCACTTGATTGGATGCTTGAATGTGCAGGTGCCGTATTGAATAACGATCCCGAAAAAGAACTCGAAGGGTTTGTTATGTTCAGATACCCTCCCACCGGGAAAAGGTATGAATTCTTCTTCCTCATTATGTGGACATAGGGCCATATCACGTTGAGACATTGGATCCCGTATGATCACCAAAGTTAAGTCACGTCGATCCTGGTCACTACCTAGATAGGTGACCGCTTGGTTATACCAGGTATTGTGCGAGTAGTGGATGGATAAACAGCTCGGATTTGTAAATCAGAAAGCCGAGTTCCAATGACAATTGTGTTCGTTTTATTAACTTACGCGCAAATACCATTGGGAAAGGGTATGTATCTACTTCTTTCCCCACCAGCTCTTAGATATTTAGTATAAATTGTATCAGTAAATCATTATTAACTCAAACAAATTCTTAGAATCTAAAACATTCTCTGGCTTTAAATAACCTGCAAAAGATTGATAAGCTGTAAAAAAATTCAATCAAACAATCCTCATTATGCGTCAAAAGAATTTCACCTGTCTCATCCTGATTGTGAGCATAAGTGTTCTTTTTGTTGCCATTTTCTTTAAGACTTGCTTACTCACTCTGTTCATGGATTTCTCAGTATCCTTCTGTAGAACTACATTTTTATTACCTCTTATTTCATGCGCAGATATAGAGTTTCGAAAGACAGAATGTCGAAGAAGAAAGTGTCGAATGCACAAAGTACCGAACGGGTGAAGAGTCAAACTGACTAAATGTCGAAAAGCCAGTAATATGCCTACAGTAGAATACCTTTCACTTAGCGTGTAAGTATCCAGCCGGCACATAATTATTTTCAAATTTCAAAATAATATTAAAACCTCCAGTGAAAGAAAAAACTTTCTACATAATTTGTAACTGTTTTGAACAAGGTTAGGCATTGTCATACTTCTTGATATTCCGTTTTGAAATTGAAATGGTCTAAAATGCTGATGATAAACTGTTGCTATGCCTTGTCTGGTGTTTCTACTGTGCATCTGAAAATTCTTAACAAAATCCAGAGAAGAATCTGCAATACAATCGGTCCTGACCAGGCATATCATTTCTAGTCACTTTCTCACCGACGTGACGTGGCTACCTTCTGTTTGTTTTACAAATATTTCATAGTAACTGCACGGAGAAGCCATTTTTTAGGTGGGGGCGCCCGTATACATAAATTTGAGCGATTGACAACTAGGTTGACCGTTTTACTATTGAACTATCTATACTCTAACAGTTTATTTTCTCGCATTTTCCCACCTGTGGAATTCCGTTCCGATTTCTTGCTTCCCTGGTAACTACAATCTTAAAAATATTTAAACGGAACGTCGATCGCCATCTTTTGTCGTCTTAAACCCTGTTTCTTCTTTTTGATCTTTTACTTTAATCCTCATCAATCTCAGTCATCTCGTTCTCTTTTGATCTCACTCCATGTAACACACTGTGTACAAGTGGCATTGTCGCTTTACTTGGGGTGAAATGATGAAAAAAATCAACGTAAAAAGGTAGTGGTATCTGTTGAGGAAAAATTAAATGTTTGTTGGAAGCGTTGTTCGAGTAGCTTAAAAGACTAGGTCGACATATACACGAATCATGTCGGAAACAAATAATATTTTCAAATAAGTTAAATTGTTGAGTTTTAAATATTAGCAGGCTACAAGTTAGCTTTGAAAGCTTTGTTGGTTTAGCTGGGTAGATTCATGCAGGAATCATATCTGAATATAAATAATATTCGATTTATTATTTATTAATACTGCTGCTACATAGAACACAGTTACGGGGCCCTAAGTCGGCTATTGTATACTGTTTTGAAAGCTTTGTGAGATTAGACTGAAAAAATAGTTCGAGCCACACCCAAATCATACAGGAAATACATATTATACGAAGCATTTTCATTTATTGAGTGTTAGTACGGCTCCTAGTGTTAAACCTTGCTGTCTGATCATAGCAAGTTTCAAGTAGACCAATGTATGGGGCTTTGAGAATATTGTTGGTTTAGTTTGAACGTCGAAGTTCACTTATGCACAAATCATATAAGAAATTAATAATGTACAAAGCACTGCCTTTTGTATAGTGTCGTAAATGCTGTTAGAAGAGAACCTTGTAGCCTGGTCTTAACAAACCCCCAACTAGACAAACGTATGCTTCTTTGAAGGCATTGTTGGACGAAATTGAGTAATTAGATCGACCTATACACAAATCATATGACACCACCGTCTGTTTGGTAATGTAATAGGCTTTATATGTACTTAATTCACTAAGAGAAACAATACATTTTTCACTTCTTCTTCATGTCTCGTGTCCTTTAAGGAAATAGGCGACCATGGCCTTCCACGCCCCTTTATACCTGATGGTTCTTAATCCGCTTTCTCCTGTTACACAAAGCGATCCGCGCTCTGCTATCCACCTGCTCTGGACCGTCAGATATGTTACACGCTGTTTTCCTTTGTCTCTCCTGTTAGTATCAGATTCTCCAAAGCCCTCCATTCTCATTTCATGTCCCAGGAACTTAAGCTGTCTTTTCCTTATTCTCATTATTAATTCCCTTTTCGTTTCCACCCTTTCCAAAACCTTATCATTGCTCACGTGCTTGATCTATGATATTCGCAGCATCCTTCTACAGAACCACATTTTAGTTGCTTCAAGTATTTCCTTCATTTTCGATGATATTGCCCAGTATTCACTGCCATAGTGAAGAATTGACATCACATAGCAATCCAGTACTCTCTTCTTTGTTTCTAGTGAATTTTCCTGTCTCTTAATACTTTACTCAGCTTCTGGATTGCGTCCTTCGCCATGCCAATTCGTCTTCGGTTCTCTACGTGGTACATTCCGTCTTCTTTCCAGGTATTTAAATGTTTGTACCTGCTTGATTTTAGTATCCCCCACTTATATTTAGCATTATGCATATATTTATTTTCCTTAAGTCTGATTTCATGTCACTGCCATTCTTAATTGATGTTTGCCGTCACATGGTTTTACTTTTTTTAACTTGATAGAAATTTCTATTGCAAGCAGTTGGACTTTAATTCCTTTCTTTCTTTATTACCCGGATGAAAATCCCTACTTCTCCCTGCCAGTGGGTCACTCATATAGATAGGGTAGTTAGTAGATAGGTTACGGCATATCACGTTGAATGCACCGGTTCTCGTTCGATCATCGAAGTTAAGCAACGTGAGCCTGGTCAGTACTTAGATGGGTGACCGCTTGGGAATACCAGGCTCTGTAAGCGTTCAGTGACGGACGTGCGTTGTGGTGTAGTGGATGTCGGCTTGGAAGGAGAAATCGGTGAGCCGAGTTCGAATTCCAGTTGAGTACCCTGCACTCACTTAAGCACTAGTACCCTTGGGAAAGGTATTAATCCGTCACTTCCCTCCAGTTATGGGTTAAATAACGGGATGGGGCCTGGAGGCAACCCATCTAGTGTTGGTGTCACAATAAAAACACCTGGCGAAGCATCAAGTATTCAGCTATTTGACAAGATTATGAATTTCGCTACAAATTGCGTCAGGGTTCCAAATGCACAGGGAATACTGGAGGGGTGTAGTGGGTTGTATCTCGGCCAAGGCCGCAAGACGACGTCGTCGTCAGTTAGTAGTAACTGGTCTTGTCCCCAGCCCCGACCGATTATTCTTTCTACCAAAACGTTAAACATTCTCCGAAAAGCATTTTTACCTAACTCGCTGTTCCATTTGTGGGTTGTGTGATTCATAATATTATTTTAGTATTTCTCTTTCCCTCTCAAAATCGACACCTTTTCTTCCTTTCATTTAGGCTTGAATTCTTTAAATGTAAATCATTTTCATGTATCTTTGCATTTCTTTATGTATATATTTATTTTTCTGAGATCTGCTTTCACGTCACATGGTTTTTCTCTTTTTAACTTGTTAGAAATTTGTATTACAAGTAATTTGGACTTTAACTAAGTTAAAGCTTTTCATTTTTCTTAATTGGAGTAGATAGACCCTACTATTTCTTTTTATTTTATAAGCGTTTCACCCCGAGCAAAGCATTTCACTGCCACTACTGCGCAGGGGGCTACATAGAGTGGAGGAAGGATGGTTAAATATAGGAAATGTCAGAGGGTGGGTGATAGGCGCGTAAGGATACCGAGAATGGTTAAATATAGGAAATGTCAGAGGGTGGGTGATAGGCGGGTAAGGATACCGAGAATGAGGGTTGGGTAGATGAGAGTGTTCTGAGAATAATTGGGAGTTAGTGTGATAGGAGGTGTCTATTGACCCTACATTTAAACACCTGGAGATTGTAGTTGTCGGGAAAGCAGACTTGTGGGAGGGAATTCCACAGGCGGGAAGCGCGAGAAAAGAAGCTGTTAGAGTAGAAATTACGGTTACATCTTATCTGTTTAACTGTAAAAGGGTGGGACATAGCCGGGTTTACACTCCTCCCACCTTTATTGGACGGGTGTAAAGGTTTATTTCTTATTCCCTGTTCAGGAAGTGGTTTCCGGCTCTCTTCCTCTCCTCAGATCTCAGTATTGGTGCTTCCGCGATTTTTCTGCGACGTGCGTGGTCGGTGGCAACGTCGCTTCATTGTGAGGGTACCAGGTTGGCAGTTTTCTGGTTGCTGCTTCCGACTAGTAATTAGGAGTCCTAACTCTTGCGTAGCGTCAAGAGCGGCCGCTCTGATCAACAGTTGCATAATATCGGGGTTCTTGCAGGGCCATGTCGCGTATAGATAGGTTTCCTTGCAACTCTGAGGCCACACTTTGCTGCAGCCCGCGCCAGTTCCTTTCCATCGCATGTCGCAGCTAATGACCATCTCCCCTACTCGATGTCTCTCCTCACCAACAACAAATATGAACAACCATATCTCCGCAAAAAAGCTAAACCAGGCAAAGTAAAATCACCTAAACGTCTTAACATTTCCTTCACTAACATCCGAGGTATTCGAACCAACTTCTGTAGCGTTGAATCTTTCCTCCACAAAAAGTCCCTGACATCCTAGCGCTTTGTGAAACTAATCTCAACCCCTCAATTCCTTCCTCTGATTTCTCGATCCCTAGCTACTTCCCCCTCTTAAGGAAGGGCTCCACTGCTCATATGCATGGGCTGGGGATTTACGTCAGTGAACACCTCCTAGAGGATAATATCTCTCGAATCCCTTGACCACCCATACATGTGCCTCCGTCTGTCACTTCTCAAACCGGTTAGCTATCTTTTCTTTATGTACCGTTCCCCCTCCTCTCCTGACTGCTCCCTGCTAGACAGTATCTCTGACAATATAGGTAGGGCTACTTCCTCCCACTCATTTGCTAACATATTTGTGTTCGGAGATATTAACGCCCATCATGCCAAGTGGCTAAAAGGCTCTGTCACTGATTCAGCTGGCATTCACGCCATGAATTTTGCTATTTCTCAATCCCTTACACAAGTGGAGGATTTCCCCACTCACTTTCCCAGGACACGCTTATCTACTAGATCTCTGCTCACCTCTGTACCTGGCTCCTGCCAGTTCTCGCAGCTTTGCCCTCTCGGTAACTCCAATCATGCCGTCGTTTCTATTAATATCTCTCTTCACTCTCACTCCCCCCAGGAACCTCTTACCAACAGGATCTCCTACTGCTATCAAAGAGCAGACTGGGATGCGTTTCGCGATGTCCTATGTGACGTCCCTTGGGGAAAAGTGTTCAGTCTCCCAGTTGGGGACTGCGCCTCTGAGGTCTCTTCCCGGGTGAAAACTTCATACCAATCAGGAAGTTCCGTCCAAAACCTCATTCCTCCCCCTGGTTCTCTACTGCGTGTTCGGCCGCCATTGCTCACAGAAGCCACTACTTCCGGCTATTCCGGAGCCATGCATCTGACCACAACAGGCGCCTATTCGCCTCTGCTCGTAATGAGTGTAAGAGGATCCTGAATAACGCCAATCTGTTGTTTGCTGAGAAAATGAAACAGCGCATAGCTGCCCGCAAGTTCGACTCCAAGGACTACTGGCGGCTGTGCAAATGTGTGCTGAACAAATTCTCCATCCCTCCCTTAATCAATAAATTCGAGGTCCTCACGGCATCTGTGAAGAAGTCCGAGTGCTTGGCTCGCAGAATCTCATCAAACTCTACGTTTGACTCGTCAGGAGTACCCGCACCTGACTTCCCTCTTAGAACTGAAAAATGTTTACATAACTGAACTGAAAAATGTTTACATAACTCCGTCTCTGGTATCTAAGATAATATTAAAACTTGACCTCCATAAGGCGAGCGAAGGTGATGGAATCCAGGTCATTGTCCTGAAGAAATGTGTCCCTGAACTCTCCACTGTCCTCTCTAAACTCTATATTTACTGCCTTTCTGCTTCCTGTTTTCCTACCTGCTGGAAGTCCTCTTCTGTGGTTCCTATATTTAAGAACTCAGTGGAAACCTCGGACCCATCCAATTATCGCCCTATCAACCTTTTACCAATTATTGGAAAAGTGTTCGAGGCTATTTTCAATGCTGAGTTCAACATCTTACTGCCCATAAACTATTCTCAGACATATAGTATGAATTTCGTTTTGCCAGGTCTACTGCCGATATGCTAACGACTATCACGGAATACATATACCAGGCCCTCGATAAGTTAGGCTAGGCTAGTGCTATTGCCCTGGATATCTCCAAGGCTTTTAATAGGGTTTGGCACGGGTTATGTTATCACTGGACGCTTGCTTGATTTGATCCAATCTTTCCTATATAACCGCAAAATGAAAATCGTCTTGAGTGGGCATGCCTCCACATCCTACTGTACGGACGCTGGTGTCACCCAGGGCTCTATCATAGGCTCGACGCTCTTTCTAATTTTCATAAATGATCTCCCAGACGTGTTTAAATCCCAAGTAGGCATCTATGCAGACGACACCACCATTTACTCCCGCATTAGTAAGAAATCTGGTGAGGCGGACAAACATAACCTCGCTGCTGATCTTGAGAAGGACCTCTACTCAGTGGTGGACTGGGGTAAGAAGTGGCTCGTAAATTTCAATGCTTCTAAAACGATACTGCTATCTGTCAACCACCACAGGCAATCTATCCTACCCCCACCCTATAAGCATGGACTAAGCAAGTCTCCCTGAAAGCAATATACTGCACCTCCTCAGCCTTACCCTATCTTCCGACCTCAAGTTGAATAATTACATTTAATCAATAGCTAAATCCACTGCTAGGAAAGTTGGGTCACTGTGTCGGGTCAGGAAGTTTTTTTCCGCCTGAATCTATCTTGCACAAATACAAATCAACCATTCGACCCTGCATGGAATACTGCTGTCATATCTGACTACCTGTTAGCTATACACGAATCATATCGGAAACAAATAATATTTCTGAAACCACCATTTGTTGAGTTTTTATATTAGCAGGCTGGGTGTTAGCTTTGAAATCTTCGCTGGTAGACTCATACACTAATCACATCGAAATATATATAATATTCGATAAACCAGCATTTCTCAATACTGCTGTTACATAGAACAAAGTTACTTGATCATTGCGTAGGTTATCAGATGGCTCAGTTATTGATCACACTGTTTCTACTGAGTTCACGTACACTCTGCCCGGCCCAGGGATTGAACCCGCAATTACTATATCACTGAATTCACGAACCAACGCTGTAATTCACTAAAGGAAAGAATTACTGTACTTTCTCGGTTATCCGCACCTCAGTTTTCCGTATTATGATTATCTGGACCTCGATTATCCGGACATCGATTATCCGGACATAGATTATCCGGACATCGATTAACCGGACGAAAAATGAAGATTGATAGTAATAATTACTGACTGACGAAACAACTCATTCCATATGGCCATTCTCTGTTAAGAATTTGGAGCCTTAAACTTAAGCTACATGCTGATGAGTGCTATTGATGCTACTTGTCATGTTTCACTGAAGTTTTTCTCTTTTTTTACAACTAGTGCTTATGTCGAAGCATTAGTCTTTCTTTCTTTTTCAGTACTAAAAAAAATAAGAACTAGACAATATATTCCGATGCATGGAACGATCTATCCACGTAGATTGAATAAAGGTGTCCAGCTCGGAATTCTCTGTAGGCTACCTATATGCACCTGATGAAGGCCGAAGGGCACAATGTCTGGAACGTTGTGACAAAAACAACAAGGATGAGGACAATAGTTTGAATGTAAATAGACTTTTTTCTTGTCATGCCACAATGCCTGACGAAGAAAAAGGTTGTTCAGTGAGCATGTGGACAAACCACACCCAGATAAATATCCGATGAGACAGTAGCAGTAAAATTCTGTCAACTTCATTGTCAACCTTAACCAAGGTCATTATATACACTTGTGAAAATTAATTGAAACAACTGCTTTAGTTTCCGTTCTTTCGCCATACGGTCAGTTTTAGACCAACTGGAGTGACAGGGTGTAATAGATTTCTATTTTTCCCTCAGATTTCGTTCATTTGCTGTGATGTGCAGTAATATGAATTTATTTTCAGGACGTATGATGAAATTTGTTTGGTCTTGAAAAATATTGCGTCATCCATGAGTACATCAGATTTTTATCACGCCCAGACATTATTTTCTTGACTGTCGATTAGCTGTTCTGCAGCCATTGTCTGCGATGGACGTTACTCCAAGGAAGCGTACGATAATTCTAACGCTGCACGAACACACTGGCAAGTCTTGCAAGGAGATCGCGGATATTGTAGGTGCTAGCCTTTCAACTGTCAGTTGTGTCATCAAAGTGACGAAACAAACTTGATCCATCCGTCCAAAACGTCAAGAAAATTCGTTCGGAAGAGAAAAACAGCCCCAGGTGATGACGTATACGTGTTTTTATTTATTTTGGGATTAATGGTTCAATAATAGCTAAAATATATGTGCGTGAATGAATGTGTTATTTATATTATTCGGACTGTTGTCCTCATCTTCGTTGTCATATTCACGACGCTTCGGCTGTTCTATGCTCTGACCTTCTTCAGGTGGTTGGAATTTTGAACTGAACCCTTTATTTCAATCACTGGAGTAGATTGTTCTCGTTCCATAAGTCATGCCACTTCCGGATGTTCTATTTATCTCCATTTAACTCAACTCTTTAATTTTTTGTTCACCTCACAATTCTTTGGGTCAAGTCACTGGATCCAGCCAACGTTTTTAACCACAGGGCTATGTTTCCTTGAAAACATAAGTTTATGTATTTTTGGGACTTATAAACCTAATGTTTCAGTAAGCATTATTTTTTGCCAGAGCTCATATTACGATCTTGATGTTTGTAATTATTGTTCTTTAGTACACTGTATTAATGATGCCCGTATTGTATTCATTTCTATACTTGTTCGGTTTAGGAGATTTTTCGTGGACCAGCATATGCACTGATTTCAAGTTTTGTTAATCGTCCCAATTTAAGCTTATTCTTCTATAGTTCGTGACCCCTGCTTTGCTAAGGCTGCATTTATTTCCTCTGGTGTACAGTTCTTTATTTCTAATAACTCCTTTTGAGGTGTTAAATCTTTCGTTTGGGTAAGCTTGAGATCTTAAATTTTGGCAAGATTTAGTTTTAAGTATGTTATCTTCGTGTTTCTTATTGTTCACATTTACAAGTAAATTGAGACTTCTTTTTTTTTTTTACAGTTCGAGGAGTTGCCCGGTTGGTAATTATTTTTTCTATTAAGGAGACAGATTGGCCAGAGGTGCTTCCTCTAGAGATTCAATTATGATAAAACTAAGGAATTCAATTCCAGCATCTATTTCTGAAAATAAGAGAGTTTTCGTTTGTATTTTTTGTTTGAGTTTGCCATATGATTTTCATATGAGTTTGCCATATGATTTTTATATGAGTTTGCCATATGATTTTTATGTGAGTTTGCCATATGATTTTTTCCTGCGCTCTACTGCAGAGTCTAATTTCTACTGAGAATTTATTGAAAGCGTTAAACCTATTCGCCTTGGTTGAGACGGGGATATATCGGCAACTATACTTGCGTCTGTTAGTATCAGGTTCTCCAAGCCCTCATTGCATGTCCCAGCAACTTTAGCTATCTCTTTCTGATGCTCAGTATTAATAGAGGGAAAAAGAGACAGGGGAAAGCAGCAGATAACATATCTGAAGGACCTGATCAGCTTGATGACGGAACGAGGGTTGCGTAGTGTAACAAGAGAAAGCATGCTATGAACCACTAGGGATAGGTAGATGTGGAAAGCCATAATCACCTAGGCCCTGAAAGGACAGGGCACACAGAAGAAGATACTGGCACCAAGAAAGGAATTTGAGCTCCTGCTTATTTGTGTTTCACCCCACCCCACCCCGCCAATAAATAAATAAATAAAAAATAAAGAATCTGATAACTCAATAGAAAAACAGTGGTTGAACTATATTTTTTTCTCGGCTCGATTGACCCTCAGTCACCGCCTTCTAGCACTTTTAGAATAATGAATGGTTTGGTGTTAGGTCGTCGTGTGATCAGTTTATACAAGTGCTACGGCTTGATATGATCAACCGCTTGGTCGGATCGAGCCTCTCCCACCACCGCCTGTCTAGTGTTACTTGTAACATGACCACTTA
The DNA here is from genome assembly GCA_037127315.1 of Ascarosepion bandense. NCBI lineage: Eukaryota > Metazoa > Mollusca > Cephalopoda > Sepiida > Sepiidae > Ascarosepion > Ascarosepion bandense. Next base: position 345,159 of record JBBBDQ010001835.1, on the reverse strand, counting down.
TACGCACTGATATTGAACTACTCAGCCATTACCTCAGGCATTACAGGTTGCCACCCATGGTAAACAGGTAACATCATCGATGAGAATCTTGCCCCACTGCAAAGATGTAATCGAGGCATTTTACAAATCCAGCGTAGGAATGCACACACACACACACACACACACACACACACACACACACACACACAGATATATATATATATATATATATATATATATATTTAATTATTTATTTATTTCACACATAAATTAAAATATTACATTTGGAGATAGGCATTTCTAGCAGTCAATTCATTCACTCGTCAGGAGATACCAGCAATTGACTGTTTATTTTCTCGGTTTTTTTTTTTCACTTTTATATTGAGGTAAAAAATAATTTATACACTTGACTTTTTTATCTTTTTCTTACTTTATACGAGTTCGCATGTGTGTGTGTGTGTGTGTGTGTGTGTGTGTGTGTGTGTATATATATATATATATAATTTCCCTCCTGTCATATATACACACACAAATTGAGATATGCGCTTACCAGTTGAACCATACTAGTTGTTACTATTCATTGTTACTATTACCTTGTACTAGTAGCAATACTATTTAATATTTGATTTTTTTTTAACAAATACTTATACTTCATTTGAATTATATTCGTTTATTTTTACAGTGTTAAAACCTAACACTTCAACTTTTATTTAGAATTTTCTTTTGGTGCAAGTTTTCAAAGCACTCAAGACTCAACCCACGCACAGATTTATCAGATTATTTGCCAAATATAAATAACATTATTTAAGTTTTAAATGCAAGTAAATTCGGATTTGCATAGACGTAAATTTAAACTGCATAAGATACGATAAAAGAAAATATTCGTAACGTAGTCATTTGGATTAAATAATGAAAAGAACGAACTTAATACATAATGTTTTAAAGTGTCTTGTTATTGTAAGTAGGGATAGACGGTACAGAAGATTAATTGCGAAAACATGTACAGAACCTCTATTCCGATATACACGTTTTTTTTCTATCTGAGGCTGTACGAAATACGGTAGAGTAGACTTGTAATCGATAAAAATTACTTAGTCACTTTTTGTAAATGTTTGTAAGGTTAAATTTTTAACTGCATGTTCCCATTTTACATGAATAGAACATAAACAGAATAGATATAAAGACGCGATAATATCTGTAATTTACCTAACAATTTTTAAAAGCATATTTTAAATATTTCATTTGGGTTATTTATTTTTAACTCAAATTTTTAAAATTGCTATATAAGCTGTCAATAAAGTTTGTTTTTTTAATTCCTCGTTTTGTATGAAAAGAATTTATCTGCCTTGTCATGCTGCCCTAGAACCAACACGTGTAATTTTAAATTAATAACGTAAGCCCCAGAGGCCCATCTCCTCAACAGTACCTCCCCATCGAGATGGGTCTGGACCTGGAGTTATTTCCTGGCGCCTGAGGCGTCCCCAAAAGGAGAAGTGCCGATGGGTACTGAGCAGTTTTGTTTTTCCACGGTACTGCCGGTAAACCCACTTTAAACCTCGACCTTGAGTTATATTCAGTAGCGACCTAGTGGCACTGAAAAATACCTTTTATCTCTGCCTTGTCAACATTCAGTCGTGACTCAAGCGTCCATAAGTAGTATCGTCGTTTGCTATTTCACATTTATTACAAATTAGTCGAACTGATTCGAAAAGAAAATTTATGGAATTATCCAAGTCAAATTTATCTGTTTAATTCTTTTTCCTTCTCCGTGTGCCTTCATGGCGTTGGCGATCTCCTCAATTTCCTGTTCCTTGTAGCCCTTAACGTTTGTCTTTTTATCGTCTTCCCCATACTCTGCTACACCATCCATTCACTCAAGTTAGCTTCTGCGTTGTTTTCTTTTGTTTCTTTTACCTCCAATCTGTTCTGTGAGCATCAAATTTTCCAATCCGTCCTTCCTAATTAATCACAACTGTCTTTTCCTGAAGTTAAGTATTGTCTCTCTCTCTCTCTCACTCTCTCTCACACTCCCTCTCTCTAAAATGTAAGGACACTGGAAAAACTAAATAAAAATTAGTAAAATTCTCTTTGCCCGTCATATTTAACGAAACAGTATATATATATTAATTCGTTACATATGACGGACAAAACAAATTTAATAATTTTTATTTAGTTTTTCCCGTGTTCTTACATTTTTCCGTTTGGTGGGAGTACGGGAGTTCAAAAACGTTCCATATGGTCTATTGTTCCAAGCGATTTTGGTCACTTCCTTAGCCATTTTCGAGACGTTTTGTTTTGATGTTGCCAGTTTCTTTCCATGTTTTGACTGTGTGAGATGTGGACAGTATATATATATATATGTATGTATGTATAAAGCGAGAGAGAAAGGTTAAATAGACAGTGTGAAAAATCACTGTTAAACTTCGGTGTGGCTTTGGCCGGTGGAAAGGGGATAGACGATTGAAACTTTGCCCTTTGAAGTTGCCGAGAGCTCAAAACAAAGTTCACCTGAAAGAGAGTGCATCCACTAGTTTTCCGTTGTCAAACCGTGTTTATATCTCAACTTTTTTTAAAATTTATTTATTGATGCTGCAGAATGTAATTGTGAACTCGTGTATTAGGAATTGCAATCATTATTTTTAATCATTGAGTTTATCAAGGAATTCAAATCCATGTTAAGGACATTCTCACTGCTGTCTTTTTACTATCTCCCCCAAGGGCTACAAGGAACAGGAAATTGTGGAGATCGTCAATGTCTTACTTGGATAATTCCATAAATTTTCTTTTCGAATCTGTGGTTTATATCCACCACTTTCTATCCCTAGCCATACTGGGCCTTGTAGGGCCGACGTAACGGGTCAGATGATCGCGCGATCTTGCCTTTGGCCGCCCTCTACTTTTTTACCATTGGCTTGCTGTCCACTCTGTCGCTCTAACAGTCCGCCTATTGTCTTTAAAGCGAGATACGTAGTCAGTCCATCCGTCTGCTCTTCTCGATTATGTCTTTCACTCCAGTCTGCTATCGAATCCAGATTTTGCTCTTTATGTCTTGTCAAACATTATTAACTCTGTTTTAGGTTCAGTCACTGCAACGGCCGCTGTAGTGGTGGCATTGAGTGCCCAAGTCTCGCTTACACTGCCAGAATATATTCATTGAACAACTTTTTGTTTTCATTGTTGATGTGGAATTTCTCATGATGTTATAAACTTTTTCAAAAGCTGCTTAAACGTGGAAAGACTTTAAGTGTCGACGACTTTTTATGTCTGTTAATTGTCTGTCGGTGAACTATTAGTCAGCGAATTTTCTTTCGCAAATATCCATAGGATAGTTATTAATCCATCTCTTCTCCCTCCTGCTATGGGTTCATTTATTTATTGATCAGCGGTCTGAACGAGGCAATTGTAAGAATTTTTGTTTACATTGTTGAAATAAAATTCTGGATTTATAACCGGTTTTCTAGTTCTCTAATCAGTTTCTGGAGGAAGGCGCTGCATTTTTTCTCACCTAACTACTTTCGATCTTCTCCGAGGAATGTATGATCAATATTGTTAGAAATGCAAATTGTCATTAAATGCTGGTTAAATATACTTCAAGGCGTTGCTACACTACTCGTGATAAATTTTGGCCCGTTTTAGTTGCTTGCTTTTGATATAGAGGGCCTCGAGAATTTGAAGTTTTTGTTTAAAGTTTGTTTTTGTAATTCACCTCTGAGAATGATCTCGAAGATCGAAAGTACTTTAGTTTAAAAAATATGGCGCCTTCCTGGGTAAATTTTAATTTAACATCAAGAATATAATTAGAGAACTGGAGAGGATCATTATGAAAATAAGTAGACACAATAAGTCTATATTATTCAATAAAGTATATATATATATATTATTGTTTTCATAATAGCATAATGCAACTAAAAACCTATTACGTTTCAGTGTTCAGTACACTATCATCAGGCAGTCTGATGATGGTTTATTGAACACCGAAGCTTGATAGCTTTTGAGTTGCAGTGTTAAGCACTTTTTATAAAATGTAATGATTAAACTGTGGAATATATATATGAATTAGTTTAAACCATATATATATATGTGTGTGTGTGTGTGTGTGTGTGTGTGTGTGTGTGTGTGTATTGCGTGCGCACTTGTGAGTGTTTGCGTGAAAGGTATAACTTCACTGTAAACGTCCAGTTAAATGTTATACAGACATTTAGTTTAAAAAGCTTCTATGAGCGAATCGTATCGCAAACTGAACTAAAAACAAGAAACATTTTCTATTTTTCTCTTTCCGGTCAGTTTCGGAAGTTTGTTTCCTGGTTTAGTAAAAATAACAAGAGATAAAATAAAAATATTAAAAAATAAATAAGCAAAAAAACTTCTGTTGCTCTACCCACAACTTGATAAGCAAATTCTCCCCATTGTTTGTATGAAGACTTCCGGTACTTTAAAGTACTCGAAGTGTTGGGTAGTTGTTTAAATCTCCGTTTGATAAGACAACGTCCATTCACATTCACAGTCATATATTAAATACGTGTCTATAATAATCAGAGCTGTTTCGACTTGAAGACTCCCTGCAAATTAGTGTAATTAATATCTCGGCTTCAACTCATTTCGGAGTGTGCCTGCTTGTTCATGCAAATTTATGTTTGGTCAACACCCACAGAGTCAATCTGTGGTTTACTGTAACAATACCAAGCGGACATTAATTACAATTTAAATATCTACCTCGCCGGAGTTACATACGTTTTTGAATCTAGAGCTTTCCTTCTCCTAGACTGGTTGTAAACTTTTCTGTTAATTCCTTCAAAATATTAATTCACCCCAAAATAAAAATAAAAAATTATATTTACTAAAATTCACCCCAAAATAAAAAGAATTTATATTTACTAAAATTCTTACCAAATTCTCCCAGACCGAGTCCCTTCCACTGTATTCTGGTCGGGTTGACCTTTGCGATTGCCCCAAATATGAGCGACTCTGGTGCGCTATTTTTACGTGTGGAGGCTATATTCGCGCTTGTTCCGATAAACAAGCCAAAAACAATTGTTTTTATCGTAAAAAAAAAACCCAAAAAAACCTTGTAAGTACCTCGAATATCATCCACATTACGAAATATGAATAACTACCTGATTTTTAGTAATTTTTCATTGAGGGCTGGAGTTGTTACGAGGCAAGTTAAACGAATTTTGTTTTAAAATTTATAATTTCATAAGAGCGCCAAAAATTTAATAAAAACAAATAAAGTTTGATTTAAAATTTATAATTTCTTGGAGTGAATTAGTATTTGCGATAAGTAACTTTAGATTACTTGGGGTGAATGAACAGAAAAATTCGAGCCATAGAGAGAGAAAAAATAATGGATTCATGCCTTTCCCAGCGGAATTTTTTGCGAAATTTAATATAACGAACCCGACCGGTATTCGAACTCATTTCGCCGATTCTCTCGTTTGGTACCGCCGTTGCACCACCTGCACATCTCCTATCTATTATCTAGCCAACAACAAGAAAACATCTTTGGAAATTAATAGAAAACATATTCAAAATCATTGCTTTAGAGTTCATGGTAAATTATTCGTTTATATACTCGTTTATAGTCAATTGTCCTATCCACGGTAGTTTAATCTTCACGCAGCTTAGAAGTTACTTGTATAAACGTGGGCGGTTAAGCCTATAATAAAGATCCTTTTATAAGCAACGTGCGAAAGTCTACGTTGACACTACTATACAGTTTCACTTCAGTTCCACATATTAACAGCTGTTCATATGGAAGTGAGGCATGGCGCCAAACCCGTCCAAAAATATCTAAACTCACAGCTGTATACAACCGCTTCCAAAAATTAATGCTGAAAAAAGGCTTTGAGCGAGTGAAACCTGAGGGCCTTGGCAAAGATAACCCTTCTTTGAACATTGTGGACTGATACTATAAATTCCCAAACAAAGAACTGTACCAAATAATAACAACCACACCACTTGTGGACTACCAACAGCAGCAACAACTAAAATGGATATCATACGTAACTCGAAGAGGAAATAATAACATAATTAAGACGCTGACAATTCACACCACTTCAAATAAAAGATTAGGAAGAAAACCCCCATCTACATTGGAAAGAGCGATAACAGCTACTGGACTTGATAAACGTGTTTTCCCGAAAAAATGTTTTAATAGAAAAATTTTATAAATTTCGATCGAAAGCTCTACTTGCCGTTCGGTCAATAAATGTTTCCTTGTAAGAAAACGGTCAATACTACTATTACCATAACTAATCTACAATTATCCAAAAATCGAATTCTTAACTCTAACAGGCCGAAATTGGCATAACTCCATGCACCAAGTTGCAAGACAGTAGGTTGATGAATACTAGACTTCAGATTTGAAATCCAAGTAACAAAAGAAAAAAGAAATGAAATAATAAATACCAAAATTACACAAAAATATCTTGAAATACTACAGAGTAAACTTATTCAATAAAATCATCATTGACTTCAACCACGACCTTCAGACGATTTCAGAATCTCTTACACGGTCTCCTTGTTTAAGTTGGTGACTGCAGTCATATCCTTGCCTTCAGTTCATCTTTGGTGTCAGAAGTTCTGTTGGTCTGTCGCTCAAATGTGCCCCACACATAATAATCAAAGGGCTGCAGTCTGGGAAGTTAGGAGTGACGTGGTTACAGAAATTGTTTGACAGCCATGACTGGGTTCTCCTGCTTGTGTAACGTGGTACAGAGTCCATTTGCCAGACATAGGGTATTCCATCACCTACTCTCTTGACTCAGGGTAACACTGCCTCTCCACCTCAAGGCACTTAATGTAGGTCTCCGTGTTAAATGGGATGTTGAATAGAGGTACAACGTGGTCATCATTAGTGAATACGCGAAACACCTTCGTAATCAATATTAGAATCATCCAACTCTTTTCGAATCCACTGCACTGTCCTCAAGTTGACACCCAAACACTCTGAAATGTTCGTTTTAAAACTTTCGGTGCGAATGCCAAGCAGTACAGCATGTTGTTTCCAAATTTCTGGCTGAGTAAATTGTATCATGATGCACTTTTTCTCCTGGCTAAGTGAACTGCCTCATGGAGCACCTTTTCTCACAGTCGGTGCCTAACTGACCCTGCTATACTGTGTAGTAAAATCAAAAAAATCAAAACAAGCAACCCACATGCACGAAACTAAAAATATAAAATGACGACAATATACCAATCGCATCCCGTACAAGATAAACTATTTTTTTTTATGTTTATTTTATTGCGCGTTATGTTTTATTGTGTGCTGTCGTTTAGCTTCGCCTATACCTGCGGTTTCCAACGTGAGTTGTACGACCCCTGTGGTCGGGGGCAATTTTATTTTTAAGTGGAGTAATTTATTACTAAGATTATATTTTTATAAATATTGTCAGTCAGTCAAGTGCCATACGTGATACACACTTTGGGCGATCATGTCCCGAAAGAGACATGACTGACTGGGCAGAAGATTATCTCGCAGTAGGTTGCCATTGCTTTTTGTGGTAGACTGGTTGCCAGCCAAAGCTATAGAATCCAATCTGTCCTATTATTTAACCCATAACTGGAGGGAAGAGTCGGATTAATACCATTCCCAAGGGTATCTGTGCGTAAGTGAATACAAGGAATTCAACTGGAACGCAAGATTCTAAAATTAAAGGTTGATACTATTGCATATATGCAGTCTGAACTTCCTAAGGGAAGTTAATGGCCTCCACTACAGCAATAGGAGTTTCCTTTTTGAATAATAAGAATAATATATCACAGGGGGTGGGACATCAGGGTTTTAGAGATGCTTAGTTGAGGCATGGTCAAAAAAGATTAGAAACCTTCGGTCTATACTGTAGAATTTACCTATGTAAATAGTGGTTTTCCTTTCCGTTAGGAAATGTCATCTGTACGTAGAAAGAAAGAAAGAAAGAAAGAAAGAAAGAACGAACGAACGAACGAACGAACGAACGAGAGAAATAGAGAAAGAGAGAAGTAGGGAAGTTACTTTTATATGTATAGAAAGTGCGGAATCTTCTTTTTCTATGTGCCATGTTCTTTCAGGACATGCTCTATCATGGCTCTCCACAACTTCTTCTGATTTTTATCTCTTAGCAAAGTTATTTTTTTGCTTTCTCTCCTAATCTATGTTCAACTATTTACACAATCTCGTTAGGTAAGTCATACGCTTATTTTACTCTGTTTTTCCCTGTTGCCATCAGTATGCCCTGTGCGCGTTAAATTTTCTAAGCTCTCTTTCCTTATTACGTGCCATAGAAATTTCAACTCTGATTGTAAGTATAAATGTCCTTTTTGTTAGCATTTTCCCTAAAAATTTCGTTCTTGCTCCCATGTTTAGTATATGGTCTTCTCAGCATCTTTCTGTAGAACCACATTTATGTTGCCTCAAATCAATTCTTCATCTGTAAGGAGATTATCCAGCATTGAAGGCCATATAGGAGGACTGATATTACATAATAGTCTAATCAGTGGCGATTCTACATGGAGGTAGAGAAGAAAACCAAGCTCCCCAATTTTGGCTGGCTCCTTGGTTGCCCCCCACTTTTATATGCTTCAAAAATATCAGTCTGATTTTATCTTCAGCACTTTTCCCTCTGGGTTTTTTTTTCTTTTTCAAAAAATCAGAGCAGATAAATCACACTGTTCTGCTTGTATTGACGTTAGTATTAATCCTTTGATTTTGTTTTGAAATTAACCTCTCTTGTGTTCCAACAGCTTGAGAGTGGAAAAGAGAGTGGAAAAGAGAGTGGAAAAGAGAGTGGAAAAGAGAGTGGAAAAGAGAGTGGAAAAGAGGGCAAGAATAGATTGGAACTCCACTACTATGAACGAAAAGTTATTCCGTTTAATGTTAATGAAGTAACATACTTATACTCAAACTCATTCCTAAGTTGTGTATACGATAGTGGTGGAGTATGAAAATGAAGATACTCCTTAGAAAAATATCTGCCCTTAAGTGGCCCCCAAAACTTTCATGATTCCACAATCGCCACTGAGTCCAATACTCTTTTCTTTGTTTTTAACGAAATTTTCCTTTTTCTCAAGACTTTGCTTTTGAAAGGCATTTGTCGCTATTTCAATGCGCTTTCTGATTTCAATGTTGAATTTTCTTTCCTCTGCATGCAGACAAGTTTTTTTTATCAAGTCGACAGCAGCAATATTTCTCTCTAACTACCTCAGGACAACCCTACTTATTTTAGCCAGCAGTCGTGGTATATTGCCAGGCTAGAAAACTAGTAGAAAAAAAAAAAAAAAAACGAAGAAAGAAAATTAATCTATTTGATATTGAGAGGATTACAAGTCTTATCAGGATTAATTATTAGAGGCCACAATCTTAAAAAATGAAAGGTACACAGATGACTCAATGTGATATTGGACACACAAAGTAGAGAATATGCACTTTTACACAATGTAGCAAAGGAAAGTGGGTAAAAACAACTAAGCATCAATTGGAAGAAGGCAGAATGGTGATTTTCTAATAGAAACAAAAAAGACACACTTATAATGAGAAAGAGACAGTTGAAATTCTAGGACACATAATAAGTTGGCTTGGAAAATTCAACACGCGCAGTACATGTTCAAAAGCAAGAGCGACAGAGACAACGGCGCATAACCTACTTTGTGTAAATGGTTGTCCAAACAGAGATTAAGAGAGATCAAAAGACAAACATTTCTAAGAGCTACAATAGACAGGAAGTTGTGGAGAGCAATGATCGCTCACGTCCTGAAGGAACACAGAACGTAGAAGAAGACACGTTAAACACGTTAGAATTAGAATTTGTGTAGAATGTATATATTTAATATTTTTCCTTACTCGCAGTTTCGAGAAGAAGAATTCGGTTGGCAGGTTATCACTTGACATCTTGTCTTTACGTTTTAAGGAGAATAAGTTCAAAGCAAACATTGCGCGCTAATGCTCTTGGCCAAGATATGAGTTCAACTGTTTTTCACCAAGCATAGGACAGCCTTCGGTGGCAACTGGTCAAGGAGAAGGAAAACTGTATGCAGTCCTGGTGAAGCACATGCTATACAGCCAAGGAAAGGATTGTTCACATTGATTCGATGATCCCAACTACGATCAACTTCTTTAATCTAGGATTAATTATTGGCGACCACAATCTTAAAAAAATGTAAGATACGCAGATGACTCAATGTTGATATCGGACACAGAAAGTAGAGTACAAGCACTTTTACAGAAGTTAGTAAAGAAAAACGAGAAGAAACGAGTCGGCATCAATTGTAAAACGACAGAATGGTGATTTTTAAGCGCAATTTAGATGTGGCATAAGGCCACATATACTGCATATTGCATTATAGGAGTAGATAAGTTCACCTATCGTCCAGTTCACACTCTTCCCTTTACTTTTGAACAGGCGTAGAGGTTTATCCCTTTGTTAAAAATTTGTTTTCTGGTCCCTTCTAAAGTCTACTTCAGCTCTATACTCCTAACATCTCTCTCTAAACTATAAAATTCTCAATATTTATCTTTTTATTTTTCGTAATAGGAATATATAAGTTCACACTCATCTTCAGTCTTTTGAACAGGAGTAGAGGTTCATTCCTTCTTTCTTGTTTAAGATTTGGTTTCCGTTTCTTTCTAAATTCTACTTCTAATCTATACTTCTACGTCTCCGCCTAAACTCTAAAATTTATATTTTTATTGGGTTTCCAGTTTATTCCAAAGTCTTTTCTTTCTTATTCACTTCCAGTACCCCCCCCCCCCCCATCACCACCACCACCACCACCACCACCGCGTCTTAGTAGTGGTATGACCTTTGCTTGGAGTGGTATGACCTTTGCTTGGAGTGAATTGATTAAAATAAAAATTATAAACAGGTTTTTATGACATCTATTTTCTTTAGTGAGACCTGCGGAAATTCCACGGGTTTTGTTAATTATTATTACTGAATCTAATCATATTGGGCTGGCAAATTTCATATTACTTGACCATTCTTAGAATATTGCTGCCACATTTAATCCGGTGCTTCTGCTATTTAATTTGAGCTCCTTGATAAAATCCAAAAGAAGAATCAGCAATATTATCGGTCCCAATCTGGCTGCTCGGCTTCAGTCACTTTCCCACCGCCAGAAGGATGCCTATCTGCGACTTTTCTATAAATACTTTCACGGTAATTGTTCAGATGAGCTCTTTGCTATGATACATTGAGTTTTTAAATTTAAGCTCAGTACTAAACCCAAGTACCTTTCCCAAGGGTACTTACACACAAATACCTTTGGGAAAGGTATTAATCCGTCTCCTCCCTCAATTTATGAGTTAAATAATAGGACAGATTGGGTTCTATAGCCTTGGCTGGCAACCAGTCTACAGCAGCAACCTACTGCGGGATAATGTTCTACCCAGTCAGTCATATCTCTTTCGAGACATGATCGCCCAAAGCGTGTATCACGCATGGCACTTAACTGACTGACTAAACTGGCGTCGATATCTCATCAATTTAAGGTTGAGCTGGCTAGATGTAGCCGGAAGTTTCATGCTAACAGTCTCTTTTCTCACACTTCTGGCTCGTGGAATTTCCTTCCGGCTCCATGCTTCCAGCCAACTTTAATCTTCAAAAATCTAAATGCAATATCAATCGCTATCTACTATCCTCCTGATTACTCTTCTTTTGTCCTCGCTCCTTGGTAATGTTTTTGTTTCAAACTCCTTCACGACTAGTAACCCCTTGTGTCTTACCGGTTTTACTGCGTTGCTTGGAACGAACTCGATTAAAAAAAACTCATTGACGCAGACGTTAAATGCCCGTGGCTGTTATCGCTTTTACTATTTTCACTTTTTTTTCTTCCGTTTTTTTTTCTTCTTTCTTTTTAGAAATATATATGTACAACTTCATTCATTCACTCCAGAATGAGATTTGACGAAAGTTTAGAAAAAGGGTTAGAGATTTACTCTGTTCGCTACGGTAATACCAAGAATGTATGGACAGAGGAGAGGAGACTGGCACACTATCAAAGGGCATAATGCACATGCTAAAGAACTAAGGAACCAGTAAAATTATAGAATAATGTCACCATCATCACCAGCTACGTTTGTATATTCACTTTCACTAAGCAGTTTTCATGCTAAAATCTGTCTGGACTAGAATAAAAGATATGATTGAACGGCAAATATATGATTGACAAATATAGCTGGTCTTGGGTGGTGTCGGCGAGACAACAAAGGCTTGAAAGACGATAGCCGGCAAAGATATGATTGACAAAAATGGTGGCGGCGGGGTGCACCTTAATGGTGCACCCCGCCGCCACCACAGGCGACAACCAACTTGAAAGGCGATAGCCGGCGAAAATGTATCTGACCAATTAAGCGACAACCAGAAAAAGTAAAAATGAGTAGGAATTTTGGGGTTATATAAGTCTGGAGCTTTTGGCCGAAGACAGAAGAGAAGAGAGGGCAGAGAGATCGCCGCTGGCTGAAGAAGCAGAGACTGGCTAACGATTCTCCGACGGCTACCTCGTATGTTCGCTATCTCTCTCTGGCTACTCGTCTACTCCACACAACGTCACCGAAATATAAGATTATATATATATATATATATATATATATATATATATATATATATATTTGTTCCTCGTTGTCGTTGTTTGACGAGACAGTCGTTGTTTGTTCAGATCCAAGCTGGGGATTACTTCGGTTTGAAGATAAAGCATTTGGTAGTCGAGTTTTATTTTTAGGTCGACCGATGCGGCTCTAGGTCTTGCCCGAGTTTTTACTCCTACGTCACGTTAACGATTGGAAAGTGTATCGAGTAGTAGCGCGTGTTTCAGACCGACATATATTCTGATCGTTAATGCGAAGTAGAAATAAAAGCCATAAAAAGAACAGTCAGTCAGTTAAGTGCCATGCGCGATACACGCTTTGGGCGATCATGTCTCGAAAGACTGGGCAGAAGATTACCCGCAGTCAGTTGCTCATTGCTTTCTGCGGTAGACTGGTTGGCCGACCAAGGCTATAGAACCCAATCTGTCCTATTATTTAACCCATAACTGGAGGGAAGAGACGGATTAATACCATTCCCAAGGGTATTTGCGCGTAAGTGAATGCAAGGAATTCAACTTGAATTCGAACTCGGTTCCCCGATTTCTCGTTTCGAGCCGATATCCACTGCACCACAACGCACATAATTATTAAATGGCTAACTGAAAATAATTAATCTCCAAATTCCAATAACCGGAATGATTGGCTTAGACCAGAGGTCGTCAAATAGGGTTCGAGCAACCCCCTAGAATTTCCACCGGGTCGATGATAGTCAAGAGGTCGAGTGGCGCTCGGTTTGCGAATGACACTGAGCTAAATCTTCGTTAGCGTACATGTATGTTGCATTTTTCGGTGCAGATGAAATAAAGTCACCGAGTTCGGCAATGAACAGAATCTAAAGCTTTAGTTACATCAATCCAAGTAACTTTTAACTTATTTTGAGTAGATTTATTTAACGCTGCATTGCTTGTTATTTGGTGGGGGGGGGGGAGATTCTGAATCTGATGACACCGGAATCTGATCCAAAGTTTTTAACTTTTCATACATTTTAGTTAGGAATTTTAATTTCCAACATCAGAGCAAATTTTAAGGTTCAAAGACATTTTAAATGGGGCTCGCTGGGGAAGGAAGCGAAAGAAAGGGGGGGGGTCTCTAGTTGTGATTAGGAAAAACAGGGACACATGGCCCAGTGGATAAAAGCGTTGGTTGGATCCAGTGACTTGACCCAAAGAGTTGTGAGTTCAATACCTGGCGAAAGTAGTGGCGAGCAAAAACCTAGAGAGTTGAGTTATAAATGGGAATAAGTAAGGCGTCCGGAAGTAGCATGACCCAGTGATCGAAATAAAGAGTTCAGTTCAAAATTCCAGAGCGTACAATAGGCTGAAACGTCATGAATATGACAATCAAGACGAGAACAACAATCCGAACAATGTAAATAATGTAAATAACTCATCTCAGGAATATAGACAAATATAAGACAAACTAATCAACATCGTATCTTTGTACTACAGAATATATATATATATATATAATTGTATAATTGTCCAACATTTGGATATTTTTTATTATGCTGGTTCTAAGCTTTCGGCTCACATGAACCATCTTCAGATAGGCTACAGGGACGTTAACATAAAGACATTCACCATCAAAGATGATATTGTTTTCCATAATATCGCTGAAGAAGCGAATTCAATTCGCAGAAATGATCATTCGATCATAAATTTTTAATTGTTTTATATGTAAATATATGGTGGATTCTCTCATTGTGAACTATAATTGAGGGTCAGCAATGGATGGTGCCCTTCGTTTTATAATTATACACGCTTGCTTTGTGTAATTGTAAAGAAAATCTGGTAAGTGGGGAGGGAAAGTGTTTGCAAAATGTGTTGATCGAATGACTGAAAAATTAATTTTTTTTTTTAAATCCTAAAAATTCTAGATTTTAGTCAAATCAATATAATTTCATTTCAAATATGCCAGTGTTTTGCTTACTGGAATTAAATTTAACTTTCAATTAAAGCTAAATTGAAATCTTTTTTATCTATTAAGATTTATTTCTTTTGTGTTTTCTTGAGTGCGATACTAGCCCAGCTTTGCTGCGGACGACAAAGCCACACTGGCAGATGAAATTTATCGAAGCAGGATTTTGATGGGGTCTCTGCTTCAGAGCTTGACGAAGCTGATCACGGTGCTTCAGGCTACTGTTTTCAAAACCCTTCAACTTAATGAGACGTCTTACTACGCCACTCCTTTCGGTTTGATGCTTGAACTTCAAAGGCACTGAAAACATTAAAGATACAACTTAGGTGGGCTGGTCATGTTGTGAGAATGGGTGAGCAAAGGCTACCAAAAAAAAAAAAAAGCTGTATGGAGAGCTACCAAACTCCAAGCGTTCAGTTGGACGTCTACTCTTACGCTACAAACACAAATTGAAAGACAACTTGAAATGTCTCAACTTTGATCTGAAAAATCATTTAATTCACAATATTTCAAGACAGACGACATTCTGCCGTGGGTTTTCTTTGGCAGTGAATCGGATAGCGATTCAACTCAATTCGTATATATGTTTAACAATTTAAGGAACAGTTGATGAGATATTTCGCTGATATGGCATCATACGAATTATTCAAATTAAAAAGTTTATTCATACCCCCTTCCAGGTAGTACCTCTCCTTTGGGTGGAGGTTGGGTTCATTGACCGGCGCCTGCGGTGTCTTCAAAGGGGAGCTAAGTATTTCCACAGTATTGCGGTTAAACCTCGACTTTATGTCACGTCCATAAAGCCGAAAGATTCTGTGTAATGCTAAAAAAGCAGACTGAATGTTCTTATTGACGGAATTAATTATGTCTAGGGGAGGAGAAAGAAATATAAAGGTCGGATATGCTCGTCAAAAGACGTGCTAAATTAAATCATAAAAATCTTTTTTGGTTAAAGTCTGACGTGTCGAGACGCACAGCTTAGTCGATCTTATTAATTATTAAGTTTCCCAACGCTTTCGTTATTTATTTATTTTGTTGTTGTTTTATTTTTATCTCTGTTGTTTAAAAAAAAATTCGAAATATACTTAAGCAAATTTACATTTTACAGTACTTGAAAAGTTCACACACATTATTTCCTTTCCTAGAGATATATTTGGCCTCGTACAGAGAGAAAGAATGGAAGATGAGTAACCGATAGCCATGAACTTTAAATGAAGTTTAACGAAAAATAAGCAAGAAAGAAAGAAAGCGAGAGAGAAGAAAAAGAAAGAATCGAGAGTGAAAGAAAAAAAAAATAGAGTAAGAAAGAGGAAAAGAGAAGGAAAAAGATAGAAAGTGGGAGAAAGAAAAGAAAAAAAATCTATTATTAACCATGAACTTAATACTTTAAAAAAAGCCGGGTACATCCAGTAGACTCTCTCTAGTTCCTTTTTTTTTTTTTTTAAACTTTTTTTTCCGTTGGGTGAGTATCATATGTGACTTAAACTTACTTACTAGCTAGAGACTTTGTCGATAGATACAGAAACAAAGAAGATGGTAAAATAAAAGTAGCAATAATAAGCGTGAAAGAAAAATAAAATATATTGATGATGTATTATTGTAAAGTTAGTTTCCCCTCCACTTCGAACAAGAGGCAAGAACTTATTGACCACGTGATACTGACTCCTCGGACCATAACAACCAAGCCGCCCACAACAGTACGACCCGCCGCGTTTCCTCTTCTTGTCTATATATAAAGTCACTCGATGTGCAAGTAATTTATCATTTTTAATCTCCCCCAATACGCGGACGGGGTAAGATAAACAGACAAAAAAAAAAAAACATCACGAGTTTTTAAGCTTGTGAAACATAATCAACGAAGGAATTTTTTTTTTCTTAAGTTTTAAAACGGCAAAATTACGGAAATCAGAAACGCAAGTGAGTTTTTTTTTCTTATCGCATCTTGGAAAAATTGTGGCCCACCCTTTATTTTTATTTTTTTTCCTTCATCCGTTTCTTTGGTCATCTTCCAGGAAGCATAAATTTTGTTTGATTCCTACAATCCAAACAATGATGGAAACAATATTTCAATATACGATATGATGGAAAGAAAAGATGAATTTACAAAGAAAATTTTCAAGTTAAAGCATCACCCCCTAAATAGGGCTTAAGTTTTTTAAATCCTTACGTCTGTTTTAATTTTAAACTCCACAAAATAGCAAAATTCTTACAATTTGTCACGTTTTAAGTCAGTTGTAAATGTAAAACCTGATTTTGTCTTTATATATATGTCTGTTTTCTTTTCGTGTTTACGCAAAACACGGAAAACCGCTTTTAAAACGAGAAGCTCGCCCAATAACAATCAGTTGTTTTAAAAGAAAAAGGGCCTAGCCTAAAGACGTCTTGTTTTAATTTTCCTTATTTGGGACAAACTCCGAATTTTATCGCAATTTATTCATATTTTACTGTTTATTTTTTACGATTTTTATTTTATTTACGTATTTTTAATTTTCTTGCTATAAAAAATATTAAAAATACGTTCGGTGCAGAGGAGACATGATGCAAACTCAAACAGTGAAAAGTGATTTCTTATTTATTTATTTATTTATTTATTAAGT
Organism: Ascarosepion bandense; assembly: GCA_037127315.1. Lineage (NCBI taxonomy): Eukaryota > Metazoa > Mollusca > Cephalopoda > Sepiida > Sepiidae > Ascarosepion > Ascarosepion bandense. Next base: position 328,107 of record JBBBDQ010001835.1, on the reverse strand, counting down.
CTTCTAGAGAAAATATGAGGATTTGAATTTCAAAACAGGCGTTACTCATTTCACCTCGGTGCCGGGTAGATCCTACCTATTTTTAGTTTTTACCGTCTACTCACTTTACCTCAGTAGAGTTAGACCCTATTCATTTTATTTTTTTTTCTACTGAGTCAAGCAGATTCACTGAGCTTGGATGATTAAATAATAAAAACAATTATGGTTAATTTTTTTTTTTTTTTTTGTAACAAAAAAAAAAAAAAGAAAAAAGCTTCTGAGTAAAAGCTGCAGAAAGAACTAGAGATTATGGAGAGCCATAATTGCCCACGTGTTCAAGGAAGAAGAAGATTCTAATTACTTATCCGAGCAGTTAATTTTTATTTTTATCCTTAAGTTTCCCTGTTTTGCCTTTTTAAAGTTTTATAAAATACTGAAACTTGATCTGGGAGATTTTTTTTTCTTTTTAACTCAAGTCCAAAAGGCGTTCATAGGATTTTTTTTTTAAACATTAACTAAAAACAATACGAAAACGCCTTGAATTTTAAACAAAATTTGTGCTACGTTTTTTTTTTTTTTTTTTTTCCCCCCTTAAAAGAAAAAAAAACTTGAATTGACATTTCCGTTAATGATGCCTAGTGTTGAGTTTTTAGCTGCATTTTAGTTTCTACTAGTGTGTGTTCGATCCCATGTTAAAGAAATAACTAAGATTTTGAATTTTAATGGCTGTTAACGTAATCTTGCTCGTTCTACCTGGCCTTGTGCCGTACATATAGTCTTTAGTACGTTTAAACTTTTTTATTGAAAACAGCTCGCTGTGATATCAGGAAACTTTTATTTATTTATTTTTATTACTTTGCTATGAAAAACACACAAAAAATTAATTTAAAACAAACCGAAACGGCTTCACTTGACGCTTCCAATGTCCACTGACCTTTTTAGTTTATACAAAAAATAATTTAAATGTTGGTTAAAAAAAAAAAAATTGTATAACTACAAGTAGACTGAGATCTGTCTCTCTCTAGTCAATTTGGCCTTCTCGATAGAACAATCGATGGTAGGCTGGATAATGACCTGAAGTTGAAAGTTTTTTTTTTCTCTTCATGGAAAAAACTACTTGGTAAGTCGCGAAAGTTTTAGTTAAAAACATGCTTACTTGAAAACCAAAAACTGTTCAAATATTGAATTCTTAACTTAAAGTTAACTTCCTTTTAGCTTCTAACAAAAGTTTTTTTTTTTTTAACAAATTCCCTTATCTGCAAAAATAATGTAAGTCAGTTAAAGTGCCATACGTGATACACGCTTGGGCGATCATGTCTCGAAAGAGACATGACTGACTGGGCAGAAGATTATTCCGCAACTGTCATTACTTTCTGTGGTAGACTGGTTGCCAGCCAAGGCTATAGAACCCAATGTCCTGTTTTAACCCATAATTGAAATGAAAATAATTATCTTCCAAAGGGTATTTGCGCGTAAGTGAATGCGAGGAATTCAACTGGAATTTGAACTCGGCTCCCCGAGTCGATATCCACTGCACCACAAATTTGGTGATCTTGTACTTTCTTTCGTTAATTTTTTTTTGTTTTGTTTTGGTTTTTAATGTCTACATCGCTACAGGACCAACAACAACAATATATATATATATATATATATATATATATATATATAAAACTGACACAATTCAAACTACAGCGTTTCTGAAAAAGCTGAATGCAATGTTCGCATTTTTTTTATATGTTGAAAAAAGGTTTCCTATCCTGCGTGAATTTATATCATAAATGAAATAAGGAATTGGATGATCTCTACATTTTGCAGTGGTGCACATGGTTTTTCAACTAAAAAAAAACTGATTATAAAACGTGATTACTATTCTTTTTTTTTTTTAAACCATTGAAATATGAAAATAAGGTATAAAAGAAAAAAAATTAAATTTATAGTTATTGAAGAGAATTGTTTAACTTCAGCTAATAAAACTTAAAATCCAGTCAAAATTCTTTAGTTTTACTTTTGTTTGCTTAAAAAAAATTAAAATATTTACGTGGGAAAGTGCAAGAAACTTTCACCTTTTTCTTTTCTTTAAGTGATTTTTCAATGCAAAGTAAAAAAAAAAAAGTCTGTATGAGAAACAAAAAGTGTTTTAACGTGGCAATTTTTTTTCTCTAACACCTGTTCTCTGTCGGGGTCATGTGTAACGATAGCTGATTAACTCAATTGTATGACAGACTTGAACAAAAGACTATCCGACTGTGGGCCTGCCTCGTAGCGATTTACGCTTGATTTTTCTCTCTCTTTTTATTGCCTCCCATCCCCTGTCAGTAATTAAGCATTGGTAAGATTCGACAGACTCCTTTTTTGCCTAGAAAACTAGCACAACAAAATCTTATCTTATCTTATGTTGAAGACTTTTTATTTATGAGGGAATGCTGAAAAAATTCTCGGCCTGGTCCATTTCACAAAAATCTGAGCAAATTATCAAGCGTCAGATTTTTGAAAGTCACTCTTGATGAATCTAACAACTCTTCAGTTGTTTAATAAGTGAGTCTCTAAAAAAAACAAAAACACTTTGCTTTCTGTTAAGTACGGACCCTTCATACTCTCTTTATTCATGTAAGCCTTGTTGTAAGGCAGTTCAACATTGGGCAGGATTTTTAATCTCTTGTAAACAGGGCCACCTAGTAATTTGAATCTTCTTTGACCCGTTTTTTAATCGTACCTCTGGTTCCAATTTTTATAGGTACAAACACTAATAACAAGGCAACCATAATTAAATTCTTTTATAGTCCATTTCAAGCAGTGAGCAACTACTTGTTTCACATCAGATTTGCTAATTTGATTACATTACAATAACGTGTCAGCGAGGTATGCTTTTTATTTTTGCAAGGCTTTTTAATACCGAGAATTGATTTTTGTTTGCAAAATGTGTTGATCGAATGACTGAAAAATTGAATTTTTTTTTTAAATCATAAAAATTCTAGATTCTAGTCAAATCAATATCAATATAATTTCAAATATGCCAGTGTTTTGCTTACTGGAATTAAATTTAACTTTCAATTAAAGCTAAATTGAAATCTTTTTTATCTAAGATTTATTTAAAACAGTTATTGAAAATGGGTAAAGGTAACTATACAAAAGTAAATTTAAAATGCCAGTCGTTTTCAGGATTTTTTTTTTTATAATGGTATTTTGTGTGTGACGTTTAAAAGGTTATGTTTTACAGTTTTTTTTTTCTCTTTCAGGAAAAAAAAATGGGACAATAATGTCAATTCTGCCATTCTTAGCTTATCACCACAGCTGGCTGTCATCAATCAATTTAACAGAAAAATGACAACCTGTGATTAAAAAATACTATATGTTATGCTATAAACAAACAATACTAATTTCAAGTCAGCTAACTGAAATTTGCTAATTTTCCAAAAATAAAGTGTCATAGATGTATATTCTATTTTTGCAAGATTTTTGAAACTGAGAATTAACTTTTTTTTTTTTTCTTCAAACCTGTCCATCTGTCAAAAATTGACATCTTTCTCAACTTACAGAAAGTTGAAATTCATTTGAAATTCACCAGAGTATTTTGCTTACTGAAAATAATAAACTTAATCATTCAGCTTTCAATTATAACTAAAATGAAAGTATCTTTTTATTCATTTTATTTTTTGTTTTTAATTACCTTTTAAAGCTTATGTATCAAAAATGAATGGAGGCAGCTACTATAATTTTTTCATTGTTTTTTAACCAATATTTTAATCTAATGGCACTGCTATATCTATTAGAAAGCATTTACTTTTTCACCCCACTCCTGAGAGATGAACTTTATAACTTATTTTGTGGATCAAATCAGGGCCTTGTGTTAGGAAGTCAGTAAAATATTTGATGTCTGGTTTCTATTTTTCTATTTCTATAGAGGGGCAATTTTCAAACTTACAAAAACTTGAACAAGTGAACATTTAAAAGAAAAATAGGCGCATGGATAGATTTATTTATTTTTTTATTTTATTTTTATTTTTTTTTATCACCTAAAAAAACTTTTCAAATCAAATATGGACCTTTGTGCTCACAAATAGTATTAAATGAACAGTTTTTTTTGTTTTTTTTTTTACACCACTATTATTTTAACTACCATCACTCCTCGGCAATGCTCATTGAGGATTAGAATTCAATTATAATAAAACCTAAATGTATTATGAAAGTCAATTTATATACTTTTTAATTTAATTCTATTTTTATTGAAAATTGACAAAAATATCACATTTTATTTACAAGAACAATTTACAAAATTCTAAAATCTAATGCAATATTTATTTACCAAATTTATAAAGAAATATGAAGAGTTTACAACAAAAATATTAAACACTATTTATTTAAAAGAATATTTTATATTTACAACATTCTAACACTTTAAAGAAATAAAACAATTTTTTTATTCATAAATTTATGAACAATTAAAATGTGCAAACCAACTATAAAGAAATCCTTAACTTTTTTATAAGTTCATATTGGTTGGTAATTAACCAATGTTTTCCCAACCATTCCAATAAACAAATAATAAAGTGTTGTCAATTCTCAAGAACAAAGAAAATATATAAATTCACTTTCACACACACACACACACACACACACACACATATATATATATATAATGTGAAATGATTTGTTTGAACATTATTTTTGATCGATACTCGTATTTAAGTAAAGATTCTGTTTATAATCAAACAGTATTATATATTTATTTCAACCAACTTGATTATTTACGATAAATTTATGAAAATGTGTCATTTGGCAGGATTCGAGCCTGCGACCCCTATCCACATAGAGGAAGCCACTAATTGATCTGGTGCGTCTTAGGCCTCTCGATCACAAATGACTATAGGTCTAAACGAAGTTAAATCAAGCCTATATAACACAATTTTCGATTCATCAGAATAATCATATCTGCTCTGAAATGTATCGTAATATCAACAAATAATGAGGCTGGTAGAAATAAATATATCATACTGTTTGATTATAAACAGAATATCTACTTAAATACGAGTATCGAATGTTCAAACAAATCATTGCAAATTGTTGGTTGTTCATAACCAGTTCTGTTAATTTCCATATGTATACACAGTGGTTTCTTATCTTTGCCATTGTCTAGAGTCCAGTTCTCTCTACTAGACTGACTACCAACCAAGGCTAAAGAGCCCAATCTGCTCCTTTTTCACATTTAATTAGATATGGCGAGAAAAGGATTTGTAATGTTTTTGTGTACCCCCACCCAATCACCAAAAACAGGGGTATTGGCACAGAACTGACACAACACTCAACTAGATTTTGTACTCTGCTCTCTAATTTTGCAGCAATAACCTTTAATCTATCCATGCATCATACATAGAACAGCCCTATTTTGTAATTTTGTCTGACAATCCCAGATTTTTAATATGTTGCTAATTTCCAGAATAAAAATCTTAGCATTTTTTTACAATTAAGTCATGACTAATTATTTAATTAGCTATTTTATTTTCATAGTTGGTGCTTTGGTTTTGAAAGATCCAAATGTTCTAAAGGGTCTTGGCTGTAATGAGATGCTTTCTTTTGTTTCAAGGTAATTATGCCTTGGGCATTTGATTTTCCTTCTTTTATAATTAAAGGACACTATTAATAATGGTAGGTAGAAGAAAACAAATGACAACTATATTTGGAAAAGTGACATTTTTATCAAATCTAAATAACCAAATCAAGTGCCTGTTTCATAAAGTACAAGAATAGGGAGTGTGAATCACATGCCTGTCACAAGACCAGTCTGGGATAATGGATTGCAGGATGTAAAGTTTATTGTTGATCTCTTGCCCTGTCTTTAGTTGCTTGCAGATTAACATCTGGTGAGGGAGCCTTAGAGGAAGAGACTGTACCAAATTTTGCAAGTCACCTTGGCTGATTCTATTGTGAGCAGGATCTATTGAAGAGGTGGGGGAAATCTGGTTTTTAACCAGGCAAAACTTGTTAGTTACAGTTTCTGATATAACCTCTTTTGGCAAAATATTAGTCTTTAATGCTCTCTTAACTGGTTAAGCATCTCACCTCACAGGGTCTTCTGTCAGACAAGCAATACGCCTTTCTAGTCCTGGGCATGCCGGTAAACTGCATCCAGCAGCAAGGCCTCTGATTGGGAAGTTGTGAGGAGCATGGAACCAACTCTTAATTGTTCTCAGGTTCACCCTGACCTGGAGTGGTAGCACCTGTTACGGTCCCAGCTATGGGCAAATAGTTAATCTCCAAACTGGGGTCAAAACACTGTGAAACTATAAAAATAGACTTTTATAGAAATATACATAAAAACAGAATTTTATAGAAAAGTATACATTTTTAAGGAAAAACATTACCAACAATAATATTTGAAGAAAAAATTATTGCCATACCACAATTTTGAAGGAAAAAAAAAATTCAGATAAACATTTTTGAATACAAAGCTAGAAGACTTCAGTTTTCTAAAAAAGAAAAATGAATAAAAACAATTTTTATTAAAACCTGACTGAATCAACCTTCTCACTATAACCAAACATAAAAAAAAATATATATACATATATATATGTTTCTGATATAACAGGGAGTGCAATGGCAAAAAAGGAAATTTAAATAGATGGGGTAGTGGCCAATCAGCACTGAAAGCAGGATTGGCCTGCTGAGTTCAAATTCTAGCCAAGGCTTTTGTATTTACTTTTACATAAATATCCTTAGAAAGGTATGAATCCATCTTTTCTCTCTCCATTTTGGGTAGACTGAGTTCTCTAATTTTGGTGGGTAATTAGATTGGGCTGAGGCTAACAACTTCACCCTGTAAAACATCTATTTGCTACAGGAATGAACTTTTTTGTTAATCTGATAGATTTTTTATCACTTGGGATATGTAAAGTTTTGCTTAAAGGTACAATTTGGGCCTTGCATGACTAATTGGTTCTTTGTACCACAATTGGTCAATGTATTGGATAACTTCCTTTGCCCAGATGGACATAGGTTTGAATCTTGCCAAAGAATATAAATTATAAATTTCTCAAACACTCAGGCTGTAAGATGAAAATATTGTTTAATAAAGGCATCCACTAAAAATATGTAATGTCGTGTGTAATGTCATGTCTAAAGCACAACTCCGTTTCATGCAATAATCATAAAACATATGAATATTTATTAATGTATATTTCATGACTGTTATAAAGGATGTAAATCAAGCACTTTTATTAACACCAGGGTGGAGATATAAATTATATTTTAGAACATGTACATAATTTTTCTATATATATATATATATATCCACGAGAAAGGTATGTTTTTTTTTTCGACATTGAAACTTCAATGTCTCATCAGGCTGTGTGTAAAGTAATGGAAAGCCCCTTCCCTTATATTTGTTTAGTTTTGTTAGAGGTGTTGGTGGGGGTTAGTGATAGGGGAATGAGTCTCTGACCTTTGGAATTTTTGGAGAGGGTGTTTTTTAAAGTGGTTGATTAATGAGTCTTTGATTTCTAGACAGATTTAACTTTGTAAGTTTTTATTATCTAGTGACTAGACTATATCATTTGGATTTGGGTGGTTCGGATAGGGTGGCTAAATCTATGAAGGAACCATGTTTCCTCTGTCTTCAAGAAAAAATTGAGATCCTTAAATATATGAACAGTAACAAACTTTTAAACCAGAGGCATGAAACCACAGTAAACTGCAAGCACATTAGAGAACTAACATTACAATCATGCTAAAAAAAATTCTATAGAAATATCGAATTACTAAATTCTAAAGTAAGGTTTAATATTCACAATTAAATTAGAAATTTTTCTCTAAATAAAATGAAGAATTTTACAAAAGTAATCAATTTACTAAATTATAAAGTAAGGTTAATAACCATAATTCGATTATATATATTGTCCTTAATCCACACAAAACTGCAACTATTACCTTGAATACAAACACACCTATTACCTATCCACCTATTACTTGCATTTAAATAACCCTAACATTAAAATCTACCTCTCACATTAAATTTTACCACAAACAGTGATATAATTAAAATTTGAAATTTAATAGAAAAAAAATCAGTTTCCAAACTGTGATCTAATTAAGATTTAAAATTTAATTGAAAAAAAAATCACTTCCTAAATCCAAAATTATGATTCTATATACAAATTTAGATTATTTACAAAATACCCTACTTATATACAATAAATATCCTGTACTGAATATGCATCCCAACCCCTAACCTGTTCCCCTAAGTAATCCTAAAAGATATAGTCTAGTCACAAGATATATATAAATAAAACTTACAAGCCCAACATCAAAATTCTAAAGGTCAGTCAGCAGTACTTGTTCCCCTATCACTAAACCCCCACCACATACACAATTGACTTGATATAAGAATAGAAATTTAAAATTATAAATTTAATAGGAAAAACAGTTTTCAAACTATAATCTAATTAATAATTAAAAATATAAATTTAATAGAAAAAATATTCTCTAAATCCAAAGTTAAGATTAAATATACAAACTTACATTAATTATAAAAACTCTGCTTAAATAAAAATATCCACACCACCCAAATCCAAACGATATAGTCTAGACACTAGATAATAAAAACTTACAAGTTTAAATCTGTCTAGAAATCACTCTCATTAATCAACCACTTTAAAAAACACCCTCTCCAGAAATTCCAAAGGTCAGAGACTCATTCCCCTCTCACTAACCCCCACCAACACCTCTAACAAAACTAAACAAATATAAGGAAAGAGGCTTTCCATTACTTTACACACAGCCTGATGAGACACTGAAGTTAAATGTACCTTTGTCGTGGCTATATTTTTTTTTTTTTTTTTTTTTTTTAATCATATCACCCCGAGCAAGGCAGTAACGCCACTGATGCGCAGGGGGCTACGTAAGGGTAAAAAGAATGGAAAAGAGAAAGCCGAAAACCGCATCCTAAACAGGAAACAAGGGATGAGCCTCTTCACCTGTTCAATAGATGTGGGTGGAGTGTGAACCGGGCGATAGTTTAGTCTATCTACTCCAATTGAAAAAAAAAATAAAATAATAAAGGAAAAGAGTGAAAAGATTGGAAAAGAGAAAACCGGAAACCGCATCCTAAACAGGAAACAAGGGATGAGCCTCTTCACCTGTTCAATAGATGTGGGTGGAGTGTGAACCGGGCGATAGTTTAGTCTATCTACTCCAATTGAAAAAAAAAATAAAATAATAAAGGAAAAGAGTGAAAAGATTGGAAAAGAGAAAACCGGAAACCGCATCCTAAACAGGAAACAAGGGATGAGCCTCTTCACCTGTTCAATAGATGTGGGTGGAGTGTGAACCGGGCGATAGTTTAGTCTATCTACTCCAATTGAAAAAAAAAATAAAATAATAAAGGAAAAGAGTGAAAAGATTGGAAAAGAGAAAACCGGAAACCGCATCCTAAACAGGAAACAAGGGATGAGCCTCTTCACCTGTTCAATAGATGTGGGTGGAGTGTGAACCGGGAGGCGATAGTTTAGTCTATCTACTCCAATTGAAAAAAAAAAATAAAATAATAAAGGAAAAGAGTGAAAAGATTGGAAAAGAGAAAACCGGAAACCGCATCCTAAACAGGAAACAAGGGATGAGCCTCTTCACCTGTTCAATAGATGTGGGTGGAGTGTGAACCAGGCGATAGTTTAGTCTATCTACTCCAATTGAAAAAAAAAAATAAAATAATAAAGGAAAAGAGTGAAAAGATTGGAAAAGAGAAAACCGGAAACCACATCCTAAACAGGAAACAAGGGATGAGCCTCTTCACCTGTTCAATAGATGTGGGTGGAGTGTGAACCGGGAACGATAGTTTAATCTATCTACTCCAATAAGTATATAGAAAAATTATGTACATGTTCTAAAATATAATTTATAATAAATATTCACAGCTCTATATATTATATTGAGCACTGTTTTAAATTAATGTTTTGGACTTTGTAAGAATTCTTTCTTCGTTCTGTATTCACTGTGTGTGTGTGTGTGTGTGTGTGTGTGTGTGTATATATATATATATATATATATATATAATGTGTGTGTTCAAATGAAAACCATTTACACAAAAATGATCCAACATTGGCTGATGACTAGGTAAAAATCTTGAAACATAGAAATTTTCATGTCGCAATAAAATATATTAATTTTAAATAAATAAAAAAAAAATTAATTACATTACATATAATCAGATGTAAAACTGTACTTAGCTGATGGGTTTTATCCTGAGGGATAATGTGAAATTTTATGATGCTACATGAATTTTTTATCTCTCTCTCTCTCTCTCTCTCTCTCTCTCGTGTGTGTGTATATATATATATATATATATAGGAGAGGATATCATTGGTTTATCAAGGAAGGTTTGTAAGTTTGAGAATGTACATGAAAGGTCAAAGGATGAGAGCACAATTTGTCCAAAAAAGTGAAGTGAGTAGTATTCAAATGTTTTATTTAAAAAAAAAAAAATTATTTGGATTATGATTAAGTTGTTATGGTTTGAGGAAAACGTTTCAGTTGTACATATTCAAAGATCAAAATGATGGATTTAACCATTTTTATTTTATTTTATTTATTTTTTTTTTCAGATTATTTTTTTGATGTTGTTTTGGGGGAAAGTAGCCATTCTTTCAGTAATGGTAAAATAGTGAAAAAAAAAAACAACAAAAAAAACCTAGGTTTAGATTTGAATTTTAAAAATATTCGATAGTGGGACACCTGAGGATTTTCCTTTTTGAGTAAAATACTTTTGAGTGTGGCATTTTTTGTCAAAATTGTGGTTAATTGTGTATAATTAGTAATTATATTTATGAAGACCCTTTGATATCTTTTTATATATGTAAATGAAAAAGGAACATAGAAAATAATTGCAACGTTCAAAACATTAATTTAAAGCAGTGCTCAATATAAAAATAGAGCAATGAATATTTATAAGTTATACTTTAGAACATGTACAAACTACAAGAAGCTACTACAAAATTGTACATTGTTTTGACATTGAACGAACAATGTCTCATCAGGTAGTTAATAAGGATGGTAAACTTTTTAAGAATTAAAAAAACACTTCCTTTTATTTCTGGAAATCTTTTTGTAAGATGATACTAAAAAAAGTGGTGTGGAAAAAGAAAAAGGGCAGAAAAGATGAGAAAGAGGAAAGAAAGATACAGGAAACAAAAGCAAAGAGGGAAAAGGAGAAATCTTAAATTTAGGCAGGATGTAAATTGTAGACAGATAAGTTACATGGTGTCTGGGCTTAACAAAGGAAAAAGTACGAAAATGCAAAGAGAGAAGAAAGTGGGGAACAGAAACGACAAAGAAATAGAAATTTCAAACTTTGGCCAGAAGTGAATTGCATAGAGCTACAGATGTTCATTACACTGTTTCAAACTAAATCCTTAGGCATTTAAAAAAAAATGAAATCACATACACAAACGGAAATTATAAAACATAAATTAAAGTATATTTAGAAACGTAACTTGAAGATATAAATTCATTAGCACTTATATAATAAATTGAAGTAAAATAACTTTTTTTTTAATTAAACTTCAAAAGTTGAAATTTAAAAATTAAAATAAAATAAAAAATTTAAAGGAAATTAAAATTAAATTTAAAGCAGTAAATAGATCACAATTTGTAATAGAAAATAAAGATAAACGTAAGAGAGTTCATATAGTCAAAGTAAATTATCCAGATAGTAAGATTAATATTGCAAAAAGTTTATCATTTGCTGGAGTTTCATACCTTAGATTTTATAATTCTAGCATGATTGTAAGGTTAATTCTTTAATGTTTACAATTTATTGTAGTTTCATGCCTCTGATTCAGTAATATGTCACTGTTTATGTACTTAATAATTTCCATTTTTTTCTTGCAGACAAACAAAACATGGTTCATTTACCAATCTAGATATTCAAGCTTGTTTGAGAATTTTCCATTTAATTTTAGGTGTTTTATTTTCTTTTAACTTCCAAAAATATTTAGAAAGTGATGTCATTATTTATCCTTATTAGTAAAAGATGAGAGATGATTGTAAAAACTTTTTTAAAAAGTTCATTGTATTATCAATATAAACTTTAGTAACCCTAGTATTTTCTACTGACAAAGTAGAGCACATGTAGACCAGGGATTTAGTTATACAATTACAAAAGTTTTTACTATGGTACAAATTAAAATGAGTAGTAGAATTACTATTGTTATTGTTGTATAGTTTCAATGTCAGCAATTAAGTGCTTATATTTCTCAAGCCCCCCCCCCCCCCCCCCGTATTGTGCATGCTGCCATATGTACCTCAATATATTGTTTGGATTTTAAATTTTACCTTTTTTCCCCTCAGGTTAATTTAAATTTGATTGCTGATTAAACATTTCAAAAATGGCTTTCTGCATTCAAGGTAAGCTTGGATTATTTTAATTATAAGCTTATTTCTATTGTATTGAGAAAATTGTATGACCATTGTGATATTTTGCTCACTTAAAATCTTGGTCACTAACCTCTATTTGTGATACTAGTGGTGGTGTTTTTTTTTTTACTGGCAGATTTCAATGTTCTTTACTGTGTTCCAATTTGTTCAATGACGAAGACTCTCTACTTCATAGGATTCAGGTTGAATGAGGATTATACTTGCACACCCACTGTTCTTGTAACTTCCGTAATTTTTTTTTTTCTCTTGATCAACTTTATTCGAAAATTAAAGTGCAATTACGTTTTATTCACTTACATATTGATTGTTATTTGCAATAGCTTGTTGTCATGCAGTTCTTTCATATGGAAAAATCTGAGATCTTTTTAATCTGGTTTGCATTAAAATTTTCAGAGCATTTTGTAGCAATGAAGAGATGGAGGCAAAAAAACAATTGGTTGGTACAAGGTCAGGTGAATAGTAGGAGTCAAACTGACTAACAAAGTTCCGGAATTTTTTGTGTTACTCTTGCCAAATGTAGCTTTGTGTTGTCCGGAAGCACAATATTTTTCCTATTGACACACACATGGTGCATTTCAAAATTAGCTTTTCCAGACATGTTGCAGCTGCTGAATGTATAGATGCGCATAGTGTTTCATTGCGTTTTAAGATCTCTAAATGAATAATACCTTAATGACATTACTCTTCTTCGATGAAGCTCGGCTTTCATGGTCAGGTCAGTTATTGAGATTTATTCTTGTCAATCTGCTGCATTTATGACAAATGCCATGGAAGTAACCCATTTTTTCTTCGCCTGTTAAATATTTAAGAAACACTTAGTATGATACAGTCATCATTACAGTTGGTTTTCCCTCCCCACTGCAAAAAGGAAATTACTTGTGACTCAATCTAATCTTACTAAGTTTTTGGGTGTTGTCAGATAACCAAATATAGTTTGAGCTGTTCTCAGAGATTGAGTCATCATGAAGTAAAAGAGAAGCAGTTTGGTTTACATTTGCTCATATTTACTTGGCACACTGCATACCTGTATTTAATGCGGATATCTATTCATTCAAAAATTGATCATACGAGTGTTGATGGCAGTTACAATATGGTTACAGTCTGCTCCCTGACAACACTCAAACCAAAAACTCTCTCTGACCTTCTCTTATTTTGTATCTAGATGTCAACAAAGCTGTATTAAAGAAATTACTCCTAAATTTGTTAGCGCTTGTGATACTGTTTGTTCAAAACCCAGATTCCTACATCTTGACAGGCAAGATTTTTGTTCTTGGCCAGAATGTCTTAGAAATGTTTTTTCTTTTTTTCCTTTTCCTTCCTACTCTCCATAAAAATCTGTGGGTGCATTTGACTCTGATAATGTCCAGTGACAGTTTAATGCTATGCATCCTGCCAAGTAGATTAAGATTAGAATTTACTTGTCAACACTTTATATTTTTTATTTTATTTTTATTTATTTTTTTCTTGTTTCATAGAAGTATATACTTTCATAGAAGTATATAGGTTTTTGAAGAAAAAATATTACCATAAAACATGTTTAAAGGAAAATAATTATTACCACCCAATACATTTTTTTAATACAAAAGTAGAAGACATCTTCAGTTTTCTAAAATAAATAAAATTTAATAATTCATCAAAATCTGACTAAATCAACTTTCTCATTATAACTGAACATTAAAAAAATACCTTAAAACCCTACTTTTTTTGGCATTAAATAACCCACAGAGGTTGATATGCCATTAAACAAAACTCAAACCAAATAATTTGGGGCCAGGTAATATAGACTTAGTGGAAATGAACCCAAAAGAGATATTTCTTGCCATGAACAATGAAATCAGAACAATCTATTCCAATATTAAAGAGTCCATTTCAAAATTCTCTTAGGTTATCTGGATAAATTAACACTTAAAAAAAGGTCTAAGGCCACAATTGCTGATATAAGTGAGGATCCTAGTCCAAATGTAGATAATTATAATACCTCATCCCAGAAATTCAGACAGAAATTTATCTATTTTGGCATTTTTTTTATAATCATGGTCTGTAGCCTGACTGTGTGGTCTTAGGGTCACCAGCATTAGACTAGCTCCCTCTGGTTGTGTACTAATATCTGAAATTTTTTGTGACTGGCTCTTCCAATCCACTCAGTTATGTTGCCAGCCCACTATTTTTTCCTTTCTTATTTGTCTACAGTGATACCTTGTAGGATGGCTGTGAAAAGTTTGGTAATACTTCTGATATGTCTATACCATTTCAACTCCCTCTTCTTAATGGTGGGTATGGTATACTGGTTTTCTTATAAAGAAACATTTGGCATTTATTGACCATGTAGCTTGTATTACTGTTGTTTGAAATTCATAATCTTTCTCTTGAGACAATTCTTCAGGAAAACGGGTTTCTCGAATTCTTCAGGAAAACGGGTTTCTCAAGTCCAGTAGCTATTATCACTCTTTCCAGTACTGATGGGATTTTCCTTCCTAACCATTTATTTGTTTGTAGTGTGGAATGTCTTCATATTTTCTTTTTTGAGTTACATGTGATATCCATTTTGGCTGTTACAAATCTTCAAATGATCTGTTTGTTTTTTTTTTTTTTTTTTTTTTTTTTTTTTTTTGTTATTTGACACAGTTCTTTATAATTCTGTAGGGTGAGTTTACAAGGTTAAAAGAAAGTGGTTGTTCACCAAAGCCATTTTTAATGATCTTGAAAAGCAGTTGTATAACAGGAGACAGTTTAGATATTTCTGAATGGGTTCGGTGCCATGCTTGACATTCATATGAAAATCCTGATTTCACAAAGCTTTTTAAGCATGTAACTTGAGTTTTCAGGTTAATGTTTCGGTTTTGTAGAACTTTGAACTATTAGTTATAAGGTCTTTCAATGGGTCTTTTTCTTGTTTTGATGGTGTTATTTGTGACATGGCCAATGTAGGTAATACCAAGGATGGTTTTGCTGAACATTATTTCCAATGCTTGGATTCTTCAAAGAAATTTTGCTGCTAACATAAGATTCACAGTTGTACAGAAAGATTGAAAAGGCACATAACACTCTGCAATGCTGGTCTTTCCAAATGGCTTTTAAATTAACAGCATTTGCCATTATTTATGCTACCTTTGAAACTGTCTGTTTTGGAGTCGTCTTTGCTCATAATCAAGCTAAGATATTTGACTTGTCTTGATACTTTAATTCCTGACCACTGTCTTTTCTCATTGTTGTTTTTTTTTGTCATCATTAATCTTTATTTTATATCTGGGTTCAACTGTTCTTTGCTGGGTTGTTCCTTTCTTGTCAGTTAGACCCTTTATGTAAAGTGAAGGTTTGTGATGTTGCAAATTCCAATTCTGACTGTACACTGGTGTTCCTCAAAGGCATCATAAAAGATGCATTAAAGGAAGATCTTAAATAGCATAAAAGGCAGCAGACAGCCTTGGAGTGCACCAACTGTTGTGTAGAGCAACTTTAGAGCTCTGCAATGATAATTTGCTACTTGCCTCATATAGCTGATGAATAATAGTTCAACTTCTTAGCCATGTTATATTTATTCATTGTTGCTTTGTGCCATGCTCTGTCAAAGGCATTTTTAAAGTCGAAGATGTTATCATGTAACAGTTCAGCAGTCAAAAAGATATCAGATTGCTTTACAGATGAAGAGATGTGAAACAACAGAAATGTTGTTCTACAGATGGCTGCTGAGAATATCATGGACTGAATATGTGAGCAATAAAGTTTTAGAGAAAATAAAAACAAAAAGAATACCTATCAAAAAGTGTTAAAATTTCTAGGGCATTTAATGGGAAAAGAGGGCTTGGAAAACTTGATGCTCACAAGAAAGATTGAGCAAGAGGGACAATCTATGCATAACCCACCTAGCAAGCTTGAGTACATGGCTAGCAGGAAAAGATTTAGGAGATATAGCAAAAAGAGGAATTTTTTTAAGAGCTACAAAGAACATAAAATTGTACAGGGTCACTGAACTGGTCTTGTCCCCCCCCCCCGCCTCTCTTTCTGGTGTTTGTTACATGTCGAAATTGAGCCTGTTCAAATTTTTTTTATAAACTCTCTTCATATTAGTCACTTGGAGAGCCTGTGAAATATTGTCAAACAGGTGCTTTAAAAATGTGTGGGTGGTATAATGGTTAATAGCTTGAAATTGTTAATCTGAGATGATTTGGGGAAAAGTTTGAATCCATTTCTTCTCCCTCCCCCCACCTCTAGGTTAATTACTAAAACTTGTATTACTAAACCATTCTCTCTCCTAAAATCTTGGAATCTAAAAAATATATATAATGATATATGAATGTTTTATATATCGAAAACAATATCATGAGGGTGGAAAAGGTTTTGTGTGACATGTTTCATCAGTAAAGTTATAAAGGATGAAATGCATCACATTTTTCTTATTTTTTGTTCTCCTTTATATATATATATATATATATATATATATATACATACACACAGTTGATTCACCAGCACTTTATACCCTTATCATAATTTCTTTATAAAATTCTGATCAGGTATGAATCCATCTCTATCCTCAGTTATGGGTTAATTAGTAAAACTTATATCACTAAACTGTTATCTCCACCCCCACCAACACTAAAAAAAATAGCAATTTTATGATCTAAAAATATTCTCTGGCCTTAAATAATCTGGGGGGAGGGGGAACCCAAATCAATCTATCAAAAAAGTCAGTTCCTGTTCATTAGGTGATTGATTCCTTTTAATTGATATTTTTTGTTTTATATTTCTTCCTTTTGCAGACTGTGTGGATTTTGATGACAGTTTTACTGACAGTGATGAGGAATATGAAGATGACGTCTGGACTGATGATGAATCCAGTTCAAGTGATTCTGATCTTAGTGGTAAGATCCCTTGTCTTATTATAACCATAGCTATAAATTATTTTAAATATTAATTATTCAAATCATTTGTATGTGTTTTAATTACTTTGATTTGATACCTGATCATTGAAAATGCCAGAAAAACAAATTAATATTACGTAATTTTTAGAAGTTTATCAATTTCTAAATGTATCAGTAGGGTAAATAGAAGTAACTTTTTTTTTTCCTCACAATGATGTACAAGGCCTGAGAGCAACTCAAGGTTGATGTACAAGGCTTGAGAGCAACTCAAGGTAGAGGGTTACAGAGTAAGAGCAACAAACTTATTAGGATATGTTGGGAAGGTGGTTAACTCTAAACTTAAACAGGTTAAGAATGTAGTGACTGGAGTAAGTATCCTCTTTGGAGTTGTTTCCACAGGATAGTAGTTTCTGGGGAGTGGGGGGAGCTGCTTGAGTGAAATTTAATCACATCAAAGGAATGTGAAAGGGATGAGGGTAGTTTATGATGTGCAGAGCATGGTGAATCCTAGCCATGAAAGTTAGGATTTGTTGGACTAAAGAGTATAGTTTGTTTGAACACTTTCTATTCCAAGAAAACTGTCAAGAGTGTGGTCAATTTTGTTGGTTCTTTCATGCTTTCAGTGTCTTAGCCATAGATTCATGATTTGTTACTTGTTATGACCATTTAAAAAAAAAATTATCATCTTCCCTGACACCATTTTTCAGTGACAATGGGCTGAACTGTAACACTCAGAACCTCCAACAGCTACTGCATGGCAATTCAATGGTCTTACTGAACAGCAGCATGCATATCTGTGCTTTCTTCTGTTCTGCAACAAAATGCATGACAGTTCAAGTGTAATCCATGCCAAGCAGTTCTCTCTGCATAGTTTAGTTCTGTTACCTTAACAATAGTTACGACTCATTTTGATCAGACATAACTGTTGAAAGGAAACCTTTAGCAAAAGATTTTCATTATCAGAAAGTGATTCCCAAACAAACCTTAATTACTTAATTTTACCTTTTTCTGAGATGTGAAGGTTTCTAGGGAAAAACAATTTTTAACTCCATGTTCAGTTCCTCTGAGTTTTCAAAAAAAAAAAAATGGTTGGAACTTTTGCACTCTTCTATGTGCCTTCAGGATTTAGACAATCATGACCTTTCTATCCTTTGTCGCTATCAATACCCTTTCTCCTCCATCCATCTGATCAAGTCCATGTATATTGTGTGTTGCTTTTCCCACTCATTTACAAATTCAAATTAGTAAAAGTCACAGGAATGTGTAACTTGTCATTCAAAGTTTGTTTAACCTTCTATATATTAATATATTCACTGTTCCTTTGGAAATTTGACTACTTAAAAATAGCATCAATGTTTTTGGTAGGGTCATTAGAGATTGCTATAATTAAGTATAGGAAAAAAGAAATTGAACCTAGAATAGGTTGTGCTAGAGATAGTTTTACCTAACACCACAAATTTATACAAAGCCAAAACACCAATCTGAAAACTCTAGTCATGTTCTTAAATAACCTTAACTCTTTTATATTAATTTCCTACATGGCACCAGAGCCATTCAGAAATATGTAAACTCTTAGCTTCCTCAGATCAATTGGGGTGGGGATTTTGGGTGAGTGAAATCTGAGGGCCTTGCCAAACCTGCTCAGAAATATCTAAACTCTCAGTTGTCTACAACCCCTTTCTAAGACCAATAGTGAAAAAGGCTTCGAATGAGTAATGGCCGAGTGTTTTAACAAAGATCATTTTGCTTTGAACATTGTGAACTGGTGCTACAGAATTAAAGAACTGTAGAAATAACAGAAACCACATCACTTGAGGACTACTAACAATAACAACTAAATTGGATAGCACATTAGAGAAGAATGAAATAACATTCAACATCACAGCAGTAAGAAAAAGCTTTCAAGCAAGGTAAGTCTGGTTAAGAACTTTGAGTATTGAGACAATTCAAATGTTTTGGCTTGGTTATTGTTGTAGAGCAGCTAACATCCCTCTAGCACTCTCAAAGTCGGAATGGTCTGTGGACCAAAATAGCTATATAAAGATTAATAGCAGTCAGGGGTTTGAAGTGTCATTAACTTATCAGGCTGCTCTCTACTTAACCGCTCCTCTTTCTAATTATTGTTGTTCTGTTTTATGTATTTGTCTTTGTACTTAATATCCATTATCATAAATATTGTGCTGTAGATATTTCAGCATACTTCATCTGGTATTGTACAGCCACCTCCGATAAAATTATCATTAAAGAAGGCTCCAGAATAGAAATGATTACAAGGGCAATATAATAATGACAGCTGTTGTAAATTTGATAACCATCAGGAGAGACAAGAGCATTGCAGAATGTTGCATGTATTGGGCTTTTCAATCTTTCTGTATAACTGAATATTTGACATTAGCAGCAGAATTCCAACAATGAATCTCGGTATTAGAAATGAGATTCTACAGAACCATCCTAGACATCATCTATGTAGGCACATCACAGATGATGCCATGTGAGACACCCTCAAACCAAAAAAAAAAAAAAAAAGACCAATTGGAAAATCTAATAACCAACATGACAAAGCAAAAACTTTCACCTGGAAGCTTGAGTCATGTGCTTCTTTTTTATGAGATCAAGACCTTCATGTGGATATGATATATGGTGTCAAACCTGTTCAGAAATATCTAAACTGCTTTATTAAGGATTACAAAGAACTGTACCAAATAAGAGAAATCACATTACTTGAGAATTTTCAACAGCTAAAATGAATATCACGTGTAACTCAAAAAGGAAATATGATGAAGGTATTAACATTCCACACTCCTTCAAATAAAAGGCTAGGAAGGACGCTCTGCCTCCTATCAATACTGGAAAGCTTAAAAAAATCTGTTTTTCTAAATTGTTTTTAAGAGAAAAATTTGATAAATTTCAACTGGCTGCTTTGGTCAATGAATAACATTTTTCCTTATAGGGAAATGGCTATAATTACCATTATCATATAAAACTCTTAGGTTTTATTTTGGTAAATTTCACTTAACATATTCACTGCTACCTTTGATATTTGAGCCATATCATAATACCATCTCTGTAATTAGTCAACTGCTTTGTAATAGTGTTTTTTTTTGTTTTTTTTTTTGTTTGTTTTTTTTTTTACGGTTCTTCCCCACATTCCTTTATTTATTTTTTTTGAAAATTGTTATGCCCTCAAAAGTGTCCATATATCTGTGTATCCTCCTCTTCCTCCCTCTTCTTTCTCTCAAATAACTAATTGACTAATTTATTGGCCAACATGCTACCACATAGCAAGTTGTCAGTGTACAGCAGTAACCCTGTTAATCTAATGATTGGCTGATTTAAAAATATTTAAAACTTATCTTTTCAGTTCATCCTCCAGATACCACATTAAACCGACTCCACCCATCTCAGCTTGCTGCATACAAGTCCATACCTGCAACTCGGACTAATTTCTATAACATTTCTCTTGGAGAATGTCAAGTGTGTTTTCAAAATCTCCATCTGGTTTCTCGTCCTTGCTGCAAGTTTGTATTGTGCAAATGTTGCTTCCAGTTGTATGTTACAGAGAAAGTGCTGCTTGGCATAAGAGAAATTCAATGTCCAAATATGTGCAATTACCTCATTGACCCACGTGATATTGCTGATATCTTACCATTCAAGTTCAAGAAGAAGTATTATGCCTTGCAGACGTCTTCATCAAAAGCTTGCTCTCATTGTGGTAATACTATATCTTTAAGATCTGCTACATCGGATCATGAAAAGTCAAAAATAATCTGTTCCTACTGTGGGTTAGCTCTTTGCTGTCACTGTCTTTTGCCTTGGCATCAAGGTGTGTCTTGCAGACAGAGTAAAACGGAAGATAAGTTATTGAAAGTTTGGGCTAAAGGCTCCTTACCTGGTCAGCCAAAAGCACAAAAATGCCCAAAATGTAAGGTAAGAAAAATTGAATGTTTTCTGATCTAATTTGGTATTACTTCATTTTTCTCTCCCTCCCCCAACCCTTCTCTCCCTCCCCCAACCCTTCTCTCCTCCTTCTCTTTCTTCACTCCTCCAACTTGTCTTTAAAAAAATGCTTGCCCTGCACAAGAGCCATTCAATTTATGGAGATATGTTAAGATAGTTGTTAGCCCTAGACTTGTACAGGTTAAGATAGTAGTGATGGGGGTTAAGTATCCTATTAGGAGTCTGTTCTACAAATTGGTGGTTTGTGGAAAGAATCTGCTAGAGTCAAACTTACATCTCACAGGGTAGCTCAATAGAGAAACTAGTAGTTGTTCTGAGCACTTTCCATGGAAATAGCTAGAGAGAGAAAGGGTGTGTGTGTGTGTGTGTGTGTAGAGGGGGAATAATTTGTAACCCAGAAAGCAGACACTATTGAGACTGAAAAGTGAAGTCAGCCTCACTTCTGCCTATATATGCTAGCAGTATTTTGTAAGGATAGCAGGAGGCATCAGCTGGTGTGGCATAGGAAACTGACCATTTTAACTGTATCTTTAATGATGGATCGTATGTAGGAATTCCATTTGAGGTTTGTTTGTTTTTTTTTTCTATAGCTTATCAACTTTTTCAGGTTAAAGGCAAAAAATTTTTTTTTGTTTTTTTAATGATAATAGTTTAGCGATGCAAGTTTTACTACTACTAATTAATCCATCTTTGGAGGGGAAGAAGAAATGGATTTTCTCAAAGTAACAATTCATGTCATTATCCATTAAACCACCCATACATCCAATCTTAAAATGCCAGGTTACCCATTAAAGTGCTAACTTTGGAGATAGTACAGGAACTGCTTTGTGACCAACACTATCAGCATTTGCTTTCTACCTGCAATTACATACGTTATAAATTATACTAAGCACAATTTACTATTAAATTAAAGGATGTAAAATTTTCAGATTTTGATGTCATTCTATTTATAGCAAATAAATGGCCTTCATCATATTCTTGATGAGACAGCTGCTTTACCAAGTACTCTATGGAGCCCTCTTCAGCTGCAATAATTCAAACTTTGCCATATAATTCTCCATAGAATTTTCCACTACAATTTTTACTTATTTGTATCAATTTCTTTATTTTTTTATTTTTTTATTTTAATCCATAATGTGTTGAAGATTAACATTTTTCAATTGTTTAACATAAATCTCAAGTTGATGTTAAAAATTCTTAAAAAACATTGTTTATTTAAGATGGAATGATCTATTATGACCGGTCTAATTTGTATTTAGATACACTGTATTTTCTAGTTTAACTTTTCACCTACATTGTATACAATTAATTTATATATATATATATATATATATATATAATAAAATTTGATATAAATTCTACCTTATGAAAATGGAGATTTAGTAGTGGGTGGAGGCATTACATAGATTGGGTAGGGTATGCAAGACCCTTGCCATAGCCCTACTGAGAGTTAGAGAAAATGCTGCAATGCCAAATATGAAAAATTCAGGTCTTGTGTTATCATTTGTCACACCTACTTCATTACAGTTGTGATTCTGAATATAAATGTAACATTGTATTTTCCCACCAAATTACAATTATAACAATATGGGATAAAGACAAAACAATGACATTATGTCTGTATTCAGCATATTATATACTGGGGGCAGGGAAATGATCAATAAATTTAATAGACATAATTTGTTAATTCTTTTAATAAGGCATAAATTTTAAATCTTCAATTATACATTGACCACTTTTAATACCAGCACTTAATGTATTTTTTATATATAACTCCTACACCTATGTACAGGATTTCATCATCTTTCAAAGAATGCCAAAAATTTGTAGCCCTGTACTTTACTAATACAGATATTTTTATCCACTACCAAGTCCAGGCCAGAGTGGTTTAAAAAAACAAAACAAAAAAAATCCTACCACTTGGCCGGTTATGCTGCCTCTCACACCTCTTTTCTTCATCCATCTTCTCTTACTCCCCCCCTCCATTTTCTTACTTTTTCCTCTTTGTTAAACCCAAATGCAGGGTCATCAAAGGTTGTATATGACTATACTTCCTACTTTTATACCTGGTGCCTTTCTTTGAACCTTTCACCATGTCTCTTTTAGTTCTCTCTTTCTCTCCCGTTTTCCTCTTTTTCTTCTTTATTTCGTTAATATCTCTTTACAATCCCACATTCTGGTTTCTCATTTTCCCTACCCACTTTACCTTGCACACAAAAATTTACCAATATAAGGAAGTGAATCTTCCATCTCCTTCAAAAAATAGCATTTACTACCTATATATATATATATATATATATATATATCCCCCCAAGTGAATAAGGAACAAAGAAAATATTAACAATGTTCAAAACATTAATTTAAGTGCTCAATATAGAAATTGATCTATAAATACTTATTATAAATTATAATTTAGAACATGTACAAATTACAATCTACTACAAAGTGTACATTGTGTTTCGACATTGAAAGGACAATGTCTCATCAGGTAGTAAATGCTATTTTTTGAAGGAGATGGAAGATTCACTTCCTTATATTGGTAAATTTTTGTGTGCAAGGTAAAGTGGGTAGGGAAAATGAGAAACCAGAATGTGGGATTGTAAAGAGATATTGACGAAATAAAGAAGAAAAAGAATAAAAGTTTTATATATATATATATATATATATATATATATATAATTAATACAAATAAAAGGTTTGTCATTTAGCTGATGCTAACTTCAGCATCCTGAATCCAGAGTTTCGTAGACAGACCCTCTGAAAATTTCTCTGTCCACTCATCAGTAATTGATTGCGTATACTTTCAGATTTTCCTTTTTATATCTGAATGTGAATGGATAAATCAAAGTTTCAATAATTTGACTTATGACTCAATTTTGCAGATAGTTCTGCCCATCAGGGATAAGTTAGATTTTCTGATCGAGAACATCCACGTGAAAGTCTAAGTAACATGTTATTAATATTGGTTGTGAACCGGCAACATTTCCAGTTAAGTAATACTAATTACACATTAGTGTATATATAATATGCCGATGTAGTACGTGCAGTAAAAAGAACAAGTTATGTGGCAATAACAAATAGGCCTTTAATATAACAAAATCAAGTACAATACATTCGGAATATTTAAGCACGTCCCAAAACAATATGAATGTTCATGTTGTTCAAATGGACGAGAATATTTTCTCAAGAATAAACAAGAGATGACAAACCATCTGATCAGAAGCACTCCCAGTACCTCTACCCACCAAGGCAAGGAAGGGAATCCTTCAGATCAAGAAGAGTTCCTCAACAGGGAAGACAACTGTTGTTCCTCTTAAGGGAAGACAACTATCGTCTCCCTACAATGTAATCTAGAGAAGGAACAACTCCTCTTGACAGTATAGAAAGTATCCATTGAATAGATACTTTCTAGCAAATATTACAGTACTGGGCATATTTTATAGCAAATAAATGGTCTTCATCATATTCTTGATGAGACAGCTGCTTTACCAATTAGGATATGGAGCCCCCTTCAGCTGCAATAATTCAAAATTCACCATATAGTCATTCTCTATGGAATTTTCTACTGCAATTTTTGCTTATTTGCATATATTAATTTTCTTACATGAAACATTAAAAATTAGTTGAAAATAACACTGGTCAACACAATATTTGGTGCCAAGAAACAAAACTTTTTTAAGAATTTGTCTATACTTCTGAGACGAGGTAGTATTTACACTATTTACATTATTCGGATTATTGTCCTCATCGTTTCTTAGCTAATTTGATGAGGGTGATTCTGAAAATGACCTTGCATTTCATGGTTAGCTATTGTCTTTGCTGTATTGACATTGCTCATTTTTGGGGAAAAAAAATTACGATCTTGGCTAATAGCAACATTTAGTTAATAAAGGTCGTAAAAACCCATCAGTTTCCAGGTAGGTAGAGCAATTTATGTCAGATACCTGAAAAACTATTTTTACATCGCCATCTAGATAAATTTACAGATAATTGTGGCCATATGAGTGACTAGCAACAAGAACGATTCATCAGTATATCAAAACAATGGAAGAACATGGCCAGGGACAGTGGAATGAATGATAGCTGACTATTGAAAGTGACTGAAAAATCATTGGACATGACAATCAAGATAATTTTTACCATAGTTCTTATGTTCACGAAGGTTTTATTTTTGCTGTTAGCTTATTAAATGAATTAATGATTTAGATGAAAATACTTGGTCTATTCAGTTGGGTTTTTTATAAAGACTTAGGGAGTGATTGTTATTTAAAAAAAAATAGTAGTTCCCAATAAGCACACTGATATTTGGCTTAAATATAAATTATGAGGTTTCTATGATTTTACTTTGAGAAATATTGTCATTGATCAATATCATATACTAAAAACAAAATCCAAAATTGAATTTCTGTACAGCAAAAATGGTAGTTAACCAAAAAAATGTAAGGTCATTTTCAGATTCAGCTCACACAAATTTAATAAAGATATTTGGTGTCTCATCACAATTTCAATTTTTTGACCATTGTAATTGGTAATGCTTCATATGAGATCATCAGAGGAATAAAAAATAAATATCAATAAAATGAAAAGAAGTTAGTGAAGTGCACTAATGAAATTGTTTAACTTTTTGGCGACATGGGATGTTAATATTTGTTGGTTTTTCTTAACATTTTTTTCTTTTTCAGATTTACATTGAAAGAATTAGTGGCTGTGATCACATGAATTGTGGCAAGTGTGGAACAAGTTTCTGCTATCGTTGTGGTGATGCATTCCGTAGCTGGAAAGCCTTTGGAAATCATTCTAGCAAGCTCAGTGTGTTTGGTTGTAAATATGCTTTCTTGCCTCAGAAGCCTTTCTGCAGAAAATTGATACGTGGATCTATATTCAGTGAGTTATTTATTTAAAATTCCTTTTCTATTTTTTTATTCTCAGTGAAATATATGTCCTGCAATAGGATATCTAAGGTCAGTCCAATAACTGAACAACCATTTTAAGACAAATACAAAATAGCCTACCTAGGGCAATGATACCTTATTCCTCTTCAAAGTTCTTCTTTTGTGACCTTACATACTTCTCTTGCCTGGTTGGCAGGGTCATGATTATATTAACTTTATCTCTACCTGCTGTTTTTTTTTTTTTCTCAACTCTCAACTAAACTCTAGCATAAATCCACTGAGTGTTTACCTCTGTGATGAGTTTAAACCTGTCCAGTGTTTACTCTCTCAGTTCACACCACACAAATATAAGTCTAGATCCACTTGGTATTTTCCTCCCACTACTAATTTAGGACTCTAGTAGATGTCTTTTTGATTGAAAACTCTGAAAATGTAGGCTTTTTGAAATCAACTTGTTAAACTAGTTTAAAACAAAATTCTGTCATTTAATCAGTCAAGTACCAACTGATTTTGATTGTTTTGAATTATATCTAATGCAAGTATACACCTGCCATCAAAAATGACAGCAAAATATTTGAGAATTATTACCTGATTCTTCACAGGTCCTTCCCAACCCGTGTGTGACAGGAGGGAAATATATTCTTCACTACTAAATGACTTAATTATTGCAAAAAAAAAAAAAGGTGCTTTTAAAGAACAAATCTGCGGCAAAAGCTTTACTAACTGGTAGTGAAGAAAATGTACCTAGCCAACACTGCTTTGCTATTGTCCTTCTCTTTATGAGCATAACAGGAGGGAGATATATATAAATAAATGCAGGTAAAGAAGACCCAAGGTTTTATGATTTTAATTATCTAGCATTTTCCTGTTTTTTTTGTTTTTTTTGCAAAGAAATCAAGAAATATTGATGAATGCATGTAATTTATTCAAGATGCATTGGCAGACTCAAGTCATATTGTAACATTTTTTGAAGCATTCTTGCTTCAAATAAAAAAAAAAATTTACAGTAATTTTTAGCAACACAGTCTTGCAGTTATTTTTTGTTACCACAACTTGCACCCTTGAATATGATCTCAGGAGATTGAAAGTACTTGAAAACATTGAGAAATGAATATCTGTCAATGTTACAGCTCATTTCTGACATCTTTCAGTTATAATACACGAAAAGATTATCTGTGAGTATGAACAGATTTTATTAAAAATAAGCAGACACAATGTTTGCAGTTTAATTTGAGATATATAATAAAACAATTTCCTTGAACTAATGTAATTGTGTATGAAAGGGAGGGGAATATAAAAATGCAAATATAATAATAATAATAATATCTATTATGAATAGATAGGAAACACAGAAAATTTTCCCTGCCTCCAAAGGTAAACTCACATCTTCAAGAATAATGGAAATAAAGCAAATGAAATTAGGATGAAAGAAATAATTGTCAAAAATGAATAATTGTTAACAATTCTAATAAAAGACCAAAAAGTAACTTTTTTTTTTGTTTTTTTTTTTGTTTCAGGCACCAGAGTGTGTGCAGCAGTCATCATTGGTACTCTGGCCATTGGTGTAGGTAGTGCAGCAGTCTGTGTGAGTGCCGCTGCTCTTCCCTTTTACGGCGCCATCCGCTTATGCCAGAAGCTGAAGCGCAAAAGGAGATCGTCCATTCCAGAATCTGTCAGTCCAATGACTTCCCCAACAAATTGTTGTAAGTAAATTTCTCTCTCTCTCTAACTCACTCACACATACAATCGTTCTCTTTTGTCTACTTTTTTTTCTGTCCAAGTTTTTTTTAACTCTTGCTTTGCATCAGCCTAATCCACATTATTCTACATTCCATTTTGGTATTTGGAAGAAAGCTACTTTTTTTGGGTGAGGTTAGAAGCCTTGACTTTGCTTTGGAATGATAGATGCAAAGAAATTCGATTATTGCTGGTTTGAAATGACTGAAAAATAATTCTTAATTTCAAATCTGTATTTTATAGAACTATGTAAACCATAAATTGAGTAGTGTATTTTTATGATTCAAATATTTTTCTAATTTAATTAAACAAAAGGGAAAGAAACTGAAAATTACCATAACTCGTCCAGTTCTGAGCTGAGCACTTATTCAAGCAAGAACAAAAAATATTTTAATCATATAATGTGGCAACTTTACTCATTCTTTTAAAAGTAAATTAGAAGATATGGTTGTGCAAAGAACATTGGAAGGTGACTATTATGAGCAATATTCCTTTGGAAATGAAAAAATGTTCTTACAGCTGTTTTACAAAAATGTAACATTGTATACATTTTGGGAATCTAGAGCTATTTAAAAGATAAAACACCTTGGAATGCTGGCAGAGGGTAGACGTATTACTGACCTGATAAACAATGATATCTTGTCAAAGCATTTCGCTCATTTTACTGTAACATAGATAAAAACAATGACAGACTAATTGTAAAGAAAGTAAATGAAAGTGATCAGGAACATGCTTTTTAAGGCTTTTGTTGACTTGTAAAACTTTTGATAAAAAGGCAAATTGTTTTAAATTAGGTACCTCCAGTTTTGCACGGAAAAACAGCAATAGCGTAATGCAAAACGCCACAAACTTCACTAAAATAAAGTTTTATCGTCAAAATGTTTAAATTATTATTAAGAAGAAAGATCAAAGTAGTTTTTAATTATTTTTTAAAATTTTTTAATCCTTTCTAACATTTTCAAAATATTGTCAAAGTTTTGTTTCGATTGATTTTAGCGGCTAAGAAACGTTTACTACTGTTTTACAATAGACGCCAATTTTTTGCATTTGCCACTTTTTTAGCTTGAAAACACATTAATTTGGAAATTCTCTCAAAAATCAAATAATTGTCGGATTTTAATGAAACTTTCAGTATTCATTCACAAATGAATGAAATTACTTCTGAAATTTTTATTTTTTTAAAATATTGGTAAAAATATTTTTTTTTTTACTTCTGTTAACCCCCCTTCACGTAAATCCCTGACTGTTAAAAAATTTTAAATAGTTGCCAACTTTTGTTTAATTACTTCAATGCAGGACTCATTGGGAAATATAAATCACCCATTTCTTTTATCTTAAGTTTGCAATCACTATCCGAAAACCTTCTCCTAAGAGTAAAATAAAAAATGCAATAAAATTCCGACATAATTAATTTTGATAATCTTTTAATTACTGGAATAAGTCACAACTACTGAGGACATTATACTCTGAAGAAGAAAATTTTTTCCGATTAATATTAAAATTTTAAAATAATAGTGTTTTTTATTTTTTTTTTACATTAAAATAATTTAATAATTTAAAAACTTTTAAAAATATGTTTTAAATCTCCAAAGACTTGATTTCGAGTTTTCTTTATAGTTAATAGCTGAATATCATATTGCCTATCTAAAATTGAAAAGTATAATAAAAATCGTTGAGCCCTTTTTTTTTTTTTAATTAATTTTAAAAAAAAAATTTTCTGTGTAAATATGTTCATTTACGTTCCCCTTTTTGAGTAAGTACGGTGTTCCATAAGAGTCATAACATGTTTACATAATTCTAACATCTGCAGTAATTCAGAAAGCATATTCAGATGTCTGGCTATAAATGTAAACTAAAATTCTATTAAATATTATAAAATTGCTGAAAATATTATTTTAAATTTTACTATTTAGTCAAAAACCAAAAAAAAGAAATTAAAATTTTGTGCTTTTTGGCGCGTATGGTCACAATACTTTCCGTCTGACAACTTCCGGAGCTCGTAAATCTTTTAACACCCTGCCATTGCGTCATCGAGGTGATGACAGGTAGGGCTACCGCAGTTAAAAAGTTGTTGTTTTTTCTAAATTTCTGGCAGTAAGGAATTATTACTTGATTGAAATCAGATAAAGGTAAGTTTCAACTTTAAAAATTGACTTAAATGACGTGTTAGCAAGGTATATTTTATTTTTGCAAGATTTTTAAAATAGAAATTGGGCTACTGTTGACATAGTGTTGACAGAATGTGTCAATAAATCAAAAATGGTGGGAAATTTTAACTTTTTACTTTCGATTTAAAAAAAAATTAGATTAAAATCAATATAATTTCAGGTTAAATAATACCAGTGTATTTTTCTTTGGGGAATTAAAATTTAATCTTATGGCTTTCAATTAAAGCTAATTTTAAAGTTGAAGATTACTTATTTATTTTTAAAATTTCAATTTAAATTTAGGTATCGAAAAATGAGTGGAGGTACCTATTTTAAATGATTTGCTTTATGCTTCCATACCATTTCCTTCATTTAAAAAAAAACAAATAACCAAATTTCAAGCTAATCCTACCTTCTGAGCTTCTTCCAATCTCCTGGGTTATTAGGTTCTGAAAATGTCTTTTTATTCAAAACCCAAAACTATTACAACTATGATTTATAGTTGAAATAGTTTAATGTAACTGTAAGTTCTGTGCTAAGTTTCTTTACTTGCCCATCACACTTGGTTGAACTCCCTCTTAGCTTCTTGTTTTCCAATCAACATTGATCTTCAAATGGAACAGGTGAAGAGGCTCATCTCTTGTTCCCTGTTTAGGATGTGGTTTCCATTCTTTTCCTCTTTTCCATTCTTTTCCTCTTTTCCATTTTTTTTTTTTTTTTTTCCTTTTGGAGTAGAGACTAAACTATCGCCCTGTTCACACTCTACCCACGTCTATTGAACAGGTGAAGAGGCTCATCCCCTTCTTCTCTGTTTAGGATGTGGTCTCCTGTTTTCTCTTTTCCAATCTTTTTACTCTTACGTAGCCCTCTGCGCATCAGTGACATTACCGCCTTGCTTGGGGTGACATGATTAAAAAAAAAATGTTTTAATGTTAATTGTCCTTTTTTTAAAATTTTTTTTTTATTGTTCTCTCCTTTTTCATAGTGTTTTTCTTTTTTTCATATTCTTTCAGTCAGTAACTCCTTATTTTAGTGGCTTTATTGCCTTGCTTCAGGTGAAATGATTAAAAATGTTTAGAATTATAAATTTAAGATTTAGAGTAAAACAATCTGCCAACTGTATGACAAAAAAAACCTAAGACACTTTCTGCAGGCCTCACAACAAAGGCTAGAAATATAAATATATGGAAAGAAGGGAATAATTAAGGGAGTTTAAATCTACTTTAATAACATTTTCTAATTAATTTGTTACTTTAAGTAAATACTAACATTGATATTTTAAAATCCTAATCTTTTTCTACTAAGCATGTCTTATATTTATCATCTAGACTATTGAGAGTACATGCCAAGCTTATTAACTTCCAATTTATCTGAGTTTATGCCTTCTTCCTTCAATTCCCAGTATTTTTAGAAGGCTGCCTGAAACTTTAAGGTTGGTAAAAGTGTGTGGATTACTAATCCAAATATTTAAGTTTTTTTTTTTTTTTTTTTTTAATCTGCAGATTTGATAAGGAAAATTCCGAATATTTATGAAGAGACTGAACAAAAAGGAAAAAACCTGAAACATCCAGGTAACCACTTTTATTAATGATCATTTCTTACCTACAATTCCCCCTTTTTTTTTTTTTTTTTTTTTTTTTTTTTATAACTAAAGATGCATAGGGTGCACAGGACACTTATGTTCTACCTAAATTTTTTTTAGGTACTTTCGTTTTAGGACTCTTATCTTTAAGGTAAAGCTCATGAAAGTTTGCGCACTGTTATGCTTAGTCTAAGAGATTGTAATTAAGCCTTTCAGTTGTGAGTCTAAGAAAAACATTTTTATTTTTCAGTCAATAAGTCAAGGGTAACTATTTGGTAACAGGATTTTAGGCTTTCATTGGTAAAATCTGTTTATTAATAAAATAGATGGTTACAATAAGAATTCTGATCACACAAAAACTTGTGCTATATGAAGAAAAAAATATCTCCAAAATTTGAGTTGACTGATTAATTTTTTTTATGGCTTATCAACCCTTTGCAGGTTATTTAAAACCTGGAAAAAAAATTAGATTGTAATTGATTAATAATACAAGTCTTACTAATAGCTGGGCAGAGAAGAGGTGAATTCATTTCTTTCCTGAGGGTATGTTGTATCGCCAAGGTGGATACAAGACAGAGAAAATATGCTGTGTTATTATTCAGCACAATATCCAGTGCTAGGGGGATATACAAAGAAGAGTACAATAGATATAATGACAGACAACTTACAATACAGAGAGAACGGGTTTAGATTGCAATAGTTGCCGAAGTATGCAGTTTGAATATTATGCCTTGAAAGCTATTATTCTTTACTTAAATAGACCATTTCAGACAATGGACCATTACATCATCGAGAGGGCTGCAGGGATGTCAGCCACTCTACAATAGGGTATTTGCATGTAAGTGAATATAAAGAACCCAACAGGAATTGGAAATCTGCTTTCCAATTAAAAATACACCACTTGCATGTTCAAACCTACAGTGCTCTATATTACCCACATAGCTACTGACAAAGTTTGATCTTGCTTAACTTTGATCATGTTGGAACCAATGTTTTGACATGATGTGGTTATAAACCGAGCTTTTTTCTTTTTGTCAATTTGCACAAAGCCAAAGAACCATTCAAAGTAGAGGGTTACAAAGTAATGGGCAGGGGTTTATGCTGATCTGTAGGGAAAGGATATGTCGTCCTAGACTTGAACAGGGTAAGATTGTAGCAATCAAGGAAGCATCCTCTTGAACTGGTCCTAAAAAGCAGCAGTTTTTCTGAAGTTGTTCGTTTTAAACTGGTATTTAACCAATGGAATACAGAAAGTGAAGGTGACTCATTACAATGTGTGTGACAAGTTGGGTCTTAGCCATGAGGGCTAGAACTGGTATAATGTTGTCTGAACATTTTCCATAGAAACAGCAACAGAATTACGAGAAGTTTGCAATGTTTTGTCTGACAGGGATTGCTGACTGGGGTAATCATTCATCACCCACAAGTACATGGAGATACTTTAGACTCTATAGAGACAGGTAAAGTGAAAATTGGGCAGCTCCTGCTCATATATGGCAACAGGACCTGGGTAATTACTGGTGTGGTATGGAAGGATTATTCTAGTGTGTTGTTTTTTTTTTTTTTTTTTTTTTTAAGCAATACCTTGTATGTATAAGTTACTCTTGAGGTTTGGGTTGAATTTCTCCCAATAGGCACTCTTCATTCATTTGTGATCAGTGAACATTCTGGGTCTGTTTAGTGATGATGGAATGGGGCCAGTTTTTCACTTACTGAGATGTTAGATCTGGATCAAAACAGGGATCAGTTGTGATTAGAACACTTGCTCAGTAATAGAGCAAGCAGTAATGGCAATATTTTTTCAAAAAGAATATCCAGAGACAATACCTTGCTTGAAGTCAACGTGTTAAAAAATTAATTGTTAGAAGGTACATCAACTGTGACTAAATTTTTTTTTTCTTCCTTCCTGTACTCTTTATAATAAAAACCTGCCATTAGAAAAGATCATATGTGAACTGAATGTACATTGTAAAACTGTCTGAGAGTCTACTTCACTGACCATTCTTACACTGATACACCCATGTGTGTGTGTGTGTTTGTGTGGCCAGCTTAGCTTTGCTTGGCACAAGGCTACAAAAGTGGAATGTTAAAGATTTGATAGTGTATAGTTTGGAAAAATTACCTTTCATAAATTTTTATTGTAGTGTTTGAAACTTTCCCTCCCACCTCTTTTTTTTTTCCTCCCCGTCTCTTTTTTTACCTTTTCTAAAAAAAAAAAGTTTTACTAATGTTCGGACCCAACTTATTTCTAAGTTTCCTTGAATTGTTTCCAAGTGACTCTTTCAACTTCTTCCATTTCTCCACAGATTTAATGTTACCGAATTCACAAGCACATGATCAAATCAATGTGTCGACATTTTACCTGGACTCTGCTTTTCATCCAACCACCAAAGATGTCAGTGACTGGATCAGTCAGATGAATAACACTCAAAGAATCTCTCATCTTGGTGTAGAAGAAAAACAAATGTCTGCCAATGAGTTGAGAGATAAAAATCTCGAACATAAAACTGAATCTGCAGTAGAAACTTAACCCAAGTTGAGCCAGGTTTAACTTGTGAATACAAAAAAAAAATTCTGAGAACTTTGAGCCTCTGTAAATGGAGGAGTAAAAATTGACCCTGTATAGAAGATTTTAATTCAAAATTCAGACCAATTGATGTTGGATAAGTTGGTTCTGAATTGACCATTGCACACTGTACCTCATCAGGAATTGAAAATACCAAACATACTTGTTTAGCGGGAAACATTTGCTAAGGGGTGGGGGTTCAGATCATAAGTTTACAAATATAATTTTGTTGAACAGTCATTAGTAATAACAATAGTCTATTTATATATTACAAGAACTATTGACAATATAGGTGTTTATAATTAAAATTCATGCGTGTATGTGTATGTAAGTATTGTGTTTATCATAAAGAATTTGTCATTTTAACTGAGCTAGTTCAGGCTGACTTCGAAGTTTTGTGAGGACACTGTTATGTTATCACTCGTCAGGGTTAGTTTGCTGGCATGAGCCTGTTCAGTTAAAGTGACAAATTCTTTGTGCTTATCAATGCTCCATCTCCACCCTGATATCAAGCACTTTACAGTTTTAAAAAAAAAACACAAAAAATAAACAGCTTGCCAAAATACATCATATCAGTAATGCAACTAAAAAAAACAGGAATCTTGGAGCTAAACGTCATCACAATTCAACACACTCTATGCCATGGAAAGATTGTCATGTAAATTATGAAAAAACGAAAATAACACTGACATCTTATTTTAACAGATAAATTTACCAAAAAAATTTTGAAATAGTAAAAAGTAAATTTATTCAATAACATCACCATTGGCTTCAATCACAGTCTCAAGAAGACTTTGGAATCTCCTGCAACTCTTCTGGATGGTCTCTATTTAAATGGGTAAATGCTGCCATAATCCTTGCTTTGTCCCTCTTTGGTGTTACAAGGTGCTTTGTTGGCCCCTCACTCAAATGTGCCCTACACATAATAATTAAGTGGGTACAGTCTGGAGAGCTAGGTGGTCAGATGTAAGGTCACAGAATTTGTTGACAAAATGAAGTGTGCGTGTGAAGAATTTGCCTCTTTAACTGAGCATGAAACTGCTCATTGACAAATTCTTTGCATTAGACCTAATAACACTCTTTCCACCTCAATATCAAGCATTTTATAATAAAAAAAGAAAACTGCATGGCAAAATATTTTTTTATTGATAAAACTGAGGAGAAAAACATTTTTGGCACTAAACATTATCACAACTCACACATGTGAATAGAGCCTTGCATATAGATATTAGCTGATACTTTGCTAATATCAAAATCATCTAAGCTTATTTAAACAAACACCTTGCCAGGCATCATTTCTTTGAACTTTTACATAGGCATTGTT
This sequence comes from Ascarosepion bandense, assembly GCA_037127315.1. NCBI lineage: Eukaryota > Metazoa > Mollusca > Cephalopoda > Sepiida > Sepiidae > Ascarosepion > Ascarosepion bandense. The sequence goes on along the minus strand of JBBBDQ010001835.1, from coordinate 292,644 downwards.
TACTTTAACTTAGGCACAATGTTAACTTATTTTATTTGACATGTCCTATAATAACTTACACAGCATATCACAAAAGTTTGTACTAATCTTCATACAATCTTATTATGGCTTTACAACCTGACATTAGTATTCTTTATAGTGTATCATTACTTTTTATGGTACATGAGATCTCATACATTTCAGCAAGGAATATTAACTGGTTGACTGCCAGAGGTCAATTATGACATCTAACTTCACATGCCAACTTTATAATAACCAGCTTAGGTAATAAATAAAAGTTTGTTCTGATTTATAGCTTCAACTAAAGTCTTAACATTGTTTTCAAGCTAAAAGTATCACTGCAAATAAACTTGTTGATGCTTGCAAATAAAAATGTTAGAAAACACCCAGAATGGGGAAACTCATAGCCGGTGTTCTAATAGAAACTGTCAAAAAACAGTTAACTCCTCAGTGAAAGTCAATGTGTTAAGAAATTAACTGTTAGAAGGTACATCAACTGTAACTGAAATTTCATCTGTTTTCTTTTTTTTTTTACTTCCTTCTTGTCTCCTAACTTACCAGGGTTGTAGGGTTGCTACATGAAGGCTTGCTCAACAATAAACCTCCACTTGGTCTGGATAATGGACTGCATCTGGGTCTAAACAAAGATTTTGTCATATCATTTGATGATGCTTGACCCTCTTTGATATTCCATTCTCTTTGTGCTGCTCTTGTTGGATGGTCTTGAAGTGAGACCTTGTGATGTGGTTATGTCCGTATCACGTCTCCATCCTTATCTTTGTGGTGGTCAACATGTCATTATAGCCATTTATATGATGACTTGCTCTTCTGCATGTGTCTTCATTTGTGACACAGTCAGTGTGTGTAGTGGGGGGGATACCAGATGTTTTAAGTATCTCATCTCTGCAGCTTGGATCTGTCTTTGGGGTCCAGTTGTGCAAGTTCACGACTGGGAGAACCGACAAGATGAGGGTATGCAACACTGTTTATTTTCAAAGGTGAGATGTTTTTTTTCCCTCCACTCAATTTCAACTGTCATAGCAGCTGTTGTCAATGCAATTTTCACACACTTGGATTCATTTTGGCTGATGATTGAACTAAGTTATCATTTTTACTATCTCCAGTTGCTGATCTAGACTGTGTAATTAGTGTCCTGGTGGATTTCTCATTTCTCATCAGTGTTGATTTCAATGTCCTGTTTGGATGCAATTTTGTTCAGACACTTCACCAGTTTGTCAATGTGTTTGTTTGTGCATTTATTACAAATTTATAAAAATTTAATTCCTGGAGGAGAGGCTATACGCTATCAAATATGGTAGCAGTTTAAAACAATGTGGCATTGTCTGTATTTATTTATATTGTATTTTTATAAATGTATTATAATCTCTTAATAAATCAAACCTGTTCACTAAACATGAGTTTTTGTGACATCCTTTTGCAGTTACTGTTTAAAGAGCATCAATAGATTGTTAAAATATGAAAGCTTTTAAAATGTAGTTTAAAAAAAAAAATGTCATTTAAAACCTTGTTTAGGGATACAAAACATGATTCTCTTTGAGATGGGATTGTAAAGAATGAGAAAAATCATGAAGGAGAGAGAACAATAAAAGAACCAATTGAGATGTAAGACAACAATTAACATTGGATTGCAACTTCTGAAAAATGAAACTGACTGCAAAGCAAGAAGTGCAAGTGAACAAACTGTTAACAGAGCAATGTAACAATAAGTCCTATTTCAATTGCCAATATGGTGCGGAATTTAAACTTGTAAAAGTGAGATGCCAAAAAGGAAAGCTAGATATGTATCAGAAGCACTAGACCAGATGTGACAACAATATGCAATACATGGATGAATGGTAGACTTATAAAGGTGCAAATTTGATTCTGGTGGGTAAAATTGTCTATATCATTTATTTAAAAATGGCTTCAAGTGAATTAGTATTTTTAATTTAATTTTTGAAACATTGGCTCCCAAACTATACTTTAAACCCAGTTGTAGCAAAATGGGGGGGAAAAGCGTTGAGTGCAAAGGAAGCTGAAAAAAGAAAAAAATTGTGCTGAATGTAAAAGTAATATTCCATTTTTGCCTTGATTACTTCAATAAGACTTATAAAATAAGAATTAATTCTACTTTTTCTAGTGGTGTAGCAATGTTTTGCACACTTTTTTTTTTTTTTTTTTAAGAATTCTTGTTTATTCTACAGGTTGTATATATCATTTTGGTTTCCTAAGTGAACATTTTAAATTTTGTTTAGCCAATTAAATTTTCTGTTTACTCAATCTTTTAGTTTACCTATGTATGTGTAATATATATAAGCAGAAATTCCAAAAGAGAAATGAAATAAGACAAAAAAATATTTTTTAAAAGTTGTGGGGACTGGGATGTTCTGGTGTACTATGATTTCATAAGCGAATCAGTTATAGCATCCCGCTCCCAATAATTGTCCTAAAAAAAATTAGGAAACAACTTCCTGGTGGGTTGTGTGGGCCATGTAGACTGGCACTACAGAACCCCCCCCCCCCCAAAAAAAAAGGCTTTACCAAGTAACAGAACCACTCTTGAAGACTTCCACAAAATTGGTAGCACATGTAATTAGGAGTTTGGGAAAATGATAAAAATCAACACTCCCTTAAACAAAAGATTTGAAAGGAAAGTCCCATCAGTACTAGAAAGAGCTATAAAAGTTAATGGAATTGAGTCTATTTTCTAGTAAAACTGTTTTAAGATAGACTTTATAAATTTCAACTGACAGTATCCTCAAGAGTTAAATCTATGAATGTCTAATGTTTCCTGTATCACAAAGGTTGATTTCACCATTACTACTGTCAATCATTCTTAATTTTTGACTAGCATTTCTGTACAAAAGAAAATGGTGACATATTCTGAAGGCTGAAATGCCTTTATGTTGCTTACTACTTTTGCAGAAGTGGGTAGAGAAAAGAAAGAAAACAACTACATCACTGAGTGAGGTCAACATGCTCATGTAAATTGCCTTTTCCTAGCCAATTGGGTGGTGGATTAAAGTTTTACTGAGTGTAATGGAGTGCATAAAAAAAAAAAATGCTAATCCATTTCTATGTTCCACAAATCAAAACTGATAAGGATTCTACCAAACAGCTATAAAAGCAACTAACTTTTCCAACAAAAACATTTTTTTTTTTTTTATTTATTTATGAGAAGGGGGCACCTCAAGGTGATGTAATGGTTAGCATGCTTGTCTTGCTAGGATCATTACAATTGACTAGTGAGTTCAATCCTCACTCTGTGTACTATACTTTTGGCCTTGTGCCATATCTAAGCTCTGCTTAGAAAAAAAAATACTTACCTGCAACTTTTTGTGGGAGGATACAAATCATCTCTCAGTTGTGTCTCTGTCCTCAAAGACCGAGTGCAGCTCAGTTGCATCTCTGTCCGGGGACAAGTATGCAATTGAGGTGCTCAGTCCCAGGGTACAGTGTTCTGAGACTGAGCCACCCCATTGCACAAAAGGGTGGATTGCTGCTCGTCACCATACCCAGTGTGACCAGTAGTCAAGGTTTAACGTGATCCCCCATGTTAAACCTTGACCTTGGGTCACATCCACTTTTTAGATGAGGGAAGAGATATCTATTTTTACATGAAGGCTGCATGTGTATACATGGAGATTTTAACTTTTATCAGTTTCTTTCATTTTTTATTTTATTTTAAGTGCTTTTATATTGACTAGTTAGTAGTATTAGCAGTAATATATTGAATTATTATTAGATGAAGCATTGCCTGTCATCATCAATTTTGACTTTTATTTTCACCTTTTTTTACACTAGTAATGTTAGTAGTAATATTATTTTGAATTTTATTATTAGATGAAGCATTGTCTACTATCCTTAATTTTTATTTCTTGTGATTCTGAACAAAATCCAAAAGTGTTTGTAATATTATTGGTCCTGACCTGGCATCTCAACTTCAGTCACTTTCGTACTGCTGTGACATGGCTTCTCTCTGTCTATAAATATTTTCATGGCTATTGTTCTGCTGAACTTTCCTCCTTAAGTTTTCATTTTTAAAAGTTGTTCCCCTTCCCCATCCCCAAGATGTACATGTGGGAACTATTTAGGATTTCAGAGACTTTGAGGTATTATGGTGACTGTAGTATGAATGTCTTATTTTGGTGTAAAGAACACTGGTATGTTTGGGTCATTGTGGTTAGCTAAGTTTAAGATAAGACAAATTGAAGACCATCCTTTTTTTTTTTTCCAAATAAAATTGCTTTCCTCCTTGCTACCACAAATGAATGAGTTTAAGTGTATTCAGTCAGTTAAGTGCCATACATGATACATGCTTGGACAATCATGTCTCTTTTGAGACATGACTGACTGGACAGGAGATTTTCCCGCAGTAGATTTTCTGCAGTACACTGGTTGCTAACCAAGGCTATACAACCCAATCTGTCCTGCTATTTAACCCATAGCTGGAGGGAGAAGAGATAGATTAATACCGTTCCAAAGGGTATTTGTGCATAAGTGAACATAATAAATTCAACTGAAATTCAAACTCAAATCTCTGATCTATTGTTTTGGGTCAATATCTATTACCCCTCAATACATATCCTTACAACACAATGCACATTATTACTAGATTGAAAATTAGACTCGCCCTTTTACTGGATAACAGGTGAGATTCAACTGTCAGTTCTATTCTAATAGTTCTTTCTTTGTAATTTTTATCTTTATTTTTTCTTCTTCCCTGTCACCTAAAATCTACAAAGACTTCAATGCAATATTCCCAGTTCACACTCCACCTGTGTCTATTGAACAGGTGAAGAGGCTCATCCCTTGTTTCCTGTTTAGGATGCAGTTTCCGGTTTTCTCTTTTCCAATCTCTTCACTCTTATGTAGCCCCCTGTACATCAGTGGCGTTACCGCATTGCTTGGGGTGATAGAATTTTTTTTTTTTTAATCATATCTTCCTGAATACTGTTCTTTTATTGTCCTTTCTCACTAAAGTCTTCCTTTGCAAGATAGACAGACAGAGGCCTTCTCACTAAAGTCTTCCTTTGCAAGATAGACAGACAGAGGACAGAATAGCTAGGCATGAAGTTGAGTGATGGTTGAAGAGAAACTGAGAAGGGTGAGAGTTGGTTTCCATATTATCTGTAGCACCAGTTTGCAAGACTGTGATGAAAATGCCTCCTCATGTGAATTTGCTCTAATAAGGCACCCAACTCCTTCCTTATTGATATTCATTTGTTCTGAATAGGACTTTTTTTATTTGATATCTTTGGAATAAAGCATTTCTGGGATTTATGTCCAATCTGATCATTTATGACCAGGGATTTTAATGAAGTATAAGCCTAGTTCCTGTCTGTCTTTCAGGGAGCACAACATTATGCTAAAAAAATTAAATTCTGGGTGAGTGATGTAGGCGAAATTGTTCTTTGTCAGGTACTCATGGGATCCAAGCTAAAGAAAAAAAGATCAGTTGTATGTATGTTTAAATTTTGTTATTACAATGTTATATAAAAGCATTATATCAATACACAAAAATTTTCATGTTACAGGATATTATTTTTCTTCAGGTGATATGTTAAAATAAATGGTGAAAATGATTTTAGAAAATATAAGATGAATTCATGGTTATTTAGAAAATGAAGTGGTACTAGTTGGAGAATTTGCTTGACACCAGGTCATTCTGCTTCTTTTTGCAACTCAAATCTTCAACTTCATAGTTACCTAATTCTCATTTTTAATTGAACAATATTGACACACCTACAAGCATGTTCTATTATAATTGTTTTCTCTATATCCACTTCATTCTATTTTACTTCATAATTAGTCTATTATAATTATGTTTTTTCCCTGTTATATCTTATTTTATATATATATATATATATATATATATATATATATATATATATATATATATATAAAAAGAGTTGACTTTATGGATTGGAATCTGACAAGATGAATAGAATAAGTAAAGAACAGGTAGGAAAAATGTCTTTAATCTAACATGTTTCACTTTAACAAACTTCTTCAGAGATTTATTAAAGATGAATGACTTAAAAATCCAAGAGACAGTATGTTGGTTGAGGTATAGGTTCATTGGTCAGATACATGTCACGTGTGATAAAGCAATGGATGAATATTAGATGTAGAAGGAAAACTTTGTGTGTCAATGCATAATAAAAATATTAGATGTTTATTATGAATGTAAGTATAAGTAAGCAAAAATTGTGTTAAGCGCATTCAAATCATAGTATGTATGAATGAGTGACAAAATACATTTCCCTTCAAAATACGTAAGTATTGTATACATGTGTCAAGTGATGGAACAAATTTTCTTTATAGTAAAATGAGAGAATCAGTTATAAATGTATGTGTTGAGAGAAATCATGCATGAATGTGTGTTTATGAGTCAGTAAAGAGGTATGCATGTGTCAATTGATGGATTTAAATCGTTCGTCTTTAACGAGCTTCTTCAAAAATTTATTAAAGTGAAACGTTAGCTTAAAGACACTTTTTTCCTACTTGTTCTTTACTTACTCTATTCATATCTATCTATAAATAATTAATGTGGAGAATTTTGTACTTGGCATGACTGAATAACACTACTCAGCTAACTTTGAGGTTTCGTGAAGTCTTCACTCATCAGGGTTTTTTCTCTATCTTTATTATCAGATAGAACAAAAGCCCTGAAGAGTGAAAACATCACAATGCCTTCATGAAACCTTGGTGTAAGCTGAGCAGTGTTATTTGTCATGCCAAGTGACAAACTTCTCCACATTAATTTTATTAATGCTCTATCTTGATATTAAGCACTTTAACAAAAAGATCTGCTTGCCTAAAATGCCTTTCTATTAAACTACTGGGGGAAAAAAACCAGCAATTTTGGCAGTAAGCATTATTACAATTTAACACACACATATATTTATATAAGTGAAAGAACAGGTAGATTAAAACCCACTGTTCAGGCATTTACTTTTCTAAAGAGTGCTTGATACAAAGTAGAGCTTAATATTGTAATTTTGTTATTACAATGATTTATTATATCACTACACAAAATTTTATATATGTTTTTTTTTTTTTCTTTTGAAAAATTCCATTTTTGACATGTTACACCCATGAACCAGTGTCATTAGAAAAAATGTTTTTTTTTTCTCTTCAAAATCCATGTCTGTAAGATGAAACCTGATTTCACATTAAATGCATGAACGTCTTTTTAGTCAGTCATTCCAGAAATTAGTTATATATATATATATATCTCACACACTATATTCAGGACAAAATTGTGATTATGGTGGAAATGTTTAAATATGGGAATATATAAATGAGAATAGTAATCTGTTGAGGATATTTAAGAGTATAACTTGAGTTCTTACAACAAAACCAAAATATTGAGCTTTTAGGCAAAAGCATCTGTTGAACTGTTTAATTTCCTTACCTTCTAAAGTTGTTTACTAGGCTCAACCAGCCATATTAGGAAATACCCAAAGCTACGGTGGTTGTTGGTTGTTTTTGTTTAGCAACATATCAGCTTCCATCCAAGGCCACAAGTATGAAGTCTCAAGTTTGGATTAAGATCATTCTAGTGTTTCTGTAATTTTATTTTAACAAACCATGCTATGCAATTTTTAAAAAAAATATTTTTTCACATTTCTATTTAATCAATAGGATCTATCACTTAGATTTGTTTGTTCAATTTTACAAACCAATAAATGAAATTTGAATGAGCAGATTTGTTTGAAAAATACTGCAAAGTCGGGTTTTGTCTAATAATTTAATTTTATAGAGCTTCATGATAAACTATTTAAGAAAGCTTCTTTTCCTTTTTAACAGCAAAGAATAAAGTTACGATTTCTTACTCTTGAGCATGCAACATAAAACTAGCTATCCAAATTTAAAAAAAAAAATTCCTTGTAAATTTTCCAAGAGGAGTTTAGTTTCATTCATCCCTCAACATCAGTTTCCTGAGGTGGGTGCTAACACCTCCTTTTGGGCCTTGTTATGTTGAAAAGGTTTTCAAGTTTTCAAAAATTATTCAATATTGACTACAAAAAGATATTTCTTAAAAGTATCAAAGGGTGTGGAAAGCTATCAAACTTTTCTTCATTGCTTCTCCAACTTCCTATATGACTGAAGGTGGTTTTAAGTTACATTGTTTTTTTGTTTAGTAAGAAACTATCTGAAAATTACAAAATGAGATCTAAACTTACTTTTAAGCAACATGGAACCTAGCCTATAAGCACTAAAGTCAAGCATCACATTGAAAATGTTTTTAGCATTTATAATAGAAGTGAAAACAATATTAAAATCATTTTTGCACTAATGCCGAAAATGTGTTATTTTGCTTTGAAAGACAATATAGTATAGTATTGAAAATTTGATGGGAGAGGTTGATATAAACTTTGTTCCCAAGGAGGGTGGGGGATGCTGGTTAAAAAAATGTTAGGAAAAACTAAGTAAATAATAGTGGAAAAAGATAATTAAGAATATGCTTCAAATTTATATTTTATGGTTGTTTTGAAATTTTGTATGTAAACATTATTTTAACACAATATGGAAAAGATAAGTAGAAAATATACTTTAAATAATACAAATATTAATTTCAGCAATCTTTAACCTTTGTTCTCACAAAATAATAATGTCAAAAGGATAGTTTTTCCCTTGACACCACTATTATTTTAACTACCTTCACTACTTGGCAATGTTTGTTTTAAAAAGCAGTAACAATTTTAATAAAACCTAAATATATGTGAATTTATACTTTTACTTTGTTCTTGAGAATTTACAACAAAAATATTTGTGAGCCAACGACAATGTTTATCATTAACCTATTTATAAAAAAATAAGATTATATAAATGTGGATCAACTATAATGAAATTCTTGTTTACCATTTTATAAAATTCAAACCAATTGACAATGAGCTGAGGCTTTGCGAATTATTCCAATAAACAATCTAATTAAATGTTTACTTTAATATTTTTGGTTGGCTTAGAGGGATCAATGAGGGTTGTTTTTTTTTCTTATTATTATTTCATCCTGATCAAGGTGTTAATGCCACTAGGATGCAAGGGATTTACTGAGTGTGAAAAAGAATGAAGAGAGTTCAGCAAGACAAAAGATACTGATTGGCATTGCATTTAAACTTTTGAAGATTGTAGTTGGCAGGGAAGCAAAAATCAGAAGGAAGTGCCACAAAAGAAACCATTAGAATAAAACAGAATAGTTCAGCAGTAAAATAGTGAGACCCAGTTGTCAATCTAGTAGTAAATTTAAAATATGCAATTGAGTCACCAAAGAGGAAAGCTAATCAGAACAATTGCCATAAAAATACTTGTAGAAAAGACAGAAGCCACATCACATGGGTGAGAAAGTGAAGTCAAAATTACATTACAGATCCTTCCTTGATTTTTGAGATACAAGTGCCATATGTAATACATGCTTTGTGCAATCATGTCTTGAAAGAGAGACGACTGACAAGGCAGAAGATTATCCTGCAGTAGGTTGCCATTGCTTTCTGTGGTAGAATGGTTGTTGACCAAGGCTATAGAACCCAGTCTGTCCTATTATTTAACCCATAACTGGAGAGAAGAGACAGATTAATACCTTTCCCAAGGGTATTTGTGCATAAGTGAATGCAAGGAGTTCAACTAAAATTCAAACCCGGCTTTCCAACTTGTTATTCCGAGTTGATATCCACTGCACCACAATGCACATTAGGAGCCCCAGACTGGATACGGGGGTAATATTCAATGCATGGAAGAATAGTAGATTTGTAAATGTGCAAGAAAAATTATCTGACAAGAAAAATTATCTTGCATGACACAGTGAACCAACTTTCCTAACAGTAGTTGGTGTAGCAATTGTTTCAACTTCATCACTCTACTTCAGGTCAGTGGAAAATGTGAGTCCAAAAAGGAACAAATAGTTGCTTTCCTCGGGATGAGCATCAGCCATGCTGGTGGCAGCTAGAAAAGAATCTCTACTATGATTAAATAAAAGCAGTTTTATTTTGAAAGCAATAAAATTTACAACCACTCCCTTGCACCACTGATAGGAAGTCTTTTTTAACAACAAATGCCAGTTTTATTACGTCTCCAACTTCCTATATTCTAGATTTGACAGAAACAAGAGTAAATAGTTGTCATTAGCAGCATAAATTACTTATTGGTAAGTAATAATAGTGATTGTTGATGAAGATAAGAAACAATTATAGGTCCAAGAGAACCCCACCTTTTAAAATTTAAAAAGAAAAAATATTTTCTGATATTGGAAATCTGGAGGAGCTTAATAGAAATATAATAAATGAAAGATAAATTTTATTTCTTAGAAAAGAGAATTTCTGTAGAAAAGCCTGTCATTGTATTCATCTGCAGTGGAATTTGTCAAGTTGTCATAAGGCAGGGATTTCCAAAGTGGGCAGTACCACCACCCTGCAGTGGGGTGTGGGTAAAGATTGAGGGGGGGGGGTAAAAAAAAGAAAAAGAAAAGGTGAGCAGTTAGAGAGTGACACTGGTACATAATATGCCCCTTCCACACATCGTACTTTCATTTTACAGCAGTGGTTCCCAAACATTTTTTTCCCCTCTGGGCCACATTTTTCTTGCTCCTCACCAAATATTATGTGATAAAAATTACATTTAAAAAGAAAACATACAAAAAAGTTTAAAGAGAGATAACAGTGGATTGGAAGTCAGAACATTATCATTGATTAACTCTCTCCTCCAATTTGCAGACTCTAGTTACTAGATTCTTAATACTGGATATAATGCAAAAATTCACAATGATAAAATCAGTCAATAAGTATTTATAACTATGTATACTGAGACATGCAGGCAATTATAAGTAATCCATAAAAAATATTTAAAATTTTTAAATCATATTTTTGGCATATGAAATTTTTAAAACTGTTCCTAAAACTTAATTTTCAATCATTCCACTCCACCTGTTATTTTCCGCCACACCTATGAGGCAGACTGCACCATTTTGGAACCACTGCTTTAGATTTGACATGCAATACTAGCACCAAGAAAATCCAATCAAAGTTTGCCTATACACTTGCTGGTTGAGGAGGATGGTTTGGTTTGTGTTTTGGTATACAAGTGGGTAGCAACTCCCAAAATAATTTGGAACCATTGTTATAAGGAACAACAATAAGACAGTCAATAAAATCGACTTTATTGTCTATGCTTACGTACATAAGGTCTCATCAACCAGAACTAGAAAATTTTCTGGGTTTTGCCATTCCAGGAAAATATAAAATATAAAAATGAATGGTCAACAGTTGAATGAACACCAAGGAATGGAATTCAAAGATTTTACCTGAAAAATTTCCAAAACTTCACCTTCGTATCTTTGGTACAAGCATAAAAAATAGTCCTCTGCAATCCACTTTATGGAGCTTCCACTTGAATTGGAAAACCTACTAGAAACTTTTTTCCATATATGGTGTGCAATATATATATATATATATATATATATATATGTATGTGTGTGTGTGTATAAAAAGACAAGGAAAACTGCTGATAAATTTCATCCTTTGATGGACTTATCATTTGCTTTGACAAAGTCCATCAGAGGAAATGTGTTGGCTAAGTTTTCCTTTTTTGCCTTTATTCATATGTATAACATTTTTTTTATAATTTTTTCATTTTATGTAGAAAGTCTAAAAAAATAAATGTTTTCTCTGTAGTGGTGATTGATGCATGTTACTTTTGAATGCAGCGGCCACTGAGGGTTAGGGCGCAGCAAAATTTTGAGCTTCTTGGCAGGAACGAATAAAACCTGATTGTAAATGGTGGGTTGTTCTTGGTAATGTTTTCACTGTCATCTCCTGCTATGAGAGGCTGGCACAGTCATCAAAGATCTTCATCCCCAATCTCTTCAAATGCATTGTTTTCCAGCACACCATGTAGATTCTGTCCGGCTCGATTGGACTTGAAAGAAACATTTGCGAATTTGTCCTACAATGGAAAAAAAATAAAAGTGATTTAGCATTTGTAAGAATTGTTTTTTTAATGCACTATCCTTCCAGGAGACTCATGTTGTTTATGATTCTCTACAAATTACTTTACTGTCTGGATTATCATGAGTTATTGAGAAACATTGGATTGGTTTTCTTTTATCTTCCACATTAGAAGGCAAGATGCACAAACACACATACATACACACACACATATATATATATATATATATATATATATATATATATAATACACATAAAAATTCAAGTTTTATCCACCCAGCTCATCAGTGAGACCAAAACATGATTATCATAAGGTTTTGGTCTATCTGTTGAGACAAGTTGAAAATACCTAAAAAAAAAAATGGCCATCCAAATTAAGAAAATTTGAATTTTTATATGTAATAAGTATTGGCTCTGTAAATAAATAAATTTAATTACATTGAGCCCTCTAGCTAGATCAGTGTTAATATCTAATATTAATAGGATCCTTTGGGATTTACTACCAATAATCTTTTTTTTTAGAATTTGACCTATATATATTTTATACAATTTTGTAAATTTGTCCTACAATGAAAAGTGAGTGTGTGCATGGGGGGGGGGGGGGACAATGTTTACATAAGCAGCAGAAATGATCCGTTTCTTGTACTAAGCTGAAACTCAATGTCATCGCAAATATGGAATGTATGGGTGATGTAATGGGTTTTTAGCATGGAAAAAAAATTTAAGAGCAGAGATCAAATTTTCACCTAGTCTGTGATAATCGCTTTTGCAAAAAAGGCTCTTGGAAAAGTATGAATCTATAAATATATAAAGGGGACAATGAGGTCAACACTGAGCGGTGGCAGTTTGCAATCTTTAAGCCATGTGTATTGCCCTAAGATTGCATTCAAGTATGTAACAGTTCTTTCTTCAGCGTCCACTTTTATATTTACATATGCTCTATCTCTGATATTGACCACTTTTACTTATAAATATAGCATAACTATATGTTTATCATATATATATATATATATGTGTGTGTGTATAAATATTCTCCGATATAATCCATAGAGAGGAACAGTATGACTAAAAAAGAGACAAGAGGAAAACTATATTTTGTCTTAGCTGACACATTTTGTCCATTGAAGAACTTTATCATATTTTGCCTTGACAAGGTCTGTCAGTTGATGAAATGTTTCGGCTAAAACTAAATATAGCTTTCCTCTTGTCTCATATATATATATATATATATATATATATATATATAGTGAATCGAGGCAGCAGATAATTTTCTAAACATTTATTGTTCAATATAACAGATAATGAATGTCTATTATGTTTCATCATGAGCCGTTCTAAACATTAATTTGCTTTAATTTCAGGTGAAAATAACGACAAAAATTGTCTAACATTTGGATATTTTTTATTGTACTGGTTCTAAGCTTTCAGCTCACATGAGCCATCTTCAGAGAGGTTACAGAGATGTTAACAAAGACATCCACCATCAAAGATGATATTATCTTGTGTTGACACAAAACATTGCTAAGCTACGATATCAGTCACTGAATAGTAGATGCAGGTCGTAAATTTGTAATGCAGTTCTATGATGTCACACCATGTGAGAGACTGAAATATTAATAGAACCATATGTCTAAATGCAATGTAATGGGATTTTATTGAGTGTGGGTTGCTTTGATTGAATGTAGATGGCCTCCAAAATCTGAAAGTTCTTTTTACTGTGTATATTATTGTGTTATCAACTAAAATCTCTCTAATATTACCTACATGGCTATGTTTTTCTAAGAAATGTTGTTTAATTGAACTATGATCAGGAAGGTGGCAGGTAAGTCTACGAGAAAGCATGGTTGTAGTAAAACTAATATATGTTGTGGGTTTATTATCACTACCAGAGATACAATCTCTGAACGAGCATGTAAACTGATATACTACATTGGTTTTCTGTAGAGGATTTAGTTGTATGGTTGTAGAGTTATTAGAGACTATGAGGTCAATTGTTTTAAATTTTTTACAATATATGATGAGCTTAATTTGATTATTATTATTAATTGGTTTAACATTTCTACGTATTATGTTTTGAGTGAGTGTTGTTTCATCAGGTTTGTAATTATGCATTTGGTTGCAATAGTATAAGTTAATAGTGTTATGTTTATTTTGACGTACACTATTATTATTAATATTATCAATATTGTTAGAAGTTTATTGAGATACATTTTAATTTGTTGATCAATGATGGAGTTAGGAGATCCATTGTTAACAAGTGTTTATTTAATGTTGTGTAATTCTTTATAGAATATGGTTTTGGAAGAAGATATCATTTGTGTGCATTGAATTAAGTTTTTTATAATAGCTAAATTATATTCTTGGGGCATTCGATATAATAATTAAGAAGAGAGGAGTTCATGCTAGTTGGTTTCCTATAGAGAGAAGTAGTAAATCTGTGTGTGCTGTAAATCTATATCTATTTCATTGCTTATGAAGGAGGGGGAATGGAGAGATCAGATTTCAGGATTGATAAATTGGCATGTTTAACCTTCATGCCTCCTCCCCCAAATGTTTCTCAAAAGGACAGGTCTTCCTTTGACATGCTATTACTGTATATACTTTCTACTTCCTTTGCATTGTTTGTTTAAAAAAAAAAAAAAAAAAAAAAAAAAAAAATCAATAATTAGAATTTTAATAATGCTGAAATATAATAGTGGATTGATGAATTCTCTTTATTTTTGAGAACTGACAACAAAGATGTTAAACAATATTATATGGCTTATATATGAGGATAATCTTATATTTACAAAAATAATTTTGTAAAAATATGCGAACCAACTATAATGAAATATTTATTTACCATTTTATGAACAAATATGCAAAGAAATTTTTATTCATAAATTTATAAAAAATGTCTGAAAAATTTTAAACAAACACATAGCAATGACTGTAATTATAAATTTTGAAAAAATGAATTTTCACAGCATCTTTTGACTCTTGCCACATAAATTCACTAAAATAGGTTTAGGACATCTCTTCTTCCTCTTACATATTTTGATAAGTTTTTTTTATCTGATATCACCTCATGCAAGGCAGTAAAGCTACTAAGACACAAGGCAGTTAATGGGCGTGGAAGAATTAAGAACAGAAACATTAATGAGCAAGAACAAAAGGAGTAATCAAGAGGACATAGTGATTTACATTGCATTTAAAATTTTGAAGATTAAAGTTGGCTGGAAAGCAGAGAGATGGAAAAGAGGTCAGCAAGCTAGAAGTGTGAGAAAAGAAACTGTTAGAATAGAATTTACAGCTACATCCAGCCAATTCAACTGTAAATTGATGAAATCTTGATGCCAGTCTAGTCAGTTAAGTGCCATATGTGATACATGTCACAAAAGAGAAATAAATGACTAAGCAGAACATTATCCTGCAATAGGTTGCCATTATTTTTTGTGGTATACTGGTTGCCAGCCAAGGCTATATAACCTAATCTGTCCTGTTATTTAACCCATAACTGGAGGGAAGAGACGGATTAATACATTTTCCAAAGGTTTTTGCATGTAAGTGAATGCAGGGAATTCAACTGGAATTCAAACTCAGCTTTCCAATATCGACTGCACCACAACGCACATTCTTAAATTAAAAAAAGTCTAGGCTCCACAGCAAAGAACTCATTCAAACAATAACATGAATGAAAAGATCTTTCCAAATTTATTTCTTCATAAAAAGTAAATAAATATTGCATTGTACTAGGTTCACATATTTTTATAATATTGTAAATAAACATTGCTGAGGGAGTCAAAAGTGTATACAGTAATAGTAGCGTGAAGGGAATAACTGTCCTTTTGACAGAGTTTTTTTTGTGGGCATGGAGGTCAAACATTGCCAATAAATTATATATGAAGTCATATTACGATCTTGAATTATTTAGTGAAGTGTTTTTAAACTAACCGAAATTTTCTTTACAGAATCCACAGCTTTATCAATGGCACTCTGGTCTTCATTCTGCAAGAAAAAACAAAACTATATACAGTGGGCATAGGAGCCAAAAAAAAATATTCACTTTTCCCTTTTACCAATAAGGGTAACCCCCCACATACTCAAAAAAAAAAAAAAAAAAAAAAAAAGCCCAAAGTTACTGTATATACTCTCATCATGCAACTTTTGAAGCTATTTTTAAAAGAGGTTGCATCATACACAATATAAAATTAGCATATGTACTGTGAAGTATGTATGCTAATTTTATATCTCATGTATGATGTGATCCCTTTCAAAATTAGCTTCAAGATTAAGTCTTTAAAAATTGCATGACATGCAAGTATATACAGTATCTTCTTATTGTAGCTCTTTAACCACAACCCTCTGTGTTGATAGCCTAATTATTCACTTTCTTGTTACTTTCGCCTTAAGGATGCATTTGTCTGTGATGAAGATATCTGAAGACCCACTGGATGGATTCAGATGAAACTTTCAGGGATGATTGGCCTCATGACTGGCACAAGCTGATTAGATTTTGTGTTCAATCTAGTATGGGATAAAGTTTCTGGGTTATTTTTCTGGTTTTATTAATAGAAATTAATTTTTGCCTTTCAAATGCCAAATAATGAATTACCTCCCCTGTTTCATTTTAAGTGTGCATTTAATTTTGAGAGCAGTAGAGTTCATTTTTTAGTATTTTTACTCTTGGGAGCAGTCAAGTTCATTGCAATTATTCTTTCTCATTTTAATAATCATCTTGCCAACATGAAGTCGGTATTGCCTTGCGGGAGGATTGCAATCTTTGACTACTCTCTCTAGTATTATTCATACTTTAATTTATTACAGATTTTTTTTTATGATACAAAAGGCTTGAGCAGTCAGTGTCAGAAATTGAAGATAAAAATTGCAGTTTTTGCTATAGCTGAAAAATCAATCTGCTTTCCTGTTTAATTATTGTGATCATACGAGAACCAATGTTTCAACATATGGCTTAACCTTAATGTAGCTTCCCTGTGCCTTTTCTATAAATACTTTCATGGTAATTGTTCTGATTAACTTTCTGCTATGATACCTAGACTTAATTTAAGTGCAGTACTAGATTGGTGGCACTATCTTAATATTTTACAGCTGAAATGACCCAATGTAATCCTAAGTTTGATGCTAATAGTTTATTTTTCTATCGCACTTCTCACTCAACTTTGATCTTGAAAATTTTAAATGCAATACCAATCATTATCTTCTGTCTTAATTCTTGTTTTTTCTTTGTCCTGTCTCCTTAATAGTAGTTTTACTCATATCCTTTAACAGCTAGTAAAGCCTTGCATCCTAGTGGCTTTATTACCTTGTTTGGGGTGAAATGATTAAAAGAAAAAAACCAAAAAAAAAACCCAAACAAATATATATATATATATATATATATATAAGTTTGTCAGTGTGTGTGTGAGAGAGAGAGAAAACACATGAATGACACTGAATGGGGCTTCCTACTTTTACAGGGTGTGATAGGTGACTTGTTTAAATTACGGAAAGATGAAAATAACAATGACATCTCATTTTAACAGATATGTTTAGCAAAATCAGACAAAAATATCTTGAAATACTAAAGAGTAAATTTATTCAATATAAATCACCATTGGCTTCAACCATGGCCTCCAGACGACTTTGGAATTTCCTGCAACTCTTCTGAACGGTCTCCTTATTTAAGTTGCTGAATGCTGCCATAATCCTGTCCTTCAGTTCATCTTTGATGTTTTAAGAGTTTTGTTAGTCTCTTGCTCAACTGCACCACACATATGACCAAGGGGGTTGCAGTCTGGAGAGTTAGGTGACTAGATGTAAGGGGGTCATGTGGTTGCAGAAATTGTCTGACAGCCATGATTTGATTCTCCTGCTTGTGTGGAATGGTGCAGAGTCCTGTTACCAGACAGGGTTTTCCAGCAGCCACCTTCTTGACACAGGGTAGCACTACCTTCTCGAGGAACTGTATGTAGACCACTATTTTGAGTCTAAAGCCTTCACTAACAAATTTGGGAGTTTTTTTTTTTTCTCATCAGAGTGAGTTTTCTGAGCAGGTGTACCATTGTAATCACCATTAGACTCATCCAACTCTTTCTGAATCCTCCGCACTGTCCTCAGATTGATACCCAAACACTCTGAAATGTTCCTTAAGAGTTTCTGGCATGAATGCCAGACATTACAACATGTTGTTCATTTGCTAATCACTCATCAGTGGGCAATATTATCCAGGTTGGAAAATGCTGGTCTAAGCAAAGAAAGATAAAAATTTTCTACAATGGAGAGAAATCTGAGGCTGCACTAACTAGATTATCTAAAAGTTTGAATAATTCAAAGTACACTTTTATATCAAATAATTTAATTCTGGAGACGAAAATAGTTGAACCAGCGTCTGATGAAACTTAAACCCAAAACTACTCCATAACCGGCAGTAATACTTGAACCTACACTCAAACCAAGCTAACTGATCTCATTTCTTGTGCCTTATAAGAAGTTCAAGCTCAATTTTTTTACTTGTTTTTTTAACCAACTATAGAAACTTATTACAATATCTGCAATTCTTTTATTTTACAATTTATGCTGTGTTAAAACAGAAAACATTAGTGGTGGTACAAACTTATTTTGACCCTACCACCAAAATAAGAATTTGCAAACATTTTCTGCTCGACCCAGATATTAGACCTCCCTACAACCTTATTAGGCATAGAGAAGTGGTTTCATTTTAAGAAGCAAAAATCCCTTGGTTTACAACAATCTCATTGTAAGCAGAATTTTTAAGAAGATGTTTTGGAAAGTTCCAAGACTGATCAAAAAAAGCCCCTAAAAATTCCTGTTAAGTCTGGTCAGATTTTTGAAATTGGATTAAGTGAAGAACTTGTTTCCAATACACAAAGGGGATAAGATTTTGGATCATGATAAAAGAGAATTTGCAATATAGTGTTTAGTTTTAATGTTTGGTGCCAAGATTGTTGCTTTTGAGTAGTTTTACTGATAAAAGGTATATTGGTAAGCAGTTTTTTTTATTTTAAAGTGCTCGATATTGAGGTAAATATAGAATGTTGATAGTTTTAATGCTAAGAATTTGTCACTTTAACTGAGCAGGTTCATGTCAACTTTGAAGTTTCGTGAGGACATCGTTATGATGTCATCACTCATCAGAAGCAAGAAAAGCAGCTCTGATGAGCGAGGGTATCATAACAGTGTCCTCACAAAATTTTGAAGTCAGCATGAACCTGTTCAGTTGAATTGACAAATTTTATGCACTAAAACAATATAAGAAAAACCAGTGAAACTTGCAAAAACCTAAAACTTACCCAGATAAAAAAAATAAATACAAAAACGATAATGAAAAATAGCCAGAAAATAAACTTACCTACTCAGTACTCAAAGCCTAGATTGCCTTCGCTGAGCAAAAAAAAAAAAAAATGCTTATCAATATTAAATCCTATGAAAGGATGGCTCTAGTCATAACTTGAGTTTCATGTGATCTTCAGATTTTCTGCCTTAAATGGCACTGATGTAAGCATCTTAATACTAAAAAAAGTAGAGAATATCTTAGGAACCTTTTTCGTCAACCCTTTGTCAGAAATTAGTTTTTGGTGAAAACAATTCCTTTTTTTCCTTAACAAGAACAACAAAAAGGGACCAAATGAGAGAACAAAACTAGTGCATGATTAAAATATAAAATCATCAATAAAATTTTAAAAATCAATTCAATTTGTAATATTCAAAATGAATTGATAAACAAACCTGAAGCAGCAGCACAAATGGAGACAGGAGAGAGAGAAATAATTTTCTCTCAAAAGGAAAAAAAGGAACTAACAAGACTCTTATAATGTGTATGTTTCTAAGTCTGATTAATAATGGCTTCCACAATCTTGAGCAAGTGATGAGACTATGCAAAATGACAAACCAATTTTGCTGATGTTCACCAGAACATACAGAAGTATCAATCAAATGCTGACCAATGCTAGAATCTAAAGTGAATTAAGTCAGCTGTATTGGAATATCTGTAAGTCTTGTATAAGCTGCCACATCCTGGTTGATTCTTGTAACCAGGCATGGACTAGTTTGACCCACATAATTGGTATCACATTTAAAATAGTGCACAACATTTACTAAATTAATAGAATATGTGAACTATAAGAAAATATTTCTTATTTACCATTTTATAAAGTTGCCAACCATTTCAATAAATAATAGTATAAATAAACACTATAAAAAGTGTTTAATACTGGGTGTCCATAAAGTTTGTGCACACTTTAAAAAAAGTTATAACTTTATTTGTATTTGAGATAGAAATAATTTGTAAAAAGGATTAGAAAGAAGTAAATCTATATTTTTTAAGGTTTTATTGAAATTTTATTTAAGTTTCCACATCATTAGCAATAGAAAAGGTAATACGATTTTGCAGCTTATGGAAAACATTTGCCAACTGATTTCTGAAATCACATTAGTTATTTTAGCTTTCAAATCTTCTCATGAACTAGGTTTGGTTGCATACATAATTGTTTTCACATGTTCCCATAAAAAAAAATCTAATGGAGTCAAATCTGGTAAACATGGAGGACAATAAAATGGTCCACTCCTTCCAATCCATCTGTTAGAAAATTCCTGATTTAGAAACTGTCTAACACGCAGAGTAAAGTGTTAAGAAGCTCGATCTTGTTAAAACTCTGTATTATCTTTCAAGTTTAATTGTTCAAGCTGCAGGATAAAGTAATTCTTTGCACATGAATTTTATGGACACCCTGTATTTTGTTAATTCTCAAGAACCAAAAAAAAAGTGTAAATTTATTTTCATGTGTTTGTCTTATTTTAATTATCATCATCATTTTTGAAAGTAATAAAGCAAGGAGTGAAAGTAGTTAAAATAATAGCAGCGTCAAGAGGAAAACCATTCTTTTGACACTACATCTTATTGCAGCCATGAAGGTCAATGTTTGTAAACATTTACATCTTCTCATCTCAGTTCCAATTCAATCAATGTATTCTTTGAACCTTAATAATTATCTCAAGTTCCAGGATTTGGCATTGGCATAATTTCATGGGTAATGCAAATCTGCATTTTTTTTTTTTTAAATGGGCATGTGGCTGAGTGGTTAGGATGTTAGCATTCTGACAATAAGACTCAGGTTCAAACCTTGATAACATCTACCTGGAGAGATGATCCCAATGTGTGGCACAATAGGAAAGTGCCTAAAAAGCCAAATCACTAGTCGACCAAAGCTTGGGTATGAAACTGGGTAGCCAAAGCCTGTTCTGCTTGCACAATGTCGTAAGTTGTCATGGCCAAGGGTTTGAGTGCACTGGCCTTGCTCAACTAATGATAAGACCAGATTATGCGCTCTTTTCCAGCAAATCTAACTAAAGTGCACTCAGTCTAGTTGAAGTATAAACTGGAGGCTGGATCTGTGGAAGTTGGAGTACCTTAGCCAGCTAAGTGGATTCCATAGTCTCCTCGATGGATGCCTATTATTTTTATTTGAATAACACAAACAGCCAATGGTCGAAGAATGATGGGGGGGGGGGAATTAGAACAAATTTGTTTGAACAATATACATTCCTCTTCTGTTACTTGATTGAAATCCAGTTCTATTTAATTTGAAAGTAAAAGACTGTTGATTGACAAGAAAGGGGAGAAAGAGAGAGAGAAAAAAAGGGAGAGAGAAAGAGAAAAGAGAGAGAGAGAGAGAAAGTATTAGAGAAGAGGGAGAGAGTTTTAGTGAAGAGGGAGAGAAAGAGTGCACAGATATTTGAATGTAAATAGATTTTACATTCTTTTGTGAGCACTTCATATCTAGAATAATTTTATTTTTTTCCTGTAAACAAGTTTCTGTTGAAAGCATGCAAAATGTAACAAGCAAAATAAGCACAACCTTAAATATAAAAAACAAAGAGGAGAGAAACAAAATTTTAATGGAATCAGAACCTGATAAAAATGGCCAAAACACATGTGAGATGGTAAGGGTTTAGAACAGATACAAAAAAAAAACAAAAAAAAAAACAAAAAAAAAAACAAAACAACAACAAAAAAAACAAAAAAACATCTAACACCACAAAAATACTACTTGAAAATGTGTTGGGTGGATAAGATATCAATAAATAGCTGAGGTGCTTCGTTATAAACATGGCTGGACATCATGCAAATATATTGAAGATATTTTTTTTTAATTTACAGATAATTTTACTTAATTCCAAACTGGACTTTTAAAAAAAAAAGGTTTTACCAATTTGCAAGAGTAAGACTATGTGCTATGGTAGTGGTATTCCCCCCCCCCCATAAATATTGGGTCTTCATTGTTTCCAATGAAACTGAATAAACGATTGAACTAAATACTAAAAACAAATATTTTCTTATAATGTTTATGTTGGATGTCAGGTTACCAACTCCAAGACTGGCATGATTTTTATTTGTTTAGCATTATTATTTTTTAATGGATACTCATATTTGAGCGGAAAGTTCGTTTATTTTTATATAAAATTAACTAATACATTATAATTTCCACTGGTTTTAATCACTTGGGAAATTGTTTGGAAAGCAGGAATTGAACCTGTATACTCTCAACATGGGAGAGATGCCATCTCTAGACCAGACATGTCTTACCACCAGACTACGAAAGATTTCATGGTAGACAAGTTTCAATTTAACCATTCTATAGATATTTTCCTGATTCCTTTAATTGAATGATTAATATCTGCTCAGATTGTATCAAATGGAAACAAACTTAACCAAAGACAATATTAAAGAATTATATGACAGAAGATAGATATTTTCCAGACGATTTCTCAAACGATTAAGGCCAGTGGAAATTATACTGTACTGTTTAACTGTTTTAATTTATTGCTGAATATATATATATATATATATATGGTAATTATTATTATTATAAATACCATATATTTATGATCTTTTTTTTTTTTTTTAATTGAGCACTTTTTACACTAAATATTTAACTGGAATATATTTCCATTAGTAACTATTACTTTATATATATATATATATATATATATATATATAAAGTGTATATATGTCAAAATTTCAGATAGAGTATATCTGCAAAAGGACAATATAAATAAAAACCAAAGGAAAACTTGAAAACTTATCTTTGGTTGACATATTTTGTCCTTTGAGGGAGTTTATCAAGGCAAATTTAAATTTTTAATTTTTTAAAAAATCAAAAACATTTTTGCTCTTGTATAGGAATACTTGCTACAAAATAAGATCCTTGCTTAACTTTTCAGCTAACCTGATGAATATATATATATATATATATATATATATATACACACATCAGGTTAGCTGAAAAGTTAAGCAAGTTACGAAGGACATGAAGTGACAATTACATTTTCCTTGATAAAGTTCCTCAGAGGACCAAACATGTTAGCTGAAATAAGTTTCCCCCTTTTGTCTCTCTCTCTCTCTCCATATATATATATATATATATATATATATATATATATATATCAATGCTAGTCTGAAAGTAATGCCTCTTCATTTAGTGTCATGCTAAAGTTACATGTACAATTTGAATCTTTGCACAAATAAACCCAAAATTGTTTTGCATTGTTACAAAAGCAGAAGAGCAGCAAAATGGCATCTGATCTGATGTACCTCAACATCTAACAAAATGAGGTACATTACTGAATTCCAAATATGGAGCAAATATTGCACCCTTTGATGTTTGCATGTTGTTTTTAAAAAATCAAACAGTGGGTGCGAGATAGGTAGTGGATAATGTAGTGGCTACAGTGTAGGGTGCAAAAAAAAAAAAAAAAAAAAAAAAACTACTGGTGAAGCCTTTTAGAGGAGTGTTGGCAAAAAAGCAGACAGAACCAATGATTCCGACTGTGGAAAAATAGTGTTTTGTAGTTGAATATTTCTCTCTTTGTTTATCTGATGCAGTTTTCATGTAAATCAGAGGCATTACTTTTAGAGCACATTTTATATAAGCCCAAGAAAAAAAAAAAAACATTGTTGAGCCACTAAGTTTTTTCCTCTTAAACTATGAAAGCATATAGGAAAAAAAAAAAGAAATCATTGGTATTGCTTAAAACTCTCCTTCATACGAAACATGCCTAAAGAAGGCAGGAGAACAGACCAGCTGAAAATAGTGTAAGATTTAAAACGATAGTGGTGTTTGTCTGCACAACTTTTCTGGATGCTTTTCCCACAATTATTGCAGAGAGCCGTTAAATTTAATAAACAGAATATGATATCAGATTCTGTATGACGTCATGCTTTTCAAAAGGTTTTATAATATCTCATGGTTGACTTGCATACAAATGGCCTTTATTTGAACCTTGTCTGAATGCACAGGTCATTTTTAAAAAAAAAATTCTTTTATAGCCATTATTCAAAGTACTCTTTATCTTTGTTGCTTTTATCCCCATTTTGACTGTTGCAACCCCAATGCCCTTCTCAACATTTCAGATTCACAGCTCCTTGCCTTACCAATATTTAGGATATCACTGGCCCATCGACTTGCCAACGCCCCGGACCTCGTGGCCCATCGACTTGCCAACGCCCCGGACCTCGTGGCCCATCGACTTGCCAACGCCCCGGACCTCGTGGCCCATCGACTTGCCAACGCCCCGGACCTGGCCCCGCTGGCCCATCCCCGGACCTCGGGCCCATCGAACTTGCCCCGGCCCCGGACCTCGTGGCCCATCGACTTGCCAACGCCCCGGACCTCGTGGCCCATCGACTTGCCAACGCCCCGGACCTCGTGGCCCATCGACTTGCCAACGCCCCGGACCTCGTGGCCCATCGACTTGCCAACGCCCCGGACCTCGTGGCCCATCGACTTGCCAACGCCCCGGACCTCGTGGCCCATCGACTTGCCAACGCCCCGGACCTCGTGGCCCATCGACTTGCCAACGCCCCGGACCTCGTGGCCCATCGACTTGCCAACGCCCCTAATCTTGCTGTCCTCTTCCTTACTAATATATTGGATCTCACAGCTTGCCTTCCAAAAGTGTTTCTGGCATTTGATATTTCCCAATGTTTTTGTATATTTACATAAGAACATCATAGCTTTGATATTAGATCTGTATTGGTGATCTAATATCAAACCTAGAAACTCAAATAGGAAATTCTTCAAATGACTGAGAACCAAGTCATTTTTTTTTTTTTTTTTTTTTGTATGGAAGACCTAAATGACCTAAATGACTGCTATCCAATGTTTTTATTCTTTTTCAGCAGTGGCTTTCATAGATATTCGAATTGTATATGGTTTTAAATATCTACATCTTTTCAACTCGTAAGTGCTCTTAAGTTTCTTTCTGTTTCAACTGAGACTTAAACTGTCTCTTATGGCACAGTGAAAAAAACAGATTTACGTATCCCTAAAACACTGTTCTTACAGGCTGTTGCAAAGCTTAGTGAATGAGGTGGGTGGAAAGAAAGGATACTACTTGCATTATAAGCTGAGCTTAGAACTTTTCATTACCCTCCCCCACAAGCTTGTCTCTCTTACTTAAAAACATTTATATTAATATACAATAAGAGAGGAAAGGTTCACCTATTGCCTGATTCACAATCCTTTCCCCATCTTTTGATCAGTAGCACAGGCTTATCCATCGTCTTCTGCTTAGAATTGAGTCTTCTCATTCTATTTCACTACCAGTAATCCCTGGTGTTTTTAAGTGGCATTATCGCCTTTCTTTGGTTGAAATGATTGAAAAAAAAAAAAAAAAAAAAAAAAAAAAAATGTATAAGTGAACAAGACTTCTTTGCTAGCACTGATAAAGAAGAGAAACATTTTCATTCTATATATGCAGTAGTAGATCCTAGATAGATGATTTTCTTAGATGTGGCACAAGGCCAAAAGTATGGGGTACCCAATAAGGATTGAACTCACTAGCAGACAGTGGACAATTTCAAATGCTAAAAGCACAGGAAAAACAACACCGAGGAAAAAAAAAAACAAAAAACAAAAAAAACAAACAAAAAAAAAAACAAAAAAAAACTTTTTGGGCAAACAAACCTTTGTGCCCCTGAAAAATAGAGTGTTAAAACAATGGCTTTTCTCTTGACATCACTATTATTTTAACTATCTTCACTCTTTGGCAATGTTTATTTTAAAAAGTGATGATTAAAACTGTAATAAAGCATAAACAGACAATGAAAGTGAATTTATACATTTTTTTTGTTCTTGTGAATTGATAACAAAAACATTCAACACTATAGATTGTTTATTTACAAGAATATTTTTATATTTACAACATTCTAAAAATGAAAACTAATGCAATATTTATCAATTCATAAAGAAATAAATATGAAAACAGTTTTTTTTTCCATAAATTTATAAGCATTTAAAAATTTAAAATATGTTAACCAAAAAGGAAATCTGTATTATCCACCATTTTATAAAGTTTGAATTGCCAACCATTCCAATAAATGATACAATAAATAGTGTTTATTATCTTGTTGTAAATTTTCAGGAACAAAGAAAAGTATGAATTCACTTTTCATCTGCTAAGGCTTTATTAAAGTTCTTATCATCGCTTTTTAAAACAAACATTGCCAAGGGGTGAAGGTAGTTAAAATAACAGCAGTATCGAGGAGGAAACCATGATTTGACACACTGTTTTTTTTTGCAGACACAAAGGTCCATATCTGACACCCACTTTTAAAAAAAATTATCAAAGGCCTTAAATGACGATATTTTTAATTTTTTTTTAAAAGTTTTCTTAACAGCAGCTTTCATACCATTATATTTATTAATAGAAATATTTTTTGAGGGATACCAAAGATACATATATTTGATGGAGCTGAGAGGTATTTTACTTTGATTTTTAGTGACCAACCTGGCCCAGCCAAATAAACAAATAATTCAGTAGCTCAAGTCATTCCATTAGCGCCAAACACCTGAGCAAATTTTAGTTTGTAATGAAAGAGAAAGAGTTTTGTATTTGGCGATAATGAACAGATTTTGTTTTTGTGTTGGATAACTATAGACAAAAAAAGTTGAATTAAAAAACCAATTTGACATCAGGCATAAAAAGCGATGCATGCAAGTAGCAGACCCTGGTTTAGAATATTAGGGCATTGTGGGTCCACAAAAGAAAGAGACAGACAGACAGAACATGCAGCTACAACAGAAAGAGAGGAGTCAGAAACATACTTCTAAGAGTTCGGAGTACACGTATAATCCAGTTGGCTGTATGGAAAAAGAAACGGTTTGTTTATTATAAAACAATGACAAAAAAAAAAATCAACAACATCATAATACAGGGACTTAAAAAAAAACAAAATCATCAGAATTTGGACACTGATAATATTATCATAATGCAAATAAAATTTATTAAGACTTTTTTATTCATCCAAGAGCCACTCAAGGTAGAGGTTGGCTTACTAAATGGGAATATTATAAGGGCAAAGTAATTTTCACAGCAACACCTTCATTCATGGATTACTTACCAGATGTTTCGTGCTCAGTAAAGATATTTTTCAAAAAATCAAAAAGTCCTGCATTTATATATTGTTTGCAAGGGTCGCAGATTTTGAGGATATATTGAACTTGAAGAGACTCCATACTCCATTATTGGTCTGATCTGGTCACTGTAAAATTAGAGCCTGGCAGTGGGAATTGGGAACTTTCTAGAGTGGTACAGGAAGCTGACTATTTTAACAATAGACCATAAATCTATTAGGGTTTCAAAAAATACTTTTTTTTTTAATTACTTTCATCCAATACAAGACCCAAGAGACACTCAATGTAGAGCATTACTGAATAAGCTTACAAGGAGGAAGCAAGAGGTGTATATTATGAGGATATGTAAGACAGAAGTTGACCCTAAACTCTAAGAGGTTAATTAAGGTTGTCATGATTAGGGAAGCATCTGTTTGGGAATCTGCTTTTTAAAGAAGCCATTCTTCAAAGGAAGCTGTCTCAGTGGAGCTTCCTTCTTACTGATGGAATACGATATATATGTGGCATGGCAGTTCCTAGCTGTGAAGGTCTGGACTGGTGAAACCGAGGAGTTTATTTTGCCTGAACATCTGCCATAAAAATAGCAATTGAGCATCTAGCAATGTTTTGACTGTGGGGAAAGAAGTTGCAGTGTAGAAAACAATTCATCACCTAAAAAACTGCTTAAGATGATTTTGAATTCTGTGAAGGCTGGAAAGTGAGAACTGGGCAGCTTTGGCCCAGAAGTTTTAGAAATATAAATAAATATATTCATTACTTCAAACGACATTATTCTTATTCGAAACATGCCCCATTTTTATGTGTATTATGATTGACAGCTTGACCTGCGTCCTACACCCTGCACATTTCAGAAACCTTAGTAAAGAAAATGTGTCCTCTAAAGTATATCCTGCACATTTACAAATCTACCATCCGCCCGTGCATTGAATACTGCTGCCATATCTGGTCGGGTGCCCCTGCTGTTCTCCTCGGGCTTCTCGATAAGGTTCAGAGGAGGGTCTGTAATGTGATAGATACCGACTTGGCAGACCGCCTGCAGTCTCTCTCCCACCGGCGAGACGTGGCTTCCCTGTGTCTCTTCTATAAATACTTTCACGGCTTCTGCTCCGATGAACTTAGATCACTGGTGCCCCCTAAATACGAATTTGCACGAGATACTAGATTAGCAACTAGATCCCACCCTTTTACAGTGAAACCGATAAAATGCAGCCGTAACTTCTACTCCAACAGTTTCTTTCCTCGCACTTCCCGACTGTGGAATTCTCTTCCAAACGATTGCTTCCCCGACGGCTACAATCTCCAGGAGTTTAAATGTAAGGTCAATACACACCTCCTAACACACTAACCTGCTCCCATTCTATCAAGCACTCTTCCCATCTGCCCGACCCTCATCCTCGCTATCCTTACTCATCTGTCACCTTTCTCCTGACATTACCTATGTCTATCCACTCCTTCTCTTTACCTTCCCCTATGTAGCCCCATGCGCAATAGTGGCAGTGGAATGCCTTGCTTGGGGTGAGATGATTAAAAAAAAAAAAAAAAAAATCTATTTCAAGTAAGAAGTGTACACTACAATAAATTTGAAGAACAAGTATCCTTTATCTGAAATTCCAAAAACCTCTAAAATCAGAAAGTTTTTCAGGAGCTGAGATGACTTGCCACAAATAGAAAATTTCAGAAAGCACTGGGAAAGTTACTAGTTGATGTGCAGCTATGGTAAGTGATGTCATCTGTCCTTGGGTCCTCAGCCAAGTTGTGTTGTCACCAGTTTTTTGTTAGTGATCATCACAGGAACACTTTTGTTCAAGAATTACTTATCTCACATGTATCTGTATGTACACAAAATTTATGAGATTTCATATAAAACTATCATCAGGCCATGTGTTATTCATATAAAACATCATCAGGCCATGTGTTATTCATATAAAACTATCATCAGGCCATGTGTTATTCATATAAAACTATCATTCAGGCCATGTGTTATTCATATAAAACTATCTTCAGGCCATGTGTTATTCATATAAAACTATCTTCAGGCCATGTGTTATTCATATAAAACTATCTTCAGGCCATGTGTTATTCATATAAAACTATCTTCAGGCCATGTATTCATTATAAAACTATCAGGCCATGTGTTATTCATATAAAACTATCTTCAGGCCATGTGTTATTCATATAAAACTATCTTCAGGCCATGTGTTATTCATATAAAACTATCTTCAGGCCATGTGTTATTCATATAAAACTATCTTCAGGCCATGTGTTATTCATATAAAACTATCTTCAGGCCATGTGTTATTCATATAAAACTATCTTCAGGCCATGTGTTATTATAAAACTATCTTCAAAAGGCCATGTGTTATTCATTATAAAACATCGGGGCCATGTGTTATTCATATAAAACTATCTTCAGGCCATGTGTTATTCATATAAAACTATCTTCAGGCCATGTGTTATTCATATAAAACTATCTTCAGGCCATGTGTTATTCATATAAAACTATCTTCAGGCCATGTGTTATTCATACTAAAATCTTCAGGATGTGTTATTCATTATAAAACTATCTTCAGGCCATGTGTTATTCATATAAAACTATCTTCAGGCCATGTGTTATTCATATAAAACTATCTTCAGGCCATGTGTTATTCATATAAAACTATCTTCAGGCCATGTGTTATTCATATAAAACTATCTTCAGGCCATGTGTTATTCATATAAAACTATCTTCAGGCCATGTGTTATTCATATAAAACTATCTTCAGGCCATGTGTTATTCATATAAAACT